>CM024239.1:26602515-27242141 GCA_013421045.1 Propylea japonica
ATACCCTTTTCATCTACAGTTTCTGTGACTTATCAGGTAATTTCTTCCACTATGGTTGGTTTTTTTGTAATGGGTTCTTCAGTTCTGTTATAAATATGCTTTCTGCTGTTTTTGTTTTCAATCTCTTTCGGCGGATATCTTCAATGGTCTGCACTTCTTCATTATCATATTGTTGCTTTCTATCGTAGGATAGTCCCCTTCAACTTCCTCAATATGAACATGACTCGGTTCAGTTTTTTGGCCATCGCGCTGATCTATGATTTCATCTACTATAATAGCGGATTCATGTCTCTTTTTATTGTTCTTTTCGTGACCGTTGTAGTAGGTTCCTTATCTCCTTTTGCTGATCTGAACGTTGTTATGATTTCATGTGTTTCATTTGTTGTTGTGTCATAATTTATTGAAGGGAGTATATATCTCTGCAGTGTTTTGTTTGGACATTTGTTTGTGTGGTATTTACTATCACTGTATCGTGTGAATCGTCTACCAATGTACCTGTAAAGTGTTTATTTGAGTATAGTATAATTAAATGTTTTTTTCTTTGTTAAGAATGTTTTTTTTTTTGTTTAAAGAATGTTTTTATGCAACTTACCCTCAGCTTCTTGTGGTACTATCTCTGTAACTATCAGACTGATTGCTTTCCATAAGACACCGTTGACATCTTCTTTTTTCTTTTCTTTGGAATCATGTGTAATATCTCGAAATTCTCGGTTATGCTTTGATCAGTTACTATGAGCCCATGACTTCTTCGGTTAATTTCACGTGTGCCGTCTTCGAGTCGACTTTAGTTGAGCGAAGTTTCGTGGGATAACAAAGGAATGTTTTCTTCATTCAAAACGACAGGCAAGTTCTCGGTTTCTTGTTTGAAGGTGGTTTGTTTAGCAACCACTTCCTCTATTTTGTCTGATGTCTGGCCTTGCGTATTTACTTCTGTAATTGTTAAACTACTTTGTTCAATTATATCGGATTTTGCTTCAACCTTTGGAATATCCATAGATTTTATATCAACTGTAGTTCCCTGAATATCAGCCTGAGTTCCAATGATACTTTCTGCAAGAATCGGTTGCCCTAATACTTTGGATCTTTTTCGGTTCTTGTTGATTAAGAGTGTTAGTGTGTCGAGAGCATTAGTCTCAGTGCAAAGGAAACTTGGTTTTCAGTGAAAGACCTGTCAGCCTTATTTTCTGTAGGTCTCATTGTGAATAAATCTTTTTCCTTTCCTCTGTTTCTATATTTGATATATTTAATGCCTCTGTATTTAATTGGAATATCATTTCTGCTGTTTCAGATTTACTTCTCGAATACCTTCATCTTTTATCTCTTTTTCTGCTTGAATGGACTTCAGTGACAATCAAATGTTCTTCAGGTAGAACCGCTACGTTACTCATTTTCATATTTACGTCTGGAATAATAAGTTCAATTCTTTTTCCTCTGTTGTTGGTTGACTTATAATAACACCTTCCTTATTGTCTTGAGTAACAGATGCCACTACGGTTTTGCTCTTCGATTCACTGAAAATGCCGGATGTATCGTAAGATTCAGTCCTGCGTGAGCAATACACTTCTTGTTGATTGAACACTAAAGAAGAAATCGGCTCAATTTTCTCAGTTTTGGTTCCGAAGATTTCTTCTGATTCGCGAGGAATAGTTTCCGATACGATAGCAGATTTTTGGGCATGTTCTATGTTGATTTGTGCAGACTGTTCTTGTGGTATAGTATCAGGTTTTCTCGTTTCCTCTTTTTCTATAAGAACCACTTCTGAAACTGAAATATTTGTTAATGGCATATGTTCTTTGGTTGCTTTACTGGTTTCCATATCACTAGAAGTTATTCTCTCAACAGTATCATGTACATTAGCTTCAGAAAACTTGTTTAGCTTCATGGCTCAATATATGTGTTTCTGCCTTCTTAAGAGTTGTTGCCTCGACGTTTTGGATTCGCTTTCACTTTGATTGACGAAAACTTCTGAAATAGATATATGCTCCGTCGGTTGAATTGCTGGAACGACATTTTTCGCTGGTACTTCTTCTTTTTCGAAGTTTTGCTCCTTTTCTTGGATCAACTGTTCTGTAATTTGAATACTTTGCAAGTTACTCTGAGAATCTCAGCCACTTTTTCATCGACACCTTTCTTATCGAAATCCAGCACAGTATCGAAAGATTTGATCTCTACTTGCTGTATAGACGACTGTTCATCTAACTGAATATCAGCTTTCGTACGATTTGGAGTGAATTCATATAGGTCAATTTCGGATTGTTGTGAATAACTTCCGAAATATTGATGAAGCATTTGGAAGTTCTAGATCAATTACAGCCGATTTGGTTTCAGGTTTCCATCCTTCCGTAAATTTATCTTCTTTTTCATTATAAAGTTTCCGAAACCACTATATTTTCGAATGTTATGGGCTCACAACTTGGGCGAATACTCTCAGATTCTTTGATTTCCAAGGACGACGGTACTTCTTTCACATCTGGTTCAGCAATAACCATCGCTTGTTGGGGAATAAAGGTTTTTTCCGCGAGTTTAGTTTCGGTATCCTCTGCATCAATCCTGTTTCTTTTGCGAAGAAATTACCACAGTAGTAGTTAATATGTTTTCCTGTTTGTAATGTTATATCAGGATATTTCTGTGTGCATGACGTCTGTTTCGAATGTGGTTCCAGATTCTTGGATGATTCTTCTGAGATTATTAAGCTTTCTACTTGCTCTTGAGATGGTTGAATGGCTTTAGTCGTTGGCTGTTTACCATCAAATTCTTCTATTTTTCTTGAATTTGTATTTCACTCTTATTCGAAACAGTCATATCACGTAGTGGAATAGATACGTCGGCAAATTGTTTATCAGCACCTGAGAAATTGTCCATTTTACCTTCCTTATCATATTTCATAGTATGTTCTACATTGACTGATGTAACTTCGTCAATTCAGGAATCGCGAATTTCGTGTCTTTCTCTGTTATAATGATGAGAATCTCAGACTCGTGAACGGTTTGGACAGACTGCACAACCTTTGCAAAACGTTGTGAGATATAGTAACTTTTTCCGTTGATTATCTTGAGATTGAATTTCTCCAAAAGATTCGTTAGCAATTGTTTCAGTTGCTTGTAATGCACAAGTTTGATCTATGCTTTTTGTGGCTGTTTCTCTCTTGCCTTGTGAACTCGTCTACATGTTTTACAGGTGCTTGAGTTTCGACTTGACTCACTTGAACCTCAGACTGAACATCTATCTTGCGTTCAGCCGTTCTTTTTGTTACAGTTTGGTCAACCTGTTGCTTAGGAGTTTCCAGAGGCAATATTTGATAATTTTCTAAACTATAAAGTGGCTCGTTATCATGGACTGCTGTACTGATGGGGTAGGTTGAGATATCAGTTCTCCCGATATTTTGGGAAACCATTGTTTCGGTCGTTTCTCTTGGCGTGTGACTAGATAATTCAATCACAACTTTTTCTGATTTCACTACTAACTCGGTATCCAGTTCCTTAGGATGTTCCACAGTTAATACTTCGGATGAGGTTATACTTTTCTTCTTCCAATTTAATTTGTGCCGATTTGGTAACCACTTTCATTTTGTCTTCGAAATGAATCTCTTTTCTTCTGGCTGAGTTCTGTTTGTGATAATTCATTGCGTATGTCTGGAATATATGATGCTTTCTGTTCTTTCTGGGTACTGTATCTAATTCACCTGTGATATCCTGAGGCATAACCTGAGTAATTTCTGGTACAGGACGAGTTATATATTTCAGATCTGCTTTTTCAGGTTTTCGCGATTTCATTTCCTCTAAAGAATCCTCTTTATCTTGTACAAGAGATTCCGAAATACTTAGAGCTTGCTTTTTCCTCATTTAAAGCTATTTGAGCATTACTTGTAATAGGTTCGAATTTTCCTGTGAAAGGCACTTCTGTTTCTTGTCCTAATGTCTGTGATAACAATAGCCTCAGAAGCATGTTCTTTCTTAGAAGCTCTTTGAAGCTGAGGTTTACTATCTTTTACAATATTGGCATGGTCAATAGTCTGGACTGTTTGTTTCTCGGCCATTTATGAACAACATCTAAGTTTGAGGTGCATACTTTCCTTCTGGTAATTGATCTGGCTTGAATTCCATTTCTTTAACATTGTTGTTGTTTGCGAAATTTCGATTCCTTCGAACTGGCAAATATTCGCGGAAGCACTAGCTTTAGCAGGAGCTTTCTCTTCGTTAAATTCTTTTTCACTATCAATAACAGTTTACAAATTCTTGTGATACAGCTTCAAGCGGTGATGTTGATTGATGAGCTTGAACGCCTTCTTGTTTCTTATCTTCCAAATTGATGGTGCTTTCATTCGTTTGCGACTGGTATGTTGATGCACAACATGAGTTGATTTTTCCAAGTTGTATTGCGCAAGTTTGAGTTCCTTTGGAATATCTTCTATCACCGATTCTTTATCGCTGACAGTGTGCGACTCAATTATCAAATGCGTTTTTTCATCTAAAGATGTTGAAGCATTTTCTGTTTTAGATGGAACACTTTTGTGTTCTTTTTCAGCTTCGTTTATGATCATTTCGGAAACTATACCCACATTAAGCGTTGTTAATTCTGGGGTTGCTGATTTCATTTCTGGAGCTTGAACTTTCAGCGGAACAAAGCTTTCATTCGTTTTCAGTTTCTTCTTGCAGAATTGTATGTTGGGAATTATGTTCGTTTCAGCTCGTTTTCCATCAGTTTTCTCGATATCGAGGGGGAGTTCAGTTTGATTTGTTTGCACTTCTGTTATAATAACACCAGCTTTCTCAATAATACCTAGACTAGCTTCCTTCGATTCTGCTGTTTCTTTAACGAATTCTTGTTCGTTCTCATGCACTATAGCTTCGGTGGATACCAAATGTTCTAATATTGACTGATCTACTGTGGCTGTGTGTGTATTTGGTTTTTTGGATAACATTTCTTCAACATTGCTTTCACTCAGCACAATCTCTACATTAGCTACAGGTTGTAGTTCAATATTTATCGATGCATTCTTAGTATCGACTTGAGGTTGCATTTCTTGTAATCCTTCCCTTTCGTTGGGTAGAATCTGAGACACGAGTGGAGCACTTGCCTCTCCAAACTCTACTGTACTCTCTTTTTTCATCCACTTTATCTTCAGATTTTAAGTATGTTTCAGATTCTCCAACGACCGTTTCTTCTCTTACCAAACCTCCTATTATGTTACTTTTCGTTGCTGTTGCTGTCTTTGGTATTTCTTTTTTCTAATTCAGATGTGCTGTCATGAGCAATAGTCTCCTTAATAGTAAGTACTTCTTGCGGTGAAATTGTTGCATCCACGTTGAATTTATTCACCGAATCTTCCTCTAAATCTTTTTCTCTATCAGCATGAATGATGGTTGTTACAGAAATGGGATGTCCCAATTGGAATTCCATTTCTGCAAGTTTCATCGCAGGTTTTTCCTTCTCAAAAATTCCTTCTTTTTCTTGAACTATCGTTTCACTACTTACGACGCTGTCGAACGGCAAATGGTCAGAGGAAGCTTTGCTATGTGCAAATGTTTGAGGAGCAAAGTCCAGAGTTGATTCTTCTGTGCGGGTTTCAGAAGTGACTGCAAGAGGATGTGTATTCAAAGAAGTTTCACATTTGAAATCTTTTGGAGAAGAGTCAGATGTGAAAACGTTTTCTCTATTTAGGGGCACTTCTTCGTTATACTAAGACTACTGTTTTCAATCACATTCACGTTAACTCTTTTTCCTTCTGGTATTTCAATTTGTTTTGCTTCCCCTTCTCTCTCGGCGGCTATCAGTTGTGTTTCAGTCACATGATAAATTAAATCAATGTTTTCGGAGGCTGAATGTAGTTCAGGAACCTTCTGCTCGTATACCCCAGGACATATTTCCGAATCCTTAGTTTCCTTTACTGCCACATGTCTTTCGCTAACTCTTATATCAGCGGTAGAACCTTCTGGCTTTTCACTTATTAAATTCTCCTCTCTATCTGAAGTAATCGTTTCAGTTATCAATAATTCCTGCTCAGGGGTGATATCTACAGCTGCCCGTTTCTGAGATGGTAAAGTATCAGTTTGAAGTTGTTTTTCCACATCCACCAAATTGGTTTCCGTAACTATAATTTCCTCGAATGGTTTAGCGATTCTTTTGGCTTTCTTTTTCTTAATTTCCTCTTCAGTGAAGGTACCTACATTCGATAATGTTTCGATTATCTCCGATTGAACTGTAAGACCATGGGGCGTAACGTTAGATAGAGCTTTCAGTTCTGTTGGTTGGGTCTCTTTGACATATTCCTGTTCTTTTTCCACTGTCAGTATTTGTGTTATATTGATACTTTCTTGAGTTTCGTTCAATGCAACTGAGGCAGTTTTTGAAGGTGCTTCTTGCAATTTGACAAAGTCTGATTCTTTTTCTGCCATTTCATGTTCCAATACTTGTACAGATTTCAACTCTTCTGTTTGATATTCTGCGAGGAAGTTTTTGGGTTGTTCTTTCTCGAGCTTGGCTATGGTGTCATGTGAATATACAAGAGAGCTGCTCGCTATACTGTGTGATTCAATATCAGCCGTAGCTTTCAATAATTCTGGAGACTCTTCACTAGTTAATCGATCTTCTTTCATTTGTGGTATGGTTTCTTCTACGTTTATACCTTCTATTGGTCTTACATTCACTTCTGCTCTTTTTCCCGAGGGAACTGTATGAACGCTATGGGGACTGAGGCTCTCAATAATTTGCGTTTCAGATGTGACTGTTTCATTCAACAGTTCTTGTTTGAACTGTGCAGAAGTTATTTCCATTGTTGGCTTTTCCAGAGATGAAGCCCTGTATTCTGCGTTAACTTCTTCTGTTACTCCAGTCGGTAGCATATGAACTGGGATTGATTTTCCTCTCTGAGAATCTGGTAACTCGAAAGGAATAATTGTACTTTCTTTCTCCATGATGTGGGATTCGTTAATTTCAATTTGCTTATCAGTTTCGTCTATAACGGTTTCAGCCGAATAAGTTTTTGGTTTCGCTTTATCATATTCAGTTTCTTTTTCATGAGGGTATGTTATACTGACGTTTGTCGCCTCTTGTGTGTCTATTTTTCTTTGAGCTCTGTCTTCCTTGAATTTCATCTTTTTCTCAAATTCTTCAGGCATTTCCGCTGTTTGAATTTGTGACACTTCTACCGTTTCGATTTGGTTAACATTTTTGTTCGCTATTGCCGATGTTGGTTTACTTTCAAGTTGCAAGTTCTGTTCTGACTCTCGAAGATCAACTATTCCTACGGTATTTGTCTCTAGGAAAACAATATCCACCGATGCTGTTTTCGTTTCTGATTTTTCGGAGTAATATATTGTTCAGATTCTATTATTGTTTGGTTGCGGTTATTACGCTTTCTCTAGGAGATATAACCATTTCTGCTCTTTTTTCTATAACATTTTCTGTTTCAAAATCTGCTTGTGGCATTTGCGAGTCAGCAGTTGTAATGGAAACTCCCTCGGCAAGTGTTATATTCTCCAAAGCTTTTTCTTTGCGAGTGTCGAAATCATCTAAAGGACCTTCTTTATCGTGAGTGGTACTTTCGGATGTTATGACTCCCTGTTCTGTACTGAGAAGAATCTCAGCTTTTTGTGCTTGTGGTAAACGTTGTTTCGTTAAATCTCCTTCGACTTCATCAGGAACAAACTCAGTCTGATTCAAACTGATCTGAGGTATAACTTTTTCGGACGCCACTTCTGTCGGAACGAAAGCTTCGGGTAAATATTTTCCGGGTTTGATTTCCGTATTGATTTCTTCAACTACCAATGGCTCATTAGATTCTATATCCAATTTAGGTTTAATCAAATTTGCTTTCGTGGGATGATATATATTTTCCGTTTGTCCCTCAACAATCTCCTCAACATTAACGCTCGTCTGAACATTAAAATTGGAAACTGCCTTTGAGGTTTTGGGTTGGTCGAATGATTCTAACATTGACTCCTTGATTTCGAATTGAGTTTCTGATATGGTTGGAGCAACTTGCTCCAATAAAGCATATTCAGCCTGTGACATGGTCGTTTTCTCTTCTGAGAAAGTTTTAGAAATATCTCCAGTATGTACTTCTTCGACTGTGATACTTTCAGTGGTCACAATATTCTCTGAAGCCTTACTGCTTGTTGGTTTGAACGTAGTTTCAAATATACCAGGGACTACTTGTGTTACTTGCTCAGTAGTTTGATATGTTTCTATTGAATCTATGGATGTATTCGCTTTTACAGAAGGCATTTTTCCAGTTGCATTTTCTAACTCACTATCTGCTGTTACTACTTCTTCTTTAACTAAGGCAGACTGAGGAATTAAGCTCATTTTAGCTTTGGTTGAAGTTTCAGTTTGTTCAGAATGGGCTACTTGAGATGTTACCATGGCTTCGGAAATAACATCACTGGTTTGTATGGGCAACACTTTTGATTTAGTCTCCTCTGAAATAGTAAGCTGATCTACTTTTTCATCTTCGAAGGAAATATTTTCAGGTTTACTTTTGATGATATGTCCCCTCCTTCTTTTTTCAATTATGGTTATTTCTTCAATAGAATCTTCACGCTCGTCAGTCTTCTTATTCGCGTCTTTCTGAATCTTTTCCGTGTCCTTTGTTTTTCTTCTTTTCTCAATTTTTTGTTTGACTGTTATTTTAGTTTTTTCCTCGTGTTTAGTGTCTTCTTCAGGTTTTGGTCCGGATTTCTCTTGAGTCAACGTGGTTGGTGTTATGGTCTGTTCTTCGTCTTCAATGGTTTCTGTGGAAGTGTATTCATTGTAATGTGTTATGTATAATAATTTATCAATGTGAGTATATAAGTTGCGTTTTAGCAGTAGCATCTTGTAGGGTAAATTTTGTTTGAACTCATTATTATTATGTTTCTGTTGAATAATTATTTACTCACCTATATTTTAAGCGAAGCACTTCTATTCATGCGCACAGCACTTTATTATTTGATAATAAGCCATAAAGCAGTTTATGTTAATTATTATTAACCTTCTCTTCGGTTGACTGCGGAACAGCATTGGTTTAGTCGCACTGCAGCTAGTTAAATGCATCTATTCATATTTTCGTGAAAATTTCATAGCAACACGGAACGCATTATTTTTTTGTGCAAGTTAAGCTGCAGGACCTAAATTATAAGGCAATTTTGTGGCGCTCTGCGTATCGGAATGTTTCCGAACGTCAAACGTCACACATTTGCTTAGTAATATGATGCATAAAGCCCCCGGATTTCACGCACTTGTTAGCAGTAATTACAGCATGATACATTAATCTGAATATAAAATTTCACTGAAGTAAATTCTGAATCTCGTAAGATGCAAAACCATTATAATTATCAGTATCATTTAGGTTGGATGTTTCGAACGTCGAACAACCCTGAATTATTGGAATAGCGAATTATTTTCGAGCTGAAGAAGCATTATTTGAAGATATTATTTATTATGATTTCAATGAGCTTTATCTTACCCTTTCTGATGACTTTCTTATCAGTGGTCTGTACTTTATCTGTATAAATAGAAAAATATTTCAATATTACTCTAAATTCAACAGTATAAAGCTTTTCTTCTCACCTTCAAAAATCTCAACTTCTTCGGAAATAGTTACCATTTCCTTGAACAGCGGTTTGGCGATTTCCTGCAACAAAATTGAACTTTTTGTTAAATGAAAAGCACTTGGCAGAAATTAAATGTTGGGAGAAATGTTGTGCAACATAATTAATTTTCACTTTTGAAATTTGTCAGAATTCAAAGTGCAAAGTGAAAAGTTGCAAAATATTTTGGTGCAATAGGCCTCAGGCTTCTATTAGTTTCTCTTATAAAACAGATTCATATCTTTTTCCGTTCTAGTCAATGAGTGCATAAGCATGAATAATTGCAGATTTATCATTGTATAATAAAGCATGTTCCATTCTGAACTCCATAGACGAGTTTTACCATCGTTTGGGATCCTGCCAAGTAGAGAGTGGGTAGCATTTTCAGCATGTGCCAACATCATTCACTCGTAGATACACTATGTAGGTATTCTAAGGTTATTGGCTTTGTTCTCATAGCCTTATAAAAACCAGAAATACAAAATATTATGGTAAGATTCTATCTGTCACAAGATTTTCAACAAGCCTACATATGAACATATAGTCTCGTTCACGAAAGTTTGAGCGCATAGTAGGCGTTTATTTATTTATCTGAAGTTGGCAGTATTTTGCTGTCATGACGTAAAATGTGATAACGGTTGCCGCAATGAACCCGGCCTCGTCCGACAAGCTTGCTAGTTACAGAGAACTCTAATGCAATATTGACACATTGCGTATCAATTGACATTAAAATAAACAACATAACCTAAAAATTTTAATATACAATGGAATATCCAAATTGTCATGTACCGACGGCTCAACTTTCGTGAACGGACTATATGTATTTGGAAAAACACTGAGGGGTGAAAGTAAAATATTTCATTTTATTGCCATAAAATCCTAAAATGTAAAATCAGTTCACGTGTTTCAGCTTTTTTCAATTCTCTTTATTCAAAATATATTAGTTCTATTGAGGAATTTCGCCCAACCCTGTATATCGCAGATAAAAATTGATAAACTCTAATTAGTAAAATGATTTCTATTATTCACAAGGTGAAGTTTAAGCTACAACCGCAGGCCAATGACTCAAATCACCGAGTGAATGATAGCTATTATCCGCTAGTAGAATAATAGACTTTATTCACGACTACCTACTGAATATTTCTTTTTTTAGTGTGGATAGAGTCGAGTTGACATATGAGTGATTTTTTGATGACTTGTCATTGTATATTCTATAATTAAGGTTCATTTGATTATGAGTAGATTTGGTCCACGATTGAAAAGGCATTCCCATCCCACCCATATTTTTTCGTTAGGGAACTCTAAAACAGTGTAGAAATATCAATTTTAACAATACAAGCTTATAGCTGTTCTAATCATCATTAGAAAAATTTCTCAGGGTATCCCAATTTGAACGATCGTTTTTCAATATAACCAAGCGTGCTAAGAATCTGTCTTCATGCCAAGGCTGTTTTCAATTTCACTACTTCTACCTTTAAAATGAAAACCTTCCCTTTCAATGCGAGTATCTTAACTTCTTACCTCAGTAACTTCCGTTGATTCCCATGCTCTGGAAATGAAATCCTCAGGAGTGAAGATCGTGATAACCTCCTCAATTGTGACATATTCCGATTCGACCATTTTCATGAACGCACGGAACCCTACAGTGGCTGCCAGTTTACTTTCATCAATTGTGGTTTCTTCAGTCAGCACTTCAGATATCAGTGCTCCATGACCCTTCCTTTCAACAACATTGACCAAAGCGGACTGAGCTTCTGGCGTCTTCAACGAAGGGAACTTATTTTCCTGATAAAGTACAGTTATTTCTTTCACAGTGATTCCGTGTTTGAAGAGGTATCCAATTTCAGCAATTTCGCGTAATGGTTGCTCACCAGGACCAAATTGCTTGGCATCGATGAATTCTAGCAATTCGTTTACTTCCTTGGCCATTTTTATTTCCCCTTTTCTGATAATTTTCTCAACACGTTCGATGATTTCTTCAAGTTTGACTTCAGTTATTTTGGCGAAGTCTAAGGATAGAGCCTCTTGAATCTCTGTAATAGCCTTTTGTTTTTCATCCTGTGTTTCATCCATCATCCATCGTTATCTTTTCTTCCACAATTTTTTTCTCTGTAACCAGAGGTTCTAAAGGCGTGATTACAGTCTTCGCCGACTCTTTCGGCTTTTCTTTTCTCTTCTACCTCCTCAACTTTTTTACATGAAGCAATTGCTTCTGTTTCAGGGGTTCCTGTACATCTAAAATGGGCTGGGCTTTAGCTTTAGTTATTGTTGTTTCAATTGTTTCAGTTTGTTCGATAGCACTTGTTTCTGAAACCACAAGAGGTTTAGTTTCTTCAATTTCTGTATATGTTTGCGATGCCCTTCTTCTTGTTCTTTCTTCTCTCTTTTTCTCGATTTTGACACGTTCCTTTTTCACTGTTTCTTGAGTTTCTTTGGCTTTTCTAACCAGAATTTCTCTCTTCTTGTATTCTGGTATTTCTTGTACGTACAATTTCGCTTTAGTGACTGTTACTCCTACATCACTGACAGCTTTGCAAACGTATTGTCCGACATCATCTTTTGTGGCTTCTTTTATTGTACATGTTGTTTTGTTGTCCATTATTCGAATTTTGATATTTTCAGTATTTCTGATGACCTTGTCGTTATGGTACCAAATTATATCTACATAATAAAAATTATGGATTAACCACACAATATTGATATGTCATAATATCTTTTAGTTAACAATAGTGAGTACTCAGAAATGTATCGAAATAATTTAAGTTTGTTGTTTATAATCATTGAGAATTTTTCATTCAATCCAATGGTAGGGACTTCAATATTCTGGAAACGGTTTTATTGATACGTCGTATTATTTGATTTCAGGATAAAAATCAACTTTTTTCTCTAGTAAAAAAATTTTTTTTCATTTTTCGAAATTATTGAAATTTGTTGTGGTTGTGCCGTTAATTATCAAATTAACTAGACAAATAGTGAGGAAGTTGGCCTTATGGGTGTATGAATAATAGAGAATATTGAAAAAGTTTTCGAGAAAATTGGAGCAATGAATTACTTCAGAACTATTGAACTTAATTTTGATCTCGAACTTTTTATCAATCCTAAATAATTATAATTTTTATTTCAGAAATCTCATAAACAAACCTGGTGTTGGAGTTCCGAGAAGAGACATTCAAAGGTGATGGTTTCTGTTTCGGTAGTTCTTATATCAGTCAGTTCCTTCACGAAGGTGGGAGCAGCTCTTGATTCTAAGAAATTATAAATAATATAATAAATGTTGATGGCAAATCTACCAGTGTGAAGAGAGACTTACCTTAATTTTGTGAGTGAGTATGGCATGAGGATTATGATGTAAAACTTGTTACACATACTTAGCAATACAGAAAAACACATACTGATGTTCTGTTAAATTATTAATATTCTTTGATCTTGACATACCTGCTATTAAGTGTGATTTTGATTTCGTGTTTTACCCACTTATCTTTTTTAATTGAAATTGTTCATGATTCGCCAGCTTTGTCATGATGAAATGAATCGTCAAAATCATCTTGTAAGAAAGCATGGGCTAGTCCTTTATCATAACTATTGACTACGCACTCACTCTCCAGTAGTAAAAATTCTTGAAGTTCTTCTTGACTATCTGCTGTATGCAGCTGGAGAAAACTGCTAGGATCCAGTTCCCTTGGTTCCAAAGGAAATATTGTATTATTGTTGATGCTGTTGGTTCCGTGATTTCTTTCGAAAGAACCTCTGAAAATTTCTCGATCAGACGAGAAGTGCGCAGGAATTTTTCTATAGGTAAATGTTCGGCGGAGTTGAAAAAGAGGTGAATCTTTTAGATATCCTGTAACGCTTATCTGAACTGTGGCTGTCATGGAGACTGCTACTTCTAGTTGAGGGCTCACTCTTCTCTTCGATGGGCGACAACAGAAAAAAAGATTCCTTTTGTTTCTGACAAGCTGATTCTTGGTAATCAGAATTATCAGTGTTTGATTCATTTTTATCGGCGTTACAGTTCAATCTGTCTCGATCCTTGAAATCTATCAATTCCATTATCGTACTTATAGAATGTCTATGACAGTTCAGATATTCTTTCATAGCGACATGAATAAAACTCTTATTGGCATTCGATACGTTTTAGGTTCGCTTTAACCGAACCAAGAGAATTTTGCGACATAGTTCTTGAGTCATACGAATACATGGAATCTCCTCTGAATAGTAAGTCATCAGAATATCTTACCTTCGAAATTAGAAGTTGAATTTTCTAAACTATCAGCAGACAAATCACTCGAAAACGCATGCGATGATATACTGTTTGTATTACCTTTCAACGCCACTTGAAGTTCTTCCATATGGTAACCCATTCTGGTTTCCTGTATTCTTTTGTGCAACGATACCTAGAGATTCAAATTAATAATATTAATATGTTGTAAAACTGAATTTTAAATAATCGATCATGTTTGATCGTTCTATAGAATAATGTGAGTTAATTTGTGCATGTTTCAGATTGTGCAAGGTTTGGTAAGGGGTAGGATAATCCTGAAAAAAGCTTTCTCCAATAATGGTTCACCTTCTACAGATTCCACTAATAACTCAGTCGAAGTTACTGCAACTCCTAGAGGGTTCTGATCTTCATAGACAATTTCTCCAGTATCGTCAGGATTATACTTCTGATATAGTGAGTATGCAAGTACCATCTTCATAATCTTCTATGACAAACTCATTTGATGTAGAATTTCTTCTCCATGTTTGAGCCATCTTCCTTTTGGTTTTGGTTTACCAGTAACTTGAACTTCAAATCTACGAAATATTTTTATTATAAATAAGACTATGCTCTTGAATTGATTGAAATACAAATAGAGCTGATAACATTAAGAGCAATTATAAGGGATAGCACTTTTTAAAAACCATAAATAATATAATGGAGGACCATATATTTCTGTCAGGGAAAATACGACAGCAATTGCCTTGAAAATTTCTGAGGTTCTTTTTTATCATCAGTTGTAACCTGAGGTCACCAAAGAAAAATATAAAAAATAACCAAGAAAAGTAACTGAAACAATACTTATTAGTTCATAAGGAAAGCTGTCTTGTATCGAGATCGAGAAATGTTTGAATGAAACAAGGAATGTATCTAATGAATCAAAAGACGTCAAGTATCTAAGTTGCATTCTCTTCGCTATGCGTAGTAATTCTTTTGTGAGAATAATTGTATTCTGGATATAACCCGAGTAAGTTTGTCATCAATTCTCTTCTATTGCAAATAAAACAAGCATGTATGTGATTAATTGAATACTCACTTAGTTTACATCGCCATCTTTAGCAGAAACAACCTGAGGCAGTTTCTTTATTATTTTTGGTGCACATTCAACATCGCTGTCAGATTGAATATCGGAACCACTTAGTGTCTGAAATATAAAGAATATTAGGCTTGAAATTGGACTTTCTTTTTGGTCACTCTTCGAATGAATCAATAAAGAAGCAAATTTCGATTCGTTGTATACGAAAAACTTTCCACAAAACTTAAACTAGCACAAGCCATATTTATATAGAGAAGTAATACTTTTACCTTATCTAAAAGATCTTCTTCAGATCCTGTAAAATGTCCCATTTCTGAATCTGGAATATACTCATAGGCTTCGACAATCAAAGATGTCTTACAGATTGCTTCTCCTAATTTATTAGTAGCTTTACAGACGTATTCACCACCATTTTCAGGGAATACTTCAGAAATAGCAAGTTCACACGTTCCTTCGGTATTTTGAGTGATAACCACATCCTTTGCTTGTCTTACAGGTTGGTCATTATGGTACCATTCCACCTTTGGTATAGGTTTACCTTTTACTGTACATTTAAGAATTGCTTTTTCGCCATCCATCACTCTGGTTGGCTGCAATCTTTCAATGAATTTGGGTGACTCAAGGACTCTAGTTTCTTCCCATTCGGTTTCTTCAATAACACCTAAAGTAGCTGTGCAGGTGACTGAACCAGCCACATTTTCTGCACGACATGTAATGGGTCCTGCTATATCAGGAGTCATCTCTGTGATTATCAGAGACGATTTATTATCCTGTGTTACTATTCGTATTTCATTCGATGATGTTATAGGAACGGATTGTTGGAACCACTGGAAAGAAGCTATTGGGAAAGCTTCGACTACAGTTTCTAAAATGACAACTTCTCCTTCAGTAACGAACTGAGGTTTGATTACTTTAATGAAAGAAGGTGGTGTTGCTTCTGGTTTTTCCTGTGTGACAGAAACTGAGCTTGAGGATTTAGCCTCGCCTCTTTTGTTTGTAACCTTTATCTCATATTTTCCACTTTTATGTTTTGCCGTTTTCTTAATCTTGAGTTGAGTTTTATCAGTTTTCTTGGTGATAATATAGTCATCGTCATTTTCGATTAATTTACCATTTCTGTACCACGTTACTTCCGCAGATGGGATTGCTTTGAACTCAGCTGTCATTACAATTTCTTCAGAAGGTTTAGCTATCACTGATTCCAGAGGTTTGATAATTTCTGGAGCTTCAAGTATTTCCGGTAAGGTTACAACTGGCGCATGTGATATAACCAAATTAGATTTGCATTCAGCTTTTCCAAATTTATTTTCTGCTACTACAGAATAGAAAGTTTCATCGGCTTTGGTAGGATTGAAAATTTCTAGGATAGAGACACCAGTTTTTTCATCGTATGAGACTCTTCTTTTCTTGTCTGATATTATTTCTTTCTTGTCCTTCTTACTGAACCATCTGACTTTTGGTGTAGGTTGTCCAATTACTTTACATTTGAAAACAGCAGGATTTCGTATCGACTATCTGGGGTTTTATTGGTTCTTCGAATTCCGGAGCCTCCCCTTCCTCTTCTTTTTCTATAACATTAAGAAATATTAATAACTATAGAAGATGAAACAAAATGTTTTCAATCGACAAACAACAAGATTTAAACACAAGGTTTTCACTGATTATTATTGATTGCAAGCGTTTTTCATGTTTGCTAAGCCTTATATAAAAATAAATGCCGATAAAATACATATAGTACCAACTCTGCTGTACCGGTTTGAGTAAGCTGTCACAAAAAAGCTGCTGTAATTAGAAAAGAAGCAACTTGAAAATCCAGTAATCTTAATATACCTATTATAACGAGTTTGGCAGTAGATGTTGCCATACCACCAGCGCAGTTAGATGCTCTGCAGGAATAAACCGCTTTATCAGAGGGGTGATTTTTCGAAGGTTAATGTCACAGTTTGCTCCACTATCTCCATTTGTATATTCTCATTGACTTCCAGTGGAGTTTCATTCTTGTACCAACGGATTTCTGGGAAGGAGTTCCTCCTATCTACTGTAAAGTTTATAGCTGGCTTATCCACTCAGCAACAACAGGCTCAACCCTCTTCAAGAATTTCGGAGCAATGGGTTTGTTCGTTTTTCAACTATCGTGAATGTCGATTCTTCTGTAACTTTTTCAACTTGGTCTTTGCGTGGCTGAACATTTTCTCTTTTTTGAGATATAATTTCCAACTCTGGCAAAGGTTGACCACCATCATCTATCTTGACTATTTCACGGGTTTGTACTGACTTTCTGGAGATAACATCGACTTTCATTTGTTTTTTGAATTTTTCAGCAGAAGGAATTTCTTCGATTTCTTTTTTAGGTTCTTCTGGAGAAATTCTCCTGTCTCCCAAAGTGATAGTTGCTTCAGATTGTAAAGCAGGTTCTTCCACAGAGAAAGCTTCAGCTGAAGGTTCATCTCTCACCTTCACTGGAATCAATTCGCGTTCGACCTCATCGATGGAATGCACCAAACTTTCTGTTGATAGTATTTCATCTGTGGGCTGTTTTAATTCTTCTTGCTTTATTTCTTTTTCTTTCTTCTTTTTGGATACTTTTTGACCACGACGCCATGCTCTTTGAGGTGTTTCCTCCGGTTTCTTTTCAGGCTCTGGTTTTTGCAGGTCACCTATTTCAGTGGTTTTTTCTTCTACTATTTTTGGTTCATCTATTGAGAATGAAATTGTTTCCACCTTGACGGTTTCTAAGTCAGTATCTTTCTCTCCGCGCTTCACAGGCTTGAGTTTAACAATTTCCATTTCTGGAGCTTCATCTTTCAGTTTGCCTTTTCCAATTTTCAGTTTTTGTTTTTCCTGATCAACGCTTGTTTTTTCTTTACTTTGTCTTCGCCAAGGTGCTTCTGGTTTAGTTTCTTCAGTAGGTTTTTCCGTAACTTTTTTGGGTTGAGGTTTCTCAGTTTTTGTTTCTGGTGTTTCTTTTATGGTAGTTGAAATATCTGGAATATCCTTCAGATCACCAATTTCAATGGTTTTTTCTTCCAGTATTTTCGGTTCATCTATTGTGAAAGAAATCGTTTCCATCTTGACGGTTTCTAAAACAGTATCTTTTTCTCCGCGCTTAACAGGTTTCAGTTTAACACTTTCCATTTCTAAGACCTCATCTTTCAATTTTCCTTTTCCAATATTCAATTTCTGTTTCTCCTGATCAATGTTGGTTTTTTCTTTACTTTGTCTACGCCACGGTGCTGCAGGTTTTGGTTCCTCGACAGGTTGATCCGTATCCTTTTTAGACAGAGGTTTCACAGTCTCTGTCTCTGGTCTGTCTTTTATGGTAGTTGAAATATCAGGAACGTATTTCAGATCACCTACTTCTATGGTCTTTTCTTCTATTACTTTGGGTTCATCGATTGTGAATGAAATTGTTTCCATCTTGACGGTTTCTAAAACAGTATCTTTCTCTCCGCGCTTCACAGGCTTGAGTTTAACAACTTCCATTTCTGAAGCTTCATCTTTCAATTTTCCTTTTCCGATTTTCAATGGTCGTTTTTCTTGATCTATGGTTGTTTTCTCTTTACTCTGTCTACGCCATGGTGCCTCAGGTTTAGTATCTTCAACAGGTTTTTCCGTATCTTCTTTAGGTTGAGGTTTCTCAGTTTCTGGTTTTTCTTTTATGGTTGTTGAAATATCAGGAATTTTTGGTAGATCACCTGTTCCAATAGTTTTTTCTTCGAGTATCTTAGGTTCATCGATTGAGAACGGAATTGTTTCCATCTTGACGGTTTCTAAATCGGAATCTTTCTCTCCACGTTTCACAGGTTTAAGTTTCACAATTTCCATTTCTGATGGTTCATCTTTCAATTTTCCTTTTCCGATTTTCAATTGTCGTTTTTCCTGATCAATGGTTGTTTTCTCTTTACTTTGTCTACGCCAAGGTGCTGCAGGTTTAGATTCTTCAACAGGTTTTTCGGTATCTTTTTTAGGCTGCGTTTTCTCAGGTTTTGTTTCTGGTTTTCCCTCCATGGTAGCGTTATCTGAAATATCTGGAATCTTATCTAATACACTAGGCGAGTATTCAGGTAGAGCTTTTTCCTCTTGTTTTCGAGGTTTTTCTGGTACTGCTGGTTTTATTTCTTCTTTCGTGGTTTCAGAAGATGGTTTGTCTCCTATAGGTTTGAGGTCGACTTGCTCCATTTTGGTAGTTTCTGTTTGCTTAACAGTTTTCGGGGTAGGTTTCAATTTAATGAATTCGGGTTTATCTTGTGTTTCTTGTGGTCGTTTCTTTTCTTCATCTTTAACTTTCAGTACAATGGTATCTTCAGTTACCGTTTCTACCTCGAGTATTTCTACCGGTTGGGGTTGCTCGAAATTTTCTTCTGTTGCTTTATGAATAATTTCTGTATCTTTCTGTTGTGGTTTTTCAATAACTTTCTCCTCATCCATTTTTTTCGATGTGTGCTCCTTAACTTTCCTTTGAGTTCCTCTACGCCAACCTCTGACCTCTGGAGTAACACCCTCTCTGGCATCTTCTAATTTCGGTTCAACTTTTTCGATAGGCTGTTCCGATGGTCGCTCATCATTAACTTTCTTGTCATCTTGTGGGAGGGAAATAACTTCAGGCTTATCCTCTTTTGGCGTTTTAGGTTTACGCCAAGATCGGACATTCAGGTCAGTCGTTGTAACCTCTTCAATTTGCTCCACAGGAATCGGTTCAATTTTAGTTACAGTTTCTTTGGTTACTTTTTCCTCACTTATAATAATTTCATCCTTTTTAACAACTTCTTGTTGGTCTTTCTTTATTGGTTTGAGATGAACTTGCTCTGATTCTTCAGTTGAAGTTTTAAGACTTTCACGTCTGGTTTTCTTGAGTGTCAATTTTTCGCCCCATGGTAAAACTTTCGATGTTTCCTCAGTGGATTTCTCTTCTGTAATCGATTCAGTTAACAGTGGCTTAGGCTCACGCCAAGTTTTTGTCTTTGTTTCCTCTATTTCGGAAATTTGTTCAATAATGTGTTTAGGTTCTTCTGGTTTGGGATGTGTTTGTTCTGTTTGCTCTGTATGTGTTTCAACACGATCTGACTTGGTTTTCTTCAGTGAAACTTTATCACCCCATGGCAAAGTTTTTGGTTTGGTTGTTTCATCGACAGGTTTAATTACCGGTACAGTTTCTTCACTGGGAATCATCTCATCTGCTTTAGGTTCTTTTTTTCCCTCAGATGAAGTCTTTGGTTTACGCCAAGTTTTCACCTCTTCTTCTCTCGTTACAGTATGAAGCTCTGATTGTTTTTTGATTGCATGAGCAGTTAGGTCTTGTTTTTCAAATGGTTTGAGATCCGTTTCTTCTTTCTGTTCTTCTATTTTTACACTTTCGCGTCTAGTTTTTCTTATACTCATTTTTTGTCCCCAAGGTAATTTTTTGGATTCTGGTGTTTCTTCTGATGGAACAACTTCTGGTTGGTCGATAGGTTTAAGCTCTAATAGTTCTCCAGGTTTCGTTGGCAACTCTTCAGTTTGATCTGCTTTATGCAGAGGTTTGGTTGGTTTCAAATCCACTCTGAATGCTTCTTCCTTCTCATGTTTTCTAGTTTCTCGTTGTGTCTTTTTGAGAACAACTTTTTGCTGAGTCCAAGGTTTTTCGGAAATATCCTCTTTTGTAATACTTTCATCTCTAGTTGATTTTTCAATCGGTTGTTGTTCTTCTTTTACCTTCTCTGTAGTTTTTTGATCTTCTGGACGGACTGGATACCTTGGTTTTCTCCAGTCCTTCTGTTGGGGTTCCTGCGGTTGTTTTTCGACAATATCCTCTTCTTCGTGTTTTATATCTATTATTTCCTTATCTTCTATCACACGTAGAGGAGCTTTTTCTTGCGTTCTTGGTTTTCTCCAATCTTTTTGATCAGGTTGTTTGTTTTTCATAGATTCCTTCTCTTTTTCTTGTATCTGAAGTATTTCTTTATCTTCAGTATGTACCAGTGTCTGTTCAGAGTATTTGGGCTTCCTCCAATCCTTTTGTTGAAGCTGTTCAGGCTTTTCGTCTACTTTTTCTTGAACTTCAATGATCTCTTTTGAAGTTTCAGTTATCTTAACCGGTTGTCGTGGTTTCCTCCAACCCTTTTCTTCCGGTTCCTTTAGCTTATTTCGTTTTTCATATACATCATCTTGTTCTTCTTCAACTTGCAGTATTTCGATATGTTCTTCTTCATGTGTCTTCTTGACAGTTCTTGGTTTCCGCCAATCCTTCTTCTCAAGTTCTTGAGATGTATGTTTGGATGTTTCCTTCTCTCTTAGTTCAACGTCGAGAATTTCTTTATCTTCAGTTTCTTGCCAGGGTGATTTTCCTATTGCTTTTTTACGTTCTAATTCATTTCTCCATGTTTTTGTTACCTCTGTTTTATTCTTGGACACTTTTTCGATCTCTTTGATATTGAGCATCTCCGAGTCTTCTATATTTCTGTATGTCGAATGTTCATCTCTACGTTCATCTGTAAAGTCTGTACGTAGATCTCCTCTTTTTGATGAGTGTGTTTCAGTAACAACAGTCTGGAATTTTTGATGGGTCAAGTCAAGGGTTTCAAGTTTACTTCTTCGGTGGTAGGTTTGGTAACCTTCACTTTCTTGAGTTGCACTTCTTCTGGTTTGAACGAATCTATTTTCTTGACATCACGTTGGGTCTTTTTGAGTGTTACTTTTTCCGCAGTCCAGGGTTGAGTCTGAGGTGCCTGTTTAGGTGTTTCTGAAGGTTTCCTACGCCAAGGAAGCGATTCGTCACCTCTAGGTAACGCTTCTTCGTCCTTTGGTTGCGTACCATTTTTGGAAATTGGAGTTTTACTTGTAAGCGGTCTAGTGCCTTGCTGTGACGGTTGATGATTTTAGATTTTGAATCATTGGTATCGTTCTCCCCTACTTTGTCGTTGGTAGCATCAATGCGATAAGTACCAGTTCGTTCTAGGAAAGAAGGATAATATACATTTCATGGAATATTTGATGATGGTTTGGACACTTTGATGATTGAAAAATGGTAAGCATGATAATTATGTATAGTTTTGTGATTATCAATTTTATGAAGCGTTGATGATCATTCATTATACTTATTATGCCAATGAATTAATTCAGCATAATAGAAATATTTGTAGATGATATTTCTATCTAGGTATTACAAGAGAAACGAATGTTTTCATGATTAATAATGCTTAATAGTGATTTCTTTCAGAGATTGGCAGTACCTTTATTGAGGTTCTAGCTTCTCGCGCATTTTTAAGCATGGCCTTCACAAGCAGAATTCAAATAATTTTTTCTACAGTCTAGAATAGAACATTTGATTGTGCACTGTGGAGTTATTTTTGCATTTAATAGTTCTTCCTCTGAAGGGGAGTACAGAGAATCTATATTTCGTTATGACTCAAATGAAGCTCATGTGCTCAAATATTTTTCTCTAAAATTTATCGAATCATTTTCGTTGATGATTTCCATTATTTTACAAATGAAATATCTCCAATCAGTATCGATTTATGATTTGATGATTAATAAAAGCTCTGATGTATATTCGGGAACAATTTGTTATATGTTTTGGTTCGATTGATATTATCTTATCTTTATTATACAGGGTGGCCGGACGATTGACGTCCAAAAGAAAAAAAATAAGTCCCTCGTCTCATGGGGTATTCGAATCACCCCCATGTATGCTATGCGATTTTCAACTTCACCATATTAAAGAAGATATTAAAAAAAAAGTACAAAAGTTTTCTGATATATTTTTTTTGTAAATAAATCCCATGAAATGTTCTTTTATACAAAAAATAATCAGCATCGTAAATTTGATCAAAATTATAGAAATGTTGATCTCAAATGAAAAAGTTACGTATTTTGGATTATGATCTAAATTTTCAAATTTGAATTGAAAATGTAAACAGGCTACTTCATGGTTTCTCAGTAGGCTTAAAAACTGCGCTCAACATTCAGCTTTCAGAATCATTAATAAAAATGGTACTCAACAGTCTACTTTTGCTAGAATTAGCCTTCAAAGTCAGCGAGGTGGAAAAAATCAAAGAACTAGACGTTTACTCAAAAATTATTTTTTGCCATTTTAAGATTTTTCTGATCAAGTTATGATAGAAATACAGATAAAAAAAAATTTAAAAATTACAATAAAAAAAATAAATGAATAAATAAATTTTGCGAAGGTGTAGAACCTGATTCAGGAGCCCTGGATTAGAGGTGGCGAGGTGAGGGGTCTCTCCTTCAGTGGAAGTAGGCTCTTCTGTTCGCCCAAGGACACAAATCCGAGGGCGTGCATACTCGCTTCTTCTGACTTGGGGGCTCAATTATTAACAAATTTCTGTTTCAGGGATCTAGTAGCGGCCCGGTTTACTGATTTCAGGGGACCGCTGGAAAACTTGGTGGTATGCTCGGCATACCTTCCATACGACTCTCCGGATCCACCACCATCGAAGGAGATGGTGGAGCTGGTGACCTTCTGTGAGCAGAAAGAATGGCCCCTGCTCATTGGATGTGATGCGAATGCGCATCACATTCTGTGGGGCAGCACTGATGTGAACCCCAGGGGTGAGGCTCTAGCTGATTTTCTGTTTTCAACCAGTTTACACCTTCTCAATAAGGGTGACGAGCCTACCTTTATCACGTCAAGTAGAAGGGAGGTTCTTGACGTCACTATGTGCAGCAGCTCCATCGCTGATTGCATAATGGATTGGCGTGTAGCCACGGAGGTGATCTCACTGTCTGATCACCGGCACATCTGCTTCACCATCAGTGGAAGCAGCCCGACAAGGGATCCGGTAACTTTCAGGAACCCCAGAAAACAGACTGGTCCAGATATCTGGCATTCCTCTCTGAAAACCTGGGACAGGTGCATCCCAAACCTAGGACTTCGAGAGAATTGGACACTGCAGCTGAAAAGCTTCAGGAGGCCATAATCTCAGCCTATCATAGCAGTTGCAGTCCCCAGGTTCGTAGACCGAAGGGTCAAACGAAATGGTGGACTCCTGAAATTAATGATGCCAGACGCACCAGCAGGCATCTCTTTAACAAGGCAATGAGATCCGGCCTTGCAAGTGACTGGGACGACTATAAGTCGGCCTTGAGAGTGTACAAAGGACTAATAAGAAAGTCTAAGCGAGAATCTTGGAGGCGCTTCTGTAGTGATATTGAGGGTGCGCCTGAAGCTAACAGGCTCAGGCGGGTCCTCTCTGCCGGGGGCCCTCCGAGGATTGACTACTTAAATCTTCCTAGTGGGCAAAAGACGGGCTCAGAGGAAGAAAGCTTAAGACATCTCTTAGAGACGCATTTTCCTGGCTTCTCTGAGAATGTAGACACACAGGGTGTATGCCATCGACGGGCCTCATACGAGGACTGGAAGCTGGCTGCACGTGTAGTCACACATTCTCGACTTCGTTGGGCGATCAACGGTTTCGAGTCTTATAAAGCAGCTGGTGAGGATGGCATTGTTCCGGCTCTGCTATCCAAGGGGCTGGAAGTGCTGGCCTCCCCACTGCTTCACGTTCTCCGTGCGAGTCTGGCTCTAGGTCACATTCCATTGTCCTGGAGAAAGGTGAAGGTAATTTTCATACCCAAGCCTGGAAAACCATCGCATACAAAAGCGAATGACTTTCGACCAATTAGCCTCTCCTCGTTCTTAGTCAAGACACTGGAGAGGTTGGTGGAAAGATACATCAGGGACGATGCTTTAGTGGCTATACCACTGCACCCCTCCCAGCATGCGTATCAGCTGGGCAAATCAGTAGATTCTGCTCTTCACTCAGTGGTTAACTGTATTGAGGACGGAATACATAACAAGGAGTACACCCTAGCTGTATTTCTTGATATAGAAGGTGCCTTCAATAACACTGCGTTTGGTGTGATGCAATCTGCGTTGGCCAGACATGGTGTTCCGCTACTCTTTGTCGGTGGACGGGGTCTCTGCTTGGTTCACGTAGCATCGTGGCTCGGCTGGGCGGCTCGACCATAGGGGGCTCGCCAGGAAGGGGATGTCCGCAGGGCGGTGTTCTGTCTCCGATACTGTGGAATCTCGTCCTGGATGAGCTCCTGGTGGAGTTAAGGAAGGCTGGGTTCGTTGTGGTGGCCTATGCGGACGACCTTGTTATATTAATCAGGGGTAAGGTGATCAGTGTCATTGGGGATCTGATGCAGAATGCTCTGCGACGGGTCGAACGATGGTGCTTGAAAAACGAGCTCTCGGTAAATCCTAGTAAGACAGAGATGGTTCTCTTTACTAGAAAGAGGGTGCCTAGCAACTTACGACTTCCCAGTCTGTTTGGAGTTGGGCTCACTCTATCCGAACAAGTTCGTTATCTCGGGGTGATATTGGACCGCAAACTTTTGTGGAACAAACACGTTGAGACTCAAACGAATAAAGCCAATGTAATATTCTGGTCCACTCGGAGGGTGCTGGGTAATGGATGGGGCTTCAAACCGCACATTATGCACTGGTTGTATACTGCCGTGGTGAGGCCTATCCTGACCTATGCCTCTGTGGTGTGGTGGCCTTCTATGGAGAGGGCCGTCAACCAGAACATTATGACTAAATGCCAGAGGAAAGCTTGTTTAAGTATTACAGGCGCTCTGAGGTCTACCCCTACAGCAGCGATGGAATGTCTGCTGGGTCTCCCTCCTTTGCACTTAGTTGTGAAGGAGGTGGCTATGAAGACAGCTCTAGGAATCTGGGAACGGGGACAATGGCGCGATGGAGGACTCTTCACTGGGCACGCGAGGGCCCTCAAAATGGTCAAGGATGCTCACGCTCCCCTTCTCCAGAGAGGTGACCGCGCGGGCACTAGGTTCTGCTTCGACGAACCCTACAGGGTAATTGTTCCCGACAGAGACCTATGGTCTTCATCAAACAGGCTTCTTAGTCCAGAAGGTCCCACCTGGTTCACTGATGGCTCTGTCACAGCAACAGGGTCTGGGGCCGGAATCGTGGGTCCTCACTTTAATCAGGCTATCCCTCTGGGGAAGGACTGTTCCATTGTGCAGGCTGAGCTATTTGCGGTTCTTGCATGCGCACTGGAAAACATTCGCAGGGGATACTCTGGCCAGCACATTTATATATGTTGCGACAGCCAGGGAACTCTGAAATCTCCATCTGATGTTAGAGTTGACTCTCTTCTGGTAGAAGAATGCAGGAAAGCTCTGCGTGGGCTGGGCTCTGATAACTTTTTGAAAGTGGTCTGGTGTCCGGCTCATGCGGATATACCTGGTAACGTCAAGGCAGATGAACTGGCTAGGCGGGGAGCCGGATTAGCATTTGTTGGTCCGGAGCCTTCACTGCCAATCTGTCGCACATCTGTCAGAAGTTTCTTCAGGAACTGGCTGAACAGGGAATTTTCCTCGGAATGGAGCGCAGGGGTGGGCCTGAGGTGGTCGAGGATTCTCATTGAGAGACCGTCCTCGCGATCTGAGGTCAATAGGCTTCTGCTGCTGGAGAGGAAACAACTCAGTCTGGTGACTGGTGCATTGACTGGTCACCTGTTTAACAAGCATTTGAAGAGAATGGGATTGACGAGCTGCTCCCTATGCCGGTGGTGCAGGAGTACTGATGAAACGGTTGAGCATATTTTGTTCAACTGTGAAAACCTTACTGAGTTAAGGTCAACACACCTAGGAAATCCAACACCTTCTATTCCTATGGTGAGAGGGACCACTCCTGGCAGGCTCGCGACATTTCTGTCTTCGTGTCTGAGGAGCTGAGTCTCTGTAGAATGATGCGGGTGAACAATGGGCCACTAGGCCTCAGTTCGGCCGGTAAGGCACCGCACAGAGAAGAAGAAGAAGAAGAAGAAGGTGTAGAATGTGTATTGAGGCTGGAGGTGGCCTTTTTGAAAACCTATTGTAAATTTTATAAATAAATTTCTTTTTATCTACATGATGTGTGATTTATTGCCATAACTTTTTCTTTTTGTCATCTAAAACGTTTCTTCTAATGTTAATTTTCAGCATTTTATATCATAACTTGATCAGGAATATCTTAAAATGGCAAAAAATAATTCCTGAGTAAATGTCTGGTTCTTTGGTTTTTTCCACCTCGCTGACTTTGAAGGGTAATTCTAGCAGAAGTAGACTGTTGAGTACCATTTTTTATTAATGATTCTGAAAGCTGAGTGTTGAGCGCAGTTTTTAAGCCTACTGGGAAACCATGTAGTAGCCTATTTACATTTTTAATTTAAATTTGAAAATTTAGATCATGATCCAAAATACGTAACTTTTTCACTTGAGACCAACATTTCTATAATTTTTATCGAATTTACGATGCTGGTTATTTTATGTATAAAAGTACATTTCATGGCGATTTATTTACAAAAAAATATATCAGAAAACTCTTTTACTTTTTTTTAAATATCATTTTTAATATGGTCAAGTTGAAAATTCTCAAAAGTTCATAAAAAAATTCATAACTCGGACACCGTGAAAAATCGCATAACATACATGGGGGTGATTCGAATACCCCATGAGACGAGGGACCTGTTTTTTTCTTTAGGACGTCAATCGTCCGGCCACCCTGTATAATGTGTATTAAGTATCTTAGGAGTAGGTCCAAGCTAAAGTTCCAGATACAAAGTTTTTCAGCTATGGTAATGGAGTATACTGAATACTACAAGACGGCGTCAATCAAACCATCGAGTCTCATTCATATTATATCGTGTTGATTATATTCTCCAATATTCCAGTCCTCCAATTGAGACATATTTTGGCACAAAACATATTATTCATCGCGATAAAATTCTTTATAACAAGCTGAAAAAACTGAACCGCGAAAAAGAAAATAATTCAAACTGAAATTAATCAAAGTTCAATTCATTTTTTCTGTGACGGGCAAAAAATTTGACATTTTATATCTCTTGACAGGTCGCACAATATAACTTTCCACGAAAATACTTTTTTCCCTGTCAAAAAAATGAGTTTCATGTATCCGGGAAAAAAGTACTCACTTTTTTCACGGGGAAAATGTAATATAATTTAATTTCTTAAAAAGTCATATTTCTTTCATTGTGTCGGGAGACAATATAACCTCGAGCTAAAATCTAATACTTTTTTTCCTTGTATAATAAATAACTATTTTTACTCGAATCTCTGACTTAGTGTGCAATTCTTCTTCAAATAGTGCACCAAGAAAATTCCAAATTATCCTCAAAATTCATGATTTGTGTAAATTAAAAGGCTTAATGAAAATAATTGAAATGAATGTTTCATTCGTTTTGTTTTTTCTTCAGAATGTTTCATCACGAAATATTTTGTTTAGAATAATTTCATGTTTTGAATTCTTTCCGAATGAAACAATTCTATTCAGAAATTCTGACATGTTTTCTATTTCCAAAATATTAAATTCGTTTCGCATGATTAACAACTTGTCTTTTATCAAAAAAAATTATTCATCCATTTGGCAGTAATCCACGAATACTCAGGTAACCAATGAATAATGACTTGGCTAAGAATAGCTATTATTAACCGTTATCTAAATTTAACCTACTATCTCTTTCAAATCAAAACCATCTGAGTTGTGTTTACGTATAACCGCACTGAAATAGATAATATGGTAGTTGAAAATCTGACTCAGCGTTGGCTGATTTAACGAAATAAATACTCTATTTTCGGAAATGCTTGCATGTGGTCTTTTTCGGCTGAAGTCGAAATGAGTCACTGCCAATATGTCTATCTGGGAGGCAAGTCTTTATAGGTAAGCCTCTTCCCCCACTCTGGGAATCTCTGAGGAGATTTAAGTTGTAAAATACAATGAAATTATATAGTTCGCGTTCTGCACCTCGCCAGGTGAGGTTGGTGTGTTGTTCTGTGGAAAACTGCAGTTTGTGGCCTATGTTTTTGGTGATTTAATATAGTGGATTATGTGATGTTTTGTGAAACTACAGAACCAGAATTCAACCTAAACTCGAATCTAAGAAACACAGTTAATATTTGTTCCCTTACCCATTAAAATGATGATTAAGATTTGTACTATTTTTGATTTAAAAATTAATATGTAATTTTTAAGTAATAATGAACAGAACTCTAATTTCTGTTCAAAAGGTCCAAATATAAATTTAATTGTAAATTTTGATATTTTTTTCTTGACCATTTATATTCAATTCCAAGTGCTGTTTTACAGTCTTGAATAGAGCTTTAAAGTATATTTGTATTTATTTAACACTGTATTTTCCCATGAATATTTCTTGTACCTCTGTGATTATTATATTTAATGTTTGCAATAAATATTTATGATTTCGTTTTCTTCATTTTTTCCAATTTTTTTGATTTTCTATTATTGTATCAATTGTGCAGCTGAATATTTTTGGAGTAACTAATGAATAAGCTACGAAAATGCAGGCACTGTGTCAGCTTCCTATTTCAGAATTGTAATGTAATATACTAAGATGAAAATAACTCTCGAATGTTTGTCGTAGTGCACACGGCTCTTATGCGTAAGTTTGTAATATTGCGCCTAGTCATAATGACCTGAAGATTAAAATAGTTGAATCGAGATTAGTCTACGAGGTCAAACTTTCGAGTGGTGTCGATACCCGGCACCTATTTTATCGATGTCTATCAAAATTTGATAGTTTCACTATGAAAATGCTGCAATAAAAACCTTGGCAATATTTTTAGTTTTATTTTTGAATTGATAATTCCCCTAACCTCACCCATTTTTTTTTGAAAAGTTTAAGATTTTGTCAAAATTTAAAGGAAGAAATTATTCATATAATGCTTATGAATTTCACTTGATTTTGAAATCATCATTATTATATCTTTTTTAATTTTATTTATTTTTTTTATCATTATTAAGTAATAGTTTTTGTGGCCAACATTTCGTTGATCTTTGTTAACTAATTGAAAAACTAAATTTTGAAGTGTGAAAACAAGTGCAATTCAATATTGCTGATTCCTTCGCTACAATATAAAAAGAGTAATTTTCACCAGAAACTATGTTCTTTGTATTCAGTATTATGTGTCCCCCACTTTTCAAAAATATTTTCCCAAACTTTTCGATTTTATTCTTCAAATAGTATCAATAGTTTCAATTATGAAAGAGTATTTTGTTTTGTATGGATTTTCCTAATTTTTTTGAATATTTGTTTATCTGGAATAAACATAATTATTTTCAATTAAATGAGAATATTTTGTTTTTATATTTGCAACGATAAAGAATCATTTGCGATGAACTCATTCACTTCAAATAATTATTTTTTTTTGTATTGCTTCATGCCAGAGAGAAATGTTATTTATTGGTTTGTTTGCCCCAATTTTTTCAGAAGAATAATGGAAGTTTGTACTCAAAAGTCAAATTGTTTGGTTGTAGTGTAAACTCAAGTTACTTATAGAGCAATTTATTAACTTCATGTGCATTAGGACGATACAAACATATTAATACTCAACAAAACATATAATAAATAAATAAAAATATATATCTTAGCGCATTAAGCCAAAGCTCTTTTCAAGACGAAACAAAACATCACTTGGAATTCGCTGCAAACGACCATATGTCAAAAAGTTGTTAAGTGCCAAGTAATTGAACGTCTTTGTTCAAGATTTCGACAATTTGTTAACGCTACATATTTAAAGCTTTGTAATGGAAATGGTGAAAATACAAGGGACTAAAATATTTTCTGAATAAACTTAAGATCATTTCTTACTTTTAACAATTAATTTCGCCGATTGTTCGACTTGACCAGCTGACGAGGTTGCTCTACAGGTAAAAGTACCGGTGTCTTCCTCGTAGGTTGTTGATATCAGAAGGACTACGTTATTTCCTTCATGGATCATCTGAAACAAGAAGAAATGATATGAGTCGATTGTCATCAATTGATGTAAAGAGAAAGTTTATAATTTCACGAAAATTATATGAAAAATGTTAATCGAGTGGATAATTGTTATTAGTCAATAGAGATTCTGTTTCTGTATCATTTTAAGGCCTCCAATCATGAAAATTTGATATGCGCGCTTGTTCATATTGAAAACGGTCATTCAGATGTAAATACCCTAAGGCTTAAGAGCTATTGATTTTATTTATGAATTGGACTTTCTATGAAAATCTTACAACTTTTCTTGAAAGTTTCTTCCGAAAGTAAAAGTGTTTACGGTTGACCATAAAAATGATAACTCTCAATACATTCTGATTTGAATGAATGTTTTCCCAATATAAAAAAGAATGAAAAAGCTTTTGACTCGCATGATGTTGATTAAAATAATGCCGATTTGTGAATATACAGAACGTTTCTAGATTGATGAGAAGAATTTTTGGGATGATTCTTCAAATCATTCAATGAAAAAAAGTTACAAAAAAATGTAGGTCGGGAAATACATTGTTTCCAAGATACACTGTTTTGACGTTTTACTTAAAAACGGTCTAAAAAAACTTGTACGCCAATGGGATATTTTAAACTAACAATTATTTTTGAAATCGTCGTTCATTTCGAGACAAATGATTTTTTCTGCCTCTTTTTGTGTGGTTAGCCGTTTTTATGAAATAAATTGAAACATCTTAAGGCGCAATTGTCGAAACTTCAACACTAGTAGAAACTCTGCGTTAAGATTCTTCGTTTTTTACATAAAAAGGCGCCACACACAAAAGAGGCAGATTGATTTTGGGTCAAATTGAACGATGAATTGAAAAAAATATTGGTACTGTAAAATATTTCAGTGGCGTACCACTTTTTTAGTCATTAAAACTTCAGCACTCCGTGTTTTGGAAATAATGCTTTTCCGGACCTAGCATCAATTCAGAAACACCCTGTATTACAAAGGAAACAAATGATTTTATTCCTCTCGAATTATGTATAGTCCGTTCACGAAAGTTTGAGCGCATAGTAGGCGTTTGTTTATTTATCTGAAGTTAGCAGTATTTGCTGTCATAACGTAAAATAAAGTCAACGTTTCCGAATGTACCCGGCCTCGTCCGACGAGCTTGCGAGTTATCAGGGAACTCTATGCAACATTGCGTATCAATCTGACAAAATGAATAAGCAACATAACCTAAAATTTTAAAATCCACAGTGGAATATGCCAAATTGTCATGGCCAACCGACGGCTCAAACTTTCGTGAACAGACTATATCGGGTGTCCCAAGGTGAGTGGCCTATTTGATCAAATTGGCTTCTTACGAAAATGACTCTAGTTTGCTCAATATTTGAGATTTAAATCAGAAATTTAGCACGTCATTAGATATTGATCTGATCTATGTCACTGCTTTTGAATTATAGTTGTCAGTTATACAGAATGGACCAAAAAAATTCATCATTTGCCAAGTTACAAAATCTAATAGGCCACTCACCTTGGGACACCTGATATATGATTTTTAATTTAACAATTTTTCTTCTTACGCTTTGAATAAGAATGTTAAATCAGAATAATTCAGTTGCTTTTTTTGACTGTATGTTATTTTTAAACAAGAAAACTTGAATATAAATACGGAATGATGCACAAGTGCTTATTGAAGAGCTATATATAAAATTTTGACATTTGACATTGTTTACAAACGATAGCCTAAAAAAACCGATTCGACACTATTCATACTTCGGCACTGATATTGCTTGATATTGAAATAAATTACAAGTGACCAATTACATACCTGGAAGTCTGGTGATTCTGGTATAAGGAAACCATCTCGTAGCCATTGAATAGTTGGTTTTGGTTTCCCTGATACCTTGGTCTTGAACTGTGCAGGACTGCCTTCGGAAACTGTTATATCTTTCATTGGAGTCAATGAAGGTGAAACTTCTTGTGTTTCTGGAGGTACAACTTTGAGGTTGGCCTGCGTAGTTACAGTACCGGCTGGGTTGGTAGCCACGCATTTGTACACTCCTTCATCCTCAGGGAAGGCTTCACTTATCTTGAGAGTGCAATAATCCCCTCCTTTAACCATTTGGAAGTACTTAGATGGCTTGATTACTTGATCGCCTTTCTGCCACATAATGGTTGGTGCTGGCTTTGCTGATATTTTGCATCTGAAAGCTGCCGGCTGACCTTCTTTGATAGTTTGATCTTTTAATGGTTCCATAAGAGTTGGTTGTTTCTCAGTGCTAGGAGTTGTTGGTTTCGCTGATTTCGTTGGCGATGCTGGAGTTTGCACCAAACATTCGGCTTCACATCTAGCTTCTCCAGAATTGTTGATGGCCACACATTCATATTTACCAGAATCTTCAGATGTCACTTCTAGTATGAGAAGTGTGTGAACTTCATCTTCTTCTAAAGTTTTGTACTTGATATCTGGTACTATTCTTTTACCGTTTTTCAACCAGTAAACATCGATAGGTTTGGTTCCATTGATTCTTGCATCAAATCTTACCAACTGACCGATGGGAGCTGTAGTGCTCTGAATTGTTGTGACGAAACTTGGTGGTATTGGACCTGTCCTTCCAGGTCTTCTACGCTCCTGGACTACTAAATTGGCGCTACATTTTGCTGTTCCGCCGCGATTTTCTGCAACAACGCTGAATACTCCGGAGTCTTCCAAGAATACTTGACGTAACTGCAGAATTGATTTAGTACTGAATGTGTAAACTTTCAAGTCTGGTGAGCTAGTTATTGGAAAATCTTCTCTGTACCAGGTGATTTTGGGTAATGGATCTCCATCGAACTCAACTTCGAATTTCGCTGAATCATTTTCGAAAGCGCGACAGGGCTTGATCTTCTTAGTAAAGAATGGTGGATTACTTGGTAACACTTGACCTTGCACGAGCTTCTCTTGTGTTCTTGCTTTGTGCTCAACATCAGTTGTTTCAGTAGCGGTTATATTGCGAGTTATTTCTAGGTCACCCTGTACCTCCTTTTGCGTTTGTTTCTGTTTGGTCACGTGAACCTCTCTTCCATGTACTGATGACTCAGTGGGTTCAGGAGGATAAGCACCTGTTCTCGAATCAATTTCTACTTCATTTGTTTGGTACTTATTGTCTCTCGTTACTTTTCTCAGTTGAACTTTGTGCGGATTACTTTCTGGATGTTCGCTGCAAAATTAAATATAATTATTGGTAAATGTTTTGGAGAAAGGGGATTCTATACTCACAGATTTTCTTGGTATTTTTGTGCCATTCCTTTCGCAACAGAATTTGCAACTACTTTTTCTCCAGGTATGGCAAATTGATGATTAGTTTCTCTCAATTTTATTTCCTTAGTTATTTGTTCGTTTTCAAGTTCTTGCAATTTATTATAATAATCGGAACTCTTTTTGTTCCTTACGGTTTGTTGCCATTCTGGGGCTTCTTCTTTCACTTCTTTGGGTTGAATATGTATACCAGATACTTGCATTCCAGTTTCTCTCATGGTAGTATTTCTCTCATCGAAAATTTTTTCAAGTTCAGTATTCTGTCTTTCTTTTTGATATTGAGATAGTTCAAGATCATACCATGCTAAAATATGAATTAATGAGTATCGTACATTGACCAGAATTAATGATTTTTCAACTCATTTTCACTCTTCATTCACAGGAATGGGACTATCACGAACACGAAAAGAAATAAACGGTGACATGGAAAATACAATACATACGATCATGATAACATATTTGGGAATGAAATAAAAGCCAACGAGATCTACAATTCTTCGAAATGGTCAGTACTCAAACCAGTAAAACACTTACAAAGGATATGTCTATATTGTTATGCTATATGGCTATATTGGCATATCGGAGTTAGTTACAGATAATTGAACATATTGGAAATCCCTATCCTACTGTTCTATACAGTATTCTCAAGTAGGTAAATCCATATAGTCTATTTTTTGCTATCTCGCTGGCTTGAGTGTGTCTATATCGAAAAAATTGTGAACCGTTTAGGTCAGAATTTCATTTCCAAATCTGAATATTGAATGCTACTTTACATATACATGCACATTCAATTCAAAGAACAGCCGATGGCATACCTGTGGAAATCCTCGATTGTTGAAGAAAGAAAAGTTCGTAGAATTCCTAAGCAGCATTGGAAAGGAGAGGATAATGTGTTTCAGGATAGTATATTTATTTAATGTGGTTTTGTTACAGTATAGTAGGTATATGAATATTTTTCCATTGAACATATGCGTTAAATAATATTGTTGTCAGGAAAAACATTTCATGTTCATCAATCAAGCTTTGGATCATTTAGGCATAAATGTATCATTGACATAAGAGTGCAATTAGATAATGAGTATGCATTGTGTTCATTCCATGTATGCAGAAAATTAGTCGTTTTCAGTTTTTGTCCTTTAAGGTGGAAATTAGTGGATCGACTCTTCATATAATATTCAGTTATACGCGCCATTATCCAGAATTAACCCTTAATAACCTGAATTTCAATTTTTTCAGAAAAAATATGTTTGAATCCAATGAAAACACTTTATTATAATATACAAGACAAAATCAACTCATTTTCTGGTTGAAAAATGTACGGTTTTTGAAAAAAATGGTGTTACATATATGTAACGCTAGGTGAATATGAGTTCAAATATTTGATAACATCACACAAACATCAGAGGCTGTCTTTGAGATTGTTTTGGTAAATTTTCTTTTGTCTTTTAGCCGTGAAGAAGGAGGAACCTGGCCACGATTTGATCCATCAAATCCGTGCCTCCCATTGAGTTATTATATTATTTTATTTTCTAATTAGGCTAGGGCGCGAAACTCGAACCATTTTTTTTTCAATGCGACAAAATCTTCTTACAGACGAGATTGGTTGGACTCCAAAACAAGTCGACGCTACGGTGACTATATTATTGTCAATCCATCGAAAAAAGAGTATTCCCGATTCACGGTCCAAAATGGAGTAATGTTCAATTGTTTTCCAGGCAGTGGAATCCTTTTGGCAAACGATTGTCCCTGTGACGAAGATATCAGAATCTCGCATATCACGTAGTAATGTTGAGCTGGTAAATAAATTATCTGTAAACAATTTATATGGCATACGTTTTTCATATTAAGGTAATTCCCTCAACATCGTCACCAAGTCACCAGCAGTACCTACTTACTCGTGTGTTTTTGCCCTCAAATAGGTCGAAAAGTTATAAATAAAACAATGAGGTTTAAACTTTCAGCATATTTCAGAGCCACAATCGTGAAGATAAACGTATTTTTTCGTGAGGAAATTGAATCGATAATCTTCGTCATAAAAACAAACTACGGAACAAATCTTCAGAAAATGCCTTCACTTTATCCTAGCGTTACATATATGTAACAGTAATTTTTGCAGTCGATTAACGAAAACGTGGTGATTTTTTCCAGACAAAATTTCGGTTGATTTCAATTATATATTCAATAGCAATACATTGAACCTGCTTCCGTAATTATATCTTGAGTAATTTTTATAAAAATAATACTAACTCCGAACGTGGTTCCATTTTTCTATGTAATTGAAAGTAACACCTGTTAAAACAACTTGTTGTATACGAAAAACGCGATGAATGAAAGACACTTGTCAATTTCATTTTACAGTAGACTACACAAATGGTGTGAGCAAAGATATCTATCGGCTAATAGCTACAGTTACTGAGAAATTAAATAGATTTGCCAGGGAAATTTGCGTTACATATGTGTAACACTAGGCTATTATGGGTTAATACGATTGAATATACCAAAAAAATTTAATTGAAATTAGTAATCAATCTGTAACCTCTCATTCAATTATTCCAAATCTCTACTAGTTTGCTCACGACCCATGGACATTAAATTGTAGATATCAACAAATTCCAGTTATCTTTAAATATAATTGTAATCATACAAAGCTGACCATAAACTACTACCAAAATGAGTCGGCTAACAATGAACAATGTTCATTTTTCCTATCCAAAGGAAAGCTTCTATAATCACCCGAAAGTTGATACAGTTCACACCAATGATCTTCCACTAATTACCACCTGAAAATCCGATACTTTTCTCTTATACTTACGTCTTGGTGAATTTTTCAAAACATTTCTATAATCGTCATGTCTAGGTACTACTTTCAGTTCTGTTTCAGCAATGGCTTCGCCAGCTGCACTTCTAGCTATAACCTCAATCTTTCCAGTATCATACTGCCTGGTTTTCGGGATGTCCAAGTGGTACATTCCATCGTATGTCAGTTTGTAACGAGCGCCATTAACGACGGTATGGCCATTCACCAACCACATTACTCTAGGACGTGGGTGACCTGTGACGCGACAGCAGTACCTGGCCCAGTCACCTTCTTGTACTATTACTGGTTCTGGCTTGCTGACGAAAACTGGTGCTTGTCTAGGTTTGGATTCTTCCTCTGGCTCTTCAGGCACACTGTAAGAGAAAAAGATAATTTGAAATATTGAACGCATTCGGAAAGCTCATATAAAAACTTCGCCAAAATTTTTTGACCATCTTCTTTTGGAATAAATTTGAAATAAGGATGAAAAAATGCGAAAAGAATGGACATCGCATTGAATCAATGAATATAATGAATTAGGATATTTGTATTTTTGCTAGCTTCGATATATTGAATCATGAAAGGATACTCACACTTGCCATGCAGCTTCTAATTCCCTTATCTTCTCAATACTCTTCATTCCTTTTGGCAATTGAGATTCATAAATAATGCCTGGTTTGCCTGTTGTCTTTATTATAGCTCTAGTTTCATCTTGACCATATAAGTTTGTAGCTCGGCATAAATATTCTCCACTGTCCTCTGGATATACCCAACCAAAGTTCATGGCCACATAACCAAAGTCATAAATAGGAGTGAATCTGTTTTCTGAAAAATATTTTCACATGAAAATTTGAATTATGATGAACATCAAATTCAGTTACTTCATATCATACTCTTTCTCCACATTCTTGAATTACAAATAATAAGTATTTGTACATTCAACAACGATTTGATTGAACTAAGACATAAGAAAAAAGGTTCTTACTGTGTGGCAGAGGTTTTCCATTGAAGAACCATTCCACCTTCATGTTAGGATCTCCAACAGGTGCCAATTGACATTCAAACTTGGTGGTGTTCATCTCGACAAGCTCTGTTTGATCTTGAATTTGTGTTACGAATCTTGGTGGTTGTTTCTTATCAACATCGTATAAATCTTCTTCTGTCAAATGTATTTCAGAAGTATATTTCTTGATAGCAGCCTCCATTTGCATGAGTGTTTCTGATTTCTTCATTCCTTTTGGTACTTGATTTTGCAAGATAATATTTGGTAATTTCTTGCAAGATACGCTTGCTCTGGTGAAGTCCTCACCATGATCATTGACTGCCCTACAAACATATTCACCGGCATCATCTGAATAAAAGTAGGAGATACTCAAGGAGACGAAGCCTAAGTCATAAATGTTCTTATAGCGACTTCCTGAAGGTAATGGTTTTCCATTTCTGTACCATTCTATTCTCAATTTTGGATCGTCTTTTGGTTCAACGCGACATTCGAAGTGAACAGTTTCGGACTCTTCAACTGTAGATGATTGAATCTGTGTGATGAATTTCGGTTTTTCGAACACCTTGTCTTCTTGTGGAGCTGCCGAAATGGGCCCACGTTCCAACTCTTTCAGTTTTTCTGCACTTATTCCAGAAGGAAGCTGTGATTCAAAGTCGATATTTCTCTTCGATTTAGAAGTAACCGTTGCTTTAGTTATAGCAGACCCCCATTTGTTAGTGGCTTTACAAATATATTCTCCAGCATCTCTAGCATATGTGTAGTCAATGTCTAGTGAAACGAACCCAAAGTCGTTGATTTGGTGTACTCTGGATCCAGTGGCGAATGGACGCCCATTGTGGTACCATTCAATACGCATGGATGAATCATTTGTTGGTTCCACCCTGCAGTCGAAATGTACGGGTCCTCCTTCAGGAACATCAACATTATCCTTAATTTCAACAATGAATTTAGGTGGATTAGGTTTCTCCTCCTCTGGCATTACTTCATCGCGTTTGTATAACGTTTCTTCAAGCCTTTGAATACTTTCAGTACCTGATCTGAAGCTTGAAGGTAATTGAGGTTCCAAGATTATTCCTTGTCTTCCTTTCACCTGCAACTTACAAGAAACTGTTGCTTCTCCATGTTTGTTGGTAGCTTTGCAGGTGTAAAATCCTGAGTCTCGTTGATAAACTCCACTGACTTCTAGGATAACGAAACCAAAGTCGTTGATCGTTTTAATTCGAGAACCTGACCATAAAGCTTTGCCGTTATGGAACCATTCCACTCTCATACTTGGATCGTTTATAGGTGTCAACCTACATTCGAAGTGAGCAATCGAATTTTCAATCAGAGTTAAGTCAGATGGATTTGTTATGAACTCTGGTGGTTTTCCTGTGTCATCTTCTGGGGACGGTTGAGAAGGTATAACTCCCAAACCCTCCAATTCAGCAATTCTGTCTATGGTTCCTTCCATACCCTTGGGCAACTGTGATTCGAGAATGATATTACGCTTTCCTTGTATCTTCATGGAAGCAGTTGTTACTGCTTCACCGTACTCATTGAAAGCCCTGCATGAGTATTCTCCAGAATCTTCTGGATATACGGGCGAAATTTCAAGAATAACAAAACCAAAGTCGCAGAATGTTCTGAATCTAGATCCAGTACGTAGGGATTTACCGTTCCAGAACCATTCAACCTTCAATTTGGGATCATCTGTAGGTATCAGTCTAGCTTCAAAGTGAGCACTTTCACCTTCCCTTAGATTATCGATGTTCGATAGAGGTACTGTGAATACTGGGGCTCTTCCTTTTTCTTCAACAGTTTTTTCTTCACGCTGTCGTATCATTGAATCTTCTAGAGTTTGTATTTTCTCTAGACCTCCCTCCATGCCCTGAAAAAAAAATCAATTAAAATTCGTATGATTGTGAATATGTAAGTATTTTCAGGAAAGAGGTATGTGCGACATAAAACTTGATGTTTGTTGGCTTTGGAAAACTGAATGTATGAATGCATTTCAATTTTTGAAATATGCCAGAAACTAAACATGTTCAACCACTTTTCAGAGCATAGGAATATTCCCAGTAATTTTGAAAGCACCAAAATTATAAAATAACCAAAATACTCACCCGCGGTAGTTGCGAGTCCAGGATCAAATTAGCCTTTGATACGCATTTCATCGAAGCTTTGGTGGAATCTTCTCCATATTTGTTTCGAGCCCGACATTCATAAACTCCAGAATTTTCTTCGTAACAATACAGGATATCTAAGATGACGATACCGAAGTCATGGAATGTACGGTATCTGTGTCCATGTGGCAGTTTCTTTCCATTATAGTACCATTCTACTACAAGATCAGGATCAGTTACTGGCGTTAAACGGGCTTCAAAGTGGGCACTTTGGCCTTCAACCAATTTTGTGATATCCTGAATTTGCGTTATGAATTTGGGAGGTTCGGCAACTGGAGTTGGCAGTGGTTGTGCTTGGTGTCCTTGGAGACTTTCTAATTCTCTTATTCTGGCGAGTGATTCTGGTTGGAGACTCTCAGAAAATACACCACCCCTTCCATGGGCAGAAATAGTAGCTTTCGTATAATCTTCTCCGTATTTATTGCTTGCACGGCAAACATATTCTCCAGAATCGTGATTTTGAATATAGGAAATATCGAGTACCACGAAACCAAAATCTGATACTGACTTGATTCTCGAAGATTGCAAAATGGGTTGTCCATTGTGGAACCACTCAACTTTCAAATTTGGATCATTAATTGGTGTCAACGTACATTCGAAATGAGCTGATTGTCCGTCTTTGAGGCCAACAATATCTTGAATTTGTGTTGTGAATTTAGGTGCCTCACCGTGAATTCTCTCAGTACATTTCAGAGTGACATCTTGTGATGCTGTTCCCCATTTATTGGTAGCCTTGCAAGTATATGTTCCAGAATCTTCAATCTTTGTTCCTAGAACTTCGAGTACTACCATTCCGAAAGCATGTACTGTACGGAATCTGTGAGAAGCTTCGATATTCTTTCCATTGTAGAACCATTCTACCTTCATACTTTGATCGCCAATTGGTGTTAAACCAGCTTCAAAGTGAGCAATTTCACCTTCGGTCAAATTAGTTAATTCGGTGAATTCTGATGTGAATACTGGGGCATGTCCCTCATCAGATTCTGGTGTTGGCACATCAGGTCTGTTAAGGGAATCCTCTAGGTTTTGTATCTTCTCTAGCCCTTCCTGGCCTTTAGGATGTTGTGTACGTTCAATAAGATTTGCTTTAGAGGTGCAGTATATGGTTGTAGAAGTGAAAGCTTCTCCTGCTTTGTTTGTAGCTTTGCAAGTATATATTCCTTGATCACGTTCATAAACATCTGTGAGATCAAGAGTGACAAATCCAAAGTCACTAGTAAGCTTGAATCGTGAACCATGTTCTAACGATTTTCCATTGAAGAACCATTCGATTTTCATATTTGGATCTTCTTTGGGTTCAACGGTTCCTTCGAGGTGCAAAGGTTGGCCTTCAGCTAACTGGAATTCAGGATTGAGTGGAACGGTCCATATTGGTTTTGGATAGGCGCTTTCACCGACAGACTCTGATCGTTTATATTTATCCATGTAAGCTTGCTCTACTTGCTCTACTGCTTCTAATCCCATCTTTCCTTGTGGATGTTGTGTATCGAATGTGAGATTAGATTTTCCAGTACAACGTAATGAACCAGAAGTAGTGCATGAACCTTTGCTGTTAGTTGCTTTGCAAGTGTATATTCCAGAATCTTCCTCATATGAGTGGGTTATATCTAAAGCTACATATCCAAAGTCGTAAGTTGATTTATACCTGGAACCAGTTGGTAAAGCTTTTCCGTTAACGAACCACTCAATTTTCAATGTGGGATCTTTAGATGGTTCAACATTGCATTCGAAGTGGACTGAATCACCTTCGGTGCACTCAACATTATTCAAGTGAGTTATGAACATCGGTAATTCATATGTTGGTTCAGGTGCATCTGGTCGAGCTTCTGGTGCTCTTTCTAAGTCCTCCAGTTTTGGTATAGCTTCAGGGTGTAGAGTTTGTCCTAAAAGCCAGTGTTTATCTTCGATCTTGAGTGTGCACGTTGAAATAGCTTCGCCCATGAGGTTAGTTGCCTTGCATGTGTAAATAGCAGAGTCATCTGATCTCAAACCGTTGATCGATAATGTAACCAGACCAAAATCAAAAGTACTTCTGAGTCTAGTACCAGTATTGAGTGATACTCCATTTTTGAACCATTCTACTCTTAGGTGTGGATCACTTCTAGGTTCAACTTGAGCTTCCAAATAAACATGTTGTCCTTCTACCAACTTATCGTAGCTCTTTAGATGAGTTGTGAAAACTGGTGGTTGTTGAGGAGTAGTATCAACAAACATTTCAGGTACTTTATTCATATCAGCTTCTTTCAGTTGTATCTTCTGCCAAGCATCAGGTTGAAGTGGTTCTCCCATTATGTTAGATTTCGATTTAACTTTCATCGAAATAGACGAAACTGCTTCACCAGCTTTGTTGATTGCCTTGCACATGTAAACACCAGAATCGTTGGGAACGGTTGACATGATATCCAAGGTGACAAAACCAAAATCGTGTGTGACTTTGAATCTGGATCCCAATTTTAGTTCGACTCCATTCACATACCATTCGAATCGCAAATTAGGATCACCAACAGGGACAACACGTGCTTCGAAATGAGCATGTTGACCCTCCCAGAGTTCTGTTGGTCCGTTGAGAAGCTGAGTGAAGAAAGGTTTTTCAAATTCTCTTTCAGGTTCTTCCTCTCTGGGTGCCAAAGGTTGCTCCAACTGTTGAATGCGTCTTTGTGCTTCAGGATGTTGGCTCTCGAGCTGAATACTGGCTTTAGCTGTAAAGTTTTGAAAATATTAGTTATTTAATTTGGATAAATTTGTCGCAGGTAAATATTTCAATTAGATCAAAATGATATTATGCAAATGTTTATTCAAATAACTTACTTTTGATTTTCATTGACGCTGTTGTTACAGCTTCTCCCAAAGGATTTGAAGCTTTACACATGTACACTCCCTGGTCTTCATCACGCACATGGGTTATATCAAGTGATACAAATCCAAAATCATGTACTTTAGTGATACGTGAGCTATCTTCAATAGGTTTCTCATTTCTGAACCATTCGACCTTGAGTGTTGGATCTCCTACAGGAATGAGTCTACATTCGAAATGTGCTGTTTCAGATTCATGTATGTAGTCGATATTCTGTAATGGTTGAGTAAACACTGGTCTTTGTCTTGTAGAAGGTTCTTCGTATTCTGGTCGTTTGGCAGGTTGATGTTCCTCGAGCTGTCTAATCTTATCTAAACCTTCAGGTCTTTGCGATTCTAGAATGATATTGTCTCGAGAAATTACTTTAAGACTAGTCGATGATTTACATTCCCCAAGTAGATTGAAGGCTTTGACAGTATATTCTCCTGCATCTTCTGGTACAGCATGTCCAATATCTAATGCTATATAACCGAAGTCAAATGTGGTATGGAACCTTGAAGCTGATTGCAATGGCTTTCCATTATGGTAGAATTCAATTTTGAGGTTAGAGTCATTTATTGGTTCAATTTGAGCTTCAAAGTGAGCTGTTTTTCCTTCATAAACCTCAGTAGTACCTCTGAGTTCGGCTGTGAATCTAGGAGGAGTTGGTATAGGTTCATCCACCTCCAAACGGGTTGGGTGACCTTGAGCTTCAAGTTCTCTTATTTTCTCCAATCCTTCTGGGTGATGGGTGTCCAGAATAATTCCCTTTCGTCCACCCACCTTAATGGTACATGTGTTGACAGCTTCACCAACAAGATTAGTAGCCTTGCACATGTATGTGCCACTGTCCTCTGGATAAGTGTAAAGGACATCCAAAGCAACATAACCAAAGTCGTGAGTAGTTCTGAATCTATGGCCAGCTCTCAGTTTGACACCATTAACGAACCAATCGATTTTCAAATTAGCGTCATTAATCGGTTCTACACGGCATTCTAAGTGAGCATGTTCGCCCTCTTTCAAATTTTCTAAACTCATAAGAGGTGTTAGGAAAACAGGTTTTTGAGGTGCTTCCTCAACCTCTTCCTTTTTGGGTCGTGCATAACTTTCCAAGTCCCTGATTTTCTTGAGACCCTGTTCATTTAGAGTTCCTAATTCTAATCCACTCTTAGCTACCACAGATACTGCGGCAGTTGTTACAGCTTCACCCACAGCATTCCTTGCTTTACACATGTAGGTGCCAGAATCTTCAGCATACGCATACAGAATGTCCAATGCAACATATCCGAAATCATATGTTGTTTTGAATCTATGACCGGTTAAAATTGGTTTTCCATTACAGAACCATTCGACTCTCATTGTGGGATCATTAACTGGTGTCAGAGTAGCTTCAAGATGAGCACTAGAGCCCTCGGGCAGATTTTCAGTGTTTTTCAATCCTCTTCCGAATTGAGGCTTTTCTAATAGAACTGCGTCATCTCTCGTTACACGTTTGTACTTAGATTCATCTTCCAAGTAATGTATTTTATTCAATGCTCCCTCATGTTGGGTGTCTCTGATAATTGAGGCTTTAGCTGAAATGATAGATTCGAATAAATTGTTTGAAATATAATCAGAATAACTGGTCTGGTTTTATTGAAAATGACCAGATTATATATATCAGCAGTATTTACCGATACATCGTTCAAATTTCATAAATTTTATTAAATTGATACCATTCAACACTTACATTTTATATTTGTTGTTACAGATGACTGAGCTGTTCCTAAACGGTTTGTTGCCCTACAAGTATATTCTCCAGAGTCTTCGGCATATACAGAAAGAACATCCAAGCTAGCAAATCCGAAATCATAGGCAGTTCGGAATCTGTGACCTGTGGTAAGTGGTTTACCATTATGGAGCCACTCGACCTTCAGGTTGGGATCTGGATATGGCTCTATTCTGCATTCATAATGAGCACTTTGACCTTCGACCAATTCGGCGGGTCCATTGAGGTGTGTTGTAAACCTAGGTGCTTGTGTTACAACAACATCTTCTTCCTCACGGCGCTGGTATTTGGTGTGATCTTCTAACTGCCTGAGTTTCTGAAGAGCGCCTTCGTGTTGAGATTCCAGTTGAAGCGAAGCTTTTGCTGTAAATGAGTGAACATGAGTATGAACATAAAAGTCAACGTTACAAAGCCTTACATTGTACAAATAGTTTAGCGGACGTAACAGCTTCACCCAAGTCATTCACAGCTCTGCAGGTGTAAGTACCAGAATCTTCTGGATTCACATATTTCATATTGAGAGCAACATAACCGAAGTCATGCATTGTTGTCATTCTGTTCGCTGGAAATTGCAATTGTACATTAATATCGAAAGATTTCGATTTTCATTTCCATACTTACATGCTTCAATAGGTACTCCATTTCTCAGCCACTCAACCTTCAATCTAGAATCACCTACTGGAATTAAACGTGCTTCAAAGTGGGCTGCTTGATTTTCTGCCACTTGCAGATCCTTGATTGGTAACGTGAATACAGGAGCCTGTGATACGATTTCTTCCTGTACAACTGTTCTCTGGCTACGACTTGAATCTTCTAATTCGTGCAATTTCATGAGAGCACCTTCGTGAACAGTTTCCGAGTAAATCGACTTCTTTGAATGTACCAAACAAGCTGAAGATGTAACAGCTTCGCCTAGAGCATTTGTAGCTCTGCAAGTATAAGTACCGGAGTCTTCTGGGTAAGTGTGCAATATATCTAATGCAACAAAACCGAAGCTGTTCGTTTCTGTAAATCTTGAACCAGATTTCAATGGTTGGCCGTTATGGAACCATTCGACTTTCATTGTAGCGTCAGATACTGGAATCAAACGACATTCAAAGTGGGCACGTTGTCCTTCCTTTATTTCTATATTTTTCAAGGATGTTGTGAAGGTAGGTGCCTGAGTAGTTGTCTCTTCGATTTCTTCCCTTCTGTGATAGCGAGATCTATCTTCCAGATGTTGAATTTGTTGGAAACCTTGTTCGTTTTGAGATGATGTTATTATTTGCCCACTTGCACGACATCTCAGGATACAAACTGTTTCATCCGAACCTACAAGATTTGTAGCGCGGCACGTGTATTGTCCTGAATCTTCTGCAATCAAATCTACAATATCCAATGCAACGTAACCGAAGTCATGAATGGGTCTGAATCTGTGACCAACGGTAATTGGACGTCCATTTTTGAACCACTCAACTTTTAAGTTGGGATCTGTTACAGGTTCTAATTTGCACTCAAAGTGAGCATGTAATCCTTCAGACATATTTTCACAGTTTTTAGGTTTCGTGATGAATTTAGGTCTTGTGGTTACTTGTTCATCGACGAATTCAGTTCTCTTATATCTGGATGAATCTTCAAGGTATTGAATTTTTTCTAATCCCGAGGGATGTTGCGACTCAAGAAGTAAATCCTTCTTGGCAATAACTCTGACAGAGCAGGATGTAACAGCTTCTCCTAATTGATTTCTGGCTTGACAAGTGTATACTCCAGAGTCAACTGGATATACACTGAGCAAATCAAGAGCTACATAGTCAAAGTCGTAGGCTGGCCTGAAACGATGTCCTGTTTTAACAGGTACTCCGTTAACAAACCAGTCGACTTTCATAGTAGGATCTCCAATAGGCTGAAGACGGCATTCCATGTGGATATTTGTTCCTTCCACTGTTTCAATATTATGCAATGGTCTTGTAAATTGTGGTGCTTGAAGTACCTGGACATCTTCCATCACGTTTTTACGATAACGAGAAGCATCTTCCAGGTACTGAATTTGCTCAAGAGATTGCTCATGTTGAGTATCTGTGATAATGTCTGATCGTCCAATTACTCTTACGCAAGCCGATGTATGTGCAGATCCTAAGTGGTTCACAGCTCTTACAGTGTATTCCCCAGAATCGATTGCAGTAGCATGAACAATATCTAATGCTATAAAACCGAAATCATTGTAGGTTCGGAATCTTGATCCAACAGTTATTGGTCTTCCATTACAATACCATTCGACCCTCATAGTAGGATCGCCCATGGGTTCTAATCGACATTCTAAGTGAACATTTCGTCCTTCAGAGACAGGTTGTGGGTCTGTCAATGGCACAGTGAATATTGGCTTGGATTTAGAAATTTCTTCGATGTGATATTGTGGTTCCACGAATTTTGATTCTTCCAACTGTTTAGTTTTGTCGTATGTTCCTCTATGCATACTTCTGGTGTCTATACTTGCACGAGCTGAAAGGAATAACATCTCTTAAAAACAAATATACACTTGAAGAAGCTCAGGTTTCACGGTATATTGAAATAATATGATGAAAGGGTGATTTCAAGTTAGCCTTTCGTCATTTCGAACTACTGAAATTCTCAATTGATAAATTAATTATACTTACTCTCAATATTCATTGTAGCTGATAACTGGGCTTCACCCAGTGCATTTCTTGCCACAACTGTGTAGGTACCAGCATCGTCAGCTCTCACACTCAAAATGTCAAGAGCAACATAACCGAAATCATAATAGGTTTGAATTCTATTGGCAGTTTGAATCGGTTTTCCATTGTGATACCATTCAATTTTCATTGTCAAATCGCTTTGAGGTTCTACACGAGCTTCAAAGTGAGCTCTCTGTCCTTCTACGATCTTATTGGTTCCCTTGAGTGGACCCATGAACCTTGGTTTCTGGGTAACAGTTACTTCTTCTTGTTCTTTTCTTGAGTACCTGCTAGAATCTTCTAGGTGCTGCATTTTCTGCAGACCTCCTGGGTGTTGCGAATCAACAATAATATCTTTTTTACTGACTACACTCAACTGTGCAGTAGTTGTTGCTTGTCCCATAGCATTATATGCTCTGCAGGTGTAGTTACCTACATCATGGACAGTAACGTCTTTAATTGTGAGTGCAACATATCCAAAATTGAAGAAGCTTGTTATTCTTGAACTAGCTTCAATAACACGTCCATCACGAAGCCATTCTACCTTCAGAGTTGAATCTCCTACTGGTTCTAAACGAGCTTCGAAATGAGCGAATCCTCCCTCGCGTATTTGGTGTTGATCTTTGATTGGAGTTTTGAATTCTGGTGGTGCCAGACATTCAGGAGTTTCCAATACGTATTTTTGGTGTTGTTTTTGTTGATAAGCTTCTAATTGTTCAACTTGTTCAATATATCTTTGTTGTTCTGGAATTCCTAAATCTCCAGTTACAGTGGATCTGACAATAACCTGTAGAGTAGCAGTGCTGATAGCTTCTCCTAAACGATTGACGGCACGGACAGTGTACGATCCAGCATCTTCGGCCCGTAGGTGCAAAATATTGAGAGAAACGTAGCCGAAGTTAAATATCGTACTAATACGGGAACTTGCCGTGATTGGCCTTCCATCTTTGTACCATTCCACTTTCATCGTTGGATCACTGACAGGTGTCAGTTGGGCTTCAAAGTGGGCATTTCTTCCCTCTTGAAGTTCCCCTAGGTCATGGAGCGGGCGGATGAAATGTGGCCTTTGATTGATCGTTTCGTCGTAGCTTTCACTTCTCTGGAATTTTGAATAATCCTCCAGTTGTTGGATATATTGTAAACTTTCTGGATGCTGGCTAGTTTGTTCGATGGAACTGCGAGCGTTCACTGAGAGCAATGCTCTTGATTCCACGCATCCTGTGGCACTCCTTACTCTACATACATATTCTCCACTATCTCTCATTACTAAACTTATCAAATCTAATGCTATAAATCCGAAACGGAATATGGAAGTAGCTCGGGAACCTGAAAGAATAATTATTAGGAAATGTGTCGATGGGATTGAAATTTGAAAACTTACTTGCTTCCAATGGTTTTCCATTGACGAACCATTCCACAACCATGGAAGGATCGCCAACGGGTTCTATCCTTGCTTCGAAATGGACTTTACCTCCCTCAAATTGTTCTGCATCTCGCAGGGGTATGATGAATTGAGGTGGAGGATAAACGCGATCAGCCTCAGATGGAGGTGCATGAGGTCTGGCGCGTTCAACATGACGGAGGTAAATCACTTCTGGGCCAGGTTCGGGTCTGAAAAAAATTAGAGCTATAAATGACGAAATGCGAAAAGTGATGAAATAACATATCACTGTAAACTATGTCAAGATTTCAGAATATGCAACTCTATTTCTTATGATCGAAATGATTTTTTTTACTTCATTTTTTTCTACAACTATTTCTTATGATTGAAATGATTTTTTTACTTTAGTTTTTTCTACAACTCATAGAATACTAGGGAAAATTCTTATATTTTTATAATTCAGCAAATACGAAATCACGCTATTAAGTTAATTATACTTCATTAGCTTTATATTTCGCTATTAACCATTATCAGGCCAGTTGAAAATATGTAGAGATGAGGACATTCGTTGATCTAAATTAAAAATGAATGATTGAATTACTTACTGGTTAAAAAACAAACAGCAAAACGAAATTAACAACAAAGCAGTAATGTGTAACCTACCGTCCAGAGTATATAAAATGAAGTCCATTCAAATATGCGTAATAATAGATCCGATGATTTGTTTATATTTGTTTTTATTGTTGACGTTGCGCTATTGATACGTATAATTGAATCTTCTTCAGTTGAAATATTTTGGACGGTAGGTGATGCATTACCTGTTTTGTTGGTTATTCTGTTTTGTTCTTTTTTCTGTTTTATAATCTGTATCAAATTTGTTTGATATTTTATGTCTCATACTTTGTACATTTCCAGCTGGGAGATTCTATGGTTTCTGAATAATAATTATATGCGAAATACACTTATTAAAGAATATATTATATCGAAAATTCTAATTATTCTCTTATTTTTCAGTTGACTTTGTGATCGGAGCAAAATGATTTCATTTTCGACTATGGTAAGTTTTCACTTTTCCAGACTTTTATTCAGCTGATAAAGCTATCAATTAAAGAAGATTTAAAGATTTTTGATTTGGAATACTGAAGCAATGCTTTAGCAAATATTGATTTTTCATGTTTTTTTTTGTTTTTTCAACGCTATTCTTTATGTGCTGTTCGAAATATTCATGAAAAAATGACTATGAAATATAAATAACTCGAGGTTTCAAAATTTCAACTATGTTATTTTCTTGTACGAAACGTCTCTTATCTGCTTTTTTCGTCGACCTCAAAACAACAACTCAGTTTGACGCACATGAAACTGATCAGTAATGAACCATTTTATTGCTCAATTTCTACTGTTTTGATGTGCAATTATCTGAAACATAGCATCATAGACATTTATTTTATTCCAAGTGTACCTCTTATGCAAATTGAAAATGTATTTTATCAAGTAAGTATCAAGAATTTTTCTTCAGTTTATTATGAGGTAGACTGAAAAATCTTGTTATCAATTTGTTTATCGATTGATAAACTAGTTGATTCAATAACTATCAATAAGCAATTCATAATATTCATAAGGTGATACGAAGAGATAAGATTAAACAATCTCTGGAACTTGAGTTGATTTTTTTCCAAAGTAGTCAGAGTTGGTCGAAAACGTTGTCATAATGGCTCGCTCTTTAGGAAAGAATACTCATTTCAACATGAGTATCTTGAGAACATTTTTTAAATGTAATCCCTCATTCATATTTATTCATTTCTGGTTATTATTCAACTTGTTATTTTTATGTTGACTTTAGATAAAGAATTAGACATATAAAAGAGACTAAAATACTGTCCAGAAGATTTTGATTGCTCACCAATTCAAATATTTTCAACAAACTTCGATTTCTAAAAACAGATTTCGAATGATGCAATAAATCGAATATTCGATATAACTTACTCAGGTTCGATGACTTTCGTTGGACGAGGCAGGTGCAGACGTCTTGGTTCGGGGGTAGGTCCTTGTGGTGTTTCCACAAAGAGCCTGGCACGGGTTGCTGTAGAACCGGCAACATTTTGAGCGGTACACTGATACCAAGCAGCATCAGATAATTTCACGTTCGAGATGTCCAAAACTGATGCTCCACCATCACTCATTATACGGATGTTTGGACCAGAGGTCAGAGCAACGCCATCTTTCTGCCACGTTATTTTCGGAATAGGGGTTCCAATGGCCCTGGCTTGAAGAACCACATGTTCTCCTTCTCGCACATTCATTGTTGAGAACCTTTCAATGAATTTCGGTGCCACAACTTGTTCTTTTTCGATAACATTCAAATTACACTGGAACGAGATCTCTCCAGTTTTATTCTTTGCAATGCATGTTACAATTCCAGAATCGTTTCTGTTAACGTTGGTGATCATCAGAGCGTGGTTACCAGATTCGTTAACTAATATCTTGTGATTATGGTCATCTACAACTTGACGTCCGTTTATGTACCATGTCACTTCAGGATAAGGACGCCCTGTAACTCTGCAGTCGAAGCGAGTCATTTTACCTTCGGTTACGTCTCTATCACCGCATACTCTGACAAAGTTGGGAGCCAAGGTTTTTCCTGAATCAGTTTGTTCAACTTCTGTAACTTGCTGTTTGAACGAAGATCCTTGGATGAGACCTTCTTGGGTGTTAACTGGTTCGATGGCTAAAAAGGCAGATGATACTACGCAACCCTGAGGGTTTTCTGCCAGTAAAGTGTAATGGCCTGAGTCTTGACTTTGAGCTTGTTTGACTCTCAAGGAAGCTTGGTTGTTTGAGAAATTGGTTTCGTACTTTTGGGATTCAGTGATTCTCTTACCATTTTTGAACCAGGTGATTCTGGATCTTGGATTTCCAGTGAGTTTGGCTGTGAAGACTGCGTCTGAGCCTTCGAGTAATTTGGAATTCCTAGGTTTCTGTGTCACCTGCGGTGGTGCTGGTGGTCCCAATGATTTCTCTATCGTTGTAGACATGACTGAATCTATCTCGTTAACATATCTTCTCGTTATGGATTCTCTGAAAGAGACTTCTCTCAAAAGCCTATATTCGAATGTATCGATCTTGAAGTCTTCTACAAAATGGCCGTTTGTGTAGGTCGTTGTCTCTTCTGTTTTCTGATATCCGTGTCTTTGCACGTGTGGCATTTGCACGCCTTCAGGTTGGATGTAAACAGAACAAATTGCTGCACCATATTGGTTCTTGGCTGTGCATACGTATTCACCTTCGTCGCCAGGGCCAATCTGATGTATCTGAAGAGTTATGTCTCCAGTCGTTTCGTTATAGGACAGTCTATGTTTATTGGAATTGACTAGTGGGGCTTCATTGCGGGTCCAAGTCACAGTCGGCTGTGGTTTTCCTACCACACGACCTTCGAATGCGGCCACACCGCCTTGTGCGAAACGGGCGTTGCTGAATACCTTCTCGAAAACTGGGGGTTGGGCGTTCGGGCCGAAACCAGTTATTTGCTGGTATCCTTGGTGCGCTCCATGCACTGTAAAGATAGAAAAGAAAATTTGTGTTAGCTTGATCAAGTTGTTGTGGAGTTTTCATGATGCATATATTCAGCTGTTGATATATAAGATTTTCATTTAAAAGAAAGTATTATACAAGGTGTATCATAACAGGGTGCTGAACTTATATTGTTCCAGAGTCTAAAAATAGTATGTTTTCATGATAGTCATGGGCTCATAACTTGAAAATAGTGATATTTTATTTATGTGGTGATTTCATTTTGTTCTGGAGCTCTTGAGATATCTGTTTTGACCATTTTTTTGGGATTCCTAAAGAAAAACACGGTGTGATATCAGTTTTACGTATTAATTGTATCTGAACAAGATCATTCCGCTCTTGCTCTAGGAAAACAAAAGCGAATTGGTTACAGTCGTTTGTTGTAATCAGTTGTCAGAAAGAAAATTGAAAGCTAAAGAATGTTCGTACAGAGTAAAGTACAATGTTCTATGTAACACAGTTTCATTACCAATAATTGTTATTCTGAAGAATTCCTAAAAATTACAGGTAGTGCCTATTTGAAACTTTTTTAACCTTATACTCAAGTTTTCCAAATACTGGACTGTTTTTCTTTTCCAGATTTCTTTATCGATATTCGGAATAACTATTTCCATTTTTAAAGTTTATGGTATCGCTAAAATGAACAGAGATTATTTTTCAGATTTATCCTTCAGATATAACAGTAGTATTTGAATATTGTCAAACCTCTGAATAATTTTTAAAAATCTGAATTCACTTATTTGACATAATGTACAGATTATTTTGAACCTTTCAGTAAAATTTCATCAATTTTGGAAGTGATGAACGAATAAAATATTGATTTTTTTGTACTGATTGTTAAACAAAAACTGTCAATTATGTAGACGCCAAAAGTCAGAACGCGCTTATTCATATTGAGTATAGATTTTTTCTAATATCTTGAGTTCTATTTTATTCATTCATGAAGTCAAATTTATTATCCAAGTCTTGAATCTATAGTCGGTTCACGAAAGGTTGAGCCGTCGGTTGGCCATGACAATTTGACATATTCCACTGTGTATATCAAAATTTTAGGTTATGTTGTTTATTTTCTTTTCAGATTGATACGCAGTGTTGTCAATATTGCATAGAGTTCTCTAAACACTCGGAAGCTCGTCGGACGAGTCCGGGTACGTTCGGCAACGTTGACTTTATTTTACGTTATGACAACGAATACTGCCAACTTCAGATAAATAAACAAATGCCTACTATGCGCTCAAACTTTCGTGAACGGACTATAGTGAGAAAATTTTAAGAAAGCTTTTTTCATGAGTCTTTGTATCGTTATTGAGAAGTTGAATATGAAATCAGGACTTGATCGAATTGCTAATATTGAAGGGATTCCTTGATGAAATTTCTAGTTAACGTAACTTCAGAATTATTCGACTGATTTGGTCCGTTAACAAACATACACAGGATATCAAGACTCTACACCTATTCTGAAAATGTCATTTCTGCGGCACTCTCCTTTCAAATGTTTGTCCATGCAACTGAACGTTATTACTCAAAACGCAACAGCTACACAAATTTGGAGGAAACTATGTCCCCTCACGAAAAAGAAGAAATTGAGAAACCGACAGTTGTAGATTTTGATTTTCAAGAGGTTTGCATTCCAAGGAGTTTTAGAATTATAAATAAATGATTACTAATCTATTGCACCCCCATCAGAGCTGTTTTTGTAACTGCGCCTAAGCTCGCTGTCTAGTTCTATAGCCCCAATGAAGCGCAGTATCTGAGAGGACTTGAGAGGAAGCTAGATCGGGGTTCTCCTACAATTCTGTCCAGGATATTTTTTCGCATGCTCTTAGGGGCGAGGCATTCTGTAAATGATTAAACAGGAGTTTCCTCAGAATCTTAATTCGCGAGTTTCTGTTGAGCCAATGGTCCTCCTATGATTTCCAAGTCAATTTCCTCTTAGACACCACTGAATAGGCTCAACTTATTTCAACCAAGATCCCAATACTTTTTGGACCTCTCATTCCCGGAAGATCCTCCATTTAGATTCGAGTCGATGACAGTTCAGTTTAAATTGTAGCTTGATTATCAGAATGGATCACAATGTCGCAACCATAGACATAGAGAAAAGATTGAGCAATCCCTATTCAGCTTCGTAGAAAATATGACTGAACAATGGGAAAGAGATGAAACCAATTCGCGACCAATAGTTGTCTTTTTTTTATGTCACCACAGATCCACAAAAACGAGACAGGTAATGGCTGCTATATCGCATCCTCTCTTTCTCTAATTATTGACACTTTCAGGCGGTTACTGCTCAGTCCATTCTCTATGTCTATGGTCACAACCTTGATAGTTTTTTCTATTTTTCTATTCATACTTCTCTCGATTGAAAGTATTTTTGCCTAAAAAACACTAGAATAGGAGTCTAACGATAGTGTAAAATTGTCTTGGATTTTCACCCTAAAATTGACAGTTAGTACTGGTTACAGCGTTCGATGCGAGCCTAATCAGGAGAACATCTTTCAAACAAAATATACAGGAACATTTATTTCTTAAATTGTAAGAGTACCGAATAAACATTTTTTCGATTCTGACGAAAAAATATGTCCTTTTTGTGTTGACGTCCATTAATTCGTTTTCATAATATTATTTCTTCTCCTCTTTCATATAATCGATAAGGTTCTCTGACCTATGGGAAACTGGGTACTCCATGAGTTAATAGAAAGATGCTTCGATTCTGCGGTAACATTTAATGAAATAAACGAAACCAATAAATGTGGTTGTCACTACCCACATGAGAAATATCTCATGAAGTGAAGTGGGGAGATTAACAGGACCGGCCAAGTTATTTTAACGTACGAATATCGCGTTTCAAGCAACCATTTTTGGAACAACTATTTTTACACCAGCAATGAGAGGACACTTATTCACTCTGCATCTCAGCCAATCTAATGTTGTGCAAAGTTTCACTTGTGTTATTCAGATATTATCGAGATTTAGCTGTTGAATAACGTTCAGTTTGAAGAATTAAATAGTTGTTGAATTAATCTCATGATGATTTCAGCTTTGGGTTTTTTTTTTGGCAAGGAATAATGGGGTTTATGTTTATTTTCTAGTTTTAATTGAACCCTACAATGCTGTCTTTTAAGATGATTCAGTAATCATAACTATTAATTATTTCAGATATGAATCTGATGAAAAATCAAAATGAGCATGAGAAATGAAAAATATTTTTGATGGAAAATTATTTTGTGTTAAATTAAAAATATATTTGACTATTTTTTGCTGTAAGAACATTCAGTTACGAGTATAAACCCAAATAAGAGAGATATCAGAAGTTTAACAATATCGTTCCATACAGATGTAGTATTTATTTGTTTTGAGTTGAAGATTTAAATTTGACGTTCATCATCGTACCAATGTCATTTGTTTGTGTCTTATCTGTACAAGTTTGTTTCATTTCATATTTTTAACTATGTAAATGTAATTTTGACGAAAATAATGAGTGTAAAAATAATTTAAAATTAATTTATATGATTCTCACTATTTGTTTTTTACAGAAATAATTGAATTGTTGTATTCTCCTTGAAAAAGGCCAAATACGACCGAAATATATATCGAAATGAAAATATAATCCATGGAAAAGTGAATAACTGTTGACTGGTCAAGAACTAAGTGCTACAAACCCAAGAAACCTTACACATCGATTTATATTTGAATATTTAGAAACAAAAATGAATGAATACTCTTTAGGGAGGATGTATAATTCATTTTTTTCTCGTGATTTGTCTGTTTCTTTGTGTTGTTTTTGAGCGCTCGTTTTACTTCAACGAGTGTTGCATGTGGCCGCAAAATTTCATCTCGATTGGTTTCGTTTTGTCTGAGGAACAAAATTTTGAATGGTCATATTTTACGGAACATCCTGTACGATCTGGCTGGTCAACGAACTTAACAGCGGCATTTGGAAACAGCATTTACCCTGAATATCTCAAGACTCTAGGACGATCCCTTCGAAAGTTATCTTGCTCACGGCCGGACGGACTCACAGACAGAATTGAATTTGACCACGGATTTCTCATCAGGGAGTCGAACCCTATCGTTTGAGACTATCTTCGGCCCAAAATTGGAAAATTACAGACATTTGGGCAAAACGATATAGCATTAGTTTATATAGAACGAGCGCTTAAAAATATATTCAAGAGATCTTAACGAGCTAGTCCATGCGGTGGAGCAATTAAAATACCACCAGAAAATTAATTTTGTTTGTTTATTGTCCCATAGAAAGTACAAGTGAACTTCACGTGTGGTTCTGGACCAAATGTTCTAATAGAAAGTAATAAATACACTGTGTCGTATGATATTACAATAGCTCAAGACGAATAACGATTATGGTTAGGCTTATATTCAGTACCAATGACTAAAGAATATTTGCGCAAATCAGAAATCACCATTTCCGAGTGTCTTACGATTTCTAAAAAATATAGTAGCTGAATTTATAGTTTATAATGAGATTTCAATTTCTATTTCATATTTATACGAAGGCGTATTAGTGCCACTTATTAGGCACTAAATATTGGTACTTATGTATATCCATTTCATAGCAATTCAAAAATATTAGTGAAGACAGCACCAAAAACTTGGATTGTCACTATGTAGTTTGGCACTGATAATTTCATCGCATTGGCCCTAACACGCTTTCATATTTTTATTTATATGTTTCTTGAAAGTCTGTATATCATATAGCACGGTTTCACAGGATAATCAGATTTACATTTCAGATCAATATTGTTATGATTAAAACATAAAAAGGTATGATTGTTCTTTCAACTATTATTATTTATCCTGTAACATTTTTCAAAGCTTGATGATAATTTTTATGATTATATAAAATCTTGTACTTCTCATTACAATCATCAATTATCAAACATTGCCAACTTTATATTTGGAAAGATTTTTAATGACCTTGATACCTCCTAAAATACTAATAGGTTCCAAGAAAGTAATACTCCTGTATCATAACCTGTGTTGCACATTTCGAAACCGTTTTCGGCTTGAATTCTAGCTCTAAGTAACAAATGCATCAAAAATAAACAATCAAGCACACGTATTCTTCAAATATTTTCGTGTGTCACTGGCTTTATGTTTTCTTCATATTGGTGTTTCAGTAAGAATTCAATTCAACTAGAATAAACAGAAGTTTTTCAAGATCTAAAAGAAATGTTATTCAAATCTACTACTCATAACTTGATTTTTGTTATTTCACTCTACAGAATAGTCTCATTTGCTTGACTATTACCGCACAAGAAAATGATTGAACACTTGAGTTACCATGAAGTTATTCTCAAAAAATAACATTTTTGATCAACCTCATAATTTTTGAAAACTAAAGTTAGACTATGATTCGTACATGTTCAATTGCTTTTGTGCGAATGAATAGAAGTTTCTATTTGTAACACCTTGAAAAGTTATAATCCGTTATCCATCATATTTGAATAATCTTATTTTCCAATTTGCATTGAGTCAACTTCCGATGGTTTTACAAGTTAACTGGAACAATGAATTCATATACCTACTTATTTCGTGAAAACGTCTCTTAATAAAACAAATATTACCACGAAAGAAAGATAAAAGAGAAATTGATATTTATATTATGCGCGGAGAAAATATTCATATCATACTATTGTTTCTCTAGATTCTATGTTTCCCAGAGTCTGATTTTCAACTCGATTTCATTGAATGCCAAAAAAAGCTGTTTATATGATTTGAAGATTTGATGTAAAAACTCAATATGATTTGGCACCAAAGTATTGTGCTGGGGGCGAATAGTTGTTTGAAACGCAATCAATTTATTTGTTAGTTTCGCAAAAATGAAAATAATTGTCATATCTAATCGGTTGTACTAGTGATAGGAAATGTTTATATATACAGGGTGTCCATCAACTAGTCAGCCATAGTTTACAGGCTTGAAGGGCCTTCCTAGTCGACTTTGAAACCGAAAATATTTCAAGGCTGAATCAACCGTTTCAGATATACAGAGTGATTTAGCTCTTTCTGCCAAAACTATACTTGTCGATAACTTCTGATTGGGTTGATATTTCTCAATGAAATTTGGTAGAGATGATCGACACCGAAGCGAAAAAAAGTTATGTTGAGATATGTTGAAGAAAATGGCATTTTTACCGAATGAACCTCATATAAGTACAGTAGAACCTCGATTATCCGTGCGCGCTTTATCCGGGCGGCGGATTCTCCGTGCGGCATTCTGACAAGCTTAGAAAAATGAAGGAGATTATAAAGTGTAGAATTTACGAAGCCCAAAAACAAACAAAAATCAGTGATGTTTTCAAGTGATTTTTCAATGTGACATATAGACATTGTTCAATGTACGTTTAGACATCTACTATATAAAAATAAGTCTGGATTTCCTCCCTGACCCTTTAACTACAGAACGCACGAACCGATTTCAACGGTTTTGCATTCGTTGGAAAGGTCTCGGGCTCCGCTAGGTTTGTAGCAAAGAAAATTCAGGAAAAATTTCAAGATATCGAGAAGAACGTAGGAAATTGGTACATTTCTGAAAATGTCATTATTTATGACATCGAATTCAATGACAACTGTCAAGTCTCCTTTCGAGAGGGAAGTGCTTCCAACAATTTCCTCATTTCAGAAAAAAAAGGCCAGATCCGAATCAAAAAAGGTACGAATATCGTTTTCGAGTAGTTCTATAACGTTAATTAACGAAGACATTCGTTGCAGGAATTATGAAATAACCAGGAAGAAGAAAATATTTTTGACATAGGTACGTCTCATGTGAACATTTGTTCGTTTCGAGTGGAAAACGTTATTTGAATAGGTAAGTCCATATGAAATCATCAACTTCAACGTTCATTCAACGAATTCCTAACATTTCAGCGATCAAAAGCATCATTTCAGGCCCGCAGTGATATTTGATGTTTCTACTAAACCGAATTTCCCTGACAAATAACGTAATGAGAACAAAATTCAGGGATTATTCGTATTTTAGGAAAAAATACGCCAGGAAATGATATCAAACTGTATGTATTATGATAATTATCGATATTTCAATATATTTTTTCGATTTCCTGATATGTTTACATGTTAAAACCCGTTGAAGTTAAATTATCCTACTTAGAAAGGTAGATCTACCGGTTTCACAAATCTACTTAAAAAGGTAGATCTACTGGCCTGACTAGAAAATCATTGTTTTTTACATGACAGTTATAATACTTTATACGTGTTCACGAGTTGGAAAACCATCCGCTTTGTTTGTGTTTACGTCAGGCCAAAAAACAAAAATATGGTTTACCAAAGAGCATTTCAAAAAAACGGATAGTTTGCGGAAACGTATAACGCTTCGATTCAGTATTTACTTTGGATTCTCTTTCATTTACTTAGAGAAGTTTAACTAAGTAACACTTCATTTTTGTAATCGAAATGAATTTATCACTGTTGTTCCTTTTCAAATAAAAAAAAAATTTTTCTTCATTTTTTTTTATCACCAAACGAAATGTTACAGAAAACGAAGCCATCTGGTGGCGAAACGGAGTTCGCCGGGTTTGCTAGTTATGTATAAATATTAAAACTGTTATTTTTTGTTACATGTATCTAGTATTACGTTTTTTCTTTGTTTGATACATGGCTTTGTCTTAATATGTAAATAGTTGAAAAATTAAAACTAGGTCTTTGGATTATCCGTTATTTCGATTATCCGGCGAAGGCTCGGTCCCGACTGGCGCGGATAATCGGGGTTCTACTGTATGTAGATTGTGACAGAAAACGGATTCTCCTGAATTAATTCACATACTTTTGAGGGGTAAGGTTATTGCACAAGGATTCTGATGTCCCAAATCAGATGATCACTGAGAGCCTCTCGAGAACTTTAAAATAATCAATTGCCAGCAAACAGATCCCAGATAACTGAATTGGTTCTGGAGTTACAGGGCATTTCTGAAAAATTGCTGCTTCAAATATTTCGCTATACTTATCTCGTTTTCTATTTGAGATATCACGAAAATCCTTTTTTTTTGTAATTTCTATCGCCTATAAGCTGTTTCCATCTGATCCGGAAAATTATTCAAGTGCTACAGAGAAAAGTTTGAGTTTTTTAAATGGGGCGCCCTATATTCTACATAATTGCTTCTTAAGGCGCAATTAATTATTTCGAAGAAAATGATCGGGAGTCCTTGAACATTTTTTCTCTAACCCTTATGGTTCTCGAGATGCTCTCAGTGGTCATCGAATTTGGGACACCCTGTACATATTCATTCGAATTGAAAGAAATGTGATGACATCCATCACATCCAGGATTTTCATGAAACTTATATTGTGGATTTTGTATCCTTTCGTTCTTTATGTACAAAGAGTAATTGATAATAAATTACATCACATTTCTTGCAATTTTGAATATGTTCGGCCTAACACAGAATTAAAGGCCTATAACACTTAACTAATAGTTGTTAGCTGTGCAGAATTTATCGATATTATGAGGGCTGTCCTTAGAGTTTTCATCCAAATATTGTTTTCTTCGCAAACACACTTACAGAGTGGTCATTTCAAACCTGACAGAAACTGCAATTTTTCCCAATATGTCCCTGGAAATTTTTTTCAGTTTATTGATATGGTTAGATTTTCTGGTGTTGAGCATCTCTTTCAAATTTCATTGGAAAATTCAAACCCAAATCAGAAGTTATCGACAAGTATGGTAAATTTCGAATGGCTTGGTCTCATCCCTCAAACGGCATTTTTATTTATTCAGTAGCCAGACAACCAAAGATGCGCTACTTCGCTCAATTTAAGTTCCTGCGGGACTTTTGCCGATATGAGATCAACATTTGAGAACAACACACTGTATTATTGGTTGGAAAGTTATGAAAATGAATTCGAACTTATGAAAATATGCAAACTGAAGATTCATGTAGAAGAACAAATTGTCAGTCAAGTAGGTAAGACCCACTCTCTATTCCTTATTAAAAATTTTGGGGTGGCAACCCTAGACCTAAGCATGGAAAGATTTCGTTCACAATGTAATCAAGATAAACCCGCCGTGGAATAAAATTAGACCTGTTCAAGTATTTTCTCTCAAAACTTCCCTGTCGTGATATTATTTGTCTGGAAAGTTTTCAGATCAGAAACAATAATGATGTTAACACCTCATACATAGCATGTTTTATTGCTTGATTTATTGAAAAGATTATATGCAATTCGCAGATGAATAAAATTTGTTTATTATGTCTTAAATATTATTTCGTGATATAGATGAGCGAAAATATGCAAGGCATAATTTTTCATACACGTCCAGTCCCCTCCAAGTAGCAGGTTCTCTCCAAAAATAAACGTATCTTGGCACACACTTCGCCAAACCCCCAGTATTGAAAGCTATTTCGAACAAGAATGAACGAATCTTTCTGTCTCGTCTTTGAAAACATTTCGTTCGCAAATCACACTTCAAATTTTAGTAAACTATTACCACAATTAACTGATGTTCTACACAGTTTTGTTTGATAATGATTCAGTGCTTTATAAATAAATATAAAAAAAAACAAATTATTGAACGATTTAAACAATCTTTTGTCTTTTGTCTCTCATTTAATGAGCAGCATTTACTTGATTTATTTGCACTTCATTTGTCTGTAGCTAAATTTCACTGTCAATTAGTTGAGTTGTTTTTTGTGAAGGTTTAAATAGTTATAGGTATACTGAGATGTTTGAGACTCGAAGAGGTCGAAAATGTTATCGAAATATAAATAGTATTTCTTAATGGTATGCATGTATTTAAGACAGCTATTGTTGAAATCACTTTGAGACAAAAACTTTTGAGATATACTATGGTAAAATTATCAGGAAATTTTCAACCACCTCAATGATGTTACAGCATGAATTTGTGTGAAATTTGGTGCATATTTTCAATGCATCCATATACATTTTCTGAATTACAAATGCCAATTTTTGCTACACAAAATGAATCATTTCATTTCTGCATAAGACTAAAGAAAATAACACTGTTAAAAAACTGCATATACTTTAGAAAATGTATGTTAATGAAGAGAATTTTCTCCTTCATCTCAAAGGTAATTACCATATAAATTTTTTTCCAAATGACAAAGAATCAACTACATAATAATACACGCATCATTGATGTACAATTTTTATCTTTGTTGCGAAATGTATAAATTGGCTTAGTTAGTTTTTTAGTTTACTTATCTTTTGATATCAGAATAAAACCGAATTTAAAAAGTCAACAATTTTACCGAATGAAATTTGATTTTGACACACGTTAATTCAATGATTCATTTCAGAAGATTCGATAATTCAATTAGCGAAATGAAAAAAAAATGAACCGCCATAATTTTCAACGCTTTAACGTGCTCGGAAATGGATGTGTTGTTCATTAAAGAAAAATTCAATACCTATGCAATATACATACTTGTTACTCAATTTTTTCTTGAATCGTGGATGCAGCTTGGGAAATGATTTATTATTAATTTTTTCTCTTCAGGAATTCAGCATAAACTTGAAAAAAGGTCGATCGTTTAACCGAGATAAAATATTTTGTTTTCATTAAAGGCCTTCAAGCAAGAAAGTAGAGAAAAAGAATATTATTTGCAAAAGGATGAAATGGATTGAAAAAAAATTGTAACATTTCATGTTTTTTTTATGATTTGAATGTCCTCAAATAAGGAGTTAGTGCTTTCAGATCAACTATTATCGACTATTGAAATTGATCGAGTGTATTTTCTCAAAGAATCCACAAATGAATGAATCTAACCTGTTGTGTGTCCAGTAACTTGTCTCGTGACATGTTGCTCAGTTCGCGTAACCCTTTGCTGAGAAAATTGCTGAGTCTGAGACTGCTGCATTTGGGTCTCCTGTGTCTGAGAGAGCGAATTCTGCTGTCGATTCATTTTGCCACCACAAAAAAACACACTCGTCGAAAAAAATAAGCACAAACACAAAAAGCACAAAAACTAAGCGATTGTAGAGAAGTTTATGACTAAATTCGAAAAATAAATTAAGTTTGACTAGTCTATATATGTATATTTCACAATTGGTTCGTTTTGTCTGCCTATAAGGACTTTTTTTAGCGAAAAATATCAAGTCATCATCCCCGAAATCTTTCACCAAGACGTCGGTCGTTTGCGTTTTGCGAGCGAATAATGTGGATCATTTTAAAAGTTGATGGGAAAGCTCTCCTGCTGTGGAGGTGGCAGGTGGAGCACGTGGAGGGGTACGCGCACGCTGAAGATGTTGCCCGTGAGATATTTCGTTCTATTTCTGGATAGACTTGACGTTCCGATTGGGAACCTGGATTACGGATCTATTCGATCTACCTTACAGGTGGTGAAGTACTCAGGGACTGGTAAGTTTGCATGGACTGTGCGAAAAGTCTTATCAACTTAGGGAAGCAGATCGAATATTCAGTGTTGACTCTTTGACAATGTAATGTTGGACGCTAGATTGGACCGCCTCTTGGTAAAAATCACTCATATTTTTGAGCGCTTGTTCTATAGTGCTAATTTTGAGCTGAAAATAGAATCCGTGGCCAAATTCAATTCTGTTCGTGGACCGTCCGGCCGTAAGCACGATAACTTTCCAAAGGATTGTCCTAGAGACTTGAGATTTTCAGGGTGAGTTCGGTTCCCACATGCCGAGGTTAGGTTCGTTAACCAGCCATATCGTACAGGGTGTTCCATAAAGTATGGCCACCCAAAATTTTTGTTCCTCAATATCTCAGACGAAACGGAACCAAGCAAAATTAAATTTTGCCACATGCAAGATGCTCATTATAAGCCTCATGCAAAATTTTGCGGTCGTAGTGTTAATATTTCGATAAAATTTTCAATTGAGATATTTAAAAAAAGGAATAAGAAGGAACAAGCAAGAGAGTTTATATATACTCCGTCCACGAAAGGTTGAGCCGTCGGTTGGCCATGGAAATTTGGCATATTCCACTGTGTATATTAAAACTCTAGGTTATGTTCTTTATTTTCATGTCACATTGATACGCAATGTTGTCAATATTGCATAGAGTTTTCTGAAAACTCGCAAGCTCATCGGACGAGGCCGAGTGCATTCGGCAACGTTGACTTAATTTTACGTTATGACAGTAAATACTGACAACTTCAGATAAATAAAGAAACGCCTACTATGTGCTCAACCTTTCGTGAACGGACTATACATTAGATAATTGATGTTTATCCTTCCATACTTACTGTTTTAATTGTTTTTGATTATTGCTTCTTTATGATGTGTTTTCGAAGCGAACTCGAAATTTTCGTCTATATACAGGGTGGACCATCCATAACTTTCCACCCCGAATTTTGAGCTTTGGGATGGAATAACGAAAAAACGCTCGGAAATGTCAAATTTTGTTGAAAGGAGGACAAATAAGGGTGTTCAAATGAGTTTGATACCACTAATTCTCTAGCCGAAACACCTAACAGCTCTCGTTTTTGAATAGGGAGAAGGTTTCTAGCAGCACTTTGTTGGAAATGTAATTCATTTTCCTGAATGAGTTTTTTTTCATCACTTTATTTACAGAGTGACTCAGTATTCCATCAATGACTTTCACACGCTGAATTTGGATTTTTGAGATCGGAAAATACTCGAACAATTTCATTTACAGAAGGACATGTTAGTGTATTGAAATGACTTTGATATCACTAACCCTCTAGCCACTACCCTAACTTCAATTTAAACAAAAGCGCACGATTTACTTTGTAAAAAAATACACTCATGCAGAAAATTGAATTGCCCTTCCAACAAGGTGCTGCTCGACCCCTATTCCCTTTTCAAAACCGAGAGGGGTTGTGATATCAGAGGGCTAGATGGGCAGTGATATCAGAATCATTTCAACACCCTTATTTGTCTCCCTTTCAACAAAACCCGATATGTCCGAGCGTTTTTTCGTTATTTCATCCCAAAGCTCAAAATTCTGGGTGGAAAGTTATGCATGGCTCACCCTGTATACCTACCAAAAATAAAATATACGAGATCTTTTTCTTCTTTAATACTTGAAATTGATCACTGCTATTGAGTTGAAATTGAGAAAACATAAAAATTCCAAGTCAGAGGCGTAAAATTGGGTGGTGAACATCACTTTTTCTTAACGGCGTAGCTATTCTGTACATTAAAGAGCACAAATAAAAAACTTTGTGGGTGTTCGACAAATCTTATGTTCTGCTCTCTATATAAAACTTGAGCATTTTATGATTTTTTTTATCCATTTTTAAATTGAACTCTAGAAGTTCAAATCTTTATCAAGAAATCCTCCATTTTATTAATTCTCAAAAGAATATATATTTCAGTGAGTCAAACAGAAATCAACATATGTTGACTATTAAAATGAAACCATAACCAATTAATAAGATGTTAGATCCAGAATGTTTTTCATATGTACATAATATACCATCGTTATTGCTCGTTAGAAGTTGTCAATCAGTCAATAATATTGTTGTGCTCCAAGTAATCATAGCTTCGAGATACAAGCATTCGAATACAAATAACACCTCAATTTCACTGCACGAAAAAATATTCATTCTAGAGCGGTATTGACTCTAGAGGGCGGCAGGGGTGTCCTAGGCCCCCTTAAATTTGTTGTTTTCCCCCTGGAGAATGTCTATGCTGAACAAAATTGTACAAATTCATTTTATATGACCCCCACTGAAAGATTCTTTCTCCCTATTTTCAAAAGCTAAAATCGCCACTTTTCTAGAGAGAGGATTGCTACGCATTTTATTTCTGTTGAAAACAAATGTTTAGTTATTGCAATTTTTGTATACGAATCATTTAAAGAAAATTAAAATTGAAAAAACTTAAATATGACTTATTCAATCAATTAAAGTAAATGTAGAATCTTCTCCTCCATTTTTATTAATACCAGAGTACATTAATTCGAAAAAAATAGTGACGAAGTCTTTATTATTATTTTTTATGTTTATGTATGTATTTAATGATCATTCTTTCCCATTTATTTTTCACGTTATTGTTTTCTGGGTAAGGTCAAATAATCAAGTGATTATGTTACATAATTTATTAGTAAACTTTACATTTTTAGTAAATATCTGTTAAAATAATTAGTTATAAAAATTACATATCTGAAACATGGCACTTGTCAATGGTAATTGTCAAGTGGACAGGGTAGACCATTTGACTTACCAACGGAATCGGACATTTCGGGAGGTTCAGGTCTTCTATAGAATTCTATTTCAGGGGATAGACATCTTGTTGTACTTTTGTACCTATATGTTCCATACATATGCGACGGAACGCCTGCAAAAGATTTGGAAAATTTGTTATGAATTTCTTTGAGAAGTAAATTAGAATGATGGTATGAAACATGAGTTATGCAGTCACTTAACTAAAAAGGTTGAAAAGCATTGAATGAAAAATATGATATGTTACATTCGAGGCCCTTTGAAATGTACCGATTCCGTTGTATACTTATATGTGCCTTTATTCACTTGAATAAAAAACAAATTTGACAATTTAAAGAAAATTATGGTAGTTTCTTCTTAGAAAGCAATGTTTCAAAAGCGGTTCACCAAATACAACAGATTGTTGAGATTTGTGATTATTCTTGGCAATAGATAGTCAATGGTTGACAGTGTTTTGCAATACAGTGGCTGCCGAATCATTGAATATCGGATTGGCTTAGAAAGGTTTTCCAATAAGAGGTGTTATTTTGATATTCAACAAAGAAAAATACCATTTTTCATGATCGGATGTTTATTTCATTATAAAGGAGAAGCTATGCCGTAAATAGTGGAAAATAACATCAGGCAAATGACCACCACGACCACGCTTACAGGACCATATCATTTTAATGAAATTTTCCATAACCAAATCGCAAAGTGGCTGCCCTGTGTCCTCGATAGCCTCACGAGTTCCATCTTTGAGGTCTTGAATCGACGCTGGCCTATTGGCGTAGACCTCTTTCACGTCGCCCCAAAGGAATAAGTCGCAAGGTGTTAAATCACAAAATCTCGGTGGCCGATTGTGATTACCTCTTCGCAAGATCAATGACACGACGTTGTTGATGATCGGCCGACTTTAGTTCTTGTGTTGACTGAACTTTATAAGGCTTAAGACCCAAATCTTGATGCAAAATACGGTGTAATGACGTTTGTGGAATGCCTAAAATTCCAAAGAACGACGAGGAATGGACAAACCTGGGTTTTCTTCAACACTTTCGGCTACAGCAGCAATATTCTCGGCTGTTCTTGAGCCACTTGCACGTATTCTTCACATCACTAACTTGTCCCAACAGTTCGAAAAGTTTCTGGAATTTTTCTCTCCGTCTCAAGTAGGCATTCCCCTTATATGAATTTTTTTCTCGAAATGACTCTGAGAATCAACTACATAAATATAAGTGAATAACTGAGGAAAATTTTTTTCTTCTTGCGAAATATATGAAGTTGGTCAGTTAGTTTCTTAGGTTACTATCTTTTTTTTTTTTTTTAAAGAAAACGTGTCTCAGCAACAAGGGCTATTGACACGAAATAATCAATTACATTAAGGTTACAAAATAATGCTTATATGTGAATTCACAAACTATAATATATATCTATGTCTTTCAGATAGGATATCAGATTGTCTAGCTGATTCTCATCTCCCAGAATCTTCTTCAAATCTGTTCCAATGTGGTATTGTCTTCTGTAGTTTGCATAGTTGGGGCAGTCAATCAGAATATGCTTAACTGTTATAGTTTGTTGGCAATGATGACACACTGGAGGGTTTTCTGACAGAATTATGTGTTTGTGGGTTAGTGTGGTATGTCCGATGCGTAATTTTCTGATAACTGTTTGACTTTTTCTGCCAATTCTGGTTGGTATATGAAAGGTTTGATTGAGTCAGTAATTTGCCTCAGTTTGGAAGTTGATCTTGTCCAATCTTGTTTCCATAAGTTTCTTATGTAATTTTTGAAATGTTGTTTCAAATCTGTCGAGTACTGTAATTTTTCTTCGTCTAGTTGGGTTTCGGATGCTTGCTTTGCACCCTGGTCGGCCATTTCATTCCCAGTTATGCCCACATGAGATGGTACCCAAATAATTGTTACGTGAACTCCTTCCTTGAAAAGTTTTGCATAGCGATCGTGTATGTCTTACGAGGGGATTATTTGTATATATTTCGAATACAGTTTATGGAGGATAGGGAATCGGTACATATTGCAGTATGTCTGCTTGTGTTGCTTATAAGAAGAAAGGCTTGAAGGATAGCATATAGTTCGCCTGTCTGGACTGACGAGTGGTAAGGGAGACGGTTAAGCTGTATAATTGTATCTATGGTAGTAACTGCTGTAAAGGTTCCTGTGCTATTGTGAGATGCATCTGTGTATAAAATGGTGTCATAATATTTTGCATTGATGCGATCAAGAAAGGTATGTTGAGCAATTCATAGTTTCTATTCTGGGATTGCAATGATAAATCGCATTTGGGGAGTAGTTTAATCCAAGGAGGAATCTTTGAAACCGATATTTGGTTTGTACGTTCGAGATTAATATTCCCTGATATAGTAGGCAATATTTGTGTGACTGACTGTTGTCTAGTTATTGGGTGTTGTGTTGTCGGATTTTTGAGCTGATTGATGAGCGAATATGCTGGATTTTGGGTATTGGCTGATACTGTGATGCATATGAAAGTAGAAGTTGCATGCGTCTCATATGCAGGGGGATTACGTTTGATTCGCGATTCAGGGTTTCGACAGGACTGGTTCTAAAGGCTCCGAGACACAAACGCAGAGCAGCGTTCTGGACACTGTTAAGAGATTTCAGTAGGCTTTTTGACGCAGTCATATAGAGTTGGCTGCCATAATCCAGTACTGAGCGTATGAGAGTTTTATATATTTTCAAAGGGTGACTTCATCAGAACCCCAGGTATGATGAGATAGGATTTTAAGGATGTTCAACTTTTTAAGACATTTTCCTTTGATATGCTTGATGTGGTACGTCCAGTTCAGTTTTGTATCAAAAATTAGGCCAAGAATTTTATATTTCTGAACTACGGGTATGGGTGTTCCGTTTAATATGAGTTTTGGATCTGATTCGTTCGTAGAACGACTGGAGAATTTCATAACCCTCGATTTGGTGGAAGAGAATTGTAGACCATGTACGTTTGTCCAGTTGCATAGTTGATTAATTGTGTTCTGTATAATTTTAGTGGTTGTTTGTGAATGTTTACCATGACAGTAAATCATTAAGTCGTCTGCGTATAAAGCACATTTCACAGGCAACTGTATTTCAGCCAAAATATCATTAACTGCAAGGATAAATAAGGTGGGACTAAGGACTGATCCTTGTGGGACTCCATTGTCTTGAATAGATGGAAGTGAGATTTTTTCCATTTACTTTGACCCTGAATGTTCTGTTAGTGAGAAAGTTTTCTATGAAATGATACATGCTTCTATTTATGCCGATGCCTTTCAAAGCGTTCATTATGGAGGATTTGCGTAAAGTGTCGAAGGGTCGATCGATATCAAACAAGGCAACAACGACTTCTTGATGTTTGGAAAATGCGTTAGAAATATAATTTTGCAGTGTGATGAGGTTATCTAGCGTATTACGGTTTGGTCTGAAGCCTGATTGATTTGGTATTATAATATGATGTTTTTCTAAGTACCAGAGCAGTCGCTTATTAATCATTTTCTCCATTAATTTGCAAGTGCAGCATGTTAAAGATATAGGTCTGTAGGAATTCGGATCGGTTATTGGTTTATCCGGTTTCCTGAATGGCAGAATGATAGATTGTTGCCATAACTTGGGGAAATCTTGTGTATTCCAAATTTCATTGTATAATTTCAGAAGGCTGTTAATGTCAAGTCGGTGAAGTTTTTCAAAAAGATGAATGGTATATCGTCAGGTCCTGCGGCTGTATTTTTACACGATGAAAGGGCGGATTTAAGTTCCTCTAACTCGAACGGTTTGTTTAGTGTTTGAGTATCTGATATTTGGTGATCTGTTAATTTTTTTCTCTTTTTAGTTTTTTTGTACTCCAGATGAGCTGCAAGTAGTATTTGTGTTGGTTTTTGATTTTTCATGATATGTGCTTGCTAAGATATTTGCAATTTGTTGGCTGTCATTTACTATATTATATGGTGATGATGGCAATTTGAGAGCTGTTATTTTTGGGAAGTTTTTTTGTCCTTGCATTTGTTTCACTTTTGACCATACTTTTGCAGATGGAGTATCTGGCGATAGTGAAGAGACATATTGATGCCAGTAATCCCTCTTACTTTGCTTGACTTTTCTTCTGGCCGTGGCTTTCAGTTTTTGAAGTTTATAAGATTTAGTTCAGTGCAGTTTTTGCGATATTTGTTCAATGCTTTTTTCGATTCTTTGGTTGCTAAATCACAGTCGTTGTTCCACCATGGGACAATATTTCTAGCTGGCACAAAGTTGCTTTTTCCGACATATTCGTTTGCTGCCTTAAGTATGGCCATATTGAAGTTTTGAGTGTATCATTGATATTATCTGCTGGGGAAAGATGTTCAATATTGTTCGCGGTAGATGTTCTGAATGCAGACCAGTCAGCATTCGAGATATTCCATTTAGATATGGGGTCAAAAGATTCATTTTTCGAGCTGTGATTTATCAAAATATCTATCTTTTGATATTAGATTAAAATTTAATTTTATTAAAAATTTGCCCGAATGAAACTTGATTTCCAATGACGATCAAGGTCACGACGTTGTTGCTGATCGGCCGGCTTGAGTTCTTGTGTAAACTGATTTTTATAAGCCTTAAGACCCAAATCTTGATGCAAAATACGGTGTAATGACGTATTTGGAATGCCTAATTCCAATAAAGAACGACGAGGAATAGAAAAACCTGGGTAATCTTCAACACTTTCGGCTTCATCAGCAATATTCTCGGCTGTTCTTGAGCGATGTGCACGGGTTTTGTTTTTTACATCATTAACTTGTCCCAGCAGCTCAAATTTTTTCACCAATTTCTTTATTGCGGTCCGACAAGGTGCTTCACAACGACCCAAAAATGTTCGAGTTTTACGAACCGTCTCTGTTAAATTTTTACCATTTTATTGTGAATTTTAATAATTTCAATGCGTTCTTGTGTCGTTCCATTTTTATTAATGGCGTAGTTTCTACTTGTCAAATTTCGAAAAATTACAGCTTCAAATGTGACATGACATCTACCGAAATAGCGGGCTATTCAAAATAACACCTCTTATTCGAAAACCCTTTACATTTCGACGAACAGAAGGTCCAAGAATAATCTATCGTCGCTGTTGTTTTATTGTGTCCGAAAAAACCATAAGAGTTTGAAGTAAACCTTTAGAAATATATCTATGGAATTAACGAAAATGGAATGTTTTCAGAAATTTCTATCACGCCTATAAAACCCACATCATGCAAAACTTATGTAGCAACGAATTATTTTAGATTTGAGGCGTGATGATTCAATTATTGTTACCGAGTGTTGCCAGAATCAGTATTAATGTGGTTTATTCTAGTATTCACTGAAACTGCGTCATTTCCTAACGTTTGAAATCAAAGCTATGTGCAAATATTCCTTTTTTTATGATGGAATGGGACAAACCATATCACATGTACTTTCAACACTGCAAAATTCACTTTACGGACTTATTTCAGATAATAGAGCAATCATATTAAGAATTCAATTCAATACTACAGGATCTTTTATGGTGAAGTATCTACCAAAAATTACGAAATATTCCCTAATATACCCATAAAACTCATTTCCTTTGTTTATTTCACGAATGTAAAAAGATAACGCTGAAACTTGTTTTTCAATAATTTCTATTTTCTGCCATGTTACTTGAATACTTTTTGAAAGCTCTTAGGTTTTGTTGATTAATTTTCCTTATAATTACATAACCAAGAATCAAATGGTTGGAAACAATTTTATTTTATCATTCCATTTCAAAAATGGAATTATTGTGTCCTATAACTGGCTGTTCTTACGACTGTTAACACTCCAATTTTCTTATTGAATAAGCTATGTTTGTTATGGCGTTGTTTTTTGGATATTAGTGTACAAAATTAGAGAATATATTTGAAAAAAAATATATATTCCATTTCCGTAGCTTGATCGCAAAAAAATTACTTAGTTTTTTCGGTAGTTATGGTTCATTCGATAAATAAGTAAGTAGTATCTTATTATACAGGGTGTCTGGTGAGGAATGGGACAACGTTTAGGTGGTGATGAGGGATGTCTCAAGGAGTGAGAAAATGCCATTTGAAATCATCTGAGGTACATGGTTCCTGATATACAGAGGGTTTTAGAAAAAATTAGGAAATTTCAAATGACCATAATTCAGGAAATATGAGAGCTAATCCGATGATTTTTCGTATGAACAATGATAGAGTGAGTACGAATCTGTTTGAGAGAAAATTCGAAATAAAATCAGATCCGGACTCAGAAATTTTATTTTTTCTGAAATTAGGTAAAAACAACACCCTGTATGCGGTTTTCAATTTTTTTGACTTCATATTCTGAGAGAGCAGGAAAAAAACATCCAAACTCAACTGTCATCTCGAATGGCACAAATTCTCCCTGCTTTCTATGACCCTTCGAATGTCAATCTTCCGATTTTCGCTCCTTACATATTATTTTCTCGACATTTCAAATGACCATAATTCAGGAAATCTAAAAGCTAATCTGCTGATTTTTCGTATGAACAATGATAGAGTGAGTACGAATCTGTTTGAGAGAAAAATTCGAAATAAAATCAGATCCGGACTCAGAAATTTCATTTTTTCTGAAATTAGGTAAAAACAACACCCTGTATGCGGTTTTCAATTTTTTTGACTTCAGATTCTGAGAGAGCAGGAAAAATACATTCAAACTCAACTCTCATCCCGAATGGCACAAATTTTCTCTGCTTCCTATGACCATTCGAATGTCAATCTTCCGATTTTCGCTCCTTACATATTATTTTCTCGACATTTCAGAAACATGAGATCTCAGATAGTTACTAATAAGTAAAAAAAAGATCATAAACGAATCAAAATTTTTATAAAAATTATCGAAAATGCGAATTTGGAAAATTAATAATTAATTCTTCAAATATTGTTCAAAATGAAAACCACCAACTTCTACACATTTATCTGCTCTTTCATTAAGTTCAAAACTGCTTTCCTTATCACATTCGGGTTGTTTGGTATTTCGTCACATGCGTCTATTATGCGCTGAATTGATTGTTTCCTTGTATTTATTTCTCGCCCGTACATCATAGTTTTAAGGTGTCCCCAAAGGAAATAATCTAACGGTGTCATGTCGGGGGACCGAGGTGGCCATGCTCTTGGACCACCACGACCTATCCATTTATTTGGATAGACCTCGTTCAAATGATTTCTCACTAAAATTGAGAAATGTGGGGGTGCTCCATCATGCTGGAAGATAAGTCCTCTTTGATTAATATTCCCTAATAAATTAGGAGGAACATTCATAAGGAAATCTCTATAAATTTCTCCGGTGAGTCTTTCTGCTAAAAAATGAGGACCTATTAAATTATTATCATAAACTGCGCACCACACATTAACACTGAAACGTCTCTGTGATTGCCTTTGTACGACAGCGAAAATCGGAAGATTGACATTCGAGGGGCCATAGAAAGAAGGGAAAATTTGTGTCATTCGGGATGACAGTTGAGTTCGAAAGTATTTTTCATGCTCTCTCAGAATCTGAAGTCGAAAAAATTGAAAACCGCATACAGGGTGTTGTTTTTACCTAATTTCAGAAAAACTGAAATTTCTGAGTCCGGATCTGATTTTATTTCGATTTTTTCGTTCAAACAGATTCGTACTCACTCTATCATTGTTCATACGAAAAATCATCGGATTAGCTCTCATATTTCCTGAATTATGGTCATTTGAAATGTCGAGAAAATAATATGTAAGGAGCGAAAATCGGAAGATTGACATTCGAAGGGTCATAGAAAGCAGGGAAAATTTGTGCCATTCGAGATGACAGTTGAGTTCGAAAGTATTTTTCCTGCTCTCTCAGAATCTGAAGTCAAAAAAATTGAAAACCGCATACAGGGTGTTGTTTTTACCTAATTTCAGAAAAACTGAAATTTCTGAGTCCGGATCTGATTTTATTTCGAATTTTTCGTTCAAACAGATTCGTACTCACTCTATCATTGTTCATACGAAAAATCATCGGATTAGTTCTCATATTTCCTGAATTATGGTCATTTGAAATTTCCTAATTTTTTCGAAAACCCCCTGTATATCAGGAACCATGTACCTAAGATGATTTCATATGGCATTTTCTCACTCCTTGAGACATCCCTCATCACCACCTAAACGTTGTCCCATTCCTCACCAGACACCCTGTATTTATTATGAATTTAGCTTTTCTATCGAAATCTCCAACCTGCCCCAAAATGTCAAATTCAGAAGTAGTTTCTTTGAAAAGTTATTCCATTTGCAGTCTACATCGGGATATTCAAATTCGAATTTCTTTTTTCCGGTATGAACAAGAGCATGTAAAAACCTGTGGGACAAGTTATAAAAAAAAAGTTTCTTCAGACTTTCTATTACGAAGGACGAAGACCGTATAAACATACTTTCTACTCTGGCCTATAATATTTCATTTTTTCAGGCAAATTTTTTTTACACTCTTTGGATATTTAATTTCAAAACAATAAGAATATGCAGTATGGAACAAACATATGGAATAAATATAATAAAATATAGTTTATCTCCATTTTTTTTGTATTCACACCCACGATTGGCATTCTTATCGAATAAAACACAGTTTCTGAAAAAAATCAGTCATCTCTCTGACGTCCAAATTTCAAAGGTGGTGTATGAAAGTGATGCTATTATTAAATGGATACATTCATCAGGTGTGTGAGTCAGACAGATTTTAAAGACGAACACATCCAAATTTTAAAAATATCTGAACCTTAGAGATAGGATGTTAGATCTAACTTGTTAGATGCGCAATACGAGCAACTCATTCTGATGAATTTTCTGACTTATTTATAACCGTTTATTTGTCGCAGAATGCAGCTTTCCAACGATGAATTTTCGAAACGGATTTATTGTGACTGGTTGATGAATTCAATGAATTCGAATACGAGTTTTTCGACACTACATTAAGCATCGCATAATGCTGATGGATCTATTTTAGTAACAGGAACAAGAATGTGAATTATCCCAAACCCGTTGGGATGCAGAAATAGGTTGCGTTTTTGGGGGGTCGATAAACTTATTTGCTTTTTCAATTTTTGTGACCCAAAATCAATATTTTCGGAATTGATCTACCTCTTACTCCACAGGTCATAATAATTTGAGAGCTTTTTAATAGGGGAACGACTTGCCATAGTTTTGCAGACACTTTCGGATGGAAGGAGAAAGAGACCGAACTTTTAAGGGGAAATAGTGGTTTCCGAGTTATGCAAATTATTTTATTATTAGAATATTCTAGAAATATTTAATCCGATCGGGTTGGAATGATTTTTATTGTTAGGCTCATTTCATACAATAATGAAAAATTTTATCGTCAAAAGTTGAATTGTAAATAAAGACCGTCGATTAAATTAAGTATACAAAACGTTATCGTCTGGTTTGTTGGTAGAAATTTTCGGATGTTTTGAATGTACTTTATATGACGGGGATAAATAGTTAATGATTGAATTAAAAAATATTATAATGTCCATGGAACTATTAGTGAGGAATATACTTACTTACAAATCGACATTCGAGTTCTGAAGTTGTTCCTTCCGAAAATCATCGTTTGTACGATTGATCGTATAAAATTTTTAGGTGAGGGGTAAAGATTTGAAGAGCAAGGTTGAATTCCGGAATAGATGAAATGAAAGCAATATTTCTCGGGATATTGTATGCATTGCTGTTTTCCCAATACGGAAGATGGCGCAAATGGTTCACGTCCGAGCTTGCTCAAATGTTTAGTTTCAAAAAAGTATCGAGCTCATACTTTCGTCATTATCTGGAATAAGGTCATAATAGTTATTGGATCTAATGACCTACTCATGAACCCTTATTCCCCCTATATTTTTTTCAGATATAGCTTCACGGAATTTTTTGTATATCAAACAATACATACATGTATATTTCACTGTATCAGCAGAGGATAATGTTTTCGGGGAACCATACATTTCTGCGTATATAAATTTGTTCAAATATATCTTTTTCCCATTGAAACGAATTACCTTGTTTTTATTCATCTGATTTTTCATCTTTTCCCTGAAATGCCTTATATTCTATATTCGAAAAAAGCTACTCTAGGGTTTATCAAACCAAGTCTGGCTCTTCAAGTCATCTATGTTATCTATGCTCCAACTGATGATTTTACATAAACCTTTCATAGTATTGATTTCGTGCACGTTTGACAGCTTACGCACACCGGAGGTATATGAACCTCACTTTTCCTATGTAAATATAGCAAAACCACGATTTTGATGCTATTACAGTGTTTCAGTTGATTCATTTTTTTCTTTGGACTGAAAAATGGTGAAAATGGACCTATCAAATTATTTACTAAGTTCAGATCATATTCATCGAGGACGATATGTGGAAAAATATCAGTTTTGGGCATTCAACCTTATCTACTGCAAAAGACTTATCTATCTTATGTGGCTTATTCCGATGATTAAATATATCCTGATAATATCCATTATTTAGTAGAAACGGAGGGTGTTGGTGTTTCTATCAAATAACTGATCACATCAGGATACATTTTATCTTTGAAATGAGCCAAGTTGGATTGATAAAAATATTTTCCTTCTGTAGTTAACAAGGTTGAATACCCAAAACTGATATTTTTCTGCATATCGTCCTCGATGAATATGATCTGAACTAAGTGAATAATTTGATGAACAATGTTCACGATTTTTCAGTCCAAAGAAAAAAAAATGAATCTATAGAAGGAAAATATTTATCCATCCCACTTGGCTCATTTCAAAGATAAAATGTATCCTGATATGATCAGTTATTTAGTAAAAACACCATCACTCTGCGTTTCTACTAAATAATGGATATAATCAGGATACATTTCATCATCGGAATAAGCCACATAAGATAGATAAGTCTTCTGCAGTAGATAAGGGTGAATGCCCAAAACTGATATATTTCTACATATCGTCCTCGATGAATATGATCTGAACTTAATAAATAATTTGATAGGTCCATTTACACGAGTTCTCAGCCCAAAGAAGAAATGAATCAACTGAAACACTTGAAAAACATCAAAATCTTTCGTGGTTTGCTACGATTTACATAGGAAAAGTGAGGTTGTTGTACCCATAGACAAACTCCGTTTAGTTAGTCTATGGTTGTACCTCTGATGTGCGTTAGCTGTCAAACGTGCACAAAACCAGTAGCAGTGTTATTTTGTTCTGAATGTCAAATTCAATTTCGGAAAAATGATAAAAATAAGATTTAGGAAAATGTCTGAGCAGGTGCTATTGAGCGCTCGTTCATTTTCCTTTTTCAAGATTTTATATAGAAGTTTTTTGCACATATTTTTCAGAAAGGGTTCCAACAGATTAACAGCACGTTTCATTTCACATCTATTTTTAAGTTATTTTTGGGCAAACTTCCCATGCTGGTGAATGTTTTCATGATATTGCTTCCTATGTCGAGAATATCCACCCACGTACGATGTTTCGTTTCATTAAAGAAGAAGTATGTTTGATTAATTAATTATTATTATAATAGGTCTATTTGTTTGAAACTATTTCCATTTGAATAGTTAGTTCATTTACTCATATAATTGAAAGCACAGGAATTCCGTGTGGTCAATTATATTCGAAATACTCGTGCATGTTACAAGGTTGGATTTTGAGAAAAAAAACTTGTTTTGAATGAAATCTAGGAAAGATTTTACAAAATTGAAAAATATTCGGGAAAAAGTCTGGTATCCGAAAAAATTAATTCAATGTTAATAAAACTAAGTAATAAAACGAGCTGTGGAAAATAGGAAGCAATATTGCTCGACTTAACAAAACAATTTCTTATATACCAGAGTCTTTTGCGCGCTAAAGTTTCGCTCAATGGTTTCCCACTTCAACTCTTCAATATTTTTTCATGATTCTGGTTAGTCTTAATGTAATTTATACTCTCGAATGAGTTCAGGAGTTTGAAAGTCTTACAAGTTCTCTTCTATGTATTGCAAATTTTGTACTGATTGCTCTTATGAATTATATGGCATACGTTTCTATCGTACATATATCCTAGTAAATTTTCATGAATCCATAGAACTATATACATATAAGTAGTGAAAATTTGAGGAACCAAATAATCAACAAACGGACAGTCTGTAGAAGAGCGAAGCTGATAAAAAAAAACGACTATGATCTTTTCAGGGATTGTATCATGAGAATTCAAGATATTCAATTCAAGGTATCTCAGGTCAAAAATATTTCAGTTATTCAATTATTGATTGTCATAGTGTATCTTTTTTATAAATTTCTCGCAATAGTAGGTACTCTCACTTTTTTAGTACTTCATTATTTTATCTCCTCATTTCTCATAATACCGTGTTTCCCAGTAAGTCTGTTCCAATGGATAGCTATTTCGAAAGATACAAATTAGAAAATTTATTTTTTGCAATTCGTTCAGGGAACCTTCATCTAAGAAAAGCGAAAATTCAAAGCCACTTAGACTGGATATTTTTACCATCTTTGTTTTCTACTCAGAATTACTTTGACACCGTTGTATAACACTTATGCTCAGTTGCAGGAACGTCCATTAAAATTTAAAGGTCCATTAAACCCTTAATCCTCCATTAGTTCCTTGTAATAATGGAGTATTAAAAGTTTAATGGACCTTTAAATTTTAATGGACGTTCCTGCAACTGACACTTAGTATTTTACTTTTGATTCGAAGGAGAAAACGACAATTGAAATTTCAAATTGTAAGAATATCAGTAGAATAACATATTTTGTGTAATCTCGATTTAGACTTCAACAATATTCGATAATTTGAAAACATGTGAATACCTATTTTTTTTTTAGCAATTTTGACAGTTCTCAGTAGTGTGTGTCAAAGTAACTTACATTCAATAATAAATCTGTGAAACGGCAGCCGGACGATTATTTTGAAATTTTCATGAATCAGTATTACATCCAATTCCTTTTGATTAAAGAAGTTATCATTTTCACGGTTGTTCATTATTGAATATGAGTTACTCTGACACGTACTACTACTAATGAGAACTGTCAATGTTGTATCTAAGAATTATCAATAATTATTATTGACGTCAAAATCAAGATAAGACAAAATATCGTAGCCTACTGCAATTCCTTCAATTTTAAATGTCCATTGAAGTTTTCTCGATCGGATCAGAAGTAAAATACATCGTAAAAAACAAAGATTCTAAAAATATACCAGGTGCTATTTGAAATGGAAAAATCAGTGTCACTTCCGATCAAACTGAAAGTAACTTCCAATTATCGATTTTCTCAGATGGGGGTTCATCGAACAAAATACAAAACATGAAATTTTCCAATTTGTATCTTTCGAAATGGCTGAGATAATCCATTGGAACAGACTTACTATGATGATGATGAGTTTACATTAAATATTTATAAATGCTCAAAACTGAAGGGAAATTGAGGTGGTATAGGTAAATCAGCATTCTCGCTCTGTATATTGCACTATTTTTTAATATTTCTGCTATTGATAGTTTATCAGTATTCTCTGAATCTTTCAGGTTTCAGAAATCATAGTCGAAACGATGAAACATCGACAGTGTCGATATAATTATGATAGGTATCAATCGCAAATACTTAATTGATTGCTCTTTGGCCAGGAGGGTGTTTTCAACCAAGTTTGGCCTTCCAAAAGATGATATTTTGGACCTTTTGTTCTTTGGACCCTACTGAAGGGTAATCATCTCCCATAGATAGAATAAATATGTTTTATTCCAATTTTTGCAATAAAATTTTCAGAGCGAAAAATTTGGTGACTGATGTTAAAATGTATCACCTGTCGTTGATGAGCACAATTTAGCCAACAGTTCTCCGAATATTCAAATTCCAATTACTATTTTTCGAATATCAGCTACTAGCACGAGAAAATTTTCGATTTGCCTTCAGCGCTTCTCAACTTGATTGATAATTGGGATTCATTTCTTCTGAAATTTGATTAACTTCCTGTTCAATGGCTTTTACTCATGTAACTCCCTATACTTTGAATTTCTTGAATTTTTTCGAATTTTTTATCTGAAAAATTTGCCGAACGAACAGCAAAAAATCATTTCTCATAATCCGAACATACGACAAAATTTGTACAACTCGCCAGCTATGCAACTGTCCCAAGTACTGAGCAACATTAAAGTGTATGATTTTATTTTACCGTAAACATTGAGCATTATCAGCCACCAATACGGTAACATTTGTGAAGTGAATCGTATGTCGTACAACCAATTAGATAGACCCTTCAGTAGTTCCCATGGAAACGAATAGCAGGTCGTCCAGACGATAACATTTTGGCGTTTCGTAATGGTCACGATTTATTACCATCGAAATGGTTGTAAGAACGAGTTCACAAAATGCTTGTATAATTTCAAGTGAAACGCCTCAAAATTAGCGCCTAGTCCATTCAACTCACGCTGCATTCATTTCTTCCATAGATATTATGGCGCAACATTGAGCAACAACTGGCAGACAACCCACGTATTATCAATTTTATCTCTGGAGGTCTACCAAGACATCAGCATGAATGTTGGAGACAATAATGCCACTTTTTATTCGGTTTCGTTTCCTGTATTTACGTAAATAATTTAGAAATCTTACTAAGAATGTAATTCTATACTCTTCGAAATACAAAACATGCTAAAAATAAGTTCGAACTGATTTAGCTTGGCACGATTCGAATCTATAAACTGAGATACTTGGATGATCGCATCTTTTGAGGCTGAATTACTCATAAGAGGTTTTTATGTTATTTGAGCCTTGTGTAACACAAGTTGGATTTCAAAATCGATTTTTAATTATCCTATTCAAATACTATATTGGGTATAAACAGGTATAGAATTTCAAATTTTCTTTACCCTTTTATGAATTATTGATATCATTTATTATAGTCGTTTATGGTGTGGAATCAATCTCATCGATTTTTTTTACCATGATAAAACACGCATTCTAGCTCAGAAACAGCATATTTTTTTGGCAGCAACAGTATGACCATTCTGAAATTCAAACTAGAGAAGGATTAATTTATTAAATAACATGACAAAAGTGCATTTGGTTTCAGTATTTTATTCGGATCGCTAAAATTACTTTATCTTGAACATCTTTCGTTTCTTAACTCTACACCAGTTCATAACATAGTCATATTGCTCTTCGTACATTACTGTCCATTCATGAGGCAGCAGATCCATAAATGCATTTCTAGCTTTTTGAATATCTGCTGATAACTCCTAATCAGACGAATATTTGAGAAATAATTCAACAAGATTGAAAAATTTTGATATTAATTAAATTGTTGCAGGATAAATTTCTTATTTCGATTCAAATATAGTTTGCATATAGTTCGCATCAGGCAGCAGATGAGTTCACATCAGCTCTTGATATTTTCTCTTTATCTACGCAAAAAAGTGTGTTATCAGTAATCAGCCACCGACTCCGGGTACAAAAACCCGGATTGATCGAGCTATTACTAAACAACTTACAAAAATCATTCCACAAACGGGAATATTTTCGAAAATTACAATAAAAATTTCCATTATTCATTCAGAAGAATTAAATGAAAATTCCACAAAAAGGTATTCCTTATCAATCCAGATGATGAATGGATAAGAAAAACGCAGATAGCGTAAAACAACACATGATGTCAACACCAGAAGCTGGAAGAATTCCGCAAACTGAAATGGGTCATTTAAGAATGGATATACAGGATGATCCACAAACATCGAGCTACTACAGATTGTCATCAACAAGTGATGAAGACTTAGCAGGTTTCGGCGGTGACTCTGACGCCAACTATGAATGTAATTCATGGCAGTGTATGAAACGAACAACAAAGAAGAGAAAAAGAAATAATTCAAAAAATAAAGAAATCCCAATAAACAACAGATTCAGCAGATTAAATGAAGAAAAAGAAGAAAGCAATACAAAAGAAGAAGATCCAAACGTCAAACTTCCACGTCCTCCACCAATTTTTGTCTACGGAGTTACAAATTATAAGGAAATGATTACTAATTTCAGTCAAGTTCTGCAAATGGAGCAGTTCACCACAAAAACCTTAGCTGACAATACCATTAAAATAAATTGTCAGACTGCAGGAAATTATCGGAAACTGACCCATCATATGAGGAATAACAATATAATACACCACACATACCAGCTAAAAGAGGAGCGAGCATTCAGAGTGGTGATCAAAAATCTCCATCATTCAACAAATGTAGAAGAAATCAAGAAAGAGCTCTTCAAGGAGGGACATACGGTGAGGAACATCCTCAATGGTAGGAGTCGGATAACAAAAGAACCACTAAATTTATTTTTTGTGGATCTAGAACCATCTCAAAATAACAAGGATATATACAAGATATATGCCATTCAGAATATGATTGTGACGATTGAACCACCAAAAGAGGTCAGAGGACTAACCCAATGCATGAGATGCCAACAATATGGACACACAAAAACATATTGTAATAGACCATTCATATGCGTCAAATGTGGAGGAGAACATAGTACCCAAAACTGCAAGAAAATCAAGGGCACTGATCCAAAATGTGCTCTATGCAATGGACCCCATCCCGCAAACTACAAAGGGTGTGAATTTTATCACGCACTTCTGAAAAAACCAAGTAATGCCAACAATAGATTAAACATCCAACAAAAAAACCCTTTATCAATAGAACCAATACCAAACGATAAACATCAAAATAAGAGACAACAAACAACAAATCAGCAAAAATACCCAACATACTCGGACATCCTGACAGGAAGAAACGATACATCAAGACAAACCAGTGAAGACAAGACAGTCCTATTAATATGAATGCTTTCCTGACAGAATTTAAAAACATGTTTCAACAACTTGTCCAGCAAAATAATATGATACTTAATATGCTTTCAACACTAATTACTAAAATTCATTAACTTAATCAGAATAGCTCAATGGAATGCCAATGGCCTTCCACAACATAAAAATGAAGTCGAGATCTTCTTAAAACATAACTCCATAGACATCCTTCTAGTAAGTGAAACACACTTTACCGACAAATCATTCTTCCATGTACCAAATTATATAACCTACAGCACTAATCATCCAGACAATAAAGCCCATACTGGAACAGCAGTTCTTATCAAAAATAACATAAGTCACTATGAAATACCAGGATATAAAGAAGAATACCTTCAAGCCACTTCATTGATAGTTAAGATGGCCTCTTATGAAATAACAATCTCTGCAGTATACTGTCCACCGAAGCATAATTTGAAAACCAACCATTACAGAGATTTCTTCGATACATTAGGTCCACGATTCATGGTAGGGGGAGATTTTAATAGCAAGCACATACTATGGGGTTCCCGTCTTACATCTATTAAAGGTAGAGAATTAGCTAAATTGATACAAGAAAAAAACTACATGTTCCTCTCTACTGGAACACCTACATACTGGCCCAGTGATCCTAATAAAACTCCAGACCTCCTTGATTTTTTCATAACCAGTGGTATATCTTCCACATATATGACAGTAAATCCCAGTTATGACCTGTCCTCTGACCACTCTCCTATAATTGCGTCCTTAAGCATATATGCGATCAACAAAAAATCTACATCGAGATTACATAACACCAAAACAAATTGGAAAAAGTACCGCAGCCTAATGGATGAACAAATTGATCTCTCGTTAAGATTGAAAGATCCAGACGAAATCGATGAAGCTTTAGAAAAATTCATCAACACAATGAAAGAGGCAGTGATCCAAAGTACTCCGAAGACTAGACAAGATAATACACACAAATCTGTTCCATTAGAAATTAAACAATTGATTGCTGCAAAGAGGAGAGCAAGATCAAGATGGCAGCACACACATGCGCCTGAGGATAAAACTGCATTGAATCAGATGACCAGCAAACTCAAAGAGAGACTTAAGGAGCTGAAGGATGAATCATTTTACAATTATCTAAACAGTTTGAACAGGTACGATAACACAATATGGGGACCGATAAAATCAAACAAAAAACCAAAGCAACCAATCGCACCAATCAGAAAATCAGGAGTAACAAATGAGAATTGGGCAAGTAGTGAAAAAGAAAAGGCTGATTTATTCGCAGAACACCTAGCTGATGTATTTACGCCCAACGATGATACAAAAGATCCAGACATTGAGAAGAACATCTCTCACATCCCGCATGGTATATCAAACATAAAACCTTTCACCATAAAAGAGGTACAAGCAGAAATAAAACTTCTCAATGTCAGAAAGGCCCCAGGTATTGATGGTATAACCCCAAAAATGATTAAGGAACTAACAAAAAAAGGTATAACTCTGATAACTCACATCTTCAACGCTATCTTGAGATTGCAACACTGGCCAAAAAAGCTAAAAACAGCTGAGATTATCATGATTTTGAAACCAGGAAAAAATCCAAATGAAGTCACATCATACCGTCCTATTAGCCTATTACCAGTAATTTCAAAAGTGCTGGAAAGACTCCTACTGGGGAGAATAAATGCTGATACCTCTAGTGAATGGATTCCTTCTCATCAGTTTGGTTTTCGACAAGGACACTCAACAATTCAACAAATACACAGATTAACAAGGGTCATCAACCAAGCATTTGAGCAAAAATTGTATTGTACCTCAGCATTCCTTGATATAAGCCAAGGCGTTCGACAAGGTCTGGCACGATGGCTTATTATATAAAATTAAATCAATTCTCCCACTGAAGTACTACTCCATCTTGCAGTCATATCTCACAGAAAGGGAATTCAGAGTCAAAGTAGGCGAAGAAAATTCCAGAAACTACCCCATAAAAGCAGGAGTACCTCAAGGAAGCGTCCTCGGACCGTTTCTCTATCTACTGTATACTTCTGATCTGCCTACAACAACAAAAACAACCATTGGAACTTTTGCTGATGATACAGGCGTTCTGGCTGCTGATGAAAATCCCTCAACTGCATCTAATTTGGTCCAAGAACATTTGAATTTAATAGAGGAATGGGCAAGAAAATGGAAAATTAAGATTAACGAAGAAAAATCAAAACAAATTGACTTCACTTTGAGAAAGGAACCATGCCCACCAGTCCATATAAATAATAAGACAATACAGAAAGAGAAAAACTGTCAAATATCTAGGATTACACTTGGACACCAGACTAACTTGGAAAGAGCACATCAAGAAGAAAAGGAAACAAATCGACCTTAAAATTAGAGAACTACATTGGCTACTAGGAAGAAATTCAAAACTGTCATTGGAAAACAAAATATTATTGTGCAAGACTATCATCGTACCAATATGGACATACGGTATAGAGATATGGGGATGTGCAAGCAAATCGAATGTAGCTATTATACAAAGAAGCCAGTCTAAAACCTTGCGTATGTTAGCCAATGCACCTTGGTACATAACCAACCAAACGTTACATGAAGATCTTAGAATACCATATGTCCACGAAGTAATCCAAAATAAAAGCATCAATCATCATGCAAGATTAGAAGGGCACACGAATATGCTTTTGCAACCACTGATGAACGATATCCAACCAAGAAGATTGAGAAGACTATGGCCCGCTGACTTATTGGAAAAGTAGGAGATTTCCTCATTGGAGGGAAACTTGTCACGTCAAATGATTGTCACTAAATTAGCTCATAGAATGTACATTCTGATTGCTGATGAAAATAAATTTATAAAAAAAAAAAATATATATATAGTTTGCAAAGTTGTGAAGAAGAAACTCTCATATAACCCTCTAAATCCTTGCTGGTGAAAATTGATTTAGTTATTTTCCACTGCAACTGCCGTAAGCTGTGTTTGTATTTAAAAAATTTAAGAACGCCATGAGCAGGTGCTAATGAGCTCTCGTTCATTGGTGGAGCGATGAGGCTATTACCCCAAAATTCTTTATAGGACTTGAGATTCATGCTGAGTATTTGAGTGCAAAGTCTTAGCACAATCTGAATTATATTCATATTATATGCATCCTATACTCAGTTGCAGGAACGTCCATTAAAATTTAAAGCTCCATTAAACCCTTAATCCTCCATTAGTTCCTTGTAATAATGGAGGATTAAGAGTTTAATGGACCTTTAAATTTTAATGGACGTTCCTGCAACTGACAGCTAGTCAGATAAACAATTTTTAACCAATCAACGAGTCCCAATAACCGTAACCTAGGTTACAAGGTGTTTCCTTCAGATACCATGGCGATTCACGAATGACTAGAACGAAATTAACTACAAATCTCTGAATAAATTGAACAAACCTTGTACATAGCATACATTTCTGAGTTTCTCAAATGAATTCAGGCAGAATCTATAAAATTGGCAAACCAATTGTCAGGAGAACTATTATTTCGCTGGAATATCGAATAGCCACACCTTTGTTTTCCTTATACCATCAATAAATCGAAAGTAGTATTCCGTCGGTATATTTTTCACGGTCAATAATTTTTTTCACCAGGTAAATAGTTGAACATCGGTATATCAAGAAACAAATGATTGAGATACATAATTCAATATTTCATTTAACCATCACCAGTTACTTAGAAAGGGAAAATGGGTTAATAAGAAGAAGTAGAAGGCAATAAAGCTTTAATTTTATCAAATTCACAATAAATAAAATACTTAAACGATGATTCCAGTGAAATCACACCAATGAGATAAATGGTCACAGCAACATTCATATAAATAAATAGATATATTTACGTAACACAAGTACATAAGCCTCTCTCAATGAATGAATATAATTTCAAAAGCAAAAACAATTTTATTGGGGACATATAAGACGAATGATCCGATATAGAATGGTCTACCAAAATTAGTCGGCAGTGATCAACATAATTTGTGAGATACCTCCACCAAGTTACTTAATGTAGGCTGACTTGAGCTCACCTGGCACATCTAGCACAGCAGTTGTGCTTGCAGTTCCTGCTGTGTTGTTGGCAGTACATGTGTAAGTGCCTGCATCCTCTACAAACAGAAAAAGACCATATTTTCCATACAGAATACTACTATTTTTACTAACTTCCTAGTTTGTGTATATTTATAAATATTGCATTTTATGTACTACTGTGTTTCATGAGAAAAATTTTTTACATTTTTTTGTTGATAATAATATACTCCCGATTGAACCTGAAATATTTTCATCCTTTTAAATTTATATGGGACCTCCTCTATATCTCTGCATATGTTGAAGAAGAATTTCGAATTCGTACATAAGTACTGGGTTTAGTGTAGAAAATAAAAAAAATTTAAAACGTATAAATGGAAATTTATTGTGATGGGTTTTCCAATAAGAGGTGTTATTTTGAAAAGCCCGCTATTTCGTTAGATTTCACGTTTGAACTGTCATTTTTTGACATTTGACAAGTAGAAACTACGCCATTAATAATAATGGAACGATACACGCTTCAAGAATGCATTGAAATTATTGAAATTCACTCTAAAAATGGTGAAAATTTGTCTGAGACGGTTCGTAAAACTCGAACATTTTTGGGTCGTCGTGAAGCACCATGTCGGACCGCAATAAAGAAATTGGTGCAAAAATTCGAGCTGTTGGGGCAACTTAGTGATGTGAAGAATAAAACCTGTGCACGTCGCTCAAGAACAGCCGAGAATATTGCTGCTGTAGCCGAAAGTGTTGGAGAAAACCCAGGTGAATGAATTGCGTTATCGAGAAATGAGTAATGATTTTTTATGGCCGGAATTGGATAGTACTGATCTGGACAACGTTTACTCCCAACAAGACGACGCTAGGCACCACACAAGCAACGAAACCATTGATGTTTTGCGGGAAAAGTTTCTAGACCGTGTTATATCTCGAAGAGGTAATCATAATCGACCACCAAGATCTTGTGATTTATCACCTTGCGACTTCTTCCTTTGGAGCCACGTGAAAGAGAAGGTCTACGCCAATAGCCCAGCGTCGATTCAAGACCTCAAAGATGGAATTCTTGAGGATATCGAGGACATAGGGCAGCCACTTTGCGATTTGGTTATGGGAAATTTAATTAAAAGGATATGGTACTGTAAGCGTGGTCGTGGTGGTCATTTGCCTGATGTTATTATTTTCCACTATTAACGGCATAGCTTCTTCTTTATAATGAAAAAACATCGTATCATTCATATTGAAAAATGGCATTTTTCTTTGAATATCAAAATAACACCTATTATCGAAAAACCCTGCATAATGTATAATTTCGACATCTTCTTCAAATTTCAGTGCTCTCCTTCAAATATGATTTATATCTTAATTTACATGCCACATGAAACAAAAATCGAAAATAAGTCAAATTGGTTTTAGCATATTACCTGGATAGGCTCTGGATATTGTCAATCGGCAAACGCCATTTCTATAGTGAAGCTGATAATCGTTCGAGTCTTCGATAATTCGTCCATTCTTAGACCACATAACATTCGGTGGTGGTTCTGATTGAACAATACATTCAAATTTGGCGTTTTGTCCACTGACCACTGCGATATTTCTTAGAGGCTGTAAGATAATATTACATTTATATATTGATATTCATTATGTTTGTCTTTATACAGATTTGAAAATTCACATCTGAAACATACGATATCCAATGCATTTGACAGAGAATTCTTCCGTCTAGTTGAACAGATAAATAGTCGAGATTATCACGTGCTGTAACTGAATGAATTCCGTTGACTTATCGCAATAACCTAGCTTTATATCTCTCTTATCGCAGTATGGTAGCTAACCTGCAGTACACGTATAGAATTATTTAGTTTGTCAAGCTGCCCAAAATACTCGATTCTAGTATTTATTGTTGCCTACCATACTAAATGAATTATGCTCCTCCCAACGATAAGAGAGAGACAAGACTAGAATATTGCAATAAGACAACGGAATTCAGTGTGTTACATCACGTGACTGTCTCGACTATTCGTCTGTGCAACTGGATGAAAGAATTCTCTGTGTGATGCATTGTACATCGTATGTTTCAAATGTGAATTTCCAATTATGTATGTATAATTATGTTTTTCATGTGTGTTGTTAGTTGTAGTGTAGCAAAGCAAGAACCTGTTGCTTGATCATAATGGATTAACATTATAATATCCAATAGCATAGGTACTATTGAAATGGTTGTTGCCTACATTTTAGGTAAAAATTTTTTCATACTCTCAAAAATGCATTTCCGAATGGAAATTATTCATCAGGAATTCAGGAAGATGGACGTCTTAGGGATGTTGTTGGTTTTTCAGATGCCCATAAGACATCTGATATGTGAGAATGGATGACTTGGAGACATCCTAAAGATGTCTTTCCAGAGAACAAAACATTTTGAAACATCCTCAGAATGTTTTCGTGTTTACTAATCAGTATAAATCATTGAAATTTTAATATTGACATTAAATATGTGTTTCAATAGCAACCAATCAAAATTTCAGGAAAAGTGCATCAGTAAGTATACATATTACCATACCGTAATGAACATTGGTGCTCTAACTTGGCCAGGTGGTCCTTTATTAGCATTGACAGGAGTGCTAGGACAACTTGGTGGAGTATCTGTCATTCTATGATTGTCAGTGCCTAAAAAATGAATGCGAAATTAACACTTTCAGTACCTACCATAACAGCAATTTATGTACAGAGATCATATAGATGATCATTATGGTACAAATTATGCCATGAATAGCATGACGTGTACCTTAATGATTGTTTATGATTCTTGTCACATACAAAATTTTTATCTGACGGCATTTATACTTATATATTTTCGAGAATATGTGGAGTTTTGATATAAGTAGGTACTTCTGATTTAAAAACTTGAACCAAGTGGAATTAATATTTCAAATTTCTTCTCTATTATTCATAAAATATTTTTACAGAGTTAATTATCGTTTATGATCTCACCATGACATGATTTTCATATAAAATTTCATTATAGTACTTAGGTATCATAACGAATTCAATTTTTGACTGAGTACCATATTTGGTGTAGTGACAAAAAGTTGTCATTATGATATGCCATCACATAAATATCTTTTGCTAACTAAGAATAATTAAAAATGAAGCAACATAAGTACAACAATTCATATTCGAATTGCAGGTTACAGCTAGCCAAACATGCAAACACTTATTCCATTCGCAGTTAGAGCTATCAGAAAAATCAGCAGTTTGTCTATGATGAATTATTCCAGGCTTTTCATGTAACTATTGGTGAAATAGTCTGAGTAAATGGGAATAGCACATTACTTGAAAAAAATTGATTAGAAGATTGAAGAGACATATCGAGACAGTTACTTCTGAAAACTATTTTATTATACAACAACTTTAAAAATTCATTCGCATAACAAGAAAAGACTATAGAGCATGGCTTCAGGAGCTATTCATACTTTGATGAGTTGAGGAATCGATGCCTTGGGCGCTGAAACTATGGAATTTGATCCTTTTGGATGAGAAGCAGTTCTTCATAAAATTATCATTGAGGAATGGCAAGTCAATATTTACGGCTTCGCAATTCAAAACGCATGCAGTTCGTTAGTTTATATTTCCAAAAATTATCTTTCATTTGTCAAAAGAAGAAAATGTATCAAAGTTCAATGTCACTAATCTCGCGATATACCTGCGAAGCTACTATAGAAAGCAGGAGATGTGCTAGGCAAACTAGGCGACAAAGAAACTGGACTACATGAACGAGGCTCCCATCTCAAACCTTGACTTCTTTTAGCATTCCCCTCGTATTCGGATAATTCGCTCTCGGAAGTCGGTTCCCATTTGATATTTTTTGTTTTTTGTGTTTTTGGTTTGGTGTGTTGACTGGTTTGCTTGGTTTGTTGACTAGTTTCGTGGTAAACGGGCATTTCGATATCTCTGGTACGTTTTGGTGGTTCGATTATCGTTCTTGGACGCTCTGGAATGCCACCATTTTTGCTTTCTCCGGGAAGTACTATGCCGAATTCGTAGCCGAAATCGTATTTGAAGTAAATGAGGCCCGTATCGGGATCAACGTGTTTCGTTCCTGAAGATAATATTTTATGATATTTTTGTGTTCGAGGACATTCTGACACCTATTTGGTAACAGCAAAAGCTGTGAATTTTGTAGTATATGCAGTGTTTCCCAGAAAGTTCCCAGGAAAGGGCACCTCCATTTTATTAATATTACTGATTACATTTTCTTGCTGCAAAATTGTGGGCTTGAATGTGAACTATATATAAGTCACCAAGATCATCAAGAGCTAATATTGAAGTGCCGAAGAAAACCCAATGAAGTAGGAAAGAACCACAAGGTCTTCCTAGTTTGGGTTCCTGATCACTAAGGAATCAAAGGAAATGAAGAGACTAACACATTAGCAAGGAAGGGAGCGTAAACGCCACTTACTGGGACAGAACTCTTCTGTGGTACAGGCGAAGGCACCTACCAAAAAAAGCTTTCGGAGAAGGAATAAACTGAAAGAGAAGCACTGTTCAGGAATCTTCCGGAAGATGATCATTTTGAAAGGTTTCTTCGAAACTGACAACTGCAAGGTCGAGAAAGACTTTTGATCGCAGTAAGAATAAGTTACACCTCCCCACTGGCTTTCTTACAGGACATTGTTGCCTTAGGAAGGATATGACGATAATTGGCTTAGTAAAAACTGAGAATTGTAGATTCTCTAGAAGGAGGAGAAAACTCCTGTTCACTTATTTACAGAACACGAAATAAAAGGTGGTTTTAATGTGTACGAAATTGATCATTAATGACCCATTTTAATGCTCAATTTTTTGGCTATTTTAATGTGCAATTCTCATGGCAGCCGTTCACAAAGTATTCAGAAGCACTACGAGAAATGTCAAAACTCTACTGGAACATAGATACATAGAAATTTCATTATGACAAATGTATGTCTTGTGCAGAATGAAAATATATTTCAATCAAGAATTCACACACATATCTTATGGAGATCGTCGGAAAAATCTTTAAATAAACTCGGTTATCAATCGAGCGACTAATGGTCTCGAACTATTAAAGCGTTCGCTCCGCTCACGCTTTAAAACATCTTGACCATTAGTCGCTGTCTTTAATAACCTAGCTTATTAAATAACTATTCTCTTGACAATCTATAATCAATAGTCACTGGAAGTTGCTTCAATGCTGCCAACCCAGACAGTTTTGAAAAAACTTGCTCAAAACATAGTGGAAGGGTGGAAGTTTCGAAAGAAATTTGTTCAGTCGAAACGCAATTTTCAGATCGAAATTTCTTCAAATCACCTTTTTTTTCGGGATATTTGAATTTGTGCTGATGTTGGCATTTTCCAACTCATCAAAAAAAATGTGTTGAAAAATTAGTTGCTTATGATTCAACAATTTATTTCTTTCTACTCATTTTTTTCAATTTTGAAATAAGGTCAATGATATGAAATCAATTTGATTCAGACTTGTTAATCTGAAGCTATTTCGGTAAATGACAACTTGCTCTTAGCTTATTTCAAAATATTTTGGGCACAGATTATATAGTATAAAGATCGGAAACGACACGACTACAGTGTATGAGCACCATCTCTGGGTCAAATGTGAACTATGTCACTATAGAAGAGTTAAAATTCTGGTTCTATGATTATAAGTTTCGAAATCAATAAACCAAAGATTATATACTATATAATATACTCTATAAATATATAATATATAATATATTATATAATATACTCTATAATCTATGCAATATACATGGGAAATGTCATTGATATAAATAAGTGCCAATCAATTCGTTTGCACAAATATTATTTCACTTCGAACGGCTTTTGCCGTTAGTGTCGCCTCGAAAAAAGTGGAAAAAAGATCAGTTTGTACCCTTCAGTAATGCAAATTACGAACGAGATAGTGAAACTGGATGATCAACTGGTGTTTTATGAATGTATGCAGGTAAATCTATATCTCAGCTTGATCAACGTCAAACATCTGTTGCTATTTCCACGATAGAGGCAGAAATAGTGGCTGATAGTGAAGCTGCATGGAAAATGAAATGGTTAAAGTGACTATTCAGGAAAAGTTTTCCGTCAATTCAAACAGTGATGGTGGACAACGAAGCTGCAATTGAACTGAGCCAGAAACTGCAATTCCACAGACTCACTAAGTATATTCATATTCAATCCATGTTTACATCTTACAATAATACCCTAATATTTCTATCTTCTATAAATGCACAATAAAAATAAAATATTACATATGAGATACTGCATTTTATTGAAAATTATGGATTTAAAATATAAAAATGAAACATCCTGAAGGAAATACGAATTTATTATTAAAGTTTTCTTTATATGATTTCTAATCCAAATTACAGATTTTATATAAAAATTGATCTTCAGTGGCATCTCTGGGTCAAATGTGAACTAAAAAATGTAGTCGTTTTTTAGTACTACGAATGTAGGGGCGTTTCCTATCTTTCTATACTCTATAATCTATGATTTTGGGGTATTTTTTTTGCAACTGTCAAGGTTGACAACACATTCATCTCTCAAGCAAAATTCTCCTGCATAAACAGTTTTTGAAGATAACGATCGCACCGAAAAATTCCTATTGGTGCGGACTTTCTGGGAAACACTGTATGTGTTTTCATGACAATTTAAATCAACAACAATTTCGATGGCAAAGTAATGATTCAAGTTATTTTCATGAAGCTCTTGCCTTTATGGCGCATCTTCTAACCCAAATTGTTTGTAATTTCTCTTCATATTTTGGTACATGGAACAATAACCACCTGAATATCAATGTGAACCCAAAAATCCTGAATAGTTCAAAAAAATAGCAACACTGCAGTAAACAACTTACCATATTGTGCGGCTCTTGTTTCTTCTCTGTAAACTTGAGCATCCTTGTCTTCGCCATTTTTGAGAATAGACTTTTCGGTGTTGACTTCTGCTCTACATCGCTCATAATATCTCTAACAAATTTCTGAGTTTTCGATTTGAACTGTTGAGTCATGTTATCCATATGGTGAGACGCAATAGACGTAGCTTTCGATTTGAACTTCGGATCTGAAATGAACCCATATTCTGGTGGTGAACCGGGTTGAATATCAATTCTCTTCACTTGTGGATCATGGACCTACTTCTTGTAGCGACTAGATTACTATTAGTTGAGGAATATCTGTTGTAAGAGCTCGATTCGGTTTTTCTGACTTCAGATTCGGTTTTTTCTGAAGATTTGTATGACGGATACTTATCGAACTCCATTGGGGTAACAACGCGGTCTCTGTTGGGAGGAACACTAGAGGATCTTGAAGCTGAGGATGGAGGTCTGACGGGCCGGTAGTGGAGGTCTTCAGTGTCACTTCCACTAGGTGCCCATTTTGGTTTGATCCTGACATTTTCAACATCGCTCTCGTAGTCACTCTCTCTAAACTCCCCAGGTACAAACCTTTTAGGAGTTGTTGGAGGTGGACCTCTTACAGTGATGCGTTTGGTTTCAGAATAAGGCTCTATTTTCACCCCCGTCTGTTTATCGCCGAATTTGATAACTTTAGTACTTTGCTCTACGCTCACAGTACGGTGACATTTCTCAGAAGATTCTTTGAAGTGAACCTTGTTGGAAGTTTCTGTCTGTATGGCGTTATGGTATGGCATACTCGTGGTAGATCGGTAGTATTGAACTGTTTGAGGTGATGTAGCGTAAGCTATTTCAGGAGGAGTACCAGGTCTCAATTGAATAAAACGAGTAACATCTGTACTTGCCGATACCGGTTTTGGTTTGAAAATTGCTGTCTTCGCTTCTGGTTTAGATATTTCAACCGGAACTGCAGACACTAGAGGTTTTTCAATCGGTTCAAATTTTGGTCGTGGTGGTCCTCCTAGTTTCAAGGGTTCTTCAAATTCTGTTGGTGGTGTTGGAATCTTACCAACTTGCGACTGCCTTCCGGTAGGTGTTAGAACTGGTCTTACAGGTCTGAAATTGAGGTTATCTTCTGATCCACTCGGTTTCCAAATTTTCGGTATAGGTTTGTCGTAATCGCTTTCATAATCACTTTCTCTGAATTCGCCTTTCACGAATTTGGAAGGACTTGGTGGTGGTGGGCATTTGATGGATTTCGTTCTAGATTGATGTTGGATGCGTGAATGATGTTCCATTTTTCTCTGGATTTCGTAGGATTCGTCTCGTTTCTCGGTCGATACATTCGTTATTATCGGGGTAGCAGTGAGCTCCTGTAAAAGGTATCTCAGTTAAAAAAGTAATTTTTGTTATACTTGTTATGAGTGAGACAAAAAGCCATGCTTACACTGAAAACAATTATTGTTTGAACCTAGTTGGGATGGAAAGAACAAACATTTTATTTTATGACAGATTACAGTTAAAAAACATCATATACAGGTTGGTAAAAAGTCATGTCTTTCAGGAATTCCGGAAATAGAAAACTTATGTCATAACGCCATTCAAGTTTCAGATAAATCTCGTGAGGAAAAAATATTACACTTTTCGTGATTGTGGGCCAAACTACTGGCAACATTGTAACGAAATTTCATACGAATATTTTTGGAGCTGATACATCCAATGAATTTGTTTTTATGCCAGACTTCGATAGAGGGCGCTAGTTACTACACCGTTTCTACTAAGTAGTATTGAACATAACTTTTTTGATATATAGAATTATCGAGCAAACTTTCAAATGCACTTAAATATCATTGAATTTTACACCAAAAAGGTACCTTCTCTTGGTAAAACCCGATACAGTGTAACTTTTTTGAGGTATGTTGATTCGAAAATTATAAAGTAATAACCGCTTTCAGATACCTACAAGAAGAAATTTCGTAAAGGCATCCGAATTTGAAATCGTTTAGAAAAATAAAATTGAAGCATTTTTTAAAATTTTAATTTTTTACCGAATTTTTTGAGATCACCCTGAATTTGTTTATCATATACCTAATTTGAATTCAATTACAGTAGCCAACTTTGAAATAATAAAAAAAATTGACATCCCGTATCTCGGTAACGAAGCCGTTTCTGAACCATGTTTATTTGAACTTTTCTTCTCAAAATGAGCTGGGAAATCTCACTTTGTCGTTTGATGACTTCATTTCGACCTGTATATCATGAAAAAATTGTAGGATATTTATGATAGAAAAAGACAGAAGGTGGACCTACCAAGCAATCAATAGATAACAAAAAACAATAATATCAAATTTGTATCTAAATAAAAATAATTGGTTAACTCTCACTATAACGTTTAACCAAAACTGACAAAAATAAAAATAAAAACAACAACACAAAAAAGCAATACATCATAATTAGAAGAACACTTTATCAAACTCTACACACAACTGACCTTCTTGGCAGCAGATGAGTGAGGTAATATCTTTTTAGGGTGGGATACTTTGGGAACAGAAGGAGTTATTGAAACGGATTTTTGAGAGCTCTGTACTAAATTCTCAGATTTATACTCATAACGACTGAAATTGCTGCCTACTTCATGAGTTTCACTCTTGCTAGATTTCTGTTGGAAGAATGGTTCATCTGTATCTGCCATGTATCCATCCATGACGGTTTTTCTCTTCATTTTAGGGGAATCAATTTTTTTGGAGGGTGCTTCTATATATAATGGGGGAGTTCCAGGCTTGATTGGAGGTGAAGTTATGGTGGTTATAACTTGAGGCTTCGTCTGTTGTTGCTGTTGAGTGAATTGTTTTCGAATACATTGGGTTCTTTTTTGCTCAAAAGTTACTTCTGGACGAGGTGGACCTTGTGACTGAGGAGGATGATCGAACTTTGAGGGTGGTAAAGGTTCAGGCTCTGTCGATTTAGATCTCTTTATTTCCTTCAGTTTTGGAGGTCTTACTTTGCGGTAAGCAGGTTCTTCATTGTCACTAGCACAAGGCTTCCACTTGGGTGGGATCCTCACGGATTCGAAATCACTTTCATAGTCGCTATCAGTGAATTTTCCTTTGATGAATTTGGATGGAGTAGGAGGTGGACCCACCTTCATTTGTTTCGGTTTTACCGGCTCAGGTTTGTAAGGGAATGGTTCAAGTTTTTCTTCCTTTCGGTACCGTTTTTATTTCTATTATTTTCTCCTTGAACTCACTCCTGGTTGGTTTGGCAGGAATTGGGGGTGCCACAGGCTGTTCATTTTTGGGAGGAAGAGGAGGTGGTTGAACTTTCGGTGGTGGAGGTGGAGGAATCATACGAACACCTCCTGGAGGCACTTTAGCTGGCACACTTTCCAGTTTAGTCTCCAATTCATGTTCAATTGTTTCTACGTACGACTGACGCCTCACCTTTGGTGGTTGAGCATAATCTATATCGGTGGGGGCCCAGGTTCCAAAAAAACTTCATGGGTGATATCTTGAACCGATGGAGGTCTTATTGTTAAACTTTCCATGGTTGGATATGATTTGAAAGATGACATACAACTCTTCGTCATTACGCTATCTTTCGATATCTGAGAGGGTTTCACATTTTGTTCCTCCACTATATATTCACTCCTCATCCAGTTTGTTCGAATTTCTCGTATTTTTCAGATGTCGTGATCAAATTTTCCAGTTTCTTTTCACAGGGTTCTATACAATGCGATACGTTTGCTATGTAATGTATACGAGGTGTTTCAGTTTCGGAATATGAATGAGACCGTACATGGCTGGGTTTTTCTGATATAAATGTTTCTGTGACTGAAAGGGGCCGTTCGATTTCTTTCTTTGGTATCCACAGTTTTTCCATTTCTAGGGCTTCTGGCCTTGGTGACATAGCTCTGCTATATTTTTCGTAATGTGAACTGATGGATAAACTATCAGATACATCATGTGTAATATTTCGTTCTTGTTCATACGATTTGGTTTCAAAAACTGGGATTGAAGTTATTGGTTTCGGCAATGTTCCGAAAGGCTCTGTTGTGGTAAATGAGGACATCGAGGAGGTTTCAGTTTTCGTTTCCATTTTCATTTCTTCATATTTTTTCTCTTCTTTTGGTTCTAATGGGGGAACTGCAATAGGTTTAGGTATTTGAGTAACTGGTTCAGAGTAAAATATTTCGGCAGGCGGTTCTGGCTTCAAGTCAAATTCTTCTGTTGGTTGTTGAATAATTCCGATTACCTTTTCCTCTCGTTGTTGAGATTTGACCTCCAATGGAGGAAAAACTGGCGCTGGGGGTTCAAAAGTGACTTCTACGGGTTGTTCACGTTTTTCTTCGAATTTTTTGTATTTTCCTACTTCGCTGTCAAGTGATTCTTTGGTAGCTTCTTTCGATTCCTCGATCTTTTTGACGAAATACTGAAGAGATGATTCCTTCGTTATAGAACTAGTTTGAATCCCTTCTTTAGTTTCTTCTTGAGGTTTAGAACTGAGATCTGGTTCTGGTGGTACTCCAACAATCTCAAAATCCATTTTTTTTCCAAGAAATCTGTGGTAAGTGGTTTTGGATGTGGAATTTCAGGTGCTGTATATTCGAGTCGAGCTTTTGAGACTTGTTGGGAAACCTTTTGTTCGGTGAAGGTGGAAAACTCAGATTTAGAAGTAGTCGACATGGAGCTCTCAAAATTTGACATTTGGGACTGTGGGCAAACTAAAGGTACGGAAGGGGATGGTTTTTCGATAGGGATAGGTTTTGTTGTAGCAGGTGAAGAAATCCTATCTGCAGCTGATGTCTATAAGAATATTATGTGCGTTAATCCGGAGTTCTTCATGAAAAATTATTAAATAAAAATATTTGAAAAATTGTTGAGTGAACTCACCAATGTTTCATGCTTGCGGACGTCTTCGAAAACAACAGTTTTCACAACTTCTACCATTGTGTCTGGAGTAGGCTCGAAAACGGCTATATCCGCAATGCTTTGAGCTTCGCCGCCTGAATTCAATGCTCTCACCATGAACCTTCCGCTATGCTTGAGATCAGCTGAAATTGAAAAAGTTTCACTAAAGTCGACTATGATGTATTTTCTGCAGTTTTATCAAGAAGAATTGTGTCGTTTATCGCATTTTTCACAAGTTTTATGGGCTCTTGAATAAAATGTTGTAAGTTATACTTCTCATTTTTTTTTGTTGAGAAATAGAAAGAATAGCCAAGAAGATTGACGATATTATGGCTTCTTGGGATGAAATGAGTGAAAATTTTGTACGAAACACTGATCGAATAATTGGATGATTTATTTGATTTGAAAGAACACATAAAAATAGAAAACTGTCAATATGTTACGGCAGGAATAGTAAATAGGCGAGTGACTCAAATCACTGAGTGAATAATAGCCATTATACGCGAGTAGCATACTATACTTTATCCACGACTACTGAATATATTTCTTGAAGATTTCAACAGTTGGCGACCGCGACAAGACCCTTCTATGATAAGCGTGGAAAAAGTCAAGTTGACACATGAGAAATTTTTGAAGAAATGGTCATTGTATATTTTGTAATAAAAATGCTTTAATTGATATAATAAAAATAGATTTGGCCCTCGATTGACAAGGTATACCCATATTTGTTAGTTGGAGTACCTTAGTATACTGAATAAATACTAATTTAAAAAATATTATATCAAAGATAAATCTATGAAGCATCTGACAGCAGTGAATTATATATCATTAATTACTTGTGATTAATGGATATTATTTTGGGCGTGCACACAGACGTAAAATGGCTAGATTATATAGTGATCGTGTATAAATAAAAATTTTGGTCTTCAGTTAAAATAGTTCTGAAAAAATCTATTGATTCGTATGAGAGTCAGTAATAGTTAATTGAGAGATCAACAAAAGTAAGTGTGCTAGATGAATCATCACAATTTTAAATAATGAGTTGTTTGTTACATCTTTTCACCATAATTTTATTCTGTTAGGCCTAAGTAATTTGACAAGTGTACAAGTTTCAGTGTTTGCCCAATTAAATAGGTAAGATTTTTTTAGTCGTACATTTTAATTTGTTGACGGTTGATATTTGTTTTTACTGGTCTCAATGTTATGTATACGAAAATATTTATAATGAATATCATCAATTTTTGTAAGAGATCTAAGTTCGATAAATGTGTGATTTCAGTCTTGAGAAAGATCCGAAACTAGGATCGAAACGTCGATCGTTTAAAAAGGATTTTCTTTGCCCTTGTCCTGAAGCCGATATTAATATCATTTGAAAAGTAAGGAACTAAGGTATGAATATTCCCCAACTGATCTGTGCGGCATATATGATTCAAACGATCTTTTATTTTTGGAACTTCTCTTTGAAGAAATGTCGAAATCACACAGCCAGAAACCATAATCAGTTTCAACAACAAGAAAATTAATTGAATGGGTTACTAATTCATTTTTTTCGTTTTTCTGCAATACATACCTTTTTCAATGATCAAAGTATGTGAATTTCCACAGCTTTTCAGTTTGTAGTTATCCGTCAACGCTTGTTCCACTGGAACTGAATCTTTGTACCAAGTAATCGATGGTTCAGGAGTACCAGTGACTTCAACTTCCATGATGATTCTATCACCTTTTTTGATGACTTGTGCTTGGAGTCTCCTTCCAAAAACGGGAGGAAATATTGTTTCTGCAATAAGTCGAAAATAAATATTTCCGCCGACCTCGAAATGAAAGGTGATTTTAATGTGTACGAAATTGATCATTAATGATCCATTTTAATGCTCAATTTTAATGTGCAATCCTCATGGCAACCGTTCACAAAGTATTCAGAAGCACTACGAAAAATGTCAAAACTCTACTGGAACATAGATACATAGAAATTTCATTATGACAAATGTATGTCTTGTGCAGAACGAAAATGTATTTCGATCAAGAATTCATGCACAAATCATATTGGGATCGTCGGAAAAATCTTGTAATAAACTCGGTTATTAATCGAGCGACTAATGGTCTCGAACTATTAAAGCGTTCGCTCCGCTCACGTTTTGAAAGATCTTGACCATTAGTCGCTGTCTTTAATAACCTAGTGTATTAAAACTATTAATCCAGTCGAATTGTGCTTTTATCAGAAAAGTTTTGGGATTTCTTTCTTTTTTTTATGGTTTTTGAAGTGCTGAATCCTAATTTGAGGTTTGCTAACAAAGTTCCGTGGCGGAATATAAAAAAAATACAAAAAAAGATTAAAATTCTCATTCTTGGTCGGTTTTTTGCTTATTACTCGGAAGCTATCAATTTTTCGTGAAAAACCTTTCCATACAAAATGAAAGTACCTACATAAAATTTCCTACAAATTGTACTACCACAGCTTGTTCTGCGACAACCTGTTCTGGCTCAAATTATAGATGGAATTAAAAAAAAAATAAAAAAAATTGAATTCTATGGCTCCGATGATGCGATCCTCTTGAAATTTTGCATGAACATTCAGTATATCAGTCACGAGTCACAAAATAAATTTCACTGGAATTATAAATCTTGTTATGGATTCTTCTTATCAATATTCCAATTGAATTTTCTATGGTTCTGTTCACACTATGGTCACACTATTTCGAATAAGGCTCATTATGAGCATCTTGCATTTGGTCGCAACATTTCATTTCCATTGGTATCGTTTTACCTGAGATATTGAGGAACAAAATTTTTGAATGGCCGTGTTTTATGAAACATTTTTGTTCCTCAATATCTCAGACAAAACGAAATGTTGCGGCCATATGTAAGATGCTCATAAGTAGCTTCATGCGAAATTTGGTGGCCTAAGTGTGAACAGAACCGTAGAAAATTCAATTGGAATATTGAAAAGCAGAATCTTTATATTTTCATTACAAGACATCCGATTCGGGAGATCTATTTCGTGAATCGAGACTGTTTACTGAATGTTCATGCAAAATTTCAGGAGGATCGCATCATCCAAACCATAGAATTCAATATTTTCATTTATTGACTCATAGAAATACCTCATTTTCAACAATAATTTGAGTTAGAACGGGTTGTCGCAGAACAAGCTGTGGTAGTACACTTTGTAGAAAATTTTATGTAGGTACATTCATTTGGTATGGAAAGGTTTTTCATGAAAAGTTCATAGTTTCCGAGTAATAAGTAAAAAATTGACCAAGAATGAGATTTTTATCCTTTTTTGTTAGCAAACCAAAGATTCGGGTTCAGCACCCCAAATAACATAAAAAATGGAAGATATCAAAACTACCCCAAAACTTTCCTGCTAGGGGTTTATTTGAGCCCAAGTATACCTCATTATATGTTCTATATTTTAAAGAAAAATCAAAAACTTACTTCTCACAACTAAATCAGCTGTGCTTATTGCAGTTCCAGCATCATTCATAGCCGTGCATGTATAACGTCCTGCATCACTCGAATTCGTGTCCTTGATTTCTAATGAAGCCTTATTGAACTCCCATTTGGCTGAGATTTTATCAGAAAACACTATTTCTTTTCCGTTCTTGGTCCAAACGATTGTAGGAGTAGGCTGTCCATCCACAATTCCTTCCAAAATAACGTTCGTATTTTGATCCACAATTTTTCCTATAACTGGTGTTGTAAACTTGGGTGCTCTGGTTTTCACTGAAGGTTTTATAGAAGCCTGAATGGATTTAACGTCTTCTTGTGATTTGATGTTAGAATATGAGGATGAGGATTTCTCGTGAATAATTGGTTGTTTGTTACCCAACTGTAATATTCTTCAACGTTTTGCGACTCTGATATCTCTGGTGTTTCCTGGTTGACTTGTCTAAAAGTTTTTTCACTGTGAGAGCTGAAACTGTGTATTTTAGTTTCTGGCTCAGGTAATTCCACACCAGACGACGTTACACTACTTGACATTTTTGTTGATGATTCCGTGTGAACCTCTCTCTTGATCGAAACTGAGGAATCCATAAAATGACCAATAATTTGAAGAGTCTGGCAGTGTTATTGTTGATAGGGAATGAACAGTCAATTGCGCTGCGCAACTTGCTATTCCCACTTCATTCTCAGCAATGCAAGTGATGGCTCCTTCAGTATCTTTCGTGATGTTTGGGATGGACAGAACTTGCCGATCGCCCGACGTTGAAACTAAGAAATTGGTTCCACTTATAGGCTCCCCTCTGAACAACCATTTCACTTTCGGTTTGGGTTTCCCGATCACGATGCATTCGAATTTAGTTGGAGTATTCTCGAATGCTGTCTTATCCGTGAATCTTTCGGTGAAGATAGGAACAGATTTCACTTCTTCGTACTTGACAGTTTCTGGAACTTTGGACGATTTCACTATCAACTGCGCGAAGCATTTAGCTTCACCGTGTTCGTTGATTGCTTTAACTGTGTAGACACCCTTGTCTTGTGGTTGTACTTCTTTTATTTCAAGTTTTATATTTCCTTCATCGTCATGAGAAATTTTCAGGTTATCAGTGGGCGTGATGGGTAAGTTGTTGAGGAGCCATTTTATTTCTGGTTTAGGTTGGCCACTGACGTTACCTTCAAATATCACTTGTTCGCCTTCAGAAACCAAAATGTCGGTTAAAAGTTTGTTGAATTTAGGAGGGTACCCAACAGGTATTGTCTTCTCTGTTCCAGTATCGGAACTGGCTGATGTGGATGTAGGTTTCACGAATAAGGAGCATTTACTCGAAGCTTCTCCTGCGGAATTCAATGCTACAACTTTATATTTCCCAGCATCCTCAGAAAAAGCTTCTTGTATAACCAAGGAACATCTGTCTCCCTGGAAAAGAAGTTGGAAATCGGATGATTCCTTAACAGGCCTATCGTCGTGATACCAGATGACTTCCGGTTCAGGTTGACCCACTATTACACAATCTAACCTCACTCTGCTTCCTTCTATCACGGTCACATCAGTTAAAGGTAATTGGATTGACGGTTTCACAGGCTCCATGTCACTCGCGATTTCAGAATCGGAAGTTTCATTTGGAAGACGTCCTTTCACGGAAACACTACAAACACTTGATGCTTCGCCCGCGATGTTGGTTGCGGTCACTTTATAATTACCAGCGTCTTTTGGGAATGCTTCATAAATAACTAGCGTGGCTCTGTCACCTTCGCGTTGTAGCTGAAAAACGGAATTATATTTAGAGACATGGTATAGAATTGCAACATCGGGAATTCAGTTCAGAGGAGCTCAATCTATAAAAGCGTGTTATATTTTGATCGCAATAACTGTTTCAGTTTATTAACAATTGAACATGTTACGATAATTGCGGTGCAGCGTTAAAATGCTTCACCTCGTATTGGCTTGAAAAAATAATTTTATGGGCCACTTGCCAAGATGAAATGTGGTCTGGACATCGACTGTCATAAGTATTTATTTTTGTAGGAGAATCACGCATTCGGTATTCCTGTATTTCCTGGAATACCAATGGGTCACACGCGTTACATTTGCGGCGTTAATGTAATCATGTCAATTATCGCTAGGTTTTTACGGGAGCCAAGAGGTCAAAGTCCTAGGTTATTTTCAACGTTTTTCATATTTTAACTATTACTCGGAGAATGTTGTACACCTACGGAACACTTTTTTCTCGATTGTCTTCAGAAAAACAATGTGGCATGAATGTTTAGAATTCTGAGCTAAGACTAGCATATAATACAGGAGGAAGGGAGAAAAAGTGTAATACACCATTCAAATGAAGAGTTAAAATTATATGGTATATTAGACTTTATTTCCTTCCTCCTGGATTCTACACCTTGGGTTTTCGGGAATTCATAAAATATATTCGATTCAAATAATGGTCATTTCCAGTATGTTGAAATATGGGGTGTTTCTCACGTGACAGCATTAAATGTCGTTATAAATAATATACCTATCCAATTATTCACTCAAGATTTCGATTCAAAAATTTTCATTTACAGTGGAACTTCCCTGTAACTAAATCCGCAAAAAAGTTTTGTTATTCAGAAATTTCGTTTTACGGATTTTTTTTATAATGTCAACAATCGGAACAAGCAATTGAATTTTTTATTTTGAATTCATATACGTACTAAAAGAGGTGTGTAAGTGCATTTCTAATAGCTCATAGGCATTTTAAGTAGGTACGTATACAATACATAGCTGTTCACGGTTATTTGGGCAAATAATTCCTAATTTTTGTCTGAGTGGTACAATTAGAAAACATTTTATTCTCATAAAAAAACTTCGCATTTTCTCAAAGATTCAAAAATATTTTCCGGAAACATTTTACCGACATTGGACCGAAAAGCGAGAAGACACGTTTCGAAGGCAAATCAATGGTGTCGGTATCATCACTGTTATCGTAGTGATCTCGAACACCGCATTTGACATTGTTTAACAAGTCCTTTTCAGTTGAAATTTAATTTGTTACAATATATACATCAACATTAACATCAATTTTCAGGGAAGTTTGAAGGTTTGAAAAGAAAATTTTAATTCATGAATAATATAAGAAAACTAATAACTCTAAAGAAATATAAATTTAAGTTATCGTTTTTTCTATATCAACAATTCCTTGAAAACTTCTCTGGCCTTTTGCGATATTATCTATTTAATTCCTAATTTCCGAAAATCTATCAACAATGGTGAGAGGCTGTTATGAACTCTTACACTATTATTTTTTACCAGATTATTCAAAGACCCAATAGTAAACGTTGTTGAGTATAAACTCAACAAAGTTTGGCGAAATGGATCTATATAATTCCAGAGCTGTAGAGCTTTAATTCTCAAAATGATCCAAACTCCAAATACTATTTAGTTGAAATTTGAAATGTGGAAAAATATTGTATGACAAAATAACACAATTTATAATGAGGCATCATGAGTATTATGATTCAATTTTAGTAACGGTGCAATTGACACACCAAATGCGTCACAAGCCATCAAGATAGTGATTTTTTACCAAGTTCTTTTTCCAAAAAACATAATTATAGGTAACATAAGAAATTCAAGTTTCATCTTTCCACAAATAACCTCAAATTTTGAATAGAATTTAGGTACCTCTTTACCCAGTTTGAAAGCTCTTCCTCTTCGAAAAAAAAAATTTGGTGAACAACTCGACTAAAGTCTCTTACAAGCACAATTTATTACAGTTATAGTTTGATAAATATCAAGAACTCACCTTCAGGTCTCGTGTTTCCTCAAGAGGAATACCGTTTTGGGACCAAACAATATCAGGGGTGGGTAGTCCTGTTACTTCACATTCTAATTTTATCTTTTGCCCTGCTCTTGCCATCACATTAGACAAAGGTAAGATCATCAACGGAGGCTGGGTTGGAATCATAGCTAGAAATATCGTAGAATTATTATTATGAATACAATAAAAAATCAATAGTGACTACTAAAACTTACGAGTCACAATCAAATTCGCAGTAGATTGGGCAGATCCAAGTTGATTCGATGCCTTGCATGTATACTCAGCTTTATCCTTCAGATCAACACTTTCAATTTTCAAAATAGCATCTCCATTATTATAAGTAATATGATACCCAGGTGCATAATCTATGCATTCTAGGTTCTTGTACCACTGAACGTTAGGAAGAGGATTACCGATAACCTTACAGTGGAACTCGAAAGAACTTCCTTCTTTACTGCATGCAGGCTCTAATAATCTAGTGAATGAAGGTGGAAGAAGTTGTTCTTCTGGCTCCGTTTCCTTCACAGATAAAGAAGCACTGGTTTCTGCGACACCTGCCGCATTAGTTGCCTTACAGGTATACCTTGCAGAATCATCACTGAATGTTTCTTCTATGGTCAACGTACAAAGTCCTTGTTCGTGGCTTGTTTGGTAATCTGGATTATTTTGTATTGGTACACCTGACTTGTACCAAGTAATCACCGGTGTAGGATTCCCTTGCACCTGACAAATAAAAGTGAATTTCGACCCTTCTTGAATTACAGCATCAGCTAAAGGCGTGACGAACTTCGGGACTTCCATAGCTGGTTCTATTTTACCGGTGGAAGGAGATTTCTGGATTGATTGAACTTCTCGAATGATTTGAGACCTATATTCAATCTCACGCTTCTGAATAGAAGCTTCTTCTTTCAGTTGGTTGATACTTTCTTCGAAAGCACGTTTTTCCTTTTCTGCATTCAAAACGTATTGTCTTTGCTTCTCCAAATTTTCGAGTTCTATTCTTTTTGCTTCTTCTTCGATGAGGAATCTCTGTCTTTCAGCAGCTGCCCTAGCTTCTTCAAGGGCTAAGGCTTCTGCTCTAGCAGCTGCCAATTTCGCGGCAGCTTCCTCTTTTTCTTTCTGTAATCTTTGTTCCTCTTCTTTCGCTCTTAATGCAGCTTGCCTCTGTTTCTCCAAGTTCTCAAGTTCAATTCTTCTCGATTCTTCTTCCAGTGCAATTCTTTCTCTTTCAGCGGCAGCTCTTGCTTCTTCGAGGGCGAGAGCTTCTGCTCGTGCTGCTGCTAACTTAGCTGCAGCTTCTTCTTTCTCCCTCTGTAATCGCAATTCTTCCTGATGTGCTCTTAAAGCGGCTTGTCTCTGTTTCTCCATATTCTCCAGTTCAATTCTTCTCGACTCTTCTTCTAATGCAATTCTTTCTCTTTCAGCGGCAGCTCTAGCTTCTTCTAGAGCCAGTGCTTCTGCTCTTGCTGCTGCTAGTTTGGCTGCAGCTTCTTCTTGTTCCTTTTTCAAACGCAGTTTTTCCTGTTCTGCTCTGACTAAGTTCCTGCTCAAAGTGTCCAGCTCTTCTCTGATGAGAGTAAAAGATTTGAGCATTTCCCTACTTTCATCAACCACGTTCTCCAACTGGGTTGGTAGTGCGGATCCGTATATTTCTTTCGCCAATTCGGTGATTCTCTGGATTCTTTCGTTCTGTTTTTCTTCCCCTGGTCTGAGAAAAGTTGATATTTCCTCGAGTAGTTCTTCTGCTTCTTCTGGTTTTTTGACCAATGTCGATCTTCTGGCGATTGATACTAGCAGTCTCTCTCCTTCCTTGAACCACTGACCAGCCTGGTAATTTCAAAATAATAAAGTTGAATTAGAAGTGTTGAATTCGAAATTGACGGGAAGAAATTAATTCGTACTCACCTCTTGTATCAGTCCAAAATACTTGATGCTGAGATTTATTAAGTATCGAGTTTGTTGTATCTGATCTTTGAAATTCTCCCATCTATTGCGAAGTTCACTTATATGTCTTTCAATCAAAGGAGACTGGCTAAGATTTTCTAACACGAGCCTCTCACCATATGCTATGAATTCTTTTATTTTCCTGTCCAAGTCCTGAAAACGTATATTCAATTGAGTCATTTTGTCTTACTTGTAATGCCTACAGTATTACCTGAATTGTTTTCTCAAAATTAGCGTAAGCTTGAGATGAAGCTTTAGCCTCATCAAGTGATTGTCCATATCTTTTCTTCAGTTCTTGATTTTGTTGTTCTAAACTGCTGATACTTCGATTGATGTTATTCAAATCTTCATCGAATTGACAGAATGTACATTGTTTATCCAGCGTTTCACGTATTCTTTCATCATTCTTTTCCCAAGATGAACGTTCGATTTCTAGACAGTGTCTGAGTTTTTCGATATCTTGGCTGGCTGCGCTAGGAGGTTCCTAAAAAAATGTTTTTGAAAATAAAAATAAACTTTTATAGATTAAAAATATTACCTGCTTCAAAATTTTCTTGGTTAATGCATCACAGTTATCCAGGAGAATATTCAAATTATGATGAATAGAGCTCCTTGATGATTCGTATTCTGTGACCACAGACTTGATTCTGTTAACCTCCGTGATTTCGTGAATATTTCTTGTTATATCATTTGTTTTTTGTATATTTTCTTGAACATGATGTAGTTTAATGAAATATTCTATCAATTCTGATACTAGAAGTTGATAATCATTCGTTATATCGATTAGTTTTCTGTTTAATTCGTTCAGTCTATTTTTAACAGAAAGAACTTTTTCATCAGTTGTTTTTGTTTTAGCGATGAGTGCTTCTGCTGACCCAATTTTCTGTTGGACTTCATTCTGAGCACGTTTTATGTCAGGAAGAATGGTTTCCAATTTGTTCCTCAGGAATTTTGCTATGTCATTGGGTTGATTGAGATTGGTGGTTATAACAGGATATAGTTGAGCTTCCAATTTTGTCACCCAGTTTATAGTCTGTAAAGAAATTATATAATAGAAATATTCAGAAAAAATGTAACTTTGAACATAAACAATGCTCTTTAAATATGTTCACAATATTCCATTATGCTACATATTGGCAGATATAAAATTGGTGAATTGTGAATATTGAGGAGAAAAGAATTCGCTGAGTGATTGTGAGGAAGTTGTATATATATAGAGTGCTCCTCTATAATATCTCAATATTTAACGGGATGATTGCTGCATCTCTCTCAAAAAAACAGTTCATAATTAACGTGTTCACTTGTGAGTTATAAAGTCATGAAGTTTACAGAAATAATCTTCTTTTTAAAGCGATAATACACAAAAAAATTTATTTAAGGTTTTCAGGTGTCAGTACATTTGAAATACCTAAATATTTTCATATACAGGGCGTTAAAAATCAAAGTTTCGATATTCTGGGCGCTGCTTAAGGACCTTAAAATAAGTGAACAAATCCATATAAACATGGGTACGTAAATGGGACGTTCTGGATATAATGAGCGATTTTCGGTTTTCAGATTAACTAAAATCCATTCACGAAAGTTCGTGCCGTTGGTTGGCCATGACAATTTGGCATATTTCACTGTGTTACATGTCTTATCTGTACAACTTGTTTGGTTTTATAATTTTAACTATGTTAATGTAATTTTGACGAAAATAAAATTATTGGATTGTTTTATTTTCCTTGAAAAAGGCCGAAACATATGTCGGAATGAAAATACAGGATGTTTCCTAAACATGCGGCAAAAATTCAGGGGATTGTTCCTTGGACTATTCTAAGAATATTTTGTCCTTTGATGATTTTTGAAAAAACTCTTTGTTTCGAAGATACAGGGGAAACAAAATTTTAGATAATAACATTTTATCATGAAAAATTACATGAAAATTTAACTTAACCTACAAAAACTGTTGAAAATGACCACCTCTAGCCAAAAAGACGAATTCAAATGAAAACCGTGTTTAATCTGTATTCCTTTACCATCTGAACTTATCAATTTTGAATAAAAAAAACTGGCTCTTTTTAGTAATTGGAATGTTGTTAAACAAATTTAAAAATAAATTGTACCTACTTAGTAAACACAGTGCGGTACGCATTTTTATTTAAACTATTATTAATTTTGAAAATATGAAAAATGTTGTTCGCTTCTACATTTATTGAAAAAGTACGGTTTTTCAGACGCCCTTTTGAACCACCAATGTTTTCTACACAAAAATGGCAAATAATTTTTGATGCTGAAAATCTCGATTTTCTGATTTATTTTCATACTTCTTTACTAACAGTCATATTTATCAACATAAAAGTTGTTTTTTTATAGATAATGATTGACTATAGTGTCTACGACCAAGAGTACCATTTTTGTGTTGAGAACATTGGCGATTCACAAAAACTGTACTTTTTCCATTAGAAATTAAGGGGGAAAACACGCACTTAATGTTTGAAACTTTCACCAACCTTCACTGAAGGTTCAAGAGTTGATATCAAAAAACGATTTCCTATTTCAATTCCAAGTCTGTATTTCAAAAACGGGGAATTTAAGAGGTTAGGTTAATAGAATATTTGGTCCATCTGTTCATTATGAAACACCTTTTATTTTGACGCAAAATTAAAAAAATTGTAATTTTTGTATTAAGTGCGTAAAATCAGTATTTTTTTCATGGCATATGAGAGTATCAAAATTTACTCAAATGTGTCATAGAAACACGATTTCAATAAGCACGAAATACAAACAACATTTTTTGTACAACTGTGGATGTGAATTCACATCGTCTGAAATATAATTATCAGAGATGATGCTTTCAATACAATATTACTTTGCATCCAGTGATATTTTCGTGTCGTTATTTTTTTTTAACGGTGAAAAAAAGACTTTTTTAACGATAAAAAAGTAATCACTTACGCATCTATAGTAATGAAGAGAAGTCAAGTTGTTTTGACAGTTGTACAAAATAGTTATTTTTGTATTAAGTGCGTGAAATTCACTCGAATGTGTCATGAAAACACGAATTTTGAACGCACGAAATACAAACAACATTTTTGTGATACTGTGAATGTGAATTGTCATCGTCTGAAACATAATTATTGAAGATAATGCTTCCAATACTATATTTCTATGCATCCAGTGGTCTTTCTGTACCTATATAGAAACGACTTTTTTTAACGGTGAAACAAGTAAATTTTTTTTCCAACGAAGAAAAATAGTTATTTATTATACAAGGGAAAAAAGTATCAGATTTTAGCTCGAGGTTGTGTTGTCTCCCGACGCGTAGCGGAGGGAGACAAAAAGCCGAGAACTAAAATCTAATATTTTTCCGTGTATAATACACTATTTTTTTCTGTGACAGGAAGAACGACCATTTAATAGTGAAAGAAATATAACTGTCTACGAAATTACTTTTTTCCCCGGGAAAAAAGTGAGTACTTTTTTCACGGCTACATAGAGAATCATTTTTTTGACAGGGAAAAAAGGAATTTCGTAAAAAGTCATACTTTGTGACCTGTCGAGAGATATAATATGTCACATTTTTTCCCGTCACAGAAAAAAGACTTTTTTAACGATAAAAAAGTAATCACTTACGCATCTATAGTGATGAAGAGAAGTCAAGTTGTTATGACAGTTGTACAAATAGTTATTTTTGTATTAAGTGCGTGAAATTCACTCGAATATGTCATGAAAATACGAATTTTGAACGCACGAAATACAAACAACATTTTTGTGATACTGTGAATGTGAATTGTCATCGTCTGAAACATAATTATTGAAGATAATGCTTCCAATACTATATTTCTATGCATCCAGTGGTCTTTCTGTACCTATATAGAAACGACTTTTTTTAACGGTGAAAAAAGTAAATTCTTTTTTCAACGAAGAAAAAAAGACTTTATAACGGTAAGAAAAGTAATCATTTAGGCATCCATAGTGATGAAGAAAAGTCAAGTTTTTTCGACAGTTGTACAAAAATTAATTAACGTACTGAAAATCCTTTTTGAAGGATTCATAGTTAGTTGAAAATAAAAAACATCAACTCACTCTGGTACTCTCCATAATCGTTTCCTCCAACTTTACCAACAATTCTTTCCTCTCGATGACATCAGTTTGTACGGTCTGCCAGGTCCTAGTCACTTGCAGCTGACGTCCAGAAAGTCTTTCCAGGACGGCCTCGACGCAGGCACAAGCACGATTCGTATCGAGATGAGGTTCGGATACCTGCGAAGATAAATTTAGTTCTTCATTATGGTCGATCTGCGAGCGAAGACGTTCAAAGAGATCGTAACAGCCGAGGAATAGATTTATTTTCAGTTGCGAAATTTTATAACTTGTTCTTTGGCACCAGAACTACTCGTTATTTTTTCGGTAATTCGTGATTTACGGGTTTATGTTCGGATATTCCTGGGACGCAAGCTTTAAGTGCACTAGTGCCGTGCTAGATTAATGTGTACGGGGTGACCAGACTTCGATTGTTTCGCAGTAAAACACTGGATCTATAATCCAGTCGAATTGTGCTTTTAGCAGGAAAGTTTTGGGGTAGTTTTGATTTCTTTCATTTCTTATGTTTTTCGGGGTGCTGAATTAGATATTGAGGTTTACTGAAAAAAAATCGTGACAGAAAAAAATACGAAAAGGGAATAAAATTCTCATTCTTGGTCAATTTTTTTGCTTATTACTCGGAAACTATCAACTTTCCGTGAAAAACCTCTCCATACAAAATAAAAGTACGTAAAATTTCCTACAAATTGTACAACCACAGCTTATTCTGCGATAACCCGCTCTGGCTCAAATTATAGTTGAAAGTGAGGTATTTTTTATGACACAATAAATGAAAAAAAATTAAATCCTATAGTTGATGATGCGATACTCTTGAAATTTCACATGAACATCCAGTATATCAGTCTCGATTCACAAAAAAATTTCACTCAAATCGGATATCTTGTTATGGAAATATAATTCAATTGGAATATTGAAAAGAAGAATCTTTATATTTCCATAACAAGATATCCGATTCGAGTGAATTTTTTTTGTGAATCGAGACTGGGTAAATATTTAGATAACGGTGACCAGCAGATATCGACCAGATTTTGGTGTCATTGTATTCATTGAGTCTTCCTGAACAACATTAGTGAAACCAACAGGTGGCGGTCTGTCTTAGTTTAGAAGATATGGGCCCCCAAAGTTCCAAAAATGTTCCATCTTCACGTCACTATTTCCACTATAAAAACACAAAAACACTGCTCCGATTTGGTCTATAAATCACCCTCGAACATTCACATAACGATTCGAATAGTTTCATTTCAGGTAAATTCAATAATTAACGCAAAAACATCCAAATTCTAGAGGTACCACGTAACCACACTTTTGGCGGAAAGCGCGCCGTTCTGCAAGGTAAGTTTGGCACCGCCGCATATTAGTTCTTTCGGGAGTGACATTTCACATTATGAACAGCTGTTTTAGAATCAGCTGATCGGAAACTGTTTCGGTTTGAATCTGATTTAATTAGCCTAGAATAGGTTCATATAATATAATGGCATATTCTGTGCGTACATTACCATTATTCATAAATTAATATCTGATTGGACTTAATTTCAACTATTATAAGGATAGGATATAATACCTCAGATCAATAAAATACTATTTTGTTGATTTGAGTATAATATCAATAGCTATTATGTGTCTGACTGCATATTTTTTGGAGTCTCTAATGGTATAGACATATTCGTATAACACCCTTCAAAATTATTTATTAGGGGTTTTATGGAGAATAATTGTAGGCTATGAAATATTTATCGAAGTTTGAATGATTTATGTTGATATTGCCTGTTCTGATTGAGCGAGTTGTCATTCTGTTAATGTTAATTTTGATTTTAATCTTAACACACTTGATGAATGATTCATTCAGATTTAAATATTATATAACCAACTACGTAAATTGAATTTTATATCTCTAAAAACTGGAAACTTCTGGCAAGTGAAGGTTTTGGGTTGTTTTCTTTTATTTATCACCTAATAGTGGAATGGCAGAAAAATAAAGGTTTATATAGTAGGGCAATCAATGGCGCGCTTTTCCAAGAATTATATTAACCTAAATTAAAATTTAAAAATCCTTTATAAAGTATGCAGATAGCGACATACCCAGATCGCAATTGCTATATACAATACTTTATATGAAGATCAAATAAATATGTATAAGTAATCATAAAATAAAATATCGATATCCTGGTTTTCTTATAAACAGTTTCCAATCAGCTGTTTCAATTATCGCGCTAAGAAACGTAATTTCCGCCATCATTTTATATTTTTATATGACATTTGGCAAATCGTGCGCACAGATAAACAAACCCAAGTCTTTGACAGTGCGGCGATGCCAAACTTACCTTGCAGAACGGCGCGCTTTCCGCCAAAAGTGTGGTACCTCTAGAATTTGGATGTTTTTGCGTTAATTATTGAATTTACCTGAAATGAAACTAATCGAATCGTTATGTGAATGTTCGAGGGTGATTTATAGACCAAATCGGAGCAGTGTTTTTGTGTTTTTATAGTGGAAATAGTGACGTGAAGATGGAACATTTTTGGAACTTTGGGGGCCCATATCTTCTAAACTAAGACAGACCGCCACCTGTTGGTTTCACTAATGTTGTTCAGGAAGACTCAATGAATACAATGACACCAAAATCTGGTCGATATCTGCTGGTCACCGTTATCTAAATATTTACCCTTTTCATTTATTGAGTCATAGAAAATACCTCACTTCAAACTATAATTTGAGCCAGAAAAGGTTGTCGCAGAACCAGCTCTGTTAGTACAATTTGTAGGAAATTTTATGTACTTTCATTTTGTATGGCAAGGCTTTTCACGAAAAGTTGAAAGTTTTCGAGTTATATGCAAAAAAACTGACCAAGAAGGAGATACTTCATCTTTTTTTGTATTTTTTTCTATGTTCCGTCCCGAAATTTTGTTAGCAAACCTCAGATTCGAATTCAGCACTTTAAAAAACATATAAAATGAAATATATCAAAACTACCCCAAAACTTTCCCGCTAGGGGTTCTTTTAAGCATAACTATACTGTACTACTAGTAGATATAGAATAAAATTGATAGGTACTTTTCGATCTCAGTTTTTGGTGAAAGAAGAGAAGTACAAAGGTTCACAAAGCGCGAGTGACCAAGAATGGGTGAAATACAACGTTTCGAATTTCATTACGACCACCTCTCGAATTGACTAGACGTAAGTCCAATTCTCTCTGAGCCATTTTGGGAAGCATGGTGCTAACTAGAAAATATACTTACGATTCGTTTTTTTAAGCGTTTCAAGCCAATAAGCAAAGTGAATATATAGAGCCAAAGTGAATGATTTTGAAATTTTGGTTATTTTCGTGTTCTGTACATAAAAGTGAATGAAAATCATTTTCCTAACCAAATTTTTGGCCTTTTGAATAGGTTACACTTCAAGTGTTGAACCCTGTAGTTCAATATTGAGGTTACTTTTTCGAAAACAACTCATTTTAGAAGTATGTAATTTTCAGATTGGAAAATATCTTTTGTATTGAAATTTGGTCCTACCCTGCAATTCAGTCTCAGATTTCAATAAAAAGATTTCACAACAATGCTCTCCTAGAATTCTGATAATTTTTCACAACAGATATTCTGTTTTTCACTTTTCAAATTCGCTTCAGCGGAAATTCAATTTCTCGGAAAGAAGATTGTTCGGAATAAATAGCTACTGTTGATATAAATTTCATATTATTTTTCTTCAAAATCGAATTTGCGGATTGACTTATTAAATGAAGAAATTAGTATTATGCCATAATGGGTAAGTATTTTAATTTCGGTGACTAGCAGATATCGACTATATTTTGATGTCACTGTATTCATTACTTCTTCCCGAATAACATTAGTAGAATCATGGTGACGGTCTGTCTTAGTTTAGAAAATATGGACCCCCAAAGTTCCCAAAATGTTTCATCTTCACGTCGCTTTTTTTCACCCTAAAAATACAAATTCACTACTCCAATTTAATCAATGAATTACCTTCGAACATTCAAATAACTATTCGATTAATTTCATTTCTGGTATATTTAATAATTAATGCAGAAACATCGAAATTCTAGAGGCACCACATATCCACAAATTGTAAGGGAAGCCTGCCGTTTTTAATGGCAGATTTGGCACTGCCGCAGATTCATTCGCGCGAATATTTTACGATGCCTTGCCGTAAATCCCGCCATCATTTGATATGTCACTGCCCGAAGAACGGAGCAGTGGTATCAAACTCACCATGAAGGGCGGGATTTCCTTAGAATTTCGATGTTTCCGCATTAATTATTGAATATACCTGACATGAATCTAATCGAATAGGTATTCGAAAGTTCGATGATGATTTAAAGATTAAATTGGAGCAGTGAACTTGCGGTTTTATAGTAAAAAAAAGCGACGTGAAGATGGAACATTTTTGGAACTTTGGGGATCCATATTTTCTTAACTAAGACAGACCGCCACCTGTTGGTTTCACTAATGTTGTTCAAGAAGACTTAGTCAATACAATGATAATAGAATCTGATCGATATCTGCTGGTCACCGAAATTCGATATTTACCTCTATGTTTGATGAGGAAACGGATCTTACCTTTCTTGCGTCATTTATGAATGTGAGTCCAGTGTTCTTGGCGGATTGATAGAGGGGCTCCAGGGACTCCCATTTAATCTCCAAGTTCTTGAAGGTCTCCTCATCGATATCAGTTCCTTTCGATCTGAGTTCATCCTCAAGTCGATCGATTTCCTTGTTTACAATATCAGCTTCAGTATGAAATTTGACGTAAACCCTGCCTAGGTCCAAACGATTCTTCAGGATATTTTTGAGGTTGGTCCATTTGTCTCGTAGCTCATCCACTTTTCCATCTACATCTCTCCTCCTTTCGTCATCCAGGTATTGTACAATTGGTGGAAGAACGGTGAGTAGGAGACTGTTGATTTCGTTGCCCTTATCCTATGAATAAAATGAAAACAATCTTAGTTTAATGACTGTACTCAGAAAATCATCATAGCTAAATCATACTTCAACATTTCCACAACTTGAGAAATTTTAATGAGTGGAATGTGGCATATGATCAATTTAACTTTCTTTGGATGGCAAACTTATATTTTTTTCCTCTCGTATATCAATGAGCTGAAAGAACTTTATTGCCACATTTCAGTAGGTGTGCTACCTTTTTGGATAGTGTGGTAGCTTTCTCGCTTTCTTTCATTCCTGTGTGACCAGGAACAGCTGAAGGAAACATATTGTTTTTGCCTAGTTCATCGAGTTTTCTTCTACATTGTCATATTAGGTTTGAGTCGATGACATAGGAATTCGGTGCTTTAATAGCAGCTTGACTATCAAAATGGATCACTATGTCACACCTTTGAGAGTTTCTTTCCAAGTTTCTATCTATACATCTTTCTATTGAAAATATTTCTACATGAAAAACACTCGCATAGGAGCCTAGCGATAGTGTACACTTGGTTTTTGTACCATTGTAGCCCTTCTTACTTTACCTAGCAGTAATTTCCACATTCTTATTTCACTGAAGCTTACTGCCTAGGGAAATTCCAAGATTAAAATCTGGGGATAAATTATCAAAATATAATTCGATTGCAATCGAACTGTTCAAACGCGAATGTCCCTAGCTCCTGGAGTATATTGTCCAGATTGCTGGCGCCATCTGTGGCCGCGAAATGAACCCAGTCGGTAAACAAACATCGCCATAATTAAGATTTTCCCAAGTATCGAACTGTGCGCTCTCATTCGAAAAGTGAGCAAACTTAAGTTACTGATAATTCAAAATTCATCTTCTATCTTCTTATAAGCACCTATTTCAATTTCATCTGTTCTTCTGTTAAAACCAAGGGGGTAATTTCGAGTGAAGTGTGCGAGACTCGACCAACTGAGTGATAACCACAAAGCCGGTGCAGAAAAGGTAAATCATCCCTTTTTCCTATCCCCAACGCCTCTTCTGATACCAGATTGGGGTTGATTTCACCGACACCTTCTTTTTCTGCTCTCGAGGTAAGTGCATACATATTAATTTTATAAATTGCTTGCTCAATCTTGTAATTGTCGTCTGAAATTTGTGTCAGTCATTTGCAACCATTTACGAACTTTACGAATTCTTCTTCAATTCCCAAAAAAATGTATTTTCGTAGTTTCTTTCGAAAACTCACCTGAAGGTCAGTTAAAAGTTTTCTATGCAAATCCATGAAATCATTAGCAGTAGCAAGATCATTTCCCATATTCTGGTGACTCTGAAGAAACGCTTCGGCAATACTGGATAACCATAGGTGTATGGACGAATAAGTATCCATGAAGTTATCCAAAGCCCTATGAATTCTCAAATTCTCTTCACGGTGTGCAACACATAGAGAATCTAGTCTTATTTTCACGTTTTCCAGATCTTCGACGGTCCGTTTAACGCCTTCAGTTCCTGTAGACCCTCTACCAACTGACTGAAGAATGGAGTAACCTTCCGCTATAGGACCAGCAGTGATTTCTTCTATCGTTTTGGAACACTGGGCATGAAGTTGGGTCAACTGCTGCGAGGTGGGTTTCAAATTCGAGCTTGTGAGTTGAATTTCGAGCTGACCCAGACTGTTGAAGGCCTACAAGAGAAATGAAAATAAATATCGTGCGACAATTACAGAAACTGGTGTGTGGGGTTCTCCAAGGTAGTGTGATTGGGCCATTTTATATCTGATTCATACAAAAGGTTTGCCAATTTCTAGGCTGAGATTGAATAAGGCAGGATTTCATGTTATCTTCGACGTTATGAGGGTGTTTCGAGGTATAAAACTTTGAGTTGGCATTACTGTTCAAGATGGCGACCGATTTAACAGCTGTCAAGTGATTTATTCTCAGTTTGGTTTGGCAATTCATCATGAATAGACTCACGCCTGAACAACGCCTGCAAAAAGTGAAATTTTATTTCTAAAATAATGGTTCTGTGCGGAATACCTATCGCACACTACGTCCACTTTATCGTCGACAAAATCATTCATCAGAGAAGTTAAGTCGATTAACCATGGAACGTTTTCGCACCACGTTTACTCTTATTGATAACTCTCAACCCCAGAGACGCCGCACGGTGCGTAGAGAAGAAGCTATTGCTAATGTAGAGCGTAGCATTGAGGAAGACCCGAATGAGTCCATCCGCCATCGAGCACAGGAATTGGACCTGTGTCCATCCACTTTATGAAAGATTTTTTAGGAAAGGAACTTGGTTTGCGTGCTTACAAAATCCAGATCGTGCAAGAATTAAAGCCAAACGATCATCAAGCAAGACGTAGATTCGTGGAATGGGCCCAAAACCAGATTGCCGTTGTTCCCGATTTTCATAAGCGAATTTTGTTTAGCGATGAAACGCACTATTGGTTGAAAGGCTACGTCAACAAACAAAACTGCCGCATTTGGAGTGAAGCTGATCCTCAAGTGTATATCGAAACACCGTTACATCTAGATTGTTTGGTGCGCTATATGGACTGGTGGAATTATTGATCCGTACTTCTTCTAAACGATGATGGCCAGAACGTTACAGTCAATGGTTATCGGTATAAAGCCATGATTACTAACTTTTTCAATCCTGAATTGAACAACTATGATGTTCAGGAGATGTGGTTCCAATAAGACCGCGCAACATGTCACACAGCTCGTGTCACAATCGATTTATTGAAACACACGTTTGATGACCGCCTAATTTCACCTTTTAGACCTGTGAATTGGCCTCCAAGATCTTGTGATTTAACACTGCTAGACTACTTTCTGTGGGGCTATGTAAAGTCATTGGTCTATGCGGATAAGCCACAAACGCTTGACCATTTGGTAGACAACATTCGCCTTGTTATTGCTGATATACGGCCACAAATGTTGGAAAAAGTCATCGTAAATTGGGGGTCCAGATTGGACTACATCATATGCCAGATATCATATTTATTTAAATGTATTACCACAAGATTATCTTTCGGATAAATGAAATTCATGTCAATCGAATAATCCATCCCTGTTTTATTGCAGTTTAAAGTCTAAAAAAACACCCTTCATTAATTGAAAATCGAGAAGAAAGACAGTGAATTGATCAGAACGTGCTCGCATCTTGAGGCACTTCTACTGCTGGATTCATAATGGACGTAACCATAAAACTCCCGAAACGTAAACGAAAAATGCGAAGTTGAACCAATGCAAATTATATAGAACTGTTCACAATAGGCTCTGTAATTTTGACGTTTACGTTGAGCTTATGGTAGTACGTAATTCTAGATTTGTAGGTCTAACCCACTTACGTCGTTTGTTTCTTCTTTTAGAATTTTGCTCTTCAATTTCTTTTCATTTTTTCAAACATCGTCTCAGTAAAAGAAACAATACTTCATACCATAGATTATAGAGTATATTCTATATAATCTTTGCTTCATACATTTTCAATTAATGACAACACTTCACAATAATCAATTGTCAAAAAATTCATAGAACACTTATTATGAAGGTACAGAAACATCTTCTCACTCTACAAAAACGTCTATAGTTTGCTACTGCGCCCAAAGTCCATTCTGAACTCCATTACGTTCACGGACAAAGTACGTTTCCGTGTTCGTTATGGTTACGTCCATTGTGAATCACCACTACTTCAAAAAATTTGCTATCGCATTGATTATGATACTTTTTTTACGAATCTTTCAATGGTTATCATTGACTTATACTTACTGCTTGTGATGATTTGAAGAAGGACATAACTCTCTCCAACAAGCTGTTTCTGTTTTGTAATTCAGTCATGTAGTCTGATGTCATAGAAAGTATGGCATAAGATTGCTTAGTGGCATCTTCGCCAGCAAAACAACCAGATGCTAACAACTGCTCGGTGGCTTTGGTTATCTTCAGAGCTTTTTCTTGTAAAAGCTGTGCTTCTGGTAGCAGTTTCTTATTTTCGTGTAGTAGAAGTTCGGTACTCGCGGCAGAATCACCTGAAAGAGAAGACGTATTTTATTTCTGGTTAGAAAAAAACTTATAAATGACATAGATGCTCCCACAATAATGGAACGATTGTAAAGAAGTTCTAGCAGTTAGAACACTATATAGGCATTCCTGAATTAAATTCCTAAACTGATACAGCTGATAATGGACAAAAAATATTGATTTCTCATTGTATAAATACCGGTCAAAACAAACAAGGGTCAGGCAAGAAACTACTGTATCAAAATAGTTATTTAATCAACTAGGTTATTAAAGACAGCGACTAATGGTCAAGATGTTTTAACGCGTGAGCGGATCGAACGCTTTAATAGTTCGAGACCATTCGCTCCTCTCACGCGTTAATAGTTCGAGACTATTAGTCCCTCGATTGATAACCGAGTTGATATCAAGATTTTTCCGACGTTCCCAATATGAATTGTGTATGAATTCTAGATTGAAATACATTCTCATTTTACACAAGACTTACATTTGACATAATAATAAAATTTCTATGTATCTATGTTCTAGTAGAGTTTTAACATTTTTCGTAATGCTTCTGAATACTTTGTGAACGGTTGCCATGAGGATTGCACATTAAAATAGCGGAAATTGAGCATTAAAATGGGTCATTAAGGATCAATTTCTTACACATTGAAATCACCTTTTATTTTGAGATCGACGAAAAAATTTTATTTCAATAAAATTTTTTTAAGGCTGCTCTAAATAATTTTCAGTACTGGGTTGAAAATCATTAATTTCGTTCGTTTAGTTCAAGAACAACTTCGAGAATAATGGCATGCATAGGAATAGTAATTTTCCTTGTTAATTTGTCATATAGAAAAACATGAAAAATCCCCTGTTTTTTGCGCCACATAGGTCGTATTGAAATAACAAAATTGAAAGTTTTCGAGTGTGTCATAATAGTATATTATGCAACGAGCGAATAATGATAACTCTTATTCACGAGGTGAAGTATAGGCTAGTATAGCCGTAGGCGAGGCCTAAATCTCCGAGCGAATAACAGCCATTATATGCGAGTAGCATACTATTCTTTATCCACGACTACTGAATATATTTCTTGAAGATTTTTACATTTCGCGTCCGTGACAGACCCTTCTATTTTAAGTGTGGAGAAATAGTTGGAAAACTTGTAATTGTATACGTTGTAACGAAAATTGCTGTAATTGTAGAATGAGTCCTTAATTGACAGGGTATACCATAGACTTATGAAAGAATGGACAGGACATGTGAGAGAGAATATTGGCTGCAGACAAGGATAGAATAATATTAGTGCGAAGCACAAAACATATAATAAAAACATTGGATCGCATTAGATATTTTTATGTTCTGTCAGTTTTCCAACATTATGAGAGAGAGAGAGAGATACTGGGAAGGATGGAGTAATATTAGTTTAGTTTAGTCTATGCACCACACTAATATTACTCCATCCTTCACAGTTTCTCACTCTCTTATGTTGGTGACGCCCTGTCCATCCATTTATATGTCTATGGGCATGGGGTATACCCATATTCATTAATTAGATTACTTTGAACACTGAAGAAAGGTCAATTGAAAGAATATAGTTTTAGAGCTTAATCTATAAAGCATCTGACAGCAGTGAATAATATCTCATTATTCACTTGTGATTGAAGGATATTATTTTGGTCGAGCAAACAGACGTATTATAGGTAAATTATAAAATAGTCTTGAATGAAATGTGATTCTTACAATTTCAATACTTCTAGTTTCGAACCAGGGAGCTGGTTCGGTGATATTTTGTAATGCATTCATAAAACAGTATTATATGAATGATAGAAGTTTCCAAAATTAAGAGTTGCTTGGAAATTTTTTCTAAAACATTCGGTATTTTGCTTGTCCGAGGAATATTTTTGAAAAACCATTATTTTCATTATTTATTCGTTGTAGTACATTCTTGAGATAAACTCACCTAGTTGATCAGCGTTTAACAACCGATTTCTGCAATTAGTCACACAATCCTCTAGTTCTCGTAGATCTGCGGCTAATATAGCCAAAGCTAAGCATTGCTCCAATTGCAATTTTCTTCGATTAAATATTGCTTCTACATCTTGCCTTTTCACGTGTAGTTCATCCAACCACGTTTGAACTTGTGATAAAGCTGAAACAGATAAATGTGGACTTGAATAAAATATTATTCAAAATTTCGAATTTTTTTCAAGGCATGTTACAATAATATTTCGATATTTTCACTGGGAATAATTTGTTTCTATTCGCTGAGTGGCACGTAACTATTCATATTCTCTATGTAAAAAAATTGGCTGCAATTCTTCACAGGGTTTCTCACGCGTCATCTAAGAAAAAACCTGATAAAACTGAGTGCAATCGAAACGTTAAGTGAAGATTCTGTGGAGAGGAAAAAAATCCAGCATTTGCAAGCCGTCGCGTCGTAGAGCATAAACTTCCAAACTCTGAACTTTCCTTGAAGTTAAAACTCTGAAGTGTGCTGGTCCAAACTTTGAACAGAAGAAGTAAATTTGATGGGAATAGCTCAAATCATGGGTAGTCAACTGAGGAATTCCGATTTAAAAGCGCTCAAAAATTGTTTTGAATAGGAATAGGGGAGTGGAGTTGGTCTTGAGCGAAGGAGGGGTTCATGGAAATTCAGTCGACATGGTTCGCTGGACAGGTGATGAGCTTTCGTTCTGTGTGCGCGCTCATTATCAAAATCAACATTTTTTTCTCTGATGAAGCCCATTTTCATCTCAACGGCTATGTAAGCCAACAGAATTGCCGATATTGTCCTTCAGAAAACCCCAAAAAGAAACATGAAACTCAGTTGCATAGTCTGAAGCTCACAGTTTGGTGAGCAAATACACGCACAAGGCATTATTGGCCCATACTTTTTCGAATACGAAAGTGACCGAACAATAACAGTGGATTGTGATCGTTATGTAAACATATTAAACAATATTTTTGAACCAACCCTTCAAGACTTTGATGGATACAATCGGGTCATTTGGTTTCAGCAAGTCGTGGCCACTTGTCACACTTCAAATCGGTCTTTACCTGTTATCAGGAGCTTTTTCCCGAAAAATTGATTTCTCGGCCTGAAGACCTTCCATGACTTCACAGAAGCCTGAACTTGACACCTTACTACTTTTACATATATGTCTTTTTATAAATTTGGGGGTTCGACTCCAACAGTGCCAGCAGAGAAACGGTGGACATTTGGACAACGTAATTTTAATAAAATGAATTCCCAAGCAGCTAAGCCTTATTTGTAGAAAAAAAATTAAAATTGACCTGATAGTTTATGTTTTATTTCTCTTTTAAATCGAAATTTTCAGTTGACCATCCAGTAATATTACAAAGAGCATTTATATTGGTATCTTGTTAAAATGCTCCAAGGACCGATAGTTTCGTTTATTTTGAGTTTTAATAGAAAAATAATTTTCGTGTTTCATAACTGTGAGAAATAAGATATTTCAGATTTGAACTGGAAATGAAGAAAAGAAGCACATTACAGCTTTTTATGTTAAACAGTTCGAAATTGTATCATTAGGTTGAATTGGATTGATATCCATAATATACACACGAAAAAATTCCTCAAAATTTAATGTTACAGAGAAAATAAGCACCTTTATTTATCGATTGTCGAATATGTTCGGGTCGAGAATCGAGTGTGCCTTCGGCTCCCAGTGCTTTAAGTTTTCCCAACAGTGAGTTGCCAGCCTGCAATGCAGCCATCAGAGACTCCAACAGTGTTCTTCTTAATTCATGAATTGTTGTCAAGAACTGTTTAACTGCGTCAATCTCTATTGGTACAACGGTATCGGTGCATGATTCCTCTAAAACTTTGATTTTGTCGAAAAATTCCGAAGCTTTCTCATGATACTGGACGTTTAGATCTAGAATGTGCTTTCTCAATTCCAAATTATAATTGATGTCCCTCCAAGCCCTCCCCAATGTTTCGGCCATGGCTGCGTATACTTCAGCCCTTGGTTTCTGGGTAGCGATGAGTTGATCTGCTTGGCGAAGGAGTTCTTCCACAGGGCTTTGTTTATTCTGAAAGAAAATCAAGAGTATTCATAAAACATAATATTTAAGTTATTTTTATGAGTGTAGCCGTTGAGTATGAAACCATGAAAAATTCAAGTTACTCTGTCGAAAACTTCAGGTACAGTGATGGTGTAGATGAAATTCATCGAGGAATTGAACCATACAACTGTGTTTTTTTTTAAACAAATTTACGTTGTCCAAGAAATCGCATTGTGCTGAACATCCTTATTTTATGGAAGGTAATGAAGAGCTTAAAATTCTTATCTCAAATTTGTTTCAGCACAAAACTAATACTCCATGTTTTTTCTTTGAAAAAATTTTAAATCTCACTTCGTCCATAGGCAGACGCTAAATATAATTGTGACCCTCTGCCAGACATACTGAAAAAATTAATGGCTTTCATGATTCGTTATAATATCGAAACTCTCGCCTTCTTAGGAAATATGTCTAAGCAACATACATTAACAACTTCACAGCTTCTGTCCTTCTGATTGTAGGTTTTTATTTTTTCCGATAAAAGTATCGACTGTATCGAAATTTCGCAAGGGAATTTTTCCAGAATTGAATGGGAAACCATAAGAGAATTTTATTTCCCGAAAATCCCACAAAAACACTGAGTCTCCGCAGAGATGGGCCACTCGCATCCACCTTGGCTTTCATAGGCTTCATAGGCGATGGGTTTGACTAGTTTTGAGGAGAGGCATATGCTCGGTGACTTAATATTTTCATTCCGATTAATGTTGGGACACTTCGGTGACAGCATTCGTAATATTTTCACTCTGAACACAAATAACCTGAGAGGACATATCTTAAAATTAAGACGTGGGCACTTCAGAACATCTCAACGACAAAATTTTCTACCCAACCGTATTTTCTACTCTTGGAATCGACTACCTGACATAATGGTTCGGTCATCCTCAGTAAATGGATTCAAGAACAGTTACGACAAGTGGAGGTTTACATGATGGTGGATCGTCAGATGCTGTTTTCTTCTTCATCGCTTTAACAAGTTTCGACCTTCTGTAGTTTTCCCTTCTGTTCTTTTCTTATTTTGTAATTTTATTTCTAACATGCTTCACGTTGCCAATTGTATCCTATTATTTTTTTGTAAATAACCGAGTTTATAGTTTCGACCTCAACTCGAATCAATTATGTAATAAATAAATAGTTTTATGACTCAGTGTTTTATAGGACTCCTATAAAAAAATGAAAACTGTCAACTCGCCATTTCGTCGATTTCCAAAAAAATTTATATGAACTACTCCTGCTTATTTTCATCGAGGATACAACTCCCTAAGTCCCACGCATTTGTTTACAGACACCCTGTATAAGTACTGAGTGTTTATATCATAGACGTCGATGGGAATTATGTGTTCTGCAAAATGGGGCCCACTTCGAACATCTGCTGTGAATTGGTATTTGAGCATGGCTGTCAACGCATTTTTTTTATAATCACACGTTTCGTTACATAGATTATCTTGTTTTTATGTACCATATCAAGTTTTAGCGATTTCTTCATGTTTTATTTTTTAATCGGAAACGGTGCCTCGTAAGTCAAAAACGCAACAAAGCGAATTTTTTTCGAATTCAATGGGAATATCCAGAGTAATTTAGATGGTTGGAATTGGCGCACCATTTTTGTCTGAAAATATTCAGTCTCGATGTGCGGACGCCACTGGTAGAATGAAAAAATTCTGCATTAAGTGCTTCTTGATGGTTGAAATATATATCCAAAATATCAAGAAAATATGTCAAGCAGTGTAAAAGACAATAAAAAACATTTTTTCTTCTATGATTTTAACACCCTGTATCTCAGAGAGAAAGCATTTCTTGACATTTATTTATTCAACAAACTAGGGCTTGAAATTTTTGTGAATTTTAGTAAATAATAGCAAACCAAAATTTGTTTGAATTCAATTGAGACTACGTTACAATCTATACCCATGGACGCGATTAATAAACGTTTAATAGAAACATTTGCTTGACATTGAAAATAGAATGAACTGAATTGAAGAAGACAACCAAAGCAACGCATTGATTCAACTTCTTGAAATAGAAGAATAACAAGTCACAGAAATAGCTGGAGTATGCGACATAACTGTTTGCAAAATCCTGCAAGATTATTTTGTAGTAACGATTATTTTAGCTGTGGTGGAAATTGCTATAAGTTTTTCTCATTTCAGAAATATCTAGGTGGGTGTCCAACTGTGAGGAGTGATTTGTGAAATGAATAAGCATTTTATGCTTGTTTACACTGGAAATTCAATTTTGTAATTCGTCGTTACAGATTCGGTAGTCGTAACCTAAATATTCTTGAACACGATACACTCAATCAAGTTATTTTTGGATTCCATCAACTACAACGATACGAAAATAAATATATCTAACAGAAACCAATAGCTTCCTATGAGGTGAAATGATGAATGTTTCATTTGTTATCTTTCAAAACGAATGAAGAACTAGTAATACATGATCAAATTTCGTTTGGAATCACTTCAGTGGAAGCGCTGACACGAAGTCAGGAGATTTCCCGCAATTTTTCTCAGTGGAATAATGTGAAATGTTAAATCACATCTTTTCGGTCATAAAATGAGGAAAAATTTTATACTACGAGGTGAACAATTTCTGAAATGTTAGACCAGGCAACATACGGCCCGCGAATTGAATTTTCTTGGCCCGCCAATAAATTTTTCCTACATAAAAAACCTTCAAATTAGCTCTTTGAATATGTAATGAGACCGTAGCAGTTGCGATAGAATATAATTCAAGAAAACATTTTAGTACCAAATATTTACAAAAATATGGAAGTTGGACTGCACATTTAGAAATAAAAGTAAAGAGAAGTTCAAATAGGATTTGGTTCGACAGCAGAATATCTTCGTGAAAATCACGAAGCTGAAGATATCGTTCGGACAAGCAGGGTACTCGAAGCCATTTTCAGAAGGTGAATTTATGAGAGAGTGCTTGTTGGAACTCGCGGATACTCTGTATCCAGATAGAAGAAAACGTTTGCAGAAGTAAATCTATCAAGAAGAAGAGGCACAAGACAAATAGATGCAATAGCTGCAAATATAAAAGTCGCTTTAGAAGTGGTGGAAACATCTGTTGCTTTTTCTATAGCATTGGATGGAAGCACTGACTTCACTGATAAAGCACAGTTAGCAATCTTCATTCTAGCAGTCGTTCGAAATTACAGAAGACTTGCTTGCGTCAAAGCTAACCTAATATTGATGCAATTGCGAAAAAAACTTAATCTTAGGTGTCTCATTAGATAAGGTTGCCCATGAATGTGTTAGACCAGATGTTCTCAACCAGAGGGGCGCGCCCCCCTAGGGGGGCGTGTGGTAATCCTTGGGGAGCGCGGCGAGCAGCTCCAGATATAAACTTAAGCTACACAATGACACATAATTTGTATGGTTGAGATGTTACTGATTACTTATTTGGATAATTGATTGTGAATTTAATACTTTAGTAGTTGAGTGATATCCAAGCTCGAATATAGTGACTACTTATTAGTAGTTTTCTTGATACTCCTTTTCTCTATTTCGGCCTTTGGAGGGGCGCTATTTTTCAGCAGTCTGTGTTACATATAGTTAGAGAACAAACAGTCGCATAAACTATTGATCATCTTTAACTTTGTTCCTAATAGGTTTGACAGTTATTTATACAGTGTGTTTGGTCATGAGTTAGCGATAATTTAAGGTCATCAATTATACCTAATATTATCGACAAAAATACACAAACTCGGAAGTTCACTACCTTAGTTTTTGAGTAGTCCCCATTCTAAATTTACTTCGTTATTTTCATTGACCCTTCCAAATAATATCGATTTCTTTGGACATAAATGTCCTACAGATAGGAAAAAAATGTTTTTTGATAGATGATACTGCTACTTTTCATTGAAGTATAACAATATAAAAACATTCAACTTGAAAACGCCATAAAAAAATTCCTAAAAAAAGTTGTAAGTAGTGAAAATATGTACTGATTTTCTCAGTAAATCCGCGATAGTACAATTATTATTATTATTATTATTATTACAAAAGTAGAAGAGAGGAGGCCGAAGCCTATAAACTCTCAAAATAAACAGGAAAAAGCATGTATGTGAAAAAACAATTAAAACAAAAAGATTACAACAACTGGTATAGTCTATCGAGCTGGTTCTTGAAAGAATTCACACTGGGTGCATCAACAACGTGTTCGGGCAGTGAATTCCATCGGTCGAAGATCCTGCTGGATAAAAAGTTCTGCCTCTGCGACGTACGGTAGTTTTCGTGGTACAACTTGAATGGATGCCCTCGTAAGCTATTTGTGTTGATCGTGAAGAGGCGACGTAGATCGCATCCGAAAAATCCGTGCAAGGCTCGATATGTAACTATAAGGTCCCCCCGCTCGCGGCGCTCATGAAATGGTCGAAGCCTGAACAAACGTAGTCTGTCATTATAACAGGGGCGGGTGAGACCGTACGGAATACGTGTTGCACTTCGCTGAACCAACTCGAGCCGATCACGATCCCTGGTCAACGAAGGAGCCCACACTGGTCCGGCGAATTCCATGATGGGGCGTACATAGGTTGTATACAGAGCACTCGCAATTTCAACGGAACACCGCGGAAACGACCTCTTGATCAAATAAATCATTCTACGGGCTTTTGCGACGACAGCCTTTATGTGGCTCGACCAAGACAAATCAGACGACACAATGACTCCGAGATCATTATGCTCCACGACCGAACGGAGCACAGAAGGACCAATGTGATAATCACGTCGGGGATTATTTTTGCCTAGATGAAGCACAACGCACTTCTCAACGTTCAAAGGTAGCAGCCACTCACGACACCAAGCATAAATCCGGTCCAAGTCGCCCTGAAGGGATGAACGTAACGCACATGAAAATAGTTTGAAATCATCGGCGTAAGCGGAACACTCCGACGAAAGGATTCTAGAGAGATCAGCCATGAAGACAAGGAACAGCACTGGGCCCAGAACTGAACCCTGCGGTACACCACTCGTTACAGTCCTACCCGAAGACGAACATCCGCCAACCTTCACCAGGAACTCGCGATCGCATAAAAATGCCTCGATCCACTGGAGCAGTTGCCCCCGAATTCCGAAGTGATGAAGCTTGTTAAGAAGTCTTCTGAATGGCACACGATCGAAAGCTCTGGAAAAATCCAAATATACAACGTCAACGGGAGACTGAGAATCGAGAGACCTCGTCCAAGAGTTCAGGCACTGCAACAGACATGTTATCACCGAGCGACCAGGAACGAAACCATGCTGAATGTCCGGAATTGTTTTATTGGCAATTAGAAAGGGTATCATACGAGAGCAGATAACCCTCTCAGCAATCTTCGAAACAATAGGGGTCAGGCTGATTGGGCGATAGTTTGAAGCTAGGAGCCTGTTTCCTTTTTTAAAAACAGGTGTTACTCTTGCAGATCTCCACTCCTTTGGCAATTGTGCAGAACTGAATGAGGCTTGAATTATTTGAGTCAGGGGAGCAGATAGAGACTCAGCGCAGGTTTTAAGTACTTTCGCAGATATTCCGTCAGGACCCGGAGCGCTTGACGGATCAAGGCCACTCAGCAACTCTCTTATCTCCATCTCGGTCACGTCAACAGACTGAAGAGGTTCACCAGACCATGGCGGTCCAACAACGTCCGGCAGTTCGCTCTGCGGTTCTCTTGTGAAAGAAGTAGCAAAATTGTCGGCAAACACGTTAGCAGAATCACTCGCATCGCTGCAAACCACACCCGGGGACCTCTGCACAATGGGAACAGACACCCTAGAGTTTAGCATAGATCGTACATGCTTGAAAAATTTCTTTCTGTTCCCAGAGGATACCAGATTCTTCTCGTAACTCTGCCTGGCCGATCGTAGAGTAGCCGACAGGCGGTTCGAGTATTGTCTATGTCTGGTGAAGTTCTCTTGTGACCGGTACCTCAAATATCGTTGCCAAAGATTTTTTTTAACACGAATAATGCTCATGATATTTTCATTGATCCACGGTTTTGACGGTATGACTTTGGTTGTTTTGGTGTGGGAACAGGATTCAATTGTTCTTTCCAGCAGGCATTTAAAGGAGTTCCACATGGCATTCACATCCCCAGATCTCAGCGCCTCCGCCCAGTCAATATGGGACAGCCGACTTTTCAAAAGATCATAGTCGATCACAGAGCGTGTTCTGAGTGTTGATCTCATCTCAGGAGAAGGAGAAAATTGAACCTTCGCTGACAGGACACAGTGATCAGATCGCCCAACAGGATCGTGGTATTGGATGTCACAGATAAGGTCTTTGTCGTTAGTGAGGAGTAGATCTAAAATTGAGGGAGTCTGTCCCGGGCAATATCGAGTGGGACGGTCAATAAGCTGAGTGAGTCCGGCCTCCTCGATAGCAGAAATGAATTGGGCGGATGGTGAATTAACTGCTGTAGTTGAGCCTCCAGGCCACATAATGTCACGGTAATTAAAGTCACCAGTTATAACGACGTTGCTGTTGTTCTGAGATAGGTTGACCAAGAGATCACAAAGGAGGGTATCAGAAGCTGTGGCTCGTGGACGATAGATGCAACCAATCAAAGCTGAGAATTCTCGAGAGGACAGGTGTACAAATATATTGTCGATTCCAGGTAAGTCATAAATTTCGGTTTCGATTTTGCACGAGTTTACCAGATCATTCATCACATAAATGCATACACCATCGTGACCACGATTGATCGGATTATCGCAGCGATAAAGACTGAACCCTGGGATGTTGTAGCAACTATTTGGTATGTCATCATGAAGCCAGGTTTCAGTAATGAGGATAATGTTGGGTTTTAAAAAATTGACAAGGGCACACAATTCGTCGAACTTGTTCTTGATGGATCTCGCGTTAGTGTACATAATAGTCCATTCGTTGAAAGCATTATTTAGTTTTTTGTCTGTGACGGTTGAGCACTAACAACAGTAGGTACGCCCTTTTTATATTTTATAGTGAGGTTTTCTTCCCCAAGTGATTTTCGCAAATTCAATTCATCTCTAGCCTTTTGCAAACATTCATGTTGAAGGGGGGTAGCATCATCTGTTATGTGAACTTTACTATATTCTGTTGTTGCTGAGAGTAACCTTTTGTTCCTGAGGATCATTAGTGCTGTAGAGGAATTCGTAAATCTGACCAGGAGTGGTCGAGGATTCTGCTTTGTTGCCTTTCCGATTCTGTTATGAGAAACAATGTGCTGAACACCTGGTGGAAAGATATGGTTGACTATAGCTCGAGCAGAAGCATCATCCATCGAGCTATCGGTTGTTTCAGGCAAGCGTCTGATGATTATATTATTGGCCCTACGCACTCTCTCGACGACCTCCGCAGAATCCACCATCCCCTGACTCCCTTCCGTCGTTTGCTTCGCTAGGGTCTTCGACCTTAGGTCCGAAATATCAGCTTTGAGGGCACTAAGATTATCAGACAGTGAGGAGAGACCAGACTCACAATTACTTATTTGGTTCTCGTGCTTGTTCAGAAGAAGCGTATTCTGCTCTATGTCAGACATGCACTTTGTCACCTGGTTGGAGAGAAGCTCCTGCGAGGCTTTGATTGAACCGATATCATCCTTAATAGTGACGATATTGGTAGTAAGAACTTCCAACTTGGCCATCATTTGTTGAAACTGACGCATTGTAATCGGTGCGTCATCAGCCACCGACTGATCAACGGGGGCAGAGCCGCCAGAGGAAGAGGGAGCAGAAATATTTCTGTTTCCCCTTCTTGACCTGGAACAATACTGGCATGTCCACTTCGTTCCTATCTCTTTTAGTGACTTTTTGTCATTGGGTGTCATATTTGCACAAGTAAGATGAAACCTATTCGAACATAGTGTACAGGAAATAGCCTCGTCATCCTGACCCACTGCTTTTGAACAACCGTTACATGTAGGCATATTGAAATTATATCCACAACACGGGATAAAAATGGGCGATTGAAATGTACTTATGAAAAAAATATATATATAGTTTCCCAAGTTATGGGTAAAGAAGTAACAAATACGACTTTTCACTTTACTGGGCCGATAGTAAAGACTTAGACACAATGGGGTAGGCCACGGATAATAGGAATATGAGAAAGAAGGATCAAAAGTATACTACTACTGCAAAATACGCTGTGATATTTGTATGCGGCGCCGTGATCGCCAGTTACAGCAAGCGCTAAGCGATACACTCTCGCGGCTAGTTATCAATTGCGGGAGGGAAACAAAAACAAATACCGAAACAATAACAATTAGTGAGCCCAAATCAGAAAAAAAAACACCCAAATTAAGAAATTATACTAGAAAATGAAAAAAAAAATAATAACCATTCGATACCTTTGTAGCAAATGTAAAAAAGAACTTCAAACACCAGCAGAAGCGAAGAAATTTCAGTGCACCGATAAACACGTCGTATTCTGAGCATTCACATACTACTGCAATAACAAGCATATTGAAGTATAATTTTTTTTCAATGATTTAACACGCAAGGATATTAGCTACAAAACAACACTCACATCATTTCTGTAAGTTACATAATTTGAGAGTTATAGCTGTTCGAACATGATCACTACGAGAGCAAAAGACGCAAGACAGGTCGTCATGAAGGCCACTGCCTGTCTACAGAGCAGAGGCGGCCATTTTGAGCAATTTTTATGATTAATTTGTTTGCTTGATCATTGAAAATTATCGAAAGTACAGTAGTGAGGTTTTTTTAATTTTATCAATTTTCATGTGGGTCATGTTCGAACAGCAATAACTCTCAAATTATGTAACTTACTGAAATGATGTGAGTGTTGTTTTGTAGCTTGTGTCCTTGCGTGTTAAATCATTGAAAAAAGTTTGGGTGTTTTGTCGATAATATAAGGTATATTTGATGATCTTAAATTATCGCTAACTCATGACCAAACACACTGTATAAGTATACAATAGGAAATTACCTGTAGTTGACGGAGTACTTCATCGTGAGCTCTCTGTAATTCCAATGCTTCCGCTAAGGTTGCTCCTAGTTTGGTCAGCTCTGGCGTGATTTCGAGTATCTTCAGTTGCAGCCAGTTACCACACTGAAATGAATAATAATATACTATCAGAGAATTTTCAGTCGATACAACATAATCAATAAAACAATAAAATATCCAGCGTATAATAATCCATTTTTTCGTCGACCTCATAATAACAAGACAGTTAATACAATCTCAATGATCCATTAATGACTGTTATCAATGCATAATCATCATAGGCAACCAATCATAAGAGAATTCAAAAACAAAACCGCAACAGAAATATTATTCACATAATATTTGGATTTTTTCAGCATTTTTGGTTTTTGTATTCAACGTTTCGGTCAGCATTCGCCGGTCGTAGACAGGAAAACACTCAAAACTTGTAAATTTCAGAAAACGAACTGTGGTCACATAGAGTGACGAAAAATTTAGTACACACAGATAGTTATGTTGTAAAATGTTATAGTTGACATCAAAAACATGATGGAGGTCTTCAATTTTTTCCGGTTTCATTTCTTCACTTACTTTGACCATTCCGACTAAAAATAAACTTTGGAATACAGTTCGCGTAAAAGCCTGTTTTATAGTCTATGTAATGTAATGTTCCTAAAATAGAGACTGATGTTATGTTCATGTTCCCTGCAATAACTGAACAGGTTTTCGTTCGAACATAATCAAATCAAAACCTTTTTGAAGGTGAAGGAAGTTTGATTTTCGGATTACTCCTATACACTTTATTGAAGCCCATTAGAATCTAGCAGGCTTGTGCGACTTGTGTTCAATGTATGTATGTACTGTGATAATTATTCCATCTGATTTGATAAAGAAAACTTGGAAATATTTATGAACATTGATTTCAATTATTACCCTTGTGAATGTATAATATCAAATGAACACATACAAAAATGATTATGGTAATGAACGCTAAAATCAGTAAACTATATTTAAGGAGAGATATTCGTAAATTTCAATGGAAAAAGGCTTATAATTTCTCTCGTTCATTCAAAAACTGGACACTTTGTGGCTCATTCTTGTATTTGGACTGTATGTGAACGAACATATAATATAAAGGATGTCTGCAAACAAATGCAAGGGACATCAGGAGATGATTCCTCTATGAAAATAAGTAGGGGTAGTTCATATAATTTTTTTTGGAAAACGATACCCCTCCCAAGATACAGCCTTTGGAAGGCGATGACGAGTTGACAGTTTTCGAATTTATTTACGGCTTCTCAAAAATAGTGAATCATAAAAATATGCATCATAATAACAAATGCTATTTATGTATTTCATAATCAAATTTCACAAGTGAAAACATTGGATCACACAATTTTTTTAGATCTCATAACTTTATTTGTAAGGGTTGAAAATAACAACCCTTTATGAGTTTCATTCGAAAATTGTTTCAGTGGGATAGATTTTTGAAAAATAAAATTGGTTTCCCATTCAATTCTGGAGAAAAAGACTCCTTCAAAATTTCGATGCAGTCGATACTTTTCTCGGAAAAAATAAAAACTTACCAGCAGATATGATTACTGTTCATTGTGTCAAAACCAATTTTGAGCATAAACGATATCTTAGAATATTCATTCTATGGAACATACGATGAAATTAAATGAACAGTGATCATAACTGTTTGTATAGTCCGTTCACGAAAGTTTGAGCCGTTGGTTGGTCATGGAAATGTGGCATATTCCACTGTGTATATTAAAATTTTTTGGTTAGATTGATACGCAACGTTGTCAATATTGCATAGAGTTCTCTGATAACTCGCAAACTCCTCGGACGAGACCGGGTACATTCGGCAACGTTGACTTTATTGTACTTTATGACAGCAAAAACTGGCAACTTCAGATAAATAAACAAACGCTTACTATGCGCTCAAACTTTCGTTTATTTTCTCCCAGAAATATTTGTGACAGAAAATCCATTAACAAAAAGTTCGTCAGAAGAATCAAGGCTCCATATAAGTCAAACGAAAACGAATAAATTGATTGATCACCACCACGCCCAATCAATTGGGTTTTATTCATGCTTTCCGGCATCCAATCAGTTCACTGCTCCTGAGTTCTTAAGTTACATAATCGTGATAATTAATCAAGCCCTGCCAAAAATACGTCTGCGAATAGCTTTTATTTTTTAATTGTTGGAATTAGACTCCCAGACAAATGCAGAGCGAAAATATAATCATTATTCACTTCAGCATTGGTTAATTTTGTCGAACATGTTCGGAACATACATCAATGGTGTTTGATTTGACTCATATTGGATAATTTGGTCTTGTATCTATAAGTATAAATAAACAAGAAGTGAAGGTCGTCAACTGCGTGTAACCTAATTACAATACTGGAATTGGAAACGTTATTTATAAAGTGGACTCTTATGTCACGGTTGGAAAAAATGAATTTTGGATTATACATTTTTGAATGAACACAATTTTCAACGAAAGGATTTCATCAAAACAAATTTTTGGATTTTTCGGAAGAGTTTGGAAACGGACTACAGGGTCGATCGTTTACATGATAAGATTTTTAATGGGACTTTATATTTTTTTCCAGATTCATTCTTAACATTTAAACAGAAAATGTACAGTGTGTCAGTGAATAAGTGCTACCAACTTCAGGATTATTTAGTTGGCCCAAAAATAGGAACGAAAGATATAAACCTTCTCCTTTTAATGAATCGTTTTCGAGCTACAAGGTGTTGAAATTGAAAAAAATCGTTTTTGCGTATGTATATGTATTATAATATATCCTGAACTTAGTTTTGATCCTGATAATCTGTTCTGAGGAATTTGTTATTCTCACTTTTTAATTCGTGTAGGGTTCAAAGGGTTAGTGAGTGATTTTCTCCTCAACTTCTACGCTAATGAAAAAGTACGGTTTTTGAGACTTCCGCAAATATATTCCTCACAAAAAAGGTACTCCAGGTCATAGGCTATAAAATCAACCTTGTTCGAGAAGAATCAGTTTTCATGTTGAAAAACATGATCACTATTTACACTGTAAGTAAAGAAGTTTGAAGAAATCATTCGAGAAAATTCACCATGTTTTTCCAAATATGAGTTGTTTTTTCTCGAAAACGGTCAACATAACAACATAGAAAAAATTGGCGGTTCAAATGGCAATCAGAAAAACTTCTTTTTTCCATTAGCCTAGAAGTAAAAGAAGAAACTGGGCCTTCGAAACTTTCAACAACCATTACCTATTAGAACTTAAGAAAAAAAATCCGCAAAAAATGCAAAGTATACTCCGTTCACGATTGGTTGAGCACATAGTAGGCGTTTCTTTATTTATCTGAAGTTGGCGGTACTTACTGTCATAAAGTAAAATAAAGTCAACGTTGCCGAATGTACTCGACCTCGTCCGACGAGCTTGCGAGTTATAAGAGATCTCTATGCAATATTGACAACATAGCGTATCATTCTGACAAGAAAATAAAGAACATAACCTAAAATTTCAATATACACAGTGGAATATGCCAAATTTCCATGGCCAACCGACGGCTCAATCTTTCGTGAACGGAGTATAAGTATCTTGATAACAAAGCCTTTTTTGTCCGATGAAAAATACAGAGTTATTCGCGAAAAACGTTTTTTTTATTTTCAATGTCTTGAAAATGATGCTATTTGAAGGATAAAATAAAAAAATATTCATATTTTGGCAAAAACTATAAAATTCTGAAGTTTGTCGCCCTGATTAACTTATACTTCGATCAACAATTGTTTGTCCCATTTTCTACATTTTCACGATAAATGGCTTCAGCAGCTGGAAATTTACTTCAATTAAGTTTGAGATTTGATTTGTGGATACAAAAGAAGAACCTGTATGAACTGATAACAGTAAAAAATTTCTGAGAGGTATCGACACTCTTTAATGCTAGAATAATTTTTATTGATTTTTCAATGATCAACTCCAAATAGAAACTTGGTTGACATAACGTTATTTGTTACAGTTGAGAATGGTCGAATTGTTGACTCATTTCGGGTAAAATCAACCTTGACTGGCAATTTTATTGCTTTTTAAAATCTGATACCAATGACAATGACAAGACTGAATTAAATTATATCTTAGTAGTTGAACGATGACCATTTCAGGTTGTTAATATTGAATGGACACAATTATAAAATTAATGTACTTTCGAATAATAGAGGAAAATTCTACATGTAATTCGAATTTGCTTCTTTAAGCTTTTCAAGAAAGCCTCGAAAAAGATGACACTCTGTAATGACTTCATGAATATTTAAATATAATTTCAAAACATTTAAACGTGTTGATTTTAGCAAAGTTTCAATGAAAAAACAAAAAAACATAAAAAAATTATTAAGTTCTTTCTAAAAACTTCATTTATGCTCCCTTTTGAATACATATACTCTGTTCACATATTATTGGGAGCATAGTAGGCGTTTGTTTATTATCTGAGATAATTTGCTGTCATGACTATGAACAAAGTCAACTTTGCGGAATGTACCCGGCCTCGTCCGACGAGCTTCCGAGTTATCAGAGGAGTTTAGCAATATTGACAACATTGGGTATCAATCTGACAAGAACATAAACAACATAACCTAAAATTCTAATATACACAGTGCAGTATGCCAAATTTTCATGGCCAACCGACAGCTGAACGTTTCGTGAACGGACTATATACACATAATATCATTATCAATATAATTAATATGAATAACGATGTATTGTATTCAAAATGATCATGATTGAAAGAATCTCAAATTTATTAGGAGACAACCAAATATGGTCGACATCTTTACGGTTTCTCAATTTCTCTTTATGCTTTCGTAACTTAGATCCTGGTCGTAGAGAAAATCGTATATTATGACAAGAGCTTTTGAATCTTCTCTCAAAACACTCACTCTTAAAAGTATTGGTATTTCCAAAAAAAATACGTAATGTGTCACTCTAAGTTTGACTGAATAAAATTGTGTCAATTTTCGGGAAAACTGAACTGTTTTTCATTTTCCCCCTCTCCTATTAAACATAAATCGAAGGTATTAAGGTAATCATATATTGAGGAAGGAGCTTCACAATATTTTCTCAAATAAAATTAGTCTTTTCAGGTATTCACAGAATGTTCCGTTTAGAACAACGATGTATTCAAAGCGTGTCTTTCGAGAACACGAAAGTATACTTCACATCTTCTCTGTCGCTCCTATAAACACTTGAATCGAGGACAGAGACAAAATCGCGTATTTTGGCATAACTTTTCAATTTTTCCTGAGAATATTGAATATTATCGCTAATACCGAGCGTTCACAGTACTTATGTTTCAAATTGAGCATCTATTTAAAATTTCTGAGAAAAATTGAAAACTTCTTTTCTGCCCTATAGTTATTTAAATAGAAGATAGAGAGGATTCTGTTTATTATGGGTGTACACATTTTCAATCTTCTCCCAAAAAACTAAAACACAAAATTATTGGTTACTCGTATTACGAAAATTTACAGTATGTTCCATTTTGAGTGACACTCTATTTATTTAATTTAAAATGAATAGTTTTACTGATCTGGAGAACATTGTTATTCATACAGAAAAATGACTCGTAGACAGGAATCTTCAAGTAGTTATAATATACAGGGTGATTCTTCGAGGTGTTTCATAAAAAGTTTTTGAGGAATGAATTGTAATACGAATTCAAGATTTTTCTTTTGAGAGTGAATGAACCCAAATTATAAAATATTCTCAAGTGGAATCTATTTCCGGTTCTACCGGAAACGAATGTATATACATATTTTGTTATTCCGATGTAATACCCTGTATATTTATTCATATTCGAATATTTCGTTCAGTTCTGCACTGATTTGATGTACGAGTATGATATGCGCAACCACTTCAAACGGTTGTTGACTTATGGCGTGATCGTCAAATTGATTGTCACATTGATCTTCACATCTTTTTCTGCAACAGTGGAATGAAAGAAACTACGCTAATACTTCTTCTTGGATAAATTATGAGGAAATATTATACAGGGTGCCTGAAACAGGGCTTCAAAGTGATACTCAATTAAACTTTGAAATCTAATTTTTTTTAATGGCAACCCTATAATTTTGTAAATTCTGTAATTCCAATCGATGCTGGTCAAAAATTAGTTGGAGTGTGCCAAACATTTCATATCTTTAAACTCAGTAGTTCAACCGGTATCGAATAAATTTTGGGTTTCACGGTTGAATGAATGAAACACCTCTAGAAGTCATCCTGTATATCTGAATTCAGAAGTATATCATGCTCTGACAACTTGAAATGTGAAACTTCTATACATAGATAGATGATCACGACTTATGGTGCTCCCCTTTTCTATTCGAAATTTTTATGACAAGTAGTTGCGAGATTTTTAATGACTGAATGAACAGTTTTGGGATGACAGACATAACTGAACCAATTGGCACCTGCAATCTGATTCAGTTCCAGTATAAAAAAGTCCGAGTGAACGCATGACCTCATTGCTATACCCATTATATTTCAGAGTAGAAGGTGTACAACGTTTCGAAGATTGAATGAGCCTACAGAAGTGGGACGGTAAAATTATGTAATGAATCAATTGTTTCGTAAACTAGAATCATTTTTCTGGAATTTCAAATACTTGACAGAAGTGAGAATCATAAAAACTAACAAAATCTATTGAAGATGATTACTCAGTATCATGGGTATAAAGAGATCTTAGTAAATCTGAAGTTCTGAAAAATCACTTAAATAATCGCAACTGTTCTTATGTACCCCGATTTTTTCGAATACCGAAGGCATTTCAAGGACAAGAGAATAAATTTGACTTTAGAACGCAAATGTGATATGTATATTGCCATATCTTCCTTTTGACTTTTTCGAGAAAAACAAAATTTGCTCAATTTGCTATCTATAAAATAAGGATAATTTATGAAAAAATAGATTAAAACCATATTTTTGCGATTATCTGATTTTTTAATTGGCAGAAGCGCTACTGTGTATCTACATTGAACAATGTTTTGACATTTTTATGGAGAAGAAACTATACAATCACAATTAGATGTAGTAGTAAACAAACTTCAAGTCAAAATAATAATAAAACTTTCGCGGTTTGTTACTTCATGTATGAATTTCAGACTGCTGACATATATTCGGTCTTTTTTAAATTATCGATCACAATTGTTTTGGTAGTATCTATAGTATCTAGAAAAATAATTAATTCTTCCTTTTCTTGAATTAATACGATATTAATGTATTCATGTATAATAATTACCTATCCAACATACTATTACATTATAGCTACGATATATGTGATTCTTTATGAAGAAATAGATGAAAGAAATCCTACAAGTATACAAGTAACACATAAGCGTGATATTTATAGATTTGGCTTCGAATGAATTATTAAATTGAAGCAAGCGATATCTAAATATATCTATTAATAGGTATCGACTGATTATTATTGTAATGCCAGAAATAACACATAATCTGTGATTTTGGGTATAAGGACGAACAAAGATTTCTGTTATTCATTCCTTATGAATCATGATGCCTGCCTAAAGCAGCGTCCACACTATGCCGGGCGAGGCCGAGCGGGCTGACCCGGGCGGCCTAAGCCGGGTTGGTGTGGACGCCCCGGGCGGCTTAAAAAGCCGGCCCGAGCCGAGCCGATCCCAACCCGCAGAAAGTAGGTACAGATCAAAGGATGCCGGCCCGAGCCGAACGAAAATATGTAGTGGGGACGTGCCGAGCGGCACCGGGCGGCTTTAGTTACAATTGAATTGTCGAATATAGGTAGATATAACCCGGGCGGCCTCGTTTTCGGTGTGGACGTCGTGCCGGCCCGAACGAACCCGCCCGGCTTGGGCCGCCCGGGTCAGCCCGCCCGGCCTCGCCCGGCATACTCCGGCATAGTGTGGACGCTGCTTAATGATTTCCAAAAACGTAAGGAGATTCCAATAAAGCAACTTTTGCTAGAAGTTCAAGATAACACAATTATTAGGCAGTGGGGTATAAATGAAAGAATGTACCTATAACGTAAAAATTTATATTACTCTTATGTGAAAAACAATATACATAGGATAGGGTGCATATAAATAGATACGAAAAAATTTAGAGGGTGATTCAAAGAATAGGCTAGATCCTCCTCATCAACTTTTTTTTAGGCACCCCTGCTTAGTAAAAGCCTTCTAAAGAAGGCGCCTGAAGAACTGTTTTGGATTTTTCTCAAACCAAAAATCTAATGAAAATCAAGCAAATATTTCATGCGGTGAAAAAGACATTAAAAAAAGAATTAAGTGGTAGTCACTCGTACCGTTTGTTTCGCAAGAAGCTTTTTCCAATATTCATATTTTCACAACAAAACAATTAATTTTGGATAGCTTTCTCAAGGTTTTTCACAAATGAGATTTTCTATAGTTTCTTGCCTTGATTCACGGCACGAAAACAGTAACGAACCAGAATGTATCCATCTAGCGGATGTCAGGTATATTTTTCTACTAGCGACCCGCCCCGGCTTCGCACGGTACGACATCACATTAGAAACCTCAAAAATAACAGTACTTCTCCACTATTTAATGGATGTTATTATACATATAAACCTTCCTCTTGAATCACTCTATCTATTAAAAAAAACGCATCAGAATCCGTTGCGTAGTTTCAAAGATTTAAGCATACAAAGAGACATAGGGACAGAGAAAGCGACTTTGCTTTATGCTATGTAGTGATTGAGAGCAACGTAACAAAAACAGCTGATATGGAGTAAATGAAATAAAACAAACAATTTTGAACTTTTTGTTTGAAAAATATTCAGTCTGAAGGATTTTCCAGATAATGAAATGTATTTTCCCAAAAACCGCGAAGTTGAGAAGAAAAAAACAAGAGACCTTATTTGTTAAGGATGTAGCAAGCTATCCAAAGTTGATTTCTTTATTGTGGAATATAAATAAGGAAAGAAAAATCTTGCGAATCAGGTACCAAACTTAATTTCTTACATTTTTATTTTTTTATTCATTTTGAAATTTAATGCATTTGAAAAGAACAAATTGAGAATATATTCGATACAAACATGGTAAAGTTACCAAAAAAATTCAAGCAAGAACTACAGAGATACAAATGAGAATTATGTAGTTTGTCGAGTACAGAACAATTTCAATCTTTTCCAAAACTTCGCAAATCTTAAACTCTTAACTCATATGTGAAATATCTACTCCTCAGCAGAGTATATCAGATGTCATGGAATTTTGAGAACTATATTCATATGGTGTTATTAAAATTCGTGACCTTAATCTCTGCCATTTGCCATAAACAAAAGTGAGTTCATTTGTTATTCATTATATTCAGAATGTTAGTGTTAACCTATGCTAGTCTTGGCATTGAAATTTTTCCTTATCTAGTTTCTTTCTCACACATCTTCTGAATATTGCGGGAGTCAGTTTCCTCGTTGAATTCGTACAATTTGAAATAGGTTTGTGGCTTATATTTTCGTAGCAGACGAGTAATTAGATTTTGTTGAAAAATAATAATCTATTTTACATGGGAAATGAAAGAAACATTATAGTTAATAATGATTTTCATTATAAACTGCTTAACATTTGAAGATTACAAACATTGCAAAATCTTCCTCTTTAACCTGGAACCATTTTTGATTTCCCAGATAATATGCAAAGTATTTTCTGAGAAGAAGTTAAAATGCAACAAGACGTTATTATGAAACTACGATTCATAATTTCATGAATTCATGAATTTTCCTTGATCAAGTTCATATGATTCAAAATTTCAAATCGATATACAAAGAATCAACATTCAGTAATTCGGCGTTATGAATTATTCATTCCTAAAATTCGTCTCTTCTTTCGTGTACTTGCTAATGACGAAGAATAGAGATATCGCTCTTAAAAATGGGTTAAGAGGGTATTTAAAAAAAGTGATCCCGTCCCTAGGATAGATAGAAAACTGAAAAATATTTGGGGTTTCATCAGTAAAAAATGTTCGTTACGCCATCCGTTGTTGAGGATGGGATTATCAAACACCGACGAGTGTAGTTTATGTGGGAAGGAGGAAAAACCCCCATTCACATAGTCATGAAATGCCTTGGCAGTGCGAGCCTAAAGAGAGAATGCCTTGGGCCAGAAACTTGTAAGAGTGAGGAACTAGCTTCGTTGAAGCCTTCACAGTTATTAGATTTTATTAGATCTCTGGAACTGGAAGGCGAGCTGTGAAGGGTTTGGCCAGAACAGCTCTGTAAGGGGGCACAATAGACCTTAAGGCCGCAGTGAACTGTAACCCCTCTTCAAACTTAACTAAAACAACCACACCATCCGTATCTGAACTGCTCTTCCAATTTTTCAGAAAAAAAATTATGATGAGGAAAACATGTTGGATTTGAGAGGCAACTGCCAAATCTCCTCAAATCATAGAAATGTGTTTTATAAGATTCTGAAGTATATTATGAGTAAGGAAAGAGTGGCATGACTTCTACTATGAAAATTTGGTGTGAGACTTATTTGAAAATAACGGCATAATTCGCAATCTCAAAATATCCACAGCAGAATAACTTGACCTCCGTCAAATAGGGGTTGTGTTTACTTTCAACATAGTTATGCATTCAGAAGACGAATCATTGTATTTTCTCCTCCGATCCAATGTAAATTCACTACAGAATTCTTTACATGTTCATGTTGCTGGAGAATCATGTTATGCAAATACAAATTTCGAAAAATCGTCTTGAGAATTCACCCATAACTGCGCAACGCGCATATTCAATCGAAACACATGAGTTGCGGTAGTCTTATGTCAGTGGCTATTTTCAGAACTTTTCAGATATACGACGACTTTTCGTCACAATTTTTCTGGCACATCTTTCATCATGTTTTGGAAATCATTCGATGGTTTATATCAAGACCTGCGCGAATGTTTTTGGTTGAGATATATCGCCGTTTATGGGGTAATCGCAGATCAATGGGATATCGCCGATACAGCGGCAAGTGTTCAAGGAGAACATCTTCTTTTCAGCCAACATGACCCACTAACCCAAAGATTAGTAGGTATATTCCATATCGATACAATTCGGAAAGCCAGACGACAACAGAAATCTCAGAAACCCATGAACTCACATGAAGTAAAGCGATAACTATCCTGGTCTTGCCACTTTGCACCGCTATGGTACTAATGGTAGTTGTTTTGGCCATCGCCGAAGACAGCGACGGCGTATCCAATTTATCGGAATCCATGGTAAATTACCAGCACACGAAAGAACAACACTTGATGGCGTTTCGTTCGAGATACGTCACTGTTCGCGAACTCGAAATCGGTCGATTTAGTCGAATGTTTATTTTCGCGTCAGTTTTTGGCAACTGGAGAAAAAATTGGGTTTATTTTCGGTCGAAATGATCGGCGATAGGATTCGTGCAAAGTCCTGGGATGCCGCAGAAACAACTGCCGGTCGAGCAGGCCTGCCTCGCGGATTGCATCGTCCCGATGACCACACCGCTCGTCAGTGATCTCGCGCGTAATACTTCGATATTGTTTGTTGTAGAAGTTTAACTCTGAGCTGAGCATCTATCTGCAGGAGCAACCGGATCGTGACGTCACGCTTCTTTTCCTTGGCCATATTGGAAATAATGTTAATTGGTTCTTGAGAGATGTTGATACAGTGAGGCGGAGAAACGTTATTTTCACCTTGTTATAGTAATTAGAGGGTATTCATGCGCCGAAAGAGTACAGGAATATCCAATTATATTTAGAGTCATGAGGGAAAATGAAGCAATTGTTTTGATTGTAACGGTATCGGGATGGAACAATGGATGATCCTCTCTGACGAGCAACTGTTGCTGAAGCGTGGAAAGCGCCTACAGCGTGAAAAATAGGTGGAAGCGGCTGACATAGGTTCAGAAGATTTGGCCATTTTCTATCCGACGATTTCCTTCAAGTAAGTAGGTACAGAAAGGACGCAACTATCTTTTCAGTGATACGAAGCCAATAATGAAGTATAATTATTGAAAAAGTAAAGCTTCGTGAATGGAGCTTGGTCATTCTTCAGATCGAACAAATAATTCAATTTCTTCAATCCCACCGAGCTACAGAGCGTAGCATTAAATAAATGTTTTCTTTAATGTAACTGCCTAATATTCTTGGCAATCAAAATATATAGGGCATGTAGCACTATCATTAAATGAAGAACCTCTATTATACAGGGTTATCCATTTTGCGGTTTCAAAAGTAAACGTAAATAAAAATGTGACATTTTATATCCATTGACAGGTCACAAAATATGACTTTTTACGAAATTACTTTTTTCCCTGTCAAAAAAAAGATTCTTTATGTAGCCGGGAAAAAAGTACTCACTTTTTTCCCGGGGAAAAAAGTAATTTTGTGAAGAGTTATATTTCTTTTACTATTAAATGGTCGTTTTTCCTGTCACAGAAAAAAATAGTGTATTATACACGGGAAGAATATTAGATTTTAGCTCTCGGTTTTTTGTCTCCCTCCGCTTCGCGTCGGGAAACAATATAACCTCGAGCTAAAATCTATTACTTTTTTCCCTTGTATAATAAATAACTATTTATCATGATATTTCTTTTTTATTATAAAGTTTGAACGTTGACATTTGTGTGAAACACTACATCATTTAAATGACAACCACCCGAATTGTTTCAAGCATCGATTCTTTTGAGGTAATTTTCGACCACCTTTTGACACATATTGGGCGGTATCTCAGCCATAACTTGACGAATATGGGTTTTTAACTACTCAAGAGTTAAAGGTTTATCTGCATAAACACGGTATTTCGCGTAGCCCCACAAAAAAAAGTCAAGCAGTGTCAAATCGCATGATCTTGGTGGCCAGTTGATATCGCCTTCCACCGCCGGTTGTTCAAGCACCCATTCGACGTATCCACGAAGTTGATGTGAATGGTCGGCTGGCTTCAGTTGTTGTGTGAGCTGGATTTTATATAGGTGTAGGTGTAGATCTTAATGCAAAATATGCCATAATGTGCCGTAAGACAGTCCTAATTCCTGAGAATGACGAGGAATCGACAGATTCGGGTCTTCGGCAACACTTTCACTTACAGTAGCGATATTTTCAGTGGTACGAGCAAAACGATGATGCACAGGGCTTACAATATCTGTAACCAATCCAGTCTCTTCAAATTTCTTCACAATTTTACCAATTGCTTGCGTAGTTGGACGATTATGGAAACCAAAATCTGCTCTTAAAGCACGATATGTGGCTGTGGCAGAATCGCCATTTTTGTATTAGATTTTTACAATTTTCATGCGTTGTGCGATAGTCAAGCGATCCATTTTCATAAATGTCAGACTTTCAACTGAACAAAAAAAATTTTTTTAAAAAACTTCGTTTGACAGATATCGAATTCCAGCCCTATACTTTTGAAACCGCGAAATGGATAACCCGTTACAATGGCACTTCTGTACAGGGTGGGCAAAATTCGTTGACTACTGAAAGGATCTCGAGCTAGAAGAAAACTTATCTTGACGTGACGCTTCTTTTCATTGGCCATATTGGAAATACATGATGTTAATTGGTTCTTGAGAGATGTTGATACAGTGATGCGGAGGAACGTTATTTTCAACTTATTATCGTAATTAGATGGTATTCATGTGCCGAAAGAGTACAGGAATATCCAATTATATTTAGAGTCATGAGGGAAAATGAAGCAATTGTTTTGATTGTAACGGTATCGGGATGAAACAATGGATGATCCTCTCTGACGAGCAACTGTCGTGAAGCGTGGAAAGCGCCTACAGCGTGAAAAATGAGAGAAAATGACTAGCTTGAAAGATGTTGTTCAGTTTTATATGAACACGAATTTACACAAAGACACATATTTCGAGAAATATCGTTGAATTCCGCATAGAAATGGTAAAGCTAAGCCTAGAAAAAGCCCCAGGTTTTTAGTGGTACTTAAAAGGTCTTAACGACCAAACCGGCAGCGCATTGGTAAAGGTTGAACTTCCCTGATAAATTTAAGTTTATCATTCGAACTTAAGCACTTCCTTTTAGACATTTTCGCACAACATTTCAAACTAACGAAATGGTTAGATTCAAACAGCCAGGGGTGTTTTTAAAACTGTTTCAAAAGGATCTCTCTGCTCGCCGTAATGATCTAGATCAGGGATCTCCAAACTTTTCAGGCTTAAGGCCACAATGTTTACTGCAGCAAATGCGAAGGGTCAAAATATTCAACCGTTTGATTCTGTAGCTTCGGGACTAGCGCAAAAGTTGATAAGCTAATGAGCTTTCGCGGGCCGGATTTCTGAAACTGTCGGGCCAGATTTGGTCAGCGGGCCGTAGTTTGGAGACCCTTGATCTAGATTAAGGTCGGGATTTATTGCGTACCTCCGGAAATTTTTCGGAAAAACACATCCTTATACCTTCTTACCAATATCCATTCAAAGAGTGATGTTCTTTGAATATTTACTTATGGAGAGAATTTACTTCGTTTAAGAGGGTGTTTTCAACATGGAATTTGGATTCAAGGTGCAATGTCTTGTACGAAATTCGTTATACAGAGAAATTCGTTATACAGACGTTCGTTATAGGGAAGTTCCACTGTATTTCTTCGATTCTTTCAATTGCACCTACCATTTCAATGATGTGAAGTCAATAATTGAAAAAGTATACTAACGTGAATGGAATTTATCGAGCAACAAGGCATTGCATCAAGCAAATGAACTTTCCGATGGAACTGCTTGTGTTTACTTGGCAATCGAAAAACCAGGGTAATTAATTACTAACATCGTATGAACAATCTTATTTTTACATAATTAGAGTAGGTACTTCTCCTCTGCGGCTGGTATTTCTTCTACCTGTATCTCATTTCTTCGTCTCTTACCACCGGCATATGTGCTTTTTATACGCTATATTCTATAGTTGGCAAAACTTCGAAGTAAATACCGTCAAATGGTATACAGATGGTTCTAAAACCACGATAGGGACCTACGCTGGTGTATACGAGTCGAAAACCCAGTGTACACTATCGTTAGACTCCTATTAGAGTGGTTTCAGGCAGAAATACTTGCAATCGAAAGGTTGATTGATAGAAACCTAGAAAGAAACTATCAAGGCTGTGACATAATGATGCATTCTGATAGCCAAACTGTTATGAAAGCACTAAACTCTTATGTCAGCGTCTGAAAACTAATATGGGATACCAAAAACTCTATGATGTGGCAACAATGACAAAGTCTCTTCAACCTGGGTTCCAGGTCACTACGGAATCCAGGAAAAAGATAAGGCTAACACAATAACCAGAAAGGGAGCACAAATATCCAGAATCTTTTTGTGGAATGGGCGAATGCACCCATTAGAGGTAATTTCTGAAGAAGAGAGAAACTAAGAAAGAAGCATTCTGGTGTACTCTTCCGGAACTGAATCATTCCAAAATCTTCCTTCGGAACTTTGAAAATGACAAGGTCCAAAAAATATCTGGATCTCGGTAATAATAAGTTACGACTCCTTGCTGGCTTTATTACTGGATATTATCGCCTTAGGAAGCTATGATGAGAACTTGCTTGAGACAAACTGACGAATGTCAAGGAAAAAGAGGAAACGCTTTTTAACTTACTTACAGAATGCCTCTCCATTGCTAGCCTGCGCAAAGGATGTCCTAGACAGCAGAATTAAAGGCAAAAGCTGATTAAGGTGGTATTCTGCTTTCATCTGTAAGCCAATCTGTAACTTTTCATAAACTCACAGGAAAATTGCAATTCTGGACCTCTTTGAGGGATCTGTAGCTAACAGTTAGATATTTAAGAGTACCTACTAGACGGGTGGTCTCTATAAGAATTGGAAGGAAACGGTTGCGTGATCAAATGAATCCATTTGAAATGCCGGATGTCCAGAAAATATTCAGATTGAAGAAATGCCGAATGCCCAGTTTGTGAACATGTTCAGATTGAAGAACTAGTGTACTATAAACTTAATAAAGGCTTTACAGTAATTTTAACCAAGAAATTTTTTTCTTTCCTGTTCTCAATTTATTAGATGAAAGAAACAAATGCAAACTACATTCAGATAAATGTATTTTCAAATTAAAATCTAAACCATTTATTCATAAATCATAATACATAAAGGTTCATGAAGAAATCTTGGTATTGTAGGTTATGTTTTTTGATGAGTAGTTCAAAAGTGATAATAATAATACATAATAATAATACTTTATTGATCCTCTAAGACACATAACAGTGTATAGGACACGTCAGGTAATACACAATATGATAGAAAAAAAAAATTAAAAATAAATAAAAAATAATAACAAAATTCCACTTAAACATAGGTATACCTAACTAAATAATTTCATCAGAGAAGTATTCTCCAATGCTGTAATAAGACCTTTCTATTAACAAAGACTTAACTGCATTCTTGAACTGTTTGCTATTTAGAGTCTTGAATCTTCTAGGTAAATGATTGAAAAGTTTAGTTCCTACAAAAGTTGGTTTGGATTCATATTTGGTAGTGTGGTGTCTTGGAATACATAGATCTTCCACATGCCTAGTTGCGTAATTATGGAAATCTGAACATTTTTTTAGAGTGTGTCTATTTTGCTGAATATATAGCAAACTGTTCAAGATGAAGATGGAGGGAAACGTCAAGATTTTATGTTCACTAAAAAACGGACGACAAGAGTCTCGAGGTTTCAGACCAAATATAAGTCTGATGATCTTCTTTTGGCACATAAAGACCCGAACCACATCGACAGATGACCCCCACAAAACTACATTATAACAGAGGTGACTGTAGACCATGCTGTAATATACTCCAAGCAAAGCATCTATCGGAAGAGCGTCTCGGAGGCGGGATATAGCATAAAACGATTTGTTTAATTTCTTGCACACGTGATCTACGTGGACATGCCATTTGAGATTGCGGTCAACATATAGCCCTAGGAATCGAACAAAATCTACTGATACCAGATTACCCGTGGAATGTTTGACAATGAAATCATTATCGTTATCAGAAGCTCGGTTTTGGAATTTCATCACGTATGTTTTCTCTAAGTTGACAATCAGTGAGTTCCGGCGACACCAGTCGACAAAACGTTGAATGATTAGTTCGCAAAGCAACCGAAGCTCCCGCAAACTACCAGCCTTTATGGCAATTGAGGCATCATCAGCGAAAAGAATCAATATGCAGGCTAACAAATAATCGGCCAAGTCATTCATAAATAACAAAAATAAAAGAGGACCCAGGACCGAACCCTGGGGCACTCCCAAGCCACTATCGTATTCGCGGGAACAGTGTTCGCCCACTCGAACAAAAACTCTCCGATTTGAAAGGAAACTGCGGGTCCATTCCAGAAACACTCCTCTGAATCCCATCTGATACATCTTGTCTAATATAAACTCATGCCGTAAGGTATCGAATGCACGGGATAGGTCGAAGAAGATTCCCGCCACGTGAGTTCCATCGTCCAAACTCGTGAAAACCAACTCAAGAAACTCGCAACAAGCAGTTTGAGTTGATCTTCCATATCTAAAGCCATGTTGCTTACTAGAGAGTATCGAGAACTTAGTCAAATAGTCGTACATTCGTTTATATACTAGTTTTTCTATAATTTTGGATAACTGACTTAGAATCGAAATGGGTCGATAGTTAGATATATCGTGAATGTCATCCTTTTTATGAATCGGTATGACTCTTGCTAATTTGAGAGATGATGGAAAATGTCCTGTAGAAACTGACTCATTCACGAGGTGTGCAATATGTTCGGAAATCAAGGGGGATAACAGTTTAAATACTTTTCCAGACAACATATCAGGACCAGGGCTACAATTAGATTTCAAGCTGCCGATTGCAGAGATAACCTCATCCGCTGTTACAGGAAAAAAGAAAAAAGTACAGCTTAGTAGACGATGGGTAGTACATAAGTTCGACATACTGTTACCATAAAAATCGCGAACAGAAAGCTCAGCAACCTCAGTGAAGTACTTCGCAAAAGCCTCAGCTACCTTTTGAGGGCAAGAAATGTGCGGACCATTGGAGAATAGGATGATATTTTTGCTAGTTTTGGTGCCCTTACCAAGTTCATGATTGACGAGATTCCAAATATCCTTATTAGAGTTGTCTGACTTCAACAAGATGTTCCTGTTGTATTCTAGTTTTGAACGCTTAAGTAGTGAATTATAATCAAATTTAGCACATTTGTAGAGATCTTTCGCTTCGTTAGTTCTTAAATTTTTGACAAGCCAGTGTAAATTCATCAGGTGTTTGCGAGCTTCCACTATTGTAGGATTTATCCATCTTGGCTGTTGTACTGTGTGAGATCGGACGTGTCGTAGAGGACAAGAAGCCTCAAAGGCTGATCTTAACATACCAACTAAAATTTGAAATTTGTGGTCTACTGGGAAGGAGGAATAAATTTTGTCGAAGTCAGCACTCGATATTCGGTCGAAAAGATTGTCTAAGTTACTTTGAGACATTATTCTTATGACTTGAGGATCGGGCGCTGTCACCGAAGAATCACTAAAAAGATAATCGAGGATAATCGCTCTGTGATCACCGATAAGCGGATCGATCACATCAGTATTAATTGAACACTTTTTGGCATTACTGAGTATATAATCGACTTTGCTTGTAGAAGTTTGGCCATTTATGTTAGTGTAAATTCTAGTTGGTTCAAAAGAATTCACCGACAAATTAAAACACATCAACAGATCGTCCAGAGACTTTTTGTGGGAGTCATCAGCCGATAAATAGTTTACATTGAGATCGCCACACAAGAAAATCACATTGGAAATTGAGCTACAGTAAGTGACTACATATTGCAGAGTCTTAAGGAATAAGTTAAAATCGCCAGATGGTGGTCTATAAACACTAATTATACAACTCGTTTCCTTACCCAATTTGATTTTGACGGCACAAACTTCACAGTGCATTTCTATAGAAAACTTGTCTGAGTTCAAACACTGCACAGTTAAATGTGATTTCACGTAAATAGCACATCCTCCATGCGCTCGGTTAGGTCTACTGTAGTGAGCACAAAGCTGGTAACCAGGTATTGTCATGAAAGACATTTGTTCAGGTGAGCACCAATGCTCAGCAATGCTTACACAGTCGGGATTGAAAGAATTCAAAAGAATCTCCAGATTGATTAGTTTATTGGAGATGCACTGAGCATTCAATTGTATTATTTTAAACTTCTGGTTGAAACAACCAGGACCGTTCTTCGAATGTGCCTGCAGAGCCTTTAGGATATTGGAATCACACCCTGACGGCGTCTCGAAAAAAACTTATTGAGTGTCACACCTTCAGGCCATTTAGTTTGATCCATAACCTGATCGAGAAATTGAGTGGGAAATGAGATCTTGAAAGATGCATAAATTTCAGGTTGTTTGGATTTTAATTTTTCACAGGTAGAATCAGGGACTATCTCACTAAGGAACTTCTCAACATCAGCAACTTCAGTCGAGGGACTGAGCCTCGTAACGTGAACATATGATGTGGGTTTCTTCGGGGCTCCAACAAGCGAGGTAGTCTTAGATGATCCGATAATTAAAGGTGCTCTATTCCTTTTATGCTTGGGCTCAGGTACAGCCAAATTCTGATTAGTGATGTGGTTATTTGTAGATTTTTTCTCTGCTCCCAGGGACATGGTATCCTTATTCGATGATTTCTTCTTTCTCTCGACCAGAGTCCATTCATAATTAATAGGTGTAGGCTCGGTAGTAACGTCAGGTGAATTTGATGAATTATTATGTATGATATTTTCTTTTTGGAGTTCCCCTGTATTCCCAGCAGATGAATGACTGGACATGTGCGAATTTGTCTTATCAGCGAGGGAACTCCGCTCCGCTGTTATCGATGTTTTTTTGTCGCATGTTAATGTTTGAATTATTTCAACGAGAAAATTAATTTGTTTGTTTTGATCGTTGATTAGTTTCTTCAGATCCTGAATTTCAGTGTTGAGAGGAATGACTGCTTCATCAATGGCTTGCTTAATTAATGTGCGTATTTCAGCACTATTATCACCAACTGTGTCAGGGGGATGGCATGGTGACAAAGAACGAGAACCAGTTGATAAACTACAGGTATCACAGATCCACCCATTTTTAGGATTTGCTCGAATATGGTTGAAGTCTTCCACAGAGATTTTAGCACACTTAGTATGAAAACTATTATCACAAATACTACAATCAATAGGGTCATCGTACCTATCAATTTTAGTCGAACACAGACAGCAACTTTTACCACGTACTCGTGACATGACGACGTATAGAACGTTGAAGGTAAGATACTGTAAATAATAAAGTTACAGGAACCATTCCAGAATTGCATTATTTACGAATCTGTCAGTCGGCCAGTTACAGATCAATCATACGCTACAGTATCGTAACTTACAGATGAAAAGCAGAATACCTCTATTATGATTAGCCTCTTTAAAGCCTCCTCCGATCCTGAAGTGCATTGAAGCTTCAAAACTTGAGGTCGCAGTGGAATGTAATGTCCCTAACAATCTACATTCTGCTATCGGAGCATTCTAGATCAGTACTAAGGAGAAATGAAGGCAATTTTTTTCTGGACCGTGATTCAGAAGTTTTATAGATTGTAATTCAGATAAGAATAGAAGAAGAAACAGAGAATATTCATAAGTATACAAAATATACTATATTTTCATCCATTTGCATCTTTGAAACATGTTGACTATTCATTTAGTCTCCATCATTCACTGAAAGCATATGATCTACATTGAAAAACAAGGCTTATTCATGGAAATAATACAAGGCTGAATTAAACGCAATGTTATTGGGTTGGAATTTATATTTTGGCGAAAGAGCACATTCTGAAATTCGTTTTTATTTATGTGTGGTATTTTTAGACTATGGGTTGTATGGATGTAGATGTCATTCAAGATATACATACAACATAAAATACACACAAATATATTCCTGCCAAGTAAACGGAATTATTTCAATATTTCAATTGAATTTATTGCAGTTCGGGATGTGGCGCCGATGTTTCAGAAGATTACGAGCAATGATGTACAGATGGGTGAAATGAAATTTTGGAATTCTTTCTTTGAAGAAGGATTTTTTTGCAATAGCATATCGAAAGCACTTCAAACCCAAAATATTTGTGCTCATAACGTCTTTAGGAAAATAATTGTTTTCTTGAATGAATGCAAGATAAAATGATGGGTATATCTGTTTACCTTGAATTTTGATATAAAATTATGTCTTGTTCTCAGCTCATCATTTAATTCATTGGAACTTTCCAATAACTGCTTGCTCTCTACTCATTTGGAAATTATTTTCTGCTCTTTGTCGAATATGTTTTTCAACATAATATAATGTCTCTTCAGACATTTTTCCTGAACCTGAGAACAAGGATTTTTACCAGATATTTTGCAAACTTTCATAGAATAAATCTATTTCAATATGATCATTTTCGAATGAACCATTACACTGATATAATCCAGTCGAATTGTGCTTTTAGCAGAAAAGTTTTGGGGTAGTTTTGATTTTTTCGATTTTTTATGTTTTTTGGGGTGCTGAATCCGAATCTGAGGTTTGCTAACAAAATTTCGTGAGGGAACATAGAAAAAAATACGAAAAAAGATGAAAAATCTCATTCTTTGTCAGTTTGTTAGTTATTACTCGAAAACTATCAACTTTTCGTGAGAAACCTCTCCATAGAAAATGAAAGTACATAAAATTTCTTACAAATTGTACTACCACAGCTTGTTCTGGGACAACCTGTTCTGGCTCAAATTATAATTTAAAATAAGGTATTTTCTATGACTCAATGAATGAGAAAAAAATTAAATTCTATGGTTCCGATGATGCGATCCTCTTTAAATTTTGCATGACCATTCAGTATGTCAGTCTCGATTCACAAAAAAATTTCAACCGAATCGGATATCTTGTTATGGAAATATAAAGATTCTTCTTCTCAATATTCCAATTGAATTTTCTATGGTTCTGTTCACACTATGGTCACACAATTTTGAGTAAGGCTTATTATGAGCATCTTGAATTTGGCCGCAACACTTCCTTTCGATTGGTTCCGTTTCGTCTGAGATATTGAGGAACAAAAATTTTGAATTTTGTTTTGGCTGAGATATTGAGGAACGAAAATTTTTAATTTTTTTCCTCGATATCTCAGACAAAACAAAACCCATCGAAATGAAATGTTGCGGCCATATGCAAGATGGTCATAATAAGCTTCATGCAAAATTGTGTGACCATAGTGTGAACAGAACCATAGAAAATTCAATTGGAATATTGAGAAGAAGAATCTTTATATTTCCATAACAAGATATCCGATTCGGTTGAATTTTTTTTTGTGAATCGAAACTGATATACTGAATGTTCATGCAAAATTTAAAGAGGATCGCATCATCGGAACCATGGAATTAAATTTTTTTTTCATTCATTGAGTCATAGAAAATACCTCATTTTAAATTATAATTTGAGCCAGAACAGGTTGTCTCAGAACGAGCTGTGGTAGTACAATTTGTGAGAAATTTTATGTACTTTCATTTTCTATGGAAAGATTTCTCACGAAAAGTTGATAGTTTTCGAGTAAGTAATAAGTAACAAACTGACGAAGAATGAGATTTTTCTTCTTTTTTCGTATTTTTTTCTATGTTCCCTCACGAAATTTTGTTAGCAAACCTCAGACTCATATTCAGCACCCCAAAAAACATAAAAAATGGAAGATATCAAACTACCCCAAAACCTTTCCGCTAGGGGTTCTTTTAAGCACAAATATACTGTACTAATAGGATATCACAATTAATGTTTTGTTCTGAATTGTAAGCAATTGCAGATTCTACTAATTTTAATACTTTTCAAAAAAAAATTATCACGAATTTCAATAACAACAAAGAGATTATTATGATATGAAAAATACCAGATTCATCTCTACGCATGATGAAGGAGCACAGAGAAAAAACCTCAGTGATTGGCTGTCTCCCGGTATAGGTAAAGTGATTTGATACTTTTTTTTATTGAAATCAGTTTAAGTAGAACGAGCGTTCATAAAAAGGTGCTCTGTAACCATGTAGTTATATCAAACCCAGGTCTAGTTCTCTAAGGATTCTTCATAACATCAAATAATCAAGCAACTGCGTACATACCCATATAATACTAGGCAAATAGCTGCTATTAAGCAGCGGTAATTGGCCCTAAATATCAACAAAAGTTCGGAATAATGATAAAAGACTTGTGACCATATTTTAGAATGACATACTGTCATTTGAAGTTTACTCACAGCGCTAAAAATGAATTGATTTTGAGTTTATATAAGTTCATTAAAATGAGGTTAACATTTCAAAAATTCGACTGAATTTAAAACAACTCATACGAATTTCCAATGAACGTGCTGAATTGACAATGGCAACAATCTCTGCAACTAGATCAGAGAGCATTTATATGCTAGTTCAGATTAAATTAATCTAATTATGCTCCAAACTCATATTGTCAACTTATTAGAAAGCTCCAAACATTCACATAAACATTCAGTCCTAAAAATATACGCAAACAACCCGTATTGCAAGTATATGGACAAAATAATGTGAAAGTTTGTTATATCTCATTAGTAACATTTTGTATTGTTGCTACAGGGCATTATTATCTCATTTCATTCATATGGCTATTGTTTTCAAGATTTTGATTCTGATTGGTGATGAAGATGTATTCTGTCATTCCTCATGTGCGTACATTCATTCAATATTCAAATACATACATAAACCTGGTTTAACTAATAATTATAATTTTTAGGGAACATAAAATGCTTCTCGACATGGAACAAGTTGGACCATTTTCCCATAGACTGTCTTCAAAGTTTGTATACATTTCAAATGTTTATAAAATGAAATTATTCAGAACGCCCGAAAATATAATGAATTCAAAAAATTTGTTGTTCCACTTTGGCTGACTTGGAGTCTTTCCGCTACAACAACCTGAGTTAGATCACCTTGTAGCATTCCGATAGCCCTTTAGCCTCAGCGTTTGTTAATTTAGGTCTTGGCATTTTCAGAAAACTCGTTTAAAATCGGAGCCGTTGATAAAACGACTTTATTTCAAAATAAGAACATTCATGAAGCATATGCAGAAAACCAAACTTCAGAAAAGAGGCGACCAAATTGACGAAATGTCTCATACTGATTTTAATTAGATCGATTCCAGTTGCTTTTGAGTTTTAAATGATTTTACAGCGATTTTTTAGAAGACTACATACTTCTCAAAACGATTGAGTACGATATCCCTAACTCTTGTAGAGCAGTTTACTTAAGGTTATTTCAATTAACCTGATTATAATATATGTAAATTGCAGAGTATTACTGTGATCGATTATTATTTAACCCTATTAGTGCGTTAATCGGCCTGATACAATTTGAAATATCTCACTGAAATTTAGAACATATTTTTCAACTCGTTCTGATCAATTTAGTGTATACTAGACAACTACAGCAGTTGCGACTTGAGTTGGAAATAAATAAATAAATGTGAAGTATCTACCAGAGATTGCATTTAAAGTGTTTCTGCTGTAGGTAGCAAATATACTAGAAAGAATGCAGAAAATGATTTCGCTTGTGCGTTCAGGTTGGCAACCAGTAAAACTACTGTGAAGTAGGTATAGAAGAGTGGATATACTCATGGTATTTGTAATATTTTAATCCTATACTTGTTTAATTATTCGTTGCTTATCTATTATGGTGAAAATCTACTGAGTTATAACGCATCAATCTATAACCATCAACCACTACAATCATAAGGAAGATTCTTTTGAATTGTCAACTACTGTTTTCAAAAAACAACCGGAACAAACCGTGATTTTTAATTGTCGTTTTTCTAGAATGAAGGTTCCTTGAACAAATTGCAGAACATGAACACGAAATGGCTGAGAATATCCATTAAACGAGCTTACTCGGAAGTACGTTTATAAAATCTTTTTTTTAAAAGATCTGAGAAAGAGTTTAAATATCAAGAAAACAGTTTCTTTCGAATTACATCACTGCTAATAATGTTTATTTATGATAATAATCATAATAGATCTATCGATCTCCTAAGACATTTACATATTGTATGATACAAGTCAAAAGGCTGTTCTCAATACAAGAATTTGTTATTTAGTTTTTCAGAATATGAATTTTGGCTTCGATGATTTCCGTTACTGACAGAAATACCCTGAATATTATCTCTAGGGTGAAACCGGGATAGATGCCCTATTTTCAAAATATATAACTTTCAGAGCAGGCGACCAAAATTTGGTGTGCTTTGTTATTGTGAAAATCCCAGTATTTCAGGTCAAATAATGAAGCTTCCTACTACAAGCAATTTCAAAAATTGGGGCATCTATCGCGGTTTGACTCTTTCCTTAATAGAATGAAATTCTCACCTCCTCCATTTTTTTCAATAATCCACCATCATCTACATCCTCATCCTTTCTTGCAGCCTCAACATTATTCGAAATCAGTCTCACCTCTTCCGTTACTGCCATTCCCTCATTTTTCTTGTCTCTGACAGTTTCAGAAGACAGAACGAATGATTTCACTCCAAGTGTATGAGAGTGCTCCACTCTGATATGGGTGGTCTCTATAACTTCATGAACGATTTTACCAGGAGGAACTGTTGGAGACGGTTTCAGGACTTCTTCAGGGGGTGGCAATTGGGGGCAGCCTACTGCGAGTACCATCTTCTCCTTGGAGATGTCTTCGTCCAGGTTTTTGTCGTATTCCCACCATGGTGAGTAGCGGGCTTCACATTCTGAAGCTGAGTCGTAGATTGAAGATTGGGACTGAAGTAGAGTGCACTCAGAAGCTGTGTGGAATTCGTCATCGGATTTCAGATCGTCAAACCTGGGTTGCTTGTGCTGAAAAAAATATATTTGTTACAATGAATTCGAACAATAATAACTGTGGATAATTATTCTGAACGAAATATAAGATAATGAAAATGGCAATGTGGATGATAGCCTTCGTTTTTCCCGAAAGATTTCTTGCCGTTTACTTCAGACTCGATGCTTGCTGCACGAAGTTGATAAAAGGACTGCGTTGTCCTTTGGCTTTCTGGTGTCTATGGTACAACCCCTATTCAATAAGCTGTGCCCCAATGAGATGCTAGGATGAAACACTTTCCAATTGGAATAAAGGGTTTTCCAATAAGAGGTGATATTTTGATAATCAAAGAAGAATGACATTTTTCAATATAAATGATCGTATGTTTATTTCATTATAAAGAAGATGGAAAATAACATCAGGCAAATGACCACCACGACCACGCTTACAGGACCATATCCTTTTAATGAAATTTTCCATAACCAAATTGCAAAGTGGCTGGCCTATGTTCTCGGTAGCCTCATGAATTCCAGTTTTGAGGTCTTAAATCGACGCTGGGCTATTGGCGTAGACCTTCTCTTTCATGTGGACCCAAAGGAAGAAGTCGCAAAGTGTTCAATCACAAGATCTCTGTGGCCAATTGTGATCACCTCTTCGAGAGATAACACGTTCCGGAAACTTTTCCTGCAAAAGATCAATGGTTTAGTTGCTTGTCTGGCACGTAGCGCCGTCTTGTTGAAAGTAAACGTTGTCCAGATCAATACTATCCAATTTTGGCCATAAAAAATCATTAATCATTTCTCGATAGCTCAATCCATCCACCGTAACTGTTGCTCATGTCTCATTTTCGAAAAAGTTAGGTCCAATGACTCCGCCGGACCATAAACCCCACCAAATAGTCACTCGTTGAGGATAGAGAGGCTTTTCAACAATAAGTCTTGGGATTGCCAAGCCCCAGATGCGACAATTTTTCTTGTTGACGAAGCCACCAAGATGGAAATGAGCCTCATCACTCTAGATAATTTTTGAATGGAATTCCGGATCATTTTCATGCATTTCAACGACCCAATCAGCAAAGACACGACGTTGTTGATGGTCGGCCGGCTTCAGTTCTTGTGTTTTTCCACCAATTTCTTTATTTTGGTCCGACAACGTGCTTCACGACAACCCAAAAATGTTCTAGATCTACGAACCGTCTCTGCCAAATTTTTATAGTGAATTTCAATAATTTCAGTGCGTTCTTCAAGGGTCTATCGTTCCATATTTATCAATGGTGTAGTTTTCTCCTTGTTAAATGTCAAAAAATGACAGCTTCAAACATGACATCTACCGAAATAGAGGGATATTCAAAAGAACACTTCCTATTCTAAAACCCTTTATATGTATCAGCTGAAATAATCGTTAGATGACTATGTGCTGTCATTTTTGTCTCCTCATCTTCAGGCTCTTCGTCTCATGAAAGGGACTACAGAAGGAATTTACCATTAAGGTGAATGTCACGATGCATAAAATGATTTGATTAATTACAGGCATTCATATGGAAATCCACTATCGAATAGCACCGTTATTCGCCCCTGAATAGGATTATGAATCTTCTAATTGCAATATCATGTGAGGCTCTATTCAAAAAACCTCCTATCGTTGTGTCCGTGAAGTTGGCACCCACTTTCTCGAAAAAGAAAAAATTTTTTTTTGCATTCGTTAGTAAGTCGTTAGTAAGTATTTGTAAGTCCAAAATTTTCGTTTGTAAGTGTAGAGTATTGGTAGAAAAACACCGCATTCCGCTGGGTGCTAACTTCACGGGCATCCACTTTTTTGATTTTCTCGGAAAAAAACATACAGCCGGAAAGTCCATCGTTTGTAAGTGTTTGTAAGTCGAAAATTATCGTTTGTAAGTGACCTTGTACTTAAAAAATGGCACCCTTAAAATGCGAAGTTAGCACCCACATGTTGAAAAATTTAATTTTTATTTTTTGCCTTCGATAGTACCTCGTTAGTAAGTATTTGTAACCCCAAAAAATTCGTTTGTAACCTTCCCTATCAAGGGGTAAACAACCCTCAAATATGCGAAAATAGTACCCAGTTTTTTGAACATTACATTTTTCTTCTTTTTTTCGAAAGTAAATCGTTAGTAAGTATTTTTAACACAAAAAATTTGTTTTTCTACTAAAAAAATCATGTGAAAATGACACCCCTAAAATGCGAAGTTGGCACCCACATGTTGAAAAATTTAATTTTTGTTTTTTGCATTCGACAGTACTTCGTTAGTAAGTATTTGTAACCCCAAAAAATTCGTTTGTAACCTTCCCTATCATGGGGTAAACAACCCTCAAATATGCGGAATTAGTACCCACTTTTTTCAACATTACATTTTTCTTCTTTTTTTTGAAAGTAAATCCTCAGTAAGTATTTGTAACACAAAAAAAATTGTTTTTTACCAAACAAATCATGAGAAAATGGCACCCCTAAAATGCGAAGTTGGCACCCACATGTTGAAAAATTGAATTTTTGTTTTTTGATTTCGATAGTACTTCATTAGTAAGTATTTGTAACCCCAAAAAATGTGTTTGTAACCTTCCCTATGATGGGGTAAACAACCCTCAAATATGCGGAATTAGTACCCACTTTTTTAAACATTACATTTTTCTTCTTTTTTTCGAAAGTGAATCGTTAGTAAGTATTTGTAACACAAAAACTGTTGTTTTCAACCAATCCGCTAATGAGAGAATGTAACCCTTAAAATGCAAAGTTTCTATTTTGTTTAAGACAGTACCTCCATATCTAATAATTTTGCAACACAAAGAAATAGCTTTTAAGCAGACTGATAATGGATTGATTTAATTATACCGTGAAAATGAGCAGTTTGCATCCACATGTTTAAGAATTTTATATTCGTGTTTTGCTTTCAATAATGAGAAAATGGCACAACCAATTCCGATTTCAGAATAATATTTTGTTCTTCAACTTCTGTAGTAATTACGGTGTACTTACTATTTCTTTGTGTTGCAAAATTATTAGATATGGAGGTACTGTCTTAAACAAAATAGAAACTTTGCATTTTAAGGGTTACATTCTCTCATTAGCGGATTGGTTGAAAACAACAGTTTTTGTGTTACAAATACTTACTAACGATTCACTTTCGAAAAAAAGAAGAAAAATGTAATGTTTAAAAAAGTGGGTACTAATTCCGCATATTTGAGGGTTGTTTACCCCATGATGGGGAAGGTTAGAAACACATTTTTTGGGGTTACAAATACTTACTAATGAAGTACTATCGAAATCAAAAAACAAAAATTCAATTTTTCAACATGTGGGTGCCAACTTCGCATTTTAGAGGTGCCATTTTCTCATGATTTGTTTGGTAAAAAACAATTTTATTTGTTTCTCATTTGTAAACGTCAGTTTCCAAAAACACATTATTAATCAAGGAAGTTTATTTTTTCAAGTCACTAACTTGTAAAATTGACAGTTAACTTATAAAACTTTTACAAGTTAGTAGTATTATTTACATTGAAAGTTGTCAAGTACTTGCTTCTAATTTAATTTATTCTCCTAATCTCAGAGTTCCTGGAACAAATGTATTTCTCAATAAACGTTCTCAAACTATTCAAAAACGATATTCGTACCTTGTTTTATTCGTATCTATTCGCTTTCCTTTTCACGTACTTGCTCCTAATTTCATTTATCCTTCTAATTTTATCGTTCCTGGAACAAATATTTTTAGTAATAGACGATATAAAAGTACTAAAAAACGATATTCATACCTTGTTTCATTTGGATCTGGTCTTTTTCGTCAGAAATTAGCAAATATTCTCGAAGGACTTCCCTCTCGTAAAACCACTGACAGTTGTCATAATTTTCCGATGTCATAAATAATCATAAATAGCTTACGACATTTGCGACAAATTATTGAGATTTTTTTGGAATTTTTCTCACCTTTTTACAAACGAGAAACAAATAAAATATAAAACAATACACGCAAGGTAACGGGTTTTACTGGCTCAAGGAGGTAACTGACTCGCCTGCGGCTCGTCAATTAATTATATCCTCCATTCGCCAGTAAAAACCCTCTTACCTTGCTAGTAATGTTATATACTATTTTTTGTGTTACAAATACTTACTGAGGATTTACTTTCAAAAAAAGAAGAAAAATGTAATGTTGAAAAAAGTGGGTACTAATTCCGCATATTTGAGGGTTGTTTACCCCATGATAGGGAAGGTTACAAACGAATTTTTTGGGGTTACAAATACTTACTAACGAAGTACTATCGAAGGCAAAAAACAAAAATTCAATTTTTCAACATGTGGGTGCCAACTTCGCATTTTAGGGGTGTCATTTTCTCATGATTTTTTTAGTAAAAAAACAAATTTTTTTGTGTTAAAAATACTTACTAACGATTTACTTTCGAAAAAAAGAAGAAAAATGTAATGTTCAAAAAACTGGGTACTAATTTCGCATATTTGAGGGTTTTTTACCCCTTGATAGGGAAGGTTACAAACGAATTTTTTGGGGTTACAAATACTTACTAACGAGGTACTATCGAAGGCAAAAAATAAAAATTAAATTTTTCAACATGTGGGTGCTAACTTCGCATTTTAAGGGTGCCATTTTTTAAGTACAAGGTCACTTACAAACGATAATTTTCGACTTGCAAACACTTACAAACGATGGACTTTCCGGCTGTATGTTTTTTTCCAAGAAAATCAAAAAAGTAGATGCCCGTGAAGTTAGCACCCAGCGGAATGCGGTGTTTTTCTACCAATACTCTTCACTTACAAACGAAAATTTTGGACTTACAAATACTTACTAACAACTTACTAACGAATGCAAAAAAAATTTTTTTTTTTTCGAGAAAGTGGGTGCCAACTTCACGGACACCCTATCGTTGCGGGTGTCATATATGAAGAGTTTTTATCCATAATTTGTTCGCGTTTGTTTTTAGTGGAACAGCGGACTAACGTTTCGCATAAATGTGTGTAATTAACGAATTTTGGGTCAGGAAAGATCTCAAACGACTCGGTAGGACTCACTGATAAAAAGTCTGAGGCCAAAAAAATTTTCTGTACTGCCATAAACATGACAATTTAATTTGCTCCAAACCAATCAATCGATTCTGCCTCTTCATAAGGCATATTGACATTTGGATGCCTTAAATCTACTCGTTTTGCTCGAGATTTACAATGAACAGAAAGTAGTCAGTTCACATTGCGCAGACCAACTAGTTTTTTGCAAATTTCCTAGTGGCACTATCCTCACGAAATTCTGCACAAGTTTATCTACTCGTAATTATTCTATTCCAAAATACCAAATTTTGAATTGACTTGATATCTGGCTCCGGAAATATCGGGAAAAATCTGAAAAATTTCCAATGTCAACAAGTGCGAAGCTTCTAGATAGATTTGGCCCGTTAATAAATTTTTGACCATGCCCTGTAAAAAATTCGAAAATTACAAACATTTGGGCCGAACGACTTCATGCTGTTTCCCTAGGAACCAGGGCACAAAATGCAAACTATCTGCAGTTTGTGTTTTTGTTTCAAAGTGAATTCTCATTATCGATTAAAAACTAGCTGTTATTTAATTACCAAATTTATAATTCGATTTCATTGCGTTTCTGATAATTATTCAGTGAAAGAAAGTAATTTCCATATCATTCTGACGAGATTTGAATACAAATGATAACTCTCGGAGTTTATTCATATATTATTGTTAATAAAGGAGGAAACATTTCACTAGGCTGTTATGAGAATCAATATGTAATAGGCACTCATTGTTTTCTCAACCGTAACGATGTAATGAATAGGAAAACTGATATAACCGATATACGTCTATACAACATTTCTTGGATCCACGCATTCATAAATCAGATGTTCTCCTTGTACTCTTCCCAATAGCACTCCAATTTTTTTTCAGTATTTTTTCCTAGGAAAGCAGCGGTTCATACTTTTGACCACATGTCTGTAACATTTAATCTAATTCAAGCGGATGACCTGGTCATCATTGGTCAAGACCAACAATGACCAACTGCATTTAAGAGCTTTTGGTCATTGCTGGTCTTTATCATATGACGTCATGAATTGCCCTTCAACGTCATCGATTAAGACCGCAGATGACCTAAGGTGAACATACTCGAGAGTCAAGCTTCTGGTCATTGAAGAAATAAGGTTAAATTATATGTTTATATCTTATGATAACACATGTTTTACTTTTCCGTTAGGTACCAGCCATTTACTAACGCACCAGCTACAAGCGCTTTGTCATTTTTCTCTTAATTTCTTGTTAATTGATTGTTGAAATGGTTTTCTGCCTGGCTGAAATTTCCCGAACAAATAATATTCAGTCCCATACAAAAATTGCATTCTTACTGAAACGAAACTCTAATTCAGAAAATCGTTGGTTATGTGTTTGTTTTCATTTTCCCTGATCTACATTAACGAAAATGGTGGAGATGACCAGAACTGAAATTGAGCGGAAGCTGGTCATTCGCGGTCATTCCTCAAGGGCCAAGACCAAGGGCAGGACCAACAATGACCACGGTCATTACTGGTCATTCGCTTGAATTAGATTATTGTTTTATTTCCAACAAAATAAGCAAGAGACTTAAAATTTTCAGGTTAAATGTTTTGCCGGAAAAGTTTGGCTGTGTTCGTGAGTCAAATCGGTCGAATAGTTCTCGTGTTGTTAGGGCTTGAGATTTTATTTTCGAATATTACCAAGACTAAAAGAAACTTGGCCATTGCAAAAGCCAGGGCCGTTTCTAGTGTATTTGCCGCCCGCGCCAGGTTAAGATTTGGCCGCCCCTATATACCGGGTGTCCCTAACACAATTAATGAAAACCTGCAATTGTAGATAGACCCTGTCGTGTTCTCCCGCTAAATTTCGAGCCTAGTAAAAATTTCGGGGATTCCGAGATATTTATTGTTTTTGGTATTTTCAGATAATTCACAAGTCCTCTACGTTTTTCAAGTGCCATTTATACGAATGGGGAGGTATTTTCATATGTTTTTTCTGAAATTATAGTTCCGAGAGTTCAGCTCTCGGAAACAAAAACTTGAATTCATTACATGTTAAAAACTGGCGAAATACAAAGAAAAAATTAAAACTAAATTCTTTGAAGCTTGTTCAGCAACGGTGGCCCCTGATAGTCATCTTAAAAACTTGCTCAGTTATTGCAGATTCCGCCCTTGCTGATTGCCGCCCGCGTGCAGGGCATGAGCTGCACTCCCGGTAGGAACGGACCTGGGAACAGCTTCAAAGCTGTCAAACTTGGAAACTTGCGTTTCGTTCAACGTAATTCATCTGAAAAGTGAAAAGTTGCAAAGTATTTGGTGCAATAAGCCCCAGGTCTCATATTGCAGATTGCATTTTGTGATTGGAAAAAAAGGTTCATTGAAAAAATTAACCAGAATAAACTGATTTCGCGATACAGAATAATTTAAGAGAGATTTAAATAGCCAACACCACTGAAAAAATCTCTAAAGATAGGTGATTTTCTAACTACCGAAATTCGATATGAACTTCTGCATATCAAGGGAAATGTTATTCTGAAACTTGGTCTCTAGCAATTTTGGAAATTTCCTCATTTTTTATATGTTTTGGGCAGGCTTGACATCTTTGAAGAAACGCCTTGTGACCAAGTTCTTTATGCTCTGCATTCATTCTCAAACCAGAACTTGCAAATAAATTTCCTCGGACTCGTTGCGGACTTTCAGGAGAACATTGTATATCTTTGAAATTAGGACTCTTTCAACCGATTTTTTTTTGTTCTGTTTGATAGTTATGATTCGAAAAAAGTAGATTAAATCAAGAAGTGCAGAAGTAAGTTGTTCTTGATTTACATTTTGATGTATCCAAAATGTAATAGTAGGTACCTACATATCGCAAGGAAAAAAATTAATGAACTGAATATCCCCAGGAATGCACAACTTGATACGTCGGAGTCGAGTCAGAGGCTGTTGCGCGCTTGTTTATATTGGGAAATGATAATTTCAATTTTCCCATTTGAATACATTTCGAAAATTTCAAGTTTTCAGTCATTTTCTTAGAAGAAATCGTGTTTACGGTCGGCCTCATAAGATTCTAACTTTACGTCAAGGATTCCGTCAATTTCAGGAAAACTCTGCAGGGTTCTCGAAAATAGATACTAATTTTAATATTTTTAGATACGCGTTTATAGATTTAATAACAACATTGGATAACCTAGAGGATTAAGAAATAATTAAAAATGTATCATGCTCAAAACTACAAGATTTGTTAATGGCTGAATCACTGAAAATTATTGATAATACCTACAGATTGTAAGATGACTAATATTTCCAATTTAGCGCGAATTCAAGTGCGGCTAAAAATGATTAATACTTGATAGAAAATAGTAGTGCAATTCATAATTCTTAAATCAAAAAATCACAAAATAATATTAATGGAAATATTTCATTAAGATCCTCAATAATTCTTCCACCCGCTCATATGAAAACTTTTCATTTTATGTCTTATTATTGAATGTGGAAATAATATCAATTCTTTCTTCTTTTTAGAATTATATTGTTTTACCTGCAGACAAGATATATTGAATTCTTATAAAAAATTTCGTCGGTATAAAAACAAGAAATTTTCAATCTCAAGTTCATTGTACGTTCGATGTCCCAAGCATGACACAAACCTATAAACCGTAATTGAAGTGACTCAAATTGATCCAAACTCAATTAAATTGGTGATAAATACGCTGATTGTTAATTTCTATTCCAAAAATTTCGAACGAGGGTATAAGTGAAAGACCCGTATAGCCAAAAATATGCCATATGGGACCATTGTTGAAAACCACCTCCTTTCACGTAACACAACATCAGCTCTTTAAATAGCGCGATATGCAACGGAAGGAATCAGTTCACATATCTGTTTCAATTCAATCAACATCCACACTTCAGATATCGAAAATGAACGCGGTGATCGTAAGTATTCATACCCTAAATATCTGATATTATTCGATGATAAATGAACTCAATCGTTTTTATATTGAGTACGTGGAAATACTTGTTTTTTTGTTAAATGTTTGAATACAATACGGCAGCGAACTTTTTTTGTCGAAAACCTATTTTTCAGCGTTTGTTCTAATGGGAGCAGAGTACTCATCGACGGCTTAGGCGCAATAGGTCGTATCCCACACAAAATATGTTATTGCGTTTTTGGCGCCATTTGATTCTCACAGTCAATATTTTATACCTAAAATACGTCGTAACCCTCATCACTCCCAAAAAAACCTCTCTGTTACATTATTTGAAAGGGTCGTATCCCCAGCGGTGGTTAAAGTGAAGCGCAATAGGTCGGAAGCCACAAAAAATAATGTCAGTGCAATAGGTCGTGACCCTAATTAATTAATCACAGGTGTCAGTGCTCTATCAAAAACGCTGCAAAAGTGTAGTTATTTAAATATTTTGAACTGTTTTGTTGAGATGAGAAATATCATAAGCTAACTTTATTATTCGATTTTATTGATGTATAAAAAATTAATTTCGTATTTATCTGGTTAATACAATTTGTCGTAAGCCACACATCTAAGCCTCTATTTTTGTCTGACCCCTTAAATATAAAATGAATAGGACGTAACCCAGAGAACAAGAATACGGACGTATCACACATACCTAAATAATAAAATAAGACCGATACTCTCAAAATACGTTTAAAATACTTTGACTGATTATATTTTAGTTGTAATTGATCTGAAAAAATATCAAATATATCTTGAATATTGTAACTGTCATGTTTTTTGTCTCTCTTGTGGAATTGACTGTTAAGGTGATACGACCTATTGCGCCTAAGCCGTCGTCATGCTTTGCCAAAAATTTTCTGGGTTGACCTCTTCGAGTCAAAAGATCAAAAACATTTCTGTCTGGTCGTACTTAATCCAGCTAAAAGTAGGGAATTTCCTCGAAACTATAATTCATTCGGGACCTAATTCATATTGAGGTGGTCAATAATTATATCAAAAACAAATATGTGGCAACCACGTGGAAGGAACCTACTTCCTAGATGCTTTTTATTAGAGAAAGTAGCATTTTCTGGCCCAGTCCGGAAAGTTCGTACTTGCCGGACTAGACTTGGAAGAATCACGTTGCAGTTGTTCATTATCTTATCAACGAAATAACGGCTGATAGTTAATATGAAATCGGTTGTAAAAAGTTTACATGATTATTTTATAGCATACGGTCGCCGAAAAAATATTGCATTTAACACGCACTAAAATACTTTTTTTTGACTCACTCGACTACGGCTGTTCCTAGAATTTTTCTATTCTTCCGAAAAACACTCATTTTCTGGGTTTATTATGTAAACTACTATAGTTAAAATCTCTCGAAAATAATCACTACAAACTTCAACTTTGTGACGGAATAACATAGTGGCTTGCAGTTTCAAGTGAAAATGATTGATCGAATATTACTACTGGTTAGTTTATGGGCCTAATGGAATCAGTATTTTTTGAGTTATAAGAAGTCGAAATTTAATTTTTTGGGTGCTCAATATCAATACTAAAAATTGGACGACTTTATTACTATGTTCCTTTTTCACCCGTTACGATTTTTTTGCTATTCTACAAAATTATTTTGAAAAAAAAATATGCTCGCAATCTTCCCTGCAAATATATCTTCATCATGCGATATACAGGTCATCCACTAATGAATAAATTTCAATATTCAGATAGTGGTAAGAATCAAGTGTTGGACTGCTATGAATGTTTATCGAAAATCACTCATTAATTAGTAGAAATTAACAATAAATTAATTATGTACTTCATTGGCAAACTTATGAGTAATGATTATAATCATTAATCATTAGTTCAGAGATTTTATGAGTTATGGCTAATTTTTTTTTGCATATAGTTTTGGTATAGCACAAAATATATAGTGTTTACATTTCTCGTATTCATCAGTTATTTTCAGCTTTCCGACTATAGTTGTTTCAAAATAATCAATTATAATTGCTCAGTAACCGTCTATCCAGGCTTCAAGCTTACGAAATTTTCCATCAAAAAGTTTTGATGCGAAAGCTGGCTAGCCGTCGTATCTTATTAGGTTATAAGCAATTATTCTAAGGCACTCTGATTAGAAATTTCTACAAAAAAAAGAGTTTTTTTGCAATTTTTTTTCAATTTGTGGGTATATTTATTAAAAAAGTGTTCATAAATTATCGATTCCAATCAATATGCATTGGGAAAATGTTCCAATACCGAAAATAGTAAAAAAAAGTTTAAATAATGAGTAAATTGAGACAATTTCAGATCAAACCTTGTCTACAATGTAGGAGAGCAAGTACATATTATGATATCACTAGAAATATTTAAAGTCACAGTCAGAGTAACTTCAAATATTTGAAGGATCAAAGGAGTGACTTTACTTTTTGTAATCTAGGTATTTGTAATAAAACCTTAGAATATTGGTAAAAAACATTGAATTATGTCTGAATTATGTCTTCATAAGCTAAAGTCAGACTAGATGAACTACAAAAGTAGTACTGAATGGCTCAAAAGTCACCATTAATGTCGAATGATGATCGAATCATTTCAACATTTCTAATCTTCTTTTCTAGATTTTGTCTCTTCTATTTGCCTGTGTAGCATCTGTATACAGCCAGTATGGACACCACGAGCACCACCTAGAAGAATATATCGACTACAAAGTATGATCTCTAACACCAAACCTTTTCCAGATGCTTAAATAATATCTTTTCTAGGCACCACCTCACTACCACTATGACTATGCTGTCCACGACCTCAAACACCACGATATCAAGAGTCAGTGGGAAACACGTGATCATGACCAGACCAAAGGAGTCTACACCCTATTGCAACCTGATGGCAGAAAACGTATTGTAGAGTATGTTGCTGGTAAACACGGAATTGACTACAAAGTAAGGTATGAGGGCCACAGCGAACATGGAGGTATTGGTGCCCTTAGCGGTTGATTGAATTCGAGGCCAGAATTTTATTTTATTGTTTATATTACGTATATTACTCATAATGAACTGCTTTGCTACCTGTGTTGATTTTTAAGTTGTTTTGTTATATTTTTATCTAGTTCGTAATGCAATAAAACTTGTTGACTGTGGATGGTGGATTTTTTTTTTGTCTAATAGAAGAATTTTCCTCAGATTCTGGTAGGGAATTTCGCAATAATATAATGAAGTATTAAAACACTCAGAATGGATTAAATAGAAATGAAAATAATTGAGAAGATACAATAAGTAAATAGGGAAAATCCTAGATGAAAAGATGTTCATAATGTAGAGTAACAAGTACATAAAGGTCGATCAGTTCGACTGGAAATCTTTGAACAATCAAAAGATTGAGTAAACTTTGTATATCATGAGAATATTGTGACTATAAACAATAAAATGTTTGCGAAAAACAAGGTTTTTATATTTTTCTCTACTCTTTCAAGCGTCAGTTTTATCTGCATAAGCTTCAGTAAGTCTAGGTGAACTACTAATGTATTACTGAAGAGCTCAAAGGTCACCAGTAAGGTCAGATGATGCTCGATTTATTTCAACACTTTTCATAAATACTATATCGTTTCTCTTCGATTGGCCTGTGTAGCATCTGTATACAGCCAGCTCAACCTCGAAGAATATATTGACTACAAAGTATGATCTTCAAGACCAAAAGCTACTTCTGCTGCTAAAATTCACGCAACTTCATTATCACTGGAACTGTCCACGACCTCAAACACCACGACATCAAGAGTCAGTGGGAAACATGTGACCATGACCAGACCAGAGGATTCTACACCCTATTGCAACTTGATGGCAGAAAGCTTATTGTAGAGTATGTTGCTGGTAAACACGGAATTGACTACAAAGTAAGGTATGAGGGCCACAGTGAACATGGAGGTATTGGTGCCCTTAGGGGTTGATTGAATTTGAGGCCAGAATTTTATTTTATTGTTTATATTATGTATATTATTCATAATGAACTGCTTTGCTACCTGTGTTGATTTTAAGTTGTTTTGTTATATTTTTATCTAGTATGTAATGCAATAAAACTTGTTGACTGTGGATATTGGATTTTCATTTTCGTCTAATAGAAGCATCATTCCTAAATCAATGTAGTTTTGCGAGCTTTCCCGAATTATTGTAAGTTTGCAATAATGCCCATAAATATCAATAAAGTATTCAGATATTTTCGAAACAACAGCTATTGGAGTTGATTACAAAGCAAAAATAAGATTTTAGAAAGAATTGTTGAAGTAATCTTTGTTCTTGATGTTGAAAGTTATTTCCAGAAACTTTGATTCAGTCAAAAAAAAACAAATATAAAGCTTCAAGTATCTTCAGGAAGTATGAGACAGCTGCAGCCTGCTTCCAGGTGAAAATAATTCGAAATTGATAATAAGGCATCTTTATCGAATGTTTGAAATTAGGCGGTTGGCTTTATCAGAAACATCCTAAAAATTTCATTGAAGGATTACACAGTTTCATTTCACATTCTATTCAAGAGACTGAAAAAATAAATGTCGTTTACGATTACTCATTAAGAGGAAGTAAAATTTCTAACCGTCTTCGGAAAATGGGAATTAGTCCCTTAGCTGTTAATAGAAATATTCGGAGATAATATCCCTAGTGAATTTAATTTTTCTGGAAAAACGAGTTACTAAGTAATTTGTTTTAACAAATAGCATGAGCGAGAGTGACTTTTAAAATCAAAGTCGAAGACGAGGATTTTTCCACTTTCGCAATGCTATTTTTCTTAAACAGATTAGTTAGAAACGAGTGTACCAATTTTCCACAGGAAAAATTAGATGCACGAGGGATATTTGGTAAGATTATTTCTTGAGTTAAATAAACATTTTATTTCAATTCTGCATTTTTTCCATTAAAATAATAAGAACAAGAATAAACACAGCATAGAAATCATTAAATTGTCAAACTTTCATGACGTTTCTTCGATTTTCTTTCGGAAAAAACTACAGACAGCTAAGTTGACAGTTGTTAGGTAATTTTTTCACTTAAAATTTAAATTTGATATACCAATTCTTGATAGAGATTGGTTGAAATTAATAGTAAGGAAATAATATTATGAAAATATTGGTTCATAATGAAGAATGGAACCCTAATACTTTGTGAATGGGGATGTGATGACTGTAATGCAATATATATAATATAGAATGGTTGTTAAATAACAACAAAAGAACAAAATGTGAAAAATGAACTGAAAAAATTGAACAATGACAATAGTAGAAAACGAAATGGTGAAAACGAAAAAATAACCTACTGGGAAATGGAGCAAGATTTATAATCGAGACACATTATTTTTTTTTTGCTCGTTCAATTCAGTAAAATGATATGTGGAATTCAAATATCCCCAGTATTTTGAAACTTTTTCCACTCATTGTTGAAATGTAGTTTCCTCTGGGAACCTAAAACCAATCCTCGCAATTTGATATCTTCAATTTATTCCAGTAGCAAAAAATCTTGCTCAAGGCTCGATTTTTTTATGTCGTCATAGGACTGATATTTTAAACTTCATTATCCATTCCAAGATCCGTTCTTCGAAATATCATAAAGGATTCAAAATATAATTTCAAAGTAAAATAACAAAATCCGCCATGAGAGCTGCCGAATAGGCATCCAAACAATAATTTTTTTTCGATTAAGAAGCCTCATAGGATGAATGGAAAGCATGAAGAATTCATGATTATTGTACGAATAAATCGAACGATTTACTCATTTCCGATATATGCAAATTCGAACACTTGCAAGATATCTCGTGCCTCTTGGTACCGTACGAGGAAATCCACACAAAGACTTCCTTTAGAAAACAAATTCAGTTTCAACTAATCGATTGATTCTTTCACTCCATTCTTAAGAATATCAATCAGTCCGATACGTTTCCCGTAAGAAGCAAAATTTGCGAATTGTGTATTCTGTAATGAATGGAGGTGATCGTTACTTGAAAAGAGTTCGACATTCCCCATCCTTACTTCCGCAAAAAACGCGTAAAAATTTTGAAGTATTCTGATAACTGAAATAAAACTTTAATACAGGATAAGAGTAATAAAGTATGGAACCGAGTAGAATCCTTTTGAACGAAAAGAACAATATTTATGAAATTTTGCAGTGCAATGACGCAAAATGCATCTTAAGTACAATTCTTCTTTATTAATATACTACCGGTAAAATCAGAAATACCCTCAACTGTTTTCATCTATATGGAATCCTCTGTATATCTTTGCAATTGTTGAAAGAGCTTGGGATTTCGAATGTGCACATACTGGGTATGGTGTAAAAAATCCACAAAATCTTGTTACTTTCAGAATAGCTCTTAATCACTGCAGAGTATTGCGAATAATATTCCAAACAAAATTAAAATATTAAATATACTCCCCATCCTATGAACAAATTCTTGAGTCACTCCTCCCAAGACCTCTCTACGTATTAGTTCACATTCATCAGTAACTCTTTTTCCCATTTCCTGCAAGTATGTTGGTCGTCTAACGTGAATAAAAAAAACCCTAAAAAAATCTAACGGGCCAAGATCCGGAAAACCAGCAGGCCACTCTATGATCAATTCGTTTATTAGAACTTTTTACGCGATAATGTGAAAAACTCAATAGAAGTTGATTGACGTGCAATAATTCCTCGTGTAAACAGATTTTTGAGCTCTCGTACTACTTAAACTAGTGGTATATCGTTCACCCAAATGTCTGTAATTTTCGAATTTCGAGCCGAAAATGTTGTCAAACGATAGATGACGAATCCGTGGTCAAATAAATTTCGAAGGGATTGTCCTAGAGACCTGAGATTTTCAGGGTGACTTTGGTTCCCAAATGCCACGGTTGAGTTCGTAACAGCCAAAACGTACAGGGTGTCCTAAAAATATGGCCTTTCAAAATATTTGTTCCTCAATATCTCTGACAAAACGAAACCAATAGAGATGAAATTTTGCGGTCACATGCAGGGTGCTCATAATAAACCTCATGCAAATTTTTGTGGCCATAGTGTTAACAGAATCTCAAAAAATTCAATTGGATAAGTGAGAATCTTTATTATTCCATAACATGATATCCGATTCGAGTGAAATTTATTTTTCGAATGAAGAAGCTGAATTTTCATGCAGAATTTCAAGAGGACCGCATCATCAGAACCATAACATACAATTTTTTTCTTATCATATCTAATTTTTACATATTTAATTTTTTGAATAATTTCCAGAATATGATTCCGTTCGTGCTGAGAATTTGCATTAATATACCTAGCATGCATATCAAGCCCCTGTCAAAATTTTGAAGTAATAGCATCATTGCTCTCTCAAATGAACGAGCGCTCAAGAGCACCTGCACCCTGCACTCTTAAATTTTTTACTACTGGTATAAACCCAGCTTGAACGAATTCAAACTCTCAAAATCTGCCAGTGTCTGCGAAGATGTACAGGAGGTCCTACCTCTATAAACTGAAAAAGTATCAATAAAGGGACCTCATAGTCATAGGGACCTCATAGTCAGACTTTCCTTGGCATGCATTTATAAAATTGATGTTCACAAATACATGAAATATTGAATACATAAAAATGAAAAAATCATTTGAAGTAAGCACATATTGTATTTGCTCGAACATTACGTTAGTGCTAATAAGACATGTTAGTGTTATTGGATGAAAAAATTAACTTTGAATGAATATTCAAATTTTATGAGAGTGAAAGATATGAATTGAAACAATGTGTCATACTGGACTATTAATGAATTTAACGAAAACCAGCTACTTTCACGCAAAATTGCTTTAAATACCGGAGACACAGTCGAAGTAATCAGTCAACTCCCGGGTTTCAAATCAACCAACACATACTAAATAAATAGTACCTAATAATGAACAAAATGATAGTGAGTGTTAGCAGTTTAGTTTGGATAATTAGCTCATTATGTAACATCGATTCCATAACGCCAATTAATTTCAAATTAATTCCACTTTTGAACCAAATATAACGAATATGGGTTTGAAAAAATTGCAATGGGTTTTCTGTTAAATATTTTTCAAGAAACTCTTGGTCGTGTCTCGAAAATATTCGTGAGTCACTTTCGGTACAAGATTAGAAAATTTGTGGAAAACAGAGATTTGAATTTGGAGCTGACGGTATAAGGAGTTTCGTTGAATATTTTCCAACTTTCCATATATTTTCCAAATTTTCATATTGGAAGAGTAAATCGGTAATATCAATTTTGATCAGTTTTTCCTGATGTTCACAACCGTTGAACTAATTTCCTCGGAATTATAGTGATTACCAGAGTTATCAATTTAGTCTGACAGGGTCGCATAAAATACATTTCGGGAATATGGTAAAAATTATTTAATATTGAAAAATATTGAATCATTGAAAAACATGCGATTAGGTATAGATCAGAGCAAAAATTTTTGTTGGAAATAAAGGAACTCTTATCACTCAAAAAGATTTAAAATTTGATTAATTATTTGTCAGAACTCTCTCAGATTATCTAATGAAAAAATGTCTTTGAAGGTCTTCAGTCTTCTAGTCGTTTGTGTAGTATCCGTTTACGGGCAATTTGGAGGAGGAGATGACCATCATCATCATCATCATTTGGAAGAATATATCGACTATAAGGTAAACATATTTTTGCAATACTAACACAAATTATTTTTCTTCAATTTTGAAAATCCCTCATAATTATACATTGGATATAGGCAAATAACCACACTAAAAGTTTCGTTTTATGAGGGAATATGTTCGAAAAAGTCATTGTTATTTTTCAAACAAAAAATCTATGGGGTTCGAATTCTATTCAGTTGCTCAATGACAACCAGAACACGAAATCTAGAAAATTCATCTTTGTATTGAAATAAGTTAGAGACTTAAATTAGTCAAGCAACATAGTATGTTATCTCGGATGAGTTCTTTTACGAACCGAATCGTTCAAATGGTTCTCGATTTGAAGATATTGGAAATTTTATATACAGTAATCCACTAAAGATATAAGAACTGGTACAAAAGATCATGAAGATCTTTAAAATAAAAAATGAACTCCGACGTACATCTCTTCAACCTTCAGGCATGTTCGCAATTAAAAATATATGATTTCTTTTTTTTCCGAAATGATTTACTTGGTGAGAAAAAGCAAAATTCAGAAATACTTCAGTAAAGTTGTAACATGAGGAACTAGTAGTAGTTCTGAATACTTCATATTCGGTTGCCCTTGTCAATTTCACATTAAAATAGTAGACAACATTTCAATGTTCAGTTTGTGCTTGTTGAAAGGCAACCGAAAATAAAGCATTCAGAAGCAATACGACTAATGTTACAACTCTACTGAAAAATAAAAACATAAAAAATTATACATATTATATCAAAGGTATTTCTTGTGAAAAATAAAAAGTATTTCAATCAAAAATATCTACTCAATTCATAATGAGTTCGCCGAAAAAATCTTGTAATCAACTCGTTCGTTAAATAACTATCAATACGGTTTGGGATCTATTCAAGTCATCTAACTGAATCATTCACATACCTCGTATTCATGAATCTAAGGTATTTTTGATATTGACTACGGGTTTCACAAAGCTTTATTTGGCAATCAAATTGCTGATTTAGGTTCGAGTCGATGGTTTATGTTAACTAAAATTTGCACATTAATAAGGACAATTCATCAATCAATGATCAGGGTTTTTGTGAAACCCAGCTTAAGTGTATCAAAATAAGCAAATATAAATAAATTCATATGGCTTTTTAGGCACCACCACACTACCACTGGGATTATGCCGTCCATGATCTGAAACATCACGATATTAAGAGCCAGTACGAAACAAGAGACCACCATGAGACCAAAGGATCTTACACTCTCTTACAACCAGACGGCAGGAAGCGTATTGTAGACTACGTAGCCGGAAAGCATGGAGTTGACTACAAAGTCAGATATGAAGGTCACAGTGAACACGGAGGAATTGGTGCTCTCAGTGGATAATTTGAACTGATTTTTTTAAGTTTTCGTTATAATTTGTTGACAACTGTTGGTTGATAACTGTGTTGATTGTTAGGTTATTTTGTTGACTGCTCCTTTTATGCAATAAAACATGTTGGTTAGTTTTATATTGTTTTTTGATCAAACAAAAATAAGTATCGAACTTTAATTATTAATTGATTTCTACACAAATTACAAAACTTTTCTAAACAGTATGGCTAAACTTGCAAAAGAAAAAGGTGAAGAGGCTTCTTTCAAGACCTATGGTCACATAATCTTCGAAAGCTCACTGATAATCTATTGAACAGTTTTTTGCCCACATATGCCTGGCTCTTTTCAGTGGCGACCATTGAACTAAAAAAATGAAAGAATTGATACTTCTTGATTTACTTATCTATATTTGAATGCTCACAGAAATAATAAGCTGGATAAGCCCCCATAGATTGATACTCGCTCTTTGCAGTAGACACAAGGACTCTTTGTATTCTGCTCGTAAAGTAGTTATGAGTCGATTCAAGCTCTTTAACATTTTAGGCAGTCGAGACAGATCTAGTAAAGTACACAATAGCTTATATGATTAGTTATGTCAAATGCTTTCACTGAATGAAGAGCGATTGCACTGGGTACTTCGCTTCGCTCAAGCTATTCTGAGATGTTGAAAGTTGGTTTCTATACTAGCAGCAGTTGAGTCAACAAATTTATATATCTCTAGAATAGTCCTAATAAAGATTTAGATATTAATTTTAGTGAAACCAGAAGACGGTCAGAGCTGTAATGACTCTTTATCCAGTCAGTCGGTGCCAGATTTCTAGGAAAAATTCGTAATTTCTACGTACTAAACAAGAGACCACCTTGAGACCAAAGGATCTTACACTCTTTTACAACCAGACGGCAGAATTCCGCTTGCTATACAGGGTTGGAACTATTTAGAGGGGACTACAGGAATACTGAAAAACCATTAGAGATGGAGAGTGGATTAAAGTGCATTATTTAGAGATGAATGTGATGGAGTGAATAGTTTTATTAATGGCTGAATTCGTGATTACTTTCTTCATTATCCCAAAAGGAAAACAACATGGCTTCCATAAGGAATAAAGTTCACTTTCGCATCTCTGAATATGTGTATTGAAAACAATGGCACATGCATGTATGTATTGGTAAAAACGCTCAAATAAAAGGAACACTTGATATATTGAAGAAGATGGAGAAGTATGGTATTGCTGGCTCAGCGATGGAATGGATCCGGTTATATTTCAGAAGAAGAACACAACTAGTGGAAATTTCTACCAACAATGGTTACCTATGTAAGATCTGTATGTTTTCTCTGGTAAGATCTAAACCACCCGAATTGAAATTAGGAGTTCCGTAGGTGAAAATCGCTTGTCCTATTTTTTCATTATTAATATAGATGATTTCATACAGAATTCACAATAGTACATAAATAAAGAGAATACAGTGAATTATGCAGATGACTCAAACCTCCTACTGTTGAAGTCCTTGTGGCCAGAGCTGAGGCAACTGCTTGATGTGGTTCGCCCGAAAAAAAACCTCATTTTGAATGAAATTAAAACAGGTATTGTACTTTTTCATCCTGCAAATTCTGGAATACAACCTTCGAGAGTATTTCGTTACAACATGAACAATACGCTGTATCAGGTTGTGTTAAATTCTTCGACCTCCATGTAGATGAAGAACTGAACTGGCACTCACACATACAACAACTTTGTGATAAGGCTAGTTCTTCAGTTCACGCTCTAAGGATCCTCTCAAAGTATGTTGACTCCACAACCAACGCTAAGAACTGATGCATATTATGGAACAATTGAATCACGTAGATTCGGAATAACTTTCTACGGCAGTGGTAATGTTTCATCTCTATTTGTCCTGCTGAAAGAGGCACTTAAAATAATGTGTAACCTGAAGTATAGGGAACCAAGTCGCGGTTTTTTCAGACAACAAGGAATTTTGCCGATTAATGGGATGTATATTCAGGAAGGCCTCCTATTTTTCATAAGAATCAAGAACTGTTCAGCAAGTATAGGAACTTTATCAAAAGATATAATACCAGAACCTCATCATATAATCTTCCTAAATATAGTTTGATGACAAGTCAAAAGTTAATGCAATACAGATATCTAAAACTTTTCAATAGTCTGCCTGAGGTAACACAGAGAGAAAACAACTTCAACTTGTTCAAGCTTCTTTTGAGTCTGGGGCCTTACTGTCTTGATGATTTCATGAATTGAAATTGCTCAGTTGACACTATTTCATTTCATTTGCTATCAGTATTTATTAATTTTACCATCGATTTGAAATAAAGACTGTTTGTTGTTGATACGGTTTTCGTTACTTCTAATGAGTAGAAGATAAATATACGAATATTGAAACATCGTGGTTGCTAAAGACTTACCTCCATATCGGAATGTTCGGATTCGCTCACTGTAATTGAAGGACCAGCACCTCCATGTTGTACTACAAATGCGGAGGTTACATTCGGTTCATTCATATTTTCAACAACCTTTGGAGTTGAAGTCGTTTCATGTTTACCACCTAGTGGCATTCTGTAGGGAAGATCAATTATAAAAATTATTATTTCATTCAGACAATTATTAATAGAAGATGCTTCACTAAACACAATATCTCGAAAAACGCATGCATATATTATGTATAATGCAATATCAGATTGCAACAAACTTCAGAATGCTGCAATGTGATAAAATGAAATAAGTCACTTCGAAATCATGGATAGTAAAACTTTCTGATAATGTATTTTAGAACATGAACTTTGAATTTTCCACTTGACAAACCTAGTACCTACCTAGTTAAGAATAAGTCAACAAAAAATGTTTGATGAGTAGTTATCAGTACTTTGTTCATGCAGCTTGACCATATAATCAAGTGACATTTGTATTTATCAAATGCCCTTTTCCGATGCTGGACTGATGATTTATCATCATCCAAGTCGACTAAATATTCATTATCAATAATAATATAACAAATTTGAGTTTGATATACAGCGGTCATATTTATTTAAACCTTGCTAAAGACAGGTAGTTTTAGCCCCAATACGGTTATATGCCTGGATAGACTACTGCTGAAGAATAGGCTAAGGATCCTGAATGCGTAGGTACAGAAGTTATTTAATTACAGAAGAAAACCTACTAGAATGAAACGACATAATTGAAAATATTCCTTTGGCTGTGCGGAGTATTTTGTTATACTAGTTGAAACCTAGGTTCCAAATAACATGTTTTTTGAATAATTGTTTTTCGCTCGAAAACGGATGAAATTATCTTTTTACACAGTATCAATATCACTGAAAAATTTCGTCTGAAAGTTTCGCCCCCTGTAATGACATATTTTGAAAATAAACACTTGAGTTATTGATTATAAAATTAAAAAAATCAACTTTAACGTCCTGTACCATTACCCTCAGCAACAGTTTATTGTACACACAGCAAAGCAAAGTATTCGCATGAAACAGTTTTAAGAGATATTTTCATCACGACATACTTAAAGTCCGTGACAATGAACTTGATCAAGGTAGCTTTTTAGATTGTTTGTCTTGGCAAGATATACAACACCTGAGTATTGCAGGTCATTAGGCTGTGAGAAAAATGACACAAAGGGGAAGCACAAGAAGTTGTAACAATTACGTTTGAAATGTTGCAATACATTGTTTGAATTATTTTGCATCTGCAATTGAACCAAGAAAATATGAAACTAACGATTGTAATATTTAAAGATGGAGAATGCTGAATGGTCATAATTTGGATGTCGTTTAAATGAATGAAAAACCATTTAAACGTATTTGAGTTTATATTGAAAATACGCTTTTGCTTTTATTGAAAAACTATCTTGTTTTCCTGAATAAGACAATTTTTTTATAACACTTAAGCAAGAACAATACCTCATCAAGCTTAACCTATAATATGAATTATTTGTATTACATATTTAATATTGACGTTCAAAATTCCTTAGCCTATACTGTACTACAACTAATTTGCTCGAACGCACGTTATGAGGAATTTATACAGTTATTTCAAATTGGCAGCTATAGTTGAGTTTTTTTTGCTATGCTAGAAGAAAAACTTGCACTTTATTTGACAAATGGAGATCATTCACGAATCTCTATCCGAGAATTATTTAAAACATTTTGGTTCAACTCAATAGTTAACTCGAGGTTAAGCCATATGAAGTCAAAACGAAATGAGCTTAGTAATAAGAAATATTTGAAGCAACAAAAATGTGACCGGCTGTTCAAAAACTCCAGAACTTGAAAATTCCAGAAAAGATGCAAGATTTGAATAGGATTTTAAATTTCTGAACGAATACAATAGTACTAATTGTTTACAGAATATTAGATTTTGCATAATCCCCGTTTCGAAATCATCATTATTCACATTTATTAGTAGTTTCATTTTTTTTTGTGATGAAGAAAGTTCAGAAACTTTGATTTAAGTTATTTTAGTAATCCGGTTCCGAGCATCAATGTAAAAATGTCAATGTTGTGTTTGTTCTTCGGCAACATCAGATCAGTTCATAGAATAAAAATAATGACTTCGTCAGAATAAATCCTCGGCATTATTATATTATTCATCATATTATATTATTATTATTCATTTTTGAATATTGTAAATACGAAGTAGATTTGAACAAAATGATCGAGTTGATTCAGAAATTGATTGTTACACGAATGGAAAATAATTTTTGACATGAAATTTTGGCTTTAACCAAAAACGATGTGGTTCAGCGACTATATCAAGTTTTCGATACACTAAGAAAACATACTAACGATATTATACCTACATCTGTTTTGAAGCGAAGAAAAGGGGTATCACTAATAAATTATCATGAACGAAATATTGCTTCGACACCATTTTGAAGTTCATCAGTTTTCCACGATGTATTGCAACATTAAATCGAAAGTATTATTATCAAAGAAATATTGATATTTGCCAACAGTTGGTGGTCGGTAACATTGAAATTAAGTGAAGATCATAATTGTAAAATTGCCTTTCCAAATTTAATACTTATATACAATTATCCTCGAAATCTCGGAATAAACCCCAAATATTTAATTGAATTTACATAATCCCTAGAGGTTAGGCGCCAATAACAAGTTTGCCTTAGTCCTATTGATTATTGTGATGAGTTAAAAATAACCTACAACCTTTTCAACAGTTTGTTAGAGAAAACACAAAATTAGTAGGGATAACACATCTATGTCTAGGTGAATATCGCACGAAAATATTCTTAAAATTACCTTCTACTGAGTTTATGATGTTCCCCAAATCTATCTTAAGGCACACTGTCGTCTGACTCAAACCCCACTACCACTTCGATTTCATAGAACGCTCCTCAAAATTAGAATTGTGGAGTACATCACTGAAACGAGAGTTCAGAACTCTGAAATAAATTATGAGTACGCCCACAGTTTGAAGCGTCTTTTTTTCGTGATAGACGTTGACATCGGTTAAACCATTTTTAAACACTCCAGTTGCTGGCATAATGGAAATTATTGTTACAAAAATAGGGCTTATTGACAAAGATTTAAAGGGATTTCATTGGAGAGAATTTTTGACATCCTACCTTTAAAGTTTTAAATTTTTGATGTTGTGTGCACGTTGATTCACTTGTTTGTTCAGTTTATTTTGTTGCTGAGTCGCTGGATATTTTTTCAGCTTCACTTCTATGAATCTAACTCCTGCAGATGAGCGTGTAAAGCTCGAAACATGTAGAGTTCAATAGTAAAGAGTTCATACGAAGAGTAATTTATTGTCTTGTGAAGTCACTTTCCCTCCAATACATATGGGATTTCAAGACATTAGCACATTTACTAATAATATTTGAAGAGAGATAGATAGTTTGTGATTAGTTAAAATTGACGTTAAGGCTTTTCGCGCTCAGTCAAAATAGGAGAAAACTGTTCAAATAATGAAAATCTGAGAAATCTTAAATTCATTATAATCATTTATGAAAACGACTTTCTTAGTTTTTAAACATACTGTTGAGATATGGAAAGATTAGATTTCATATAGGAAGAGTGACCTTATTTTATTCAAGATCGATAAGGATTTGAACAAGAACAAAACAATTTCTGTCGCAGTAACTAAATCAAATCATTCTAGTTGGCTCATTTTCAAATTGAAAACGAATAGGAAGAGAAAAACAATTATTATACTTGATACAAAAGTTATCTTATTTGCCTGCTTTCATTCGTCCCCTATGCTGCTCTGGGTTAATTCTATTCTAAAATTTTCATTTCGATTAATTTTGAATGAATTCAATTTTGCTTTGAATAAATTCCGTTTTAAACAAAATATTCATTCAGCAATTTCTTTTTGTTTTGATTATTCATTATTTGTTACTTCCTTTCTATTCGGGATATATCCGTAAGTACATAATATCATAAGGGCATCTAATTTTTCCGAAAAGAATCGAAAAAACACGTTGCTAAGTAATATTTTGACAAGAAGCATGAGTGCTGGTGGCAACAAAAATCCGAGTCGAAGACGAGGATTTTTGCACCTGCACGAATGCTTTTTGTCAAAAAATATTACTTTGCAATGGGTTTTTTCGATTTTTTTCACAGGAAAAATTAGATGCCCGAATGGTATTTGACAAGACTATTTCCTGAATGACAACAACTGTCAGTTTTGCCGCGGGTAAACGCGAATAAACTGCTGACAGGTCCCTGCCAAACAGTTTTTCACCTAGAAACCATTTGTAATTCAAAATTGCGCGTTTCTATTATATATATATATATCGGGTTAAAACGTTCTCCGCCGTCTTCCGATTTCTAATCGCCACTCAGTCCGGTCTCTCCATAGCTCGTTTCTGATTGGTGCAAATTACGACGAGGGAAATAGTCGGTAATAACTCTTCTCTACAAAATAAAACTGATTAACTGATAGAGATCTTCCTCTCTTGGTTTCTAAAGTGATTTATTCAATTTCTAAAGCTGCTACAATTATTGATTCACAATTTCTTATTTCCTTATGACTAAATTTGAAAGATTTTTATGAACTCATCTGCTGTTTCGCTAAATATTTTGGGAATTAAATACATTCACATAGATTTCGAAATAAATTATGAGTACGTCCACAGTTTGAAGCGCTTTTTTTTCTTGATAGACGTTGACATCGGTTGAACCATTTTTAAATATTCCAGTTGCTGGCATAATGGAAATTATTGTTACAAAAATAGGGCTTATTGACACAGATTGAAAGGAAAGGAATAGCGTTTTATTCTGGTCAAACTTCCTTCCATAAACTCTGGTTTATGATTGATGGTATTCTAGAAAAACGCTGACTTGAGACCATTTCGTATTTAACCATTTTGGGCAGAAAAAAATGAAATTTCAATATTCTGGAAAAAATTGGACTCATTTTATGAATTCAAAACAACTGTTTAATCACGAACAGGCTATTAATGAAATATATTTATGGCTACTTCCACTTTTATTTATTCACATTACCACAATTGTTTCTCCAATTACATTTCAACTTCATCGGTTAAGTAATTACAGGAACTTTTACTGATAAGTATTAGCAGAAATAACGTTATCGATTGAAATATATTCTGGAAGGATTCTGCGTTTCTAAAAATTTTATAGGTTTTCACTCCCAGTCTCTGAAACAGAAATAATTAAAAAAAACAATTAAGATGAAGTGCTCCTGCGAGAATCTTTGCACTTATTTGTCAGGAGCAAATTGACCTTGAAAAAATTGTTGCCTAACAGTAAAACTGAAAAATGAAATAAAAGAAAATGATAATGTTACGTTTCGGTGTCAATACCTTCTTCAGACAAACTTGTAAAATCTTCGGAATTGTGTGTTTTTTCATTTGCAATCTGATTGACATTTAAAGTGGTCAATATAATATAGAGATGTTGATTTATTCAATTTTGAAATTTCCTGATGTCATTCCTTTCTTCAATAAATCAATCCAAATACGATATATTCCAACAGAACAATTGGCCAAATTACCTACTTCATCTAACAAAATACATGTGGATTCCCTAATTTTCCTTTTATAATTATCAGGTTCCGTCATTAGGATCTTTGTGTTGTTCCAGTTCGCCATATGATCTTCGCTATTTGAACATACATGATCAGCGATTTGTGGTCTTGTAATGTCTCTATTTCTGATGTTGTTCTTATGTTCCCGTTTTCTTATCTCTAAAGGTCTTGATTACTCTCCTGTATAAGATTTTCCACATATACAGGGAATATTGTAAACACAATTTTTTTATTTTTGTGTCTCATTTATTGGTTTCGTTCTGGTTAGAAAAGATCTCAAATCATTCTGTGTTTTGAAAACAGTTGTTCTTATTTTCTCTGAAAGGCCAGGAATATAAGGAATGACGTTCAACAAATTTGGTTGTTCTTGACGGTTTTCTGTTTGTACCTGATCATCATTAGAATTTTGATTAGATATTTTTCTTAAATTTGAAATTGTTCTTTCTATAAAATTTGGTGGGTATTAATCATCTAGTAGAAACTCTTTAATGAAGGAAATTTGGAGTTTTCTCCTCTTCCCTACAAAATCTACAGTTTCTGTGAAGCCAATGTTCATCATGTGCATCCTGAGGTGACAATTTCCTGCAAGAAATCCACTGAGGATGAGTAACTTCTACTTACTGAGATTTGAATACTTATTGGATCTTGCAGTTTTAAAGTTCTGAAGGAATGATCTATTAGGTACCGAAATATATTTTTCTGAGTACCAGTTAGATAATAAATTATTAATAGATAGATAAATAATCAATCAAAGTTGATTTGATTCACTGGAAATCGTGTATTCGTTCATTAGTATTATTCATTTAATATAATTACACAAGTGGTGTTTTCATATTTGAATAATAATTTTAGGATTAATGGGATGTCAGTGCTACCTTCTGAATATCTTCAAGATTCTTTTGAGCGCATCCACCATAAAGGAAACTTTGATGCCATAACTCATAAATATGGTTTTAGTTACTTTAATAAATATTCACATGTATGAAACTCCTTAAGACTTTGACCACGTAGCATAAATGCTCAGTCTAACTGCCAGCTCTGGGAAACTGATTTCTGTAGTTTTTGTCAGAACGGTACATAAAAAATATTAAAAAGGGCTGAGTGAGCTTTTGAGCGCCCGTTCATTGGTGGAGAAATAAAACATTTACCTCATAATTTTATATAAGACTCGAAATTGATAGCAAATATATAAATCAGTTATTCATTCCAAAAATGAATTTCACTCGAATCGGATATCCTGCTATGGAAACATAAAGATTATTCTTTTCAATATTCCCATCGAATTTTTATGGTTCTGTTGACACTATGGCCACAAAATTTTGCCTGAAAACTCGGATTATCAATCTTCATTCACGAAAGAAATTCATATAAAGATTCTTATTTTCAATATTCCAATTGATTTTCCTACGGTTCTGTTAACACTATAGCCACCAAACTTTGCAATATCATTCGGTATATCAATCTTCACTCACAAAATAAATTTCACTCGAATCGGATATCTGTTCATGGAAATATGATGTTTCTTCTTTTCAATGTTTCAATTGACTTTTATATGGTTCTGTGTACACTATATGAAGACAAAATTCTGCATGAGGCTTATTATTATTTCGATTGGTTTTGTTTTATCTGAGATTGAGAAACGAAATTGTGAACGGCCATATTTAATGGAAGACCCTGTAAAATTCGGCTGGTTAACGAACTCAACCGAAGTATTTGGGAACCGAACTTACCCTGAATATCTCAAGTCTCTAGGACGATCCCTTCGAAAGTTATCAGGAAGTCGAACGCTATCATTTGAGACCATTTTCTGCTCAAAATTAGAAAATAGCAGAAGTTTGGGCGAAACGATTAAGCACTCGGCAGAACAAGCGCTCAAAAAGAAACATTTCAGGTGTATATTTTCTATGCAATCTAAAAAATACTCCTTTAAATGAAGCTCCAATATTGTCATTGTTTTAAAATTTTATTCAACTTAAGATCACAAAAATAATAAATAAACAAGAACAAAATACTGAAAACACGTGAAACTCATATTGAACTCATGGGACAACATCTTTGGACTCCTTGAAAGGAGATCCCCAACCCAGGAAAGCATAAGCAATTATGAAAGTTTCTCTTATCTTTACTCCAAGAGATTGCAACTTCGCGAATAATTCTCTAGACTCCTTCAAAGCACGAATATCTTCCACCATTTGTTTAACTTTCGGCTCAGAAATTTTCTTCACGAATTTCTTGAAGTCATCACTGTGTTCCATTTTATCGTTGAACAGTGCTAGAAGTTTACCTATTGGTAATGTTGCTTCTATTTCATCAAGGTATGTCCTGAAGCTTCTACTCTCTCTCATTTTCTTGTCCTTAGGTTCCATTTCACAACAAGGTTTAGCATTCATGATGAGATCGGAGAAGAGCTTGATAATTTCATCAATATCAATACCAGCATCTTGTAAATAATTCTTCAGTTCTATGTACTCTGGTTTGATCTTTATGGCGTTGACAATTTTTGCAAATTCAGGTCCTTGAAAATAAACAACCACTTCACCAAATTCTTTATCGTTTGCCAAATAATCATCAGATATATTTTTTAATTTCTCCCACGGAATAGCTTTTTTGATATCCTCAAAGTCATCTTTCAAACTTCTTTTCATCTTCAACGTTTCCCTTCGATATACTCGAGATGGTGAGTCCCAGTTCATGAAACCATAGAAGAGTTCTAGAGTATCATCTATTCTTGCTCCCATAGATTTCAATTCAAGCATTATTTGTTTAACTTCATGTTGTCTTCTGACATTCTCGAACATTCTATGGACTTCATCTGAAGAAATCTTGTTATAGAATTGCTTGAAAACCATGCTGTTCTGCTTTTTCTGATGGAGCATAGCTAGTAGCTTTCCAATTGGAAGAATTAGTTCTACATCATCAAAGAAAGCCCTCAAACTACGAGAAGTTTTTTCGGTATTCGGAATAGGTTTCAAGTCCTTTATCAAACCAAAAAATGAGTTCAGCATAGTGTCAAGATTCAAACCTGATTCATTCAGTCGTCTCTTCAGTTTTTTCCATTCGGGGTTTTGTTGAACATCTCGAATTAGGTTAGCCCATTGGTTGCTCTGGAGGAAAATGATCGCTTCGTTGAATTGCTTATCAGACTTGATATGTTCTTCAGCAATTTTTTTCATCTGCTCACTTGGCATGATATCGCAGAAATCTTTTAGTTCATCTTCAATGGTTCTTCCAGCAACTTGAATAGCGAAGAATGTCACTAGTGACCAGTAAATTAGGGGAAAATGATCAACCTGAAAAAAATGGAAATTATGATATATTTTATTTATTTAGCGTATGGCGTTTCGACACATTACAAACACAAATCATAAACATTAACAAACATAAACATAAACTACAAAATACAACTGCTTCTAAACGAATACTTGGTATGAATATAATTTTGTTCACATTTTGAGTAGGTTTTAGGTTTGAACTTACCATCATTTTTGAGTTTTATGTGAATAATTTATCTTGCACAATTCGGGTAGAAGCTATTGTGACAGTTCGGTTTGATTTACATCAGAATATAACAAAATTGACAGACAATGATGTGATTTTCGATTTCTATTTAGTTTATATTTTCTGAGCGCACTATGTTTTCCTAGTTTCATCTCAAAAATGATGGTACCAAAATCAGAAAGAGTGACACTAATTGCAGGAAATAAAAACAACATTGAAAAAGGTTATCTGACAGGAAAGGGTGATGAAACAAAATTGCGTGTAATGAAAAAAAAAAAGATTATTGGGAGGGTTTGTTTCTAAAGCCGCGTACACATCTGAGCAAAACAGCCGAATGAGCACATCGCGCAGAATGAGCATTCAGATGTGGACGGTCAAAACGCACAGTATGAGCGCGCTCATGTTGCGCGGAGCCGATCCGCAATTTGTCGATCCATCAAAGAAAATTCGTGCTCAGTGTAGACGGGTAAAAGCCGCGTACACATCTGAGCAAACTGCCGAATGAGCACATCGCGCAGAATGAGCATTCAGATGTGGACGGTCAAAACGCACAGCATGAGCGCGCTCATGTTGCGCGGAGCCGATCCGAAATTTGTCGGTCTATCAAAGGAAATTCGTGCTCAGTGTAGACGGGTTGTCACAGTTACTCCGAATGGAGTAGATCCTTTTGATTACTTTCTACTTCACTACTCCAAACAGTTGGTTTCTACTTCGGTACCTACGAGAGAATGTTTTCCGATGTTTTCTCGACGCAATAACTTTCGGACGGAAATTCAATCGAATGAGTAATTGAAGTTACTATCAGTTAGTATTCTTCTAGATCTAGATTATGAGTATAGGAGTTCCATATATACAAAAAATAGAAATAATAAAATAATAACGCGTATGAAAGTCCTGAAGTGGCATTGTGTAGTGTATGAACCATAGTTTAGAAATTATTTCTAAAAAATCAAAATTCAGAAGGAGACTGTTATGTTATTCAGTTAGGATAGTAAAAATAGATTTTATGATACAGATTTATTATGTATTGTTTTCATTTGTTTTGTAGTCAACTTTGATATTTATGTTTCTGTTGTTTTATAATTATATTTTTTGTACAATATTATTTTTCATACTTCATTTGTTCATTTTTGGAATGTCTTTTTTTAGATTAATCTAACTTATTCTTCAAAGCCATCAGTTTTTCTGACCTCGTTTTCCACCTCGTTGGCGTATTTGAATAATTGCAAGGGCGTAGCCAGGAATTAATTTCGGGGGGGGTTTTGACATTTTGGCAATTGACTTGTAGGTGCCAGGAATTGTGGGGGTCGCTTTCTTCTGTAGCAAGTATTTGTTATTTTTAAGACTTCAATCATCCTTTTCCTAATTCGGAAACAATATTCAACATAGATATTCCTGGTTAGGTTAGGTAGACCTATTTTTCAAATATGCTTCAGAATTTAATTTTTATTCACTCAAACAAAATTTAAAAAACAATATTTATTTCCCAATCAATACTTACATGATGAATCGATATGAAATTAGTGTGGATGTGTGCTTTTTATTGAAACTAAATAGAGTTTTTTAATGTTTTACTCCAAAATAGTGCCAACAACATATGAATAGGTATTAAAAATGAAACAGTGAGAAAACACAAACAATATTTTTTTATGGTGAATTCCTTCAGTTAAAGTCTATCCGTCTTTTTTTTAGCGAATTGGTCAACCACTTCATTTTCATCAATTTTCACACTATAATGAATATTCATAAGCGCCAACCCATTCAATCTAGTTTCGCTAGAAGAACTGCGCAGGTAATTTTTAATTCTCCTCAAGCTGGAAAAACTTCTTTCTGGAGTAGCAGTAGATACTGGAATCGTAGCTAAAATTTGTAGTAGGATGTAATGTTCGGATACATATTCTGATTGCATTCATCTAAGCATTCTAATGCCGATTTTGAAATGGAGGTCATTGACATTTTCCATATTTCAAATTCTGCTTAATATTACGTTTTTATTTTTTTTCTGGCAGTAGTGAAAAATACATCGATAATGCGTCTTCTAATTCATGGTAGCAGACCAGATAAGACTGATATAATTCTCGGTGTTTAGAAACTCTATCAGTTAATTGTTTGGATGGTATGTTCTAGAATTCAGGCAAAACCGTTCGGTACGATTTCCACCAGAAGAAATATAAACATAAATAAGGAATTATTGGTTCGACGGATCCATTTGTGTGCGATGTTATGAAACTTTAATATCATCCATATTGCTGATATGAATTGATGATTTTAACTAGATTTTCGGAGAGAAGTTGGTTTAAGTGCAAAATGAAAGATTATTTTGCAACAAAAAATAACTCTAAAACTTTCGGGGGGGGTTTGAACCCCCAAAACCCCCCCCCTGGCTACGCCCTTGAATAATTGTATTACTCACACACAAAATGTATTGAAATATAATGTGCGATATGAGGTAGCCACATTTATTATTCGTTTAGAATATGATGAACATGGCGTTCAAAAATAACGTATAGCGCATCCCATTTTGGGTGAGACAGCCTGGTCGTATCTCAAAACTATACCACGAAAAAAAAGTTGAGTTCCTCACTGTATTCTACGCAGAATTCTGTATCAGAATTAGCAGCAGCATTTTTCTAATAACTTCGGAGATAAAGGAGGGTTGCGAAAAGTATAAAATTTCCAAAATCGCCTTGTATCTCATCAACGGAACAGTTAAGTTAGCAAAATCTGATCAGACCAACTTCAGTTTCACAAGAATGTAGGACAGGAACGTGAAAACCCCAAGTCTCTATCTTAAATAACAAGCTAGAAACCTGGCTGTCTCAGCCAAAATGGGATGCACTCGAGGATGCACTGTATATTCATAATTTTCGTCTTGTCACAGAATATCTATCCTCACCCATGCTGCTTTTTCACTCACGGGGGTGAGTCGCCCCGGGACTATTATCTGTGGTCCAAAACAAAGGATTCCTTTTGTTTTGAAACACAGACAACAGTCCGGGTGCAACTCTGAGCTGCTCAGAGCAACTCACCCCCGTGACTGGAAAGCAGCACCAGAAGCCAATAAATTTTTTCGAGCTTTCGCTTCTGTGGTCTTATAACAATCACAAAAAAATATTCTGCAATTGGGATAATTCTGGATATCAATTGTTTGGATATTTTCCACATTATACTGGAGACTTGTTAGTTAATGAATCGCCACTTGCAAGGAACCGCAGTGTTAACGCTAAACGTTCTTCCGCAGGGATTGCCATTCGGAACTATCTCGTCTGGATATCTTGTCTTAAATCTCATTCAGGAGAATGAAAAATCTGCTTCTGACATTCTTGTAAAATTTTTGAATCGCCTGCCGTCGCCCTCACTTTGAATGTCGTGTAATAAAAAATGCTGTTGAGGCTACGGTCTCGACTTCTTAGTAGATATAACTGTGAAGACCATCTAGTTCGCCGTAGTCTCTTTTTCTTTAGCAACTCGTACAGAATTATGAAAGAGGCACTAGCACATCCCAAGTTTTCCATCGTTTACGTTCGTAAGCACTGAACTGACACATCCGTTGTGCGGCACCGAACACGTCATGCTCATATTGCTCATTCTGTTCGTGCGTCGGAAAGAAAAATTGCCCGCATAAAACGCTCATTCGGTTCGGCGCGATTTGTCCGTCCACATCTGAATGCTCATTCGGCGCGATGCGCGATATGCTCATTCGGCTCTTTTGCTCAGATGTGTACGCGGCTTAAGGACTTGTTGCTAGAGGAACAGTCAATTTAAGTTTTGCTAAGAAAACTCGAAATTCAGAGTTGTGGATAGAAGTGTCAAAATAATTTGTTGAATTCATTGAGGAATAATTCTTGTAAAAAATTCAAGGGAACCCTGAGCAGGAGGAGCTTTTGAGCGCTCCTTCTTTGGTGGAGCAATAAGACTATTAACTTAAAATTTTATATGGGACTTGAGATTGATACCAAATATATCAATGCAGAATCTCAGTAAAATCGAAATTATATTCGGAAAACCATTGAAAAAATGAAATATCTAAAGAATAAATAATTACAAGAATTTTATTCTATGGTTCTGATGATGCGATCCTTTCAAAATATTGCATGAACATTCAGTTAGGAGTCACGAAATAAGTTTCACTTGAATCGGTTATAGCAATATAGAGATTCTTCTTTTCAATATTTCAATTGAATTTTCTATGGTTTTGTTGATAATATGGCAACAAAATATTGCAGGAAGATTAAGTATAACAGTCTGCATTCACAAAAAAAAGTTCACTTGAATCGAATATTCGTTATGGAAATAATAAGATTCTTCTTTTCAAGTTTTCAATTGAATTTTCTATGGTTCTCTATAACCACTATGGCCGCAAAATTCTGCATGAACATTCAGTGCATCAATATTTCAATCGAATGGGATATTTTTTAATGGAAAAATGAAGTTTTTTCTTTCCAATATTTCAATTCAATTTTCTTTGGTTCTGTTCACACTATGGGCACCAAATTTTGCATAAAGCTTTTATGAGCATCTTGCATATGGTTTCGTTTTGTCTGAGATATTGAGGAACAGGAATTTTGAATGGCTATACTCATGGAACACCCTGTACGACTTGGGAACCGAACTTACCCTGAAAAGTCTCTAGGACAATCCCTCGAAAATTATTGTGCTAACGGCCGGACGGACGGCCCTACGGACAGAATTGAATTTGACCACGAATTCGTCATCAGGGAGTAGAACCCTATAGTTTGAGACCAATTTCAGCTCAAAATTCGAAAATTACAGACATTTGGGCAAAACGATATAGCACTCAAAGAGTCATTTTGTACGATTTGCAATCCGTAAAGAATAATCGTTGCTAACTGAAGGACTTTGAAAAGAATTGTCTAAGATTGCATCAGACAAAGAAAATTGCCGTCCAGTTGAACAGTGGTAGGTATATTCGAAAGATTTACGTGCTACGTGTCTGAGCGAATCACCTTAAGTGACCGCATCGATTAATAAAGGCGGCTCGACACACTGGGTATTCAATACGTCAGGCTGCCCGTGCACTCGATTTAAGAGATTCAGCCACATTATTCGCACTGGACCATTCATTTCGTCCGAAGCGTAGCACGTAAATCTTCAGAATATACCATTGATCAACTGGACGACGAAATGCTTTATCTGACGCATTGCATTTAGTATGTTTCCGAAGTAAATTTCTATATCTGTGAGTTGAACAATTCATGGAACTATTGTTTCGGAATATTATCCATTTCAATTTGTATCCCAGGTGAATATAAAATTTCGAACAGATAGGATTCAACCCGTTTGGCCCATTCTCGAATATGGCTGAGATACCACCACATATTATACCCAACCACAAATAGGGATGTTGACTTATGTTACGAATTCATATAAATTGAGGTTTTCCAATCCTAAAAAACCATTTTAGTGATCTTATTATTCTTGTTAAATTAAATAAAGCTGATTTAAATTATGTTATTTCTTATAAACTATCACCTGACTGCGAACGCCAATCAGAGGTAGTTGACGTCACTATCCGATATTGTCATTGCAAATTCGAATGTTCTGTGCTCAGATCAACAAAATACATTCATAGTGTTATGTTGATATGAGGTTCTGTGATTCGAAGCGTAGTAAATATATAGTAAATCTATATATAGTGATGTACACAAATTTCTTTGCTGAAAACAAGGATTTTTGTGCAGCGGAGCTTAGAAACGTGAAAATGTCTCTGTAAGTATCAAACTTTTGTCTCATATTCATTATTGTAAATGAAAGAAACACCTCGTACAGCATTTATAGACCGACTTATTCATTTTGAAGGCTTAGATTGAACTTTTTCAGAAAGAATCAGGCAAAATAGTTAATTAAATTTAGATTCGATCGCCTTTTCTGTTCCGAGAATGAAATTCAAGTCAAGAATAGTGAAGAACTTAGCAAATATATTCCAACCACACCACCCCAAAAATTATAATCATAAATATGAAATTTCTATATTCAACCGACATTCGAGCGAAAGTTTGGCATGCAGTATCCTCACAACGAGTGCGCAAGACATATCTTTTGTTCAATGTAACATGATAATTCTATAGCCCATCAAGAATTTGACATGCAAAAGCAACGATCTATTATGCCATGAAAACATTTTTGACACATTGTCACCCGTTCAATAATTTTTCAACGAATATTCTTTAACTATCAAAATTTACCAGACTGAACATAATGAGCACAGTAGAAACCGTTGAAAAATGCATGAAACATATAGCCCCACACGTAGAAAGCCTCGATACAAAAGTGACAGTTGTTGGAATCGGTGCTGTTGGAATGGGAGCAGCCAGCGCCTTGCTCACTCAAGAAATTTCGAAGAATATCGTCCTTATCGACATGGATGGCAGAAAAGTTGCTGGCGAAGTGTTAGATTTGCAGCACGCTACACCATTTCTTAGTAACAGCCAAGTATCAGGAGGTACAGACTATTCCCTCACCAAGAATTCGCGAGTTTGTGTTGTAACTGCTGGTGCAAGGCAGCAAGAGGGAGAAAGCAGATTGAACCTGGTGCAAAGGAATGTTGAAATCTTCAAGAAAATCATTCCTGCCTTAGCTGAGCATTCCCCAAACTGCATATTGTTGATTGTCAGTAATCCATGCGATATACTTACTTACGTAGCTTGGAAACTGAGTGGATTTCCCCAGGAAAGAGTCTTCGGATCAGGATGTGATTTGGACTCAGCAAGGTTCAGAGTGCTCCTGGCCCAAAAGTTTGGTATAGCTGCGAACAGCGTTCATGGGAATATCATTGGGGAACATGGTGATTCCAGTGTTCCTGTTTGGTCCGGAGTAAATATAGCCGGACTGTTCATTAAAGACATCCACCCCCAAATGGGCACAGATTCAGATCCTGAGAAATTCGCTGAAGTACATAAATCAGTTGTACAAAGTGCGTATGAAGTTATCAAACTGAAAGGTTATACGTGTTGGGCTATAGGCTATGCTGTTGCTAACATTGTGAGAGACATTTTAGACAATGTGTACTCTATTCATATGTTGAGTGTTAACATCAAAGGAATGTATGATATCAAGGATGAAGTCTTTCTTTCACTGCCTACAGTTCTTGGTTCCAGAGGAATTCACGAAATAATTCTCCTAACATTGAGTGAGGATGAAGTGAAGAAGATACAGGAGTCGGCTAAAATTTTGTGGGATATTCAGAAGGAAATAACATTTTAATATTGATTGATTATTCTTTAACTTAAAAGATCTTGTTTATTTTAAAATATATTTTTATTTGGAAATTTCTGAGATTCCGGTTAGTTCTATTGCAAGTATTTTCTTATAAGGAAGAAAGTTTTCAATATTTTTTCTTCGAAACTTGAGCATTCACAACATACGGTAGTCCTGTTTAAATTTTTTTTGGTCTTTTAGACGTTTTAGGAGAAATAGAGAATATTTCATTTTTAAATTTTAGGTGGAGCCTTAAGGGTGAAGGAACTCTTCACCTAAAATATTTTTAAGTCGACATGTTGCAACGTCTATTTCAAACACATATCTACCTCTCTATTTCAAATGGAACTACCTATATTTTCATTTATATATCGATTCAATACCAAATCCGCAGTATAACCGATCGAGAAAAATTTCTCTGCTATGAACTGTTGCCAAGTTTCATAAATTCCCTGAAATTTTTGACATCTGTATTGTCACTTTGGAAATGCAATTGCTCCGAAATGTGGAACTTAAAATTGAAATATTTCGAAATTTTCTAATGGTAACCCCATATTTATTTCAAAGCATTCGATTTAAAATGAGAAATGAATGGCATGGCAGTATTTATTTACACTATTTATTTATTTCGGATACTTTTGGAATGAGATGAAAAATACTGAATTTTTTTATTATTTACAGTCATGTTCTATGGGCATAATGCTGCGTGATTATGAAGTGAATTATCTTTCTAGTAATTCTTGCTAAATGTGGATAACGATTGTTAAAGGCCCTATACCAGGTCTTTTCAATAATATTTTGGCATTCCCTGTGAAATGTGAAACAATCCGAATCGTGTTTGAATAATATGGGTAAACTTTTTTTATGACATCCATGATCATCGAACACTTTAGGATTTCAACCATAGAATATACATCAATAATTTACCTCATAATCATAGAGACATTTCATCGTGAACACGACCATACATCATGACCATAAATACTGAAAAATCTCATTCGAAAACTATCCAAAATGAATAATAAGTATAAAAGGACACTGCCATTTTTTTATATCGAATCGAATACTGTGAACTAAATAAGGGGTTACAATTGAAAAATCTCGAGATATTTCAATTTTTTTTGAGTTCCACATTTTCGGAGCAATATCTTCGAAAAACTTCACGATGAATCAAAATACTGAATACACCACATGAATTTATAGACTCTCTACTATGAGACTGCTGAGTTTGGTTCTGTTCCCATAAAAAGTAATCGAGATATTGCATTTCCAAACTGGCAATGCAGATGTCAAAAATATCAGGAATTTGTGCATAACTTGGCAACAGTGCATAGCATAGAACTTTTGTTTAGTAGGTTATACTGCCTAATTTGAAATTTAATGGATCCATGAATGAAAATATAGGTAATTCCATTTGAAATAAAAAAGTAGATACCTATGTGTTTTAGATAGACGTGGCAACACTGTCACCTTGAAAATATTTTAGGAGAAGAGTTCCGTAATTCTCAAGGCTCACCTAAAATTGCAGAACAAAATATTCACTAGTTCTGCCAAAACGTCTTATAGACCAACTTGAAATGAAAACCCTGTATATTTGCATTCCGCTGGTTTCGTCTTGATTCGTTTCGTGGTCATTTTATTGAGACACACTGCATATTCGAAATATATTTGAGTTCGCCTCGAAAAGGTAATAAAATAATTCTAGGAAAACGAGTAGGTATTGCATCATTCTTTCTGGAATTAGCTACCATAAAACTCAAAATACAAACTTAGCAGAACAAACCAATATCACGGTTTCCTTGTGAAATGAGTAAATATAAAGTCTAATATTTTTTTTACCGCGCTGCGTTTTCTATGAATAGATCGATATAGAAACTCTTCAAAATGCGTTTGGTTCTTATTTTGCGCGCTTGTTCCTAGATACACAGCGTTTTATTATTCTGCCCAAATGTTTGTATTTTTCGAATTTCGGGCCGGAAGTGGTTTCAAACGATTCGGTTGGCCTCACTGATGATTAATCCGTGGTCAGTAAAATTCTGTCCGGCCGAGAGCACGATAACTCACGAACGAATTTTGTTGGGGTTCTGAAATTTTGAGAGTTGGGTCGGGTCCCGTATGCAGTGGTTTAGTTCGTTAACGGGCCTAATCGGACCAGTAGTTTCAAAGTTAATGACGTTTCAATTTTTTATTATTTTGTATTGTAGTACGAAATATGAAAAAATATTTCATCTGTGAGTGGTAAACCGACAAAATTCTGTTTTGCTCTCGTACTCGAACGGAACCAGTAATGGACTTTATAACATCCGGAACATCTTATGTACTGGCGTACGACCGATGGTAAAAGGCAAGCTAGGGCACTTCTCTCTCACTCGACGAGCTGGACCAAGAAAGTTCTCTCACTCAGCAAATTAGAACTGAAGAAACTGACGGGCGCTCTCACTGGGCACTATCCCGGGAGGTATCACTTAAAAAACATGGGAAAAGCGCCCGATAATACATGTCGCTTCTGTCAGGAAGCCACCGAGACAGCCAGACACCTACTATGTGAGTGTGAAGCTGTTCACTAGAAACGGCTACGGCATCTTGGTTTCTGGTTCCTAAAGCCTGAACAAGTAATGGATGTGGCCCCCAGAAAGGTGGTGAAGTTTATTGAGAGTTTGCTGCCTGACTGGTAAACAGCGCGGGGATGCACAATAGATTTTAAGGTCAAGGTGCTCGCAAGGTCGGTTTTGATCTGTCGCCCCTCCTCTAATCTAATCTAATCTAATATCCGGAAGGAAAGACTTCAACACATGAAAATCTCAGAAAAGGTTTGAGATTTAAAAAGTAAAGATAGCCCTAAGGATATTCAAATTGGAATTATTATTTTCCCAATAAAGAGCGCAAAAGCTTCTGAATTCACGTCAGTGATTTTTCAATTTTCATTTCTATGCAATTAATCGAAGTTTTGTGAAACCTGGCTTTGTTTGAAACCGAAAAGAAATGGAAGTTATTTTAAGTTTCAAAGGTTGTGTCTAATTGGCAACTCTCAATGTCAGGTAGACTGCAAAAGAAAAAATACACAATTAAAAAGAATTTGTCTGAAGGAGGAATCTGATATAGACACCGAAACGTTACATTATCCTTTTCATTTATTTCCTTTTTGTAGTTTTACTGCTAGGCAACAATTTTTTCAAAACCGATTTGCTCCTGACAAATTAGTGCAAGGATTAACGTAGGAGCATTTCATGTGAATTAAAACTTTTTCATTATTTCTGTTTCAAAGACTGGTAGTGAAAACTTAAAAAGTTTTCTAGAAATGCAGAATCCTCCCAGATTATATTTAAATCGATATGTTGTTAAATGTATTTGGTTTATAAATACTGGCAATTAAGCTCATTTCAGTAAACTGCATCAAATGAACATTAACTCTTTCTTTCTGTGACTCAAATTGTACTTATATTATCAAAGTAATGGAGAGTTTGAGACCGAATGTAATTCTATGTCAAAATCCGCGTAGTAAAAACTACATATCTGTACAGAAAAATCCAAATATCTCAGCTTCACTGCTTTTCGACAAGGTTTTCATAAATTTTTTTATTCTGTAAGAAAGCATATTTTTTAGGTATTATTATAGGAACTCTCGCAATAAATATAGGCTGGTGAAATAGACAACTCAAAAACTTTTCAAGTAGTGATGACCTTTTTATAGAGAAGCACATCATATCTTAGTTGAGGGTGAAGTTGAAGACGTTATGAAAAATTTTCTCCATAAACTTACTTATCGTATAAAGTAATTATCCGAGAAAACGTTGTGTAATTCGATTCATGTAAGTTTTTTGGTGCTACTCGATTTGATTGCAGAGTGAGAGATATCTATCTAGCAGTATTTTTCATAAAATTCCCAAATATTCTCAAGGTCGAAGAGTGTATAAAATTGGCAAGCATTTAATATTCACGTTCATTCACGATCATGCTTAAATTAAATAAAATAACAAATTCAGATGGGAGTTTCACGTCTTCAACGAATGTTGGGTTTCAATTCTCAATTATTCTTTAACTTGCTGAATAGAAATGACTCTCTCGAATAATTCTTGTTCAAACGGATATCTAGGATATTTTATAAAAATATAATCCGTATTCCTTCTTTCACATTACATGTCCGTTTTTCTTTCTCTGTTATAACCATCTAATACTTGTCGGTTTTGCCGCGCTTGTTCCTAGGAGAACACGCTGCTCTCGTTTTGCTCGAATATCTGTTATTTCCGAAGCTGTCCGCGGGTTAAATCGAATGATTAGTTTCGAAGCTTTTGCCACTGGAATATTTCCCCTACTTCTTCAATATTTCTGAAACTGCTTATCCGGTCGATGCAAAATTCGATGTTTCGTTGTAAATTAGAGATGCGCTGGAAACTATCTGTACAATATTCTATAACATTTAGATGTAAAGGGTTTTCCAATAAGAGGCGTTATTTTGAATAGCCCGCTATTTCGGTAGATGTCACGTTTGAAGCTGCCATCAAATGACATTTGACAAGTAGAAACTACGCCATTAATAAAAATGGAACGATTCACGCTTCAAGAACGCATTGAAATTATCAAAACTCACTATAAAAAGGGCGAACATTCGGCAGAGACAGTTCGTCGGACCGCAATAAAGAAATTGGTGGAAAAGTTCAAGCTGTTGGGACAACTTAGTGATGTGGAGAATAAAAGCTGTGCACCTCACTCAAGAACATCAGAGAATATTGCTGCTGTAGCCGAAAGTGTAGAAGAAAACCCAGGTTCGTCCATTCCTCGTTGTTCTTTGGAATTAGGCATTCCACAAACTATATTACACTGTATTCAGTACATAAAGATTTGGGTCTTAAGGCTTATAAAGTTCAGTTTACACGAGAACTCAAGCCGGCTTTTCATCAACAACGTCGTGTCTTTGCTGATTGGGTCTTTGAAAGGCATGAAAATGATTCGGAATTCCATCGAAAAATCATCTGGAGTGATGAGGCTCATTTTCAACTCGGTGGCTTCATCAATAAGCAAAATTGTCGCATCTGGGGCTCAGAAAACCCAAGAGTTATTGTTGAAAAGCCTCTCTATCATTAACGTATGCTGTTTGGTGCGGTTTGTGGTCCGGCGTAGTCATTGGACCTTACTTTTTCGAAACTGAGGCTGGAGCAACAGTTACGGTGAATGGATTGCACTATCGAGAGATGATTAATGATTTTTTTATGGCCGAAATAGGATAGTATTGATCTGGACACCGTTTACTTTCAATAAGACGGCGCTAAATGACACACAAGCAACGAAACCATCGATCTTTTGCAGGAAAAGTTTCCGGACCGTGTTATCTCTCGATGAGGTGATCACCATTGGCCACCGAGATCTTGTGATTTAACACCTTGCGACTTCTTCCTTTGGCGCCATGTGAAAGAAAAGGTCTACGCCAATAGCCCAGCGTCGATTCAAAACCTCAAAGATGGAATTCGTGAAGCCTCTCGAATTCCATCTTCTTCATCGAGGACATAGGGTAGCCACTTTGCGATTTGGTTATGGAAAATTTCATTGAAAGTATACGGTCCTGTAAGCGTGGTCGTGATGGTCATTTGCCTGAAGTTGTTTTCCACTATTAGCGGCATAGCTTCTTTTTTATAATGAGATAAACATACGATCATTTATATTGAAAATGGTATTTTTCTTTGAATATCAAAATAACACCTTTTACTGGAAAACCCTTTAGTTGATGTATGTCTGAATAGAATGTTGTGAGCATCATGCGAATCAAAAGCCTCTCGGTATGGGATGAATTTTTTGATTTTCTTTCTATTTTATCGAGTTCAATTTATTGCTTTTCTTGTTCAATTTCATGATGTGAAGTAAGAAGTTTTGCGCTCTTGTTGTTATTGAAAAAAAAAATAAAATTTGAAAATTGCCAGAGCTCAGAGCTATTGTATTTATCATTTTGTTCATTTATGAATTCTAACACTTCTCTTCGGATTTTGAACCTATCTTGGAAAAATCGAGTTTTTGCTTTCAGGAGTTATCAGGCTCGAAAATTAGTCATTTAATCAACTCGGTTATTAAAGACGGCGACTAAGGGTCTAGACACTTTAACACGCGAGCAGAGCGAACGCGTTAATAGTCCGAGACAATCTAAATTGCGTATGAATTCTTGATTGAAATACATCCTCATTTTACACGAGACTTACCTTCGACATAATAAAGTTTCTATGTAACTATATTCTAGTAGAGTTTCGACATTTCTCGTAGTTCTTCTGAATATTTTGTGAACAATTGCCATGAGGATTGCACAAAAATTGAGCATTAAAATGGGTCATTAATGATCAATTTTGTACACATTAAAATTACCTTTTGTGTTGAGCTCGACGAAAAATTATATTTCTGAATTAACCCCATGTTTTCTTTATGACGTCAAGAAATGAATCTCGATTTGATAAATTAGGTCTCTTTTTCCAATCAGCAGAAATTTTACTTGTTCATAAGCACAGTTATTTTGGAGACAACGTCTAGAGTTCCAAAAAGTAATATTCCATGCTTTATCCAATATTATATATTTTATAACTACCGAGCAAACAATAGCAGTGACGTAGGTAAGCAGGGTGGGGCCCCCGAGTTACGCGTTATTAATTGTAAACATCGATTGCATCTAACCTATCCAAAAACCAATTATATTGTACTGGTGGGATGAGTAGTATAGCAGGAAATCAGTTTTTCAACCACAGAGTCGGTAGACTGTAGTCTAAATATATCGTAACCGGGAGAGATGTGAGACGGTGTGGTGATAAAACATGTGAAAAATTCAACTTTAGTTATGGGGAACACAAATGTCAAACCCCTTCCGAAGCCCAGGAACAAGAAACAATTGCGTTGGAAAGCTGCAGGTAAGGTATAAATTGTTGATAGACGAATCAATAAAATCAATTTCTTTTCGGTCTTCGGTCATCATTCGAAATGGTGTGAAGTTATTTTTAAGCTTGCTCGACTAAACGATTCTGGTGTTATTTTTAACTAATATGAGCTTGTACGTAATTTTGAAATATGTGATTTTGAAAGCGAATTGACATGTAATATCAGATCGAGTATGAGAGACTGATTGATAACTTTGTATGGATTGTGTTTTATGTGTTTCATTGTTGGATACAAGATGGTTCATAGAAATTCAATGAGATTAATTATTAGTGCCTATATTATTATTGAAATTGAAATGGTTTAAAACGCCGTACAATGGTACATAGGTATCATCCAATAATTCTGGAGTTTCTTGCAACTGTTCGTTACTTTACATCTATAGAATGGAGGGCACATGCAATATTATGGGGAATTTTGAAAGAACATTTTGTACAGGAAACCTTGAAAGATTACCATGCCTAGAAAAAGTTGAAATGTTGTCTGGAGAATTGTAATCAGCATAAATAAGTAGCCCAGTTTCAAAATTAGAAACGGATTATTCAGTTCTGGCACTGTCCTGAAAAAGTTTCTCATTGTTTTTGCGTTGCTAAGATGTGTTTGAGTTGCTTGTAAATTTATAATTACGAAATAGAAGGGATATATGATAATTGGTTGAAAGAAAAAGTTTTGCATTTGCAGATATAGAGAATCTTTGAGTTGTACTATTTAAAACGAAAGCTTCCTCCTTTCTGAAAACCACCGTTTTTATCGAGCATTTCTTGATATTCAATTGAGGATAAGATTCACATAATGTTGAAATTAGAACGAAAATATTTTTCTTCGTATGCCTAGTTTAGCTGTTTTGAAAAATATGAATTGAGTTATGTGGTTTTAAAGTAATAGAATTATAAAATCAATCAAAAATAGCTTTGAGGAACAAATGAAATGTTAAGCCGAGAAATATTGGCACTTCTGGTTATTTTCAGGAATGTTTTTTCTATCACATTTCCTCCAAATACACAAAATTTGGATCTATCTAAAATTGAATGATGAAAAATTTTCGAAAAGTTACAGATATTCAATAGGCATCAAGAATAAAGTGAAAGCTATAGTAGTTGACACTTTAAGTGCATGGATACTTTCAGTAGGCAGATTAGGTTTCTAGTTTTACGGTACCACTTTGGCTATTATTACTGAACTAAAGTTGAATATTGGTATTTCTGTGTTACTTTCGAAATTTCAATGAAAATCGATTGAATATTCGAGGAGACACCAATATCGTCGAAGTTACATATTTGACAGTCATTGACATACTTTGGTAGTAATTGACACTCCTTGGAACCTTCCAAACAGTAGAAAACTTCTACCGAATATGGAACAGAATAAAATCGAAAAATATAAGCAATTACGTTCAGTCGCTATACTTAAGGAAACTCTAACATATACACACTTATTAACACTACAGCAAAAACTTGTGCCAAATATCTTATGATGCCGTTTTCAGAATGATAACCTGAGGAAATTTAACTTGATCCAAATAGAAGTAGAACATTCTGAAATATGTGGAGACAGTTGAAATAACCCTAGATAGCACCAAAAGTTTATTACATCTGTATAAAGGTGAACACTGTCAATCAATATCAGGGTGTCAACAACTGAACCTCTCACCCTAGCTAGGAAAGCTAAGTGCCATAGTGACATGTTTTTCTGCTAAACATTAATCATTTGCCTTCCCGTCTAAAGGAATCATCATCATGATGAAATCAAAATTCATAGAGCTGATGCAAGGAAACAACGATAAATTAATCACATTTCTCAATATGATTTTTAAGGGACAGTTGATATCTCGATTTCAGTTCAACACTCACAATTATATCGTCGGTTTCCTTCGATAGTTTTCAGTAATTGTCATTGATGAGGCATATAAATACGCCCAAAAACAACAATTCTTATATAAATCATATTAGTCAATGGGTTTTTAACAAGTCTTTTGAGTTGTTTATTTTTTTCCACAGAAATAACATCATCAATTTCGATTGCTACCTATTATTTGCATTGGTTACCTAATTCACAAAATATCTGCTGTAATGTGTTATTTACAATAATTGCAGGCGGCAAGCAATCCTCTCACGATTTTGAATGAACAGGTTGAAGAAATCAAAAATTATTTTTTCTGATTCATTGAAATAAATTGAATATTACCCCCAATATTGTTGAGTGATTTTTGTTGTAAAAAAAATTGACTGTTACACTAGTTTTCTCTATCACAGAATACTAGAATTATTCATGAAAGAGTACCAACACATAAAATATATCAAATATAAAACAATAATAATAATTACAGTTATTTATTGACCGAGTTAAATGGACATCTGAAGAATCAAAGAACTTTTTTACTTTCTAAGATATGGCTTGTAATATACTTGTATTACTTGTATCATTGCGCATCCTCATAATAAGTGGGGATGTCATGTGTTGTATGATACGAACTAATAAAGACAGTTTAGATCAAGACATCACAGAGATTATTATTAGCGAACCTCAACGAGATATAAAATATTACATGGCGCAGTCGATTTAGTGAACCATAGTAAAAAAGTTCAAAAATCAACATGAACAAAGTCAACGCTCCTGGTGAAATGGAAGGCGAGAAGGACCCAGTGGAAGCATGGCGTTTCTTCAAGCAGAAATTCCTATTGTTCCTGAAAGCATCCAAATTGGAAGATGAAGATGAAGAAGTAAAATGTGCCCTTTTACTCAATCACATTGGAGACAAAGGTTTACAAATTTATAATACATTCCAATATAATAAACCTTCGGATTCCAATAATTATCAGTTGGTTCTAGAAAAGTTCGACGATCATTTCAAACCTACAAAAAATGTAACATATGAAAGGCATGTGTTCCTGACCAGGGAAATGAAAACAAAGGAAACAGTCGACGAATATGTTACTTCCCTTCGTCAATTGAGTGAATTCTGCGAATTCGAAAACCTAAAAGACAGTCTCATAAAAGATAGACTCGTCTTAGGAATCAAAGACGAAGCAGTCAAGGATAGGCTATTAAGAACAAAAAACTTGGATCTAAATAAAGCTATGGAAATTTGCAAAGCTTCTGAAATAACGAAGAACCAGTTGAAAGCCATCACCTCCAAAATTTCAAATATCGATATAGAAGAAGAATTCGTCAATACTATAAAGAGAAATAAAAATTCACAAAGTCCATTATCAAGAAGATCAGAAGATTCCAGAAAAGCTGATAATACATATCATTTCAAGGCGCAATCGCAGAGAAACAACAATGCGCATATTCCCTCAACATCAAGAACATGGCGGCAATGGCGGCATGGTAAACAAAAACAAACTAGCTGTGGGAAATGTGGCGAGCATCACCGTCCTGGATCTTGCAGAGCGTATGGAAGAAGATGCGGGAAATGCATGAAGATGAACCATTTCTCACATTTATGCCGAACCTGGAAACAACATGTCAACAACATAGAGAAGGATTCGAATTCTGATAATGAAGATTTATTTTTGGGAACTGTAAGTAAACATAATAATAGTGAAGAGTGGACAGTGAAACTAACAATAAATAATAATGATTTGAATTTCAAGGTTGATACAGGTGCACAGGCTAATGTCATTTCTTTAAGTACATACAAAAAATATTTTAATGAAATTAAACTTAAAAAATGTAAAACTAAGCTACATACTTATACAGGTGAAACTTTGAACATTATAGGAACAGCAAATTTGAATGCTAGATATAAAAATAATTATTATAAGGTTAATTTCCATATTGTAAGAAATAATGGACCCAATATTTTAGGACTTGAAACTATAAATCACCTTAAAATAGCAAAAATGTTAAACTATGTTGACTCAAAAAATTTATTAGATGAATTTAAAGAAGTTTTTGAAGGAATAGGTTGCATTCCAGGACAATATACAATTAAAGTTGACAGAAATATTAGACCAGTTATTCATGCAACTAAAAAATTCCATTTAGTATCAGAGATAAATTGAAAAGAAAATTGAATAAATTAGTAGAACAAAAAATAATTGTGAAGGAGAATGAGCCAACTGAATGGGTCAATTCTCTTGTTATTGTGAATAAACCAAATGGTGATTTTAGACTGTGCATTGATCCAACAGATTTAAATAAGGCAATATTTAGGGAACATTTTCAAATACCTACATTCGACGAAATCATAAAAGATTTAAATAAAGCCAAAATATTTTCAGTGTTAGATGTAGCCAATGGTTTTTGGAATATTGAGCTGGATAAAAAGAGTTCAAAATTATGCACCTTCAATACTCCCTTTGGAAGATATCGCTTTCTTCGTCTTCCTTATGGCTTGAAAAGTGCTAGTGAGGTCTTCCAAAGGAAGATGTTGGAGTGTTTTGAAGGAATTGATGGCACAGCAATTTATATTGATGACATTTTAGTGTGGGGTTCAAATAAACAGGAACATGATGAAAGATTAAAATTAGTATTAGAACGAGCAAAATTGAACAATGTAAAACTTAATAAAGATAAATGTAAATTTAATGTTAACAGAATAAAATACTTGGGACACATAATAAGTGATAAGGGTATACAACCTGACAATAGTAAAATAGAAATTATTAAACATTATCCAGAACCTAAATCCAAAAAGAAATTCAAAGATTTCTAGGTATTCTAAACTATCTACATAAATTTATTCCAAATTTGTCTGATCTAACTCAACCTTTAAGAGAACTTCTTAAAAAAGAAAATTGTTTTCAATGGGAATGTCATCATAAAGAATGTTTTGATAAATTGAAAAATATTTTGATTTCACCGCCAGTGCTACAATATTATGATTCAAAATTACCTATCACATTAACAGTAGATGCCAGTCAATTTGCTCTTGGTGCAGCACTACTTCAAAATAATAAACCAGTAGCATATTCATCCAAATCTCTTACACCTACCCAACAAGCTTATGCTCAAATTGAAAAAGAATTACTCGCAATAGTGTTTGGTTGTAAAAATTATCATCATTTTATATTTGGAAAAGAAGTGACTATTGAAACTGATCATAAACCTCTAATAGGCCTATTTAAAAAATCTCTAATTCAATGTCCCATGAGACTTCAGAGAATGTTGCTTGATCTTCAAAAATATAATATAAAATTAGTATACAAGCCAGGCAAAGAAATGTACATAGCTGATGCTTTAAGTAGAATAAGTACAACAATTTCACAAGAAGAAAATTTTATTGATGATGAAGAATATGAGGCTCAAGTGAATTTTTTGACTGATAATTTTCCAATAAGTCATGATAAGCTTGAAAATTCAAAATTGAAACAAAAAAGGATAAAGAGCTTCAAAATTTAATGAATTATGTAAAACATGGCTGGCCAACTTTTAGATCTCAATGTAAAGATGATACTAAATTATATTGGAATATAAGAAATGAAATTGTAATAATTAATGACGTTTTATATCGTAACAATAGTATAATTGTACCTAAACTATTAAGAAAAGAAATGTTAAATATTTTACACTTATGTCACCTTGGAATAACTAAAACAAAATTAAGAGCTTTAAATGTACTTTACTGGCCAGGAATATCTTATGACATTGAGAATCTTGTTTTGTCTTGCCCAACATGTAATAGATTTTCGAGAAATAATTATAAGCAACCACTAAGTCCACATAAAATTCCTGGACTGCCTTGGATTAAACTTGGTGTTGATCTGTATGAACTAAATAATGTTATGTATTTGATAGTGATTGATTATTTTTCGAAATTTATTGAAATACGAAAGCTATTTTCAACCACCAGTGCTAGCATTATAAATCATTTAAAAAATATATTTTCAATTCACGGAATACCCCAAATTTTATTTTCTGATGGGGGTCCACAATTCACGAGTCAAGAATTCAAAATTTTTTGTAATGAATGGGGCTTTAAACATGAAATGTCCAGCCCATTGTATCCTCAATCAAATGGAATGGTTGAAAGGAGCATTCAAACAATAAAAAATTAATCAGAAAATGTCAATATGATAAAAAAGATATTAATGCTGCTCTTTTGGAATATCGTTTAACTCCGATATCTAATAAAATTTTGTCTCCCTCTGAACTTCTGTTCAAAAGAAAAATTAGAGGATTCTTACCAAATTTTAATTTAAACAAAAAAATAAATCTCAAGAAACAGGGTGTATTCATCAAAGAAAAACAATTGAATTCTAAAATATATTTTGATAAAAGAACAAAACATTTATCACCTTTAAATATAGGTCAAAAAGTTTATATTAGAGAAAATAAGCTTTGGATTCCTGAAGTTGTAGTTAAGAAATATAATTCAAATTCATACGTTGTAAAAGAAGAAAAAACTAATAAATTGAAACGTAGAAATAGGTATTATTTGAAACCAAGGTATGTTAATAATCAATTGTATTATGATAGTGATGAAGATGATTGTAACTTAGTTAAAAAAGATGAAATATTACCAGAAACTTCCAAATATGAATTCAAATGTAAATCAGAAGTTGAAACTGAGGAAAATGTAATTAATAATGAAATTGATGTTCAACCTTCAACCTCTCAAACACAAGTCTCTAGATATGGAAGAAAGATTAAAAAACCTGATCTTTTATCCTATTCATAATTTGTAAATATAATTATTCTTATGTAAATAATATTTTGAATTTTTATTCAATAATGTTTAAATCAAAATTATTTTCTTTTTATTGTAAAATAAGGGAGATGTAATATACTTGTATTACTTGTATCATTGCGCATCCTCATAATAAGTGGGGATGTCATGTGTTGTATGATACGAACTAATAAAGACAGTTTAGATCAAGACATCACAGAGATTATTATTAGCGAACCTCAACGAGATATAACATATTACATGGCTTAATCCATGGATTTTTTTTTCGGCAAACTATATCACTAGGAGCATATACTCTCGATTTTAATAAATCAGATATAGGATTATTCGTCATTTGAATAGGCTTTGATATCTCGAACAACTTATATTATATACTGTAAATGTCATAAGAATCCAAAGCTAACAAAAGGCAATGCATAAAACAAAAAGTTTCCAGCTGAGGTTAGTGCAAAACGGGTACCACACATTTTACGATGATACCAGAGCTCAGGGAAAAACCTCACTAAAAAAACCTGTCTTGCCATTTTAACCAAATTTGCCTCATGAACCTATTCTAATATCGATGAATTTTTCGACTAATAACTTGAAAAATAGGTATAGAACTTTTAAAATTTTTGACTATTCTGAAAACAAATCATTTCATTTTTACTCATTTTTCAGAACGACCATCCCCACCAGGAAAACCTTCTTTGAATCAAGAAAATGGTTTCATTCCTAACGTGGTGCAAATTAACTGGACAAAATCAGAGAAAGAAGGGGCTCAACAGTTACTTCATATTTGGTTGAACACAGAAGACTTGGTACTACTCATTGGCAGAAATCATCTCAATTTCCAGTACTCACCAATGAATTAGCTGTCAGCGGTTTGGAACCAGGTTGGCGTTATCAGTTCAGAGTCCGGGCAGAAAACGCTGTTGGTTTATCTGACCCTAGTGAGATTTCAGAGCCATACACAGTTACCTTGCAGAGATCAGCAATAGCTGCTCCAAAATTCACGCAAGAACTTAACGATGCTGTTATTCTTGAGAACGCCCAAGTAGAGTTCGAAGTTCACTTCCTAGGACAACCCATGCCAAATATCTGCTGGTTCAGAAATGGATTCGAAATATTCAGTGGCAACAGAACAAGAATAACCACGGTATCTGATAAAAGTGTCTTAACCATCCTCCACACCACAGCTGCCGATGAAGGAGAAATTAAATGCACTGCAACAAACAAAGCTGGACATGCTTCAACGAAATGCAAGTTGACAGTAGAAGCACCTCCCAGCATAAAGCTACCCAAATCTTACCAAGACCAAGATGGTATTATATTTGAGATCGGTGAAACAATCAAACTGAATGTAACAGTGAGCGGAAGGCCCACACCTCTGATCTTTTGGTCTCACGACGGCGAATCAATTCAAAATAATGATCGATACGAAATTGAATATAACGACAAGATAGCTAGTGTGAAAATCGAAAATGCTTTACGTTCCGACAGAGGAGAATATCAGGTAAAGGCTGTTAATAAGCTTGGTCAAGACCAAGCATCCTTCTTAGTAACAATAACGGATAAGCCAACACCACCAGGTAAGGCCCGGGTTTTACTGACGTCAGGAAAATCGGTCACACTCTCCTGGTCTACACCAGAAGATGACGGAGGATGTAGAGTAGGTAATTACATCATAGAATATTATAGACTTGGATGGAATGTTTGGTTGAAAGCTGCCACCACCAGACAACTTTCCACCATGCTCGGTGATCTTATTGAGGGGAGTCAGTACAAGTTCAGGGTCAAAGCAGAAAGCCCATATGGAGTTAGTGAACCAAGTGAAGAATCCGAAGTGGTTTTTATACCTGATCCTAAAAGAGGAATTCGAGAACCCTCTGATGTCGAAAGAAACGAAACCGAATCACATATACCACTACCGAATCGAAGAAGAGCAAATTCTACACCTAGGGTCTCATTTGTGCTAAATGAAGACACACCTGTTAGACCTGAACGAAAGAAAACAGGCAGAACTCCTGAGGCTTCACCTCGGATGAGGCGGAAACAGATGTCATCTCTGACAAAAAACATGAAAGCTCTCGGATCTGAACCTTTTTTGAATAGACAATCTTCAATGACAAGCCGAATCAGTACTTCCTCTGGAAATAGTTCACCGATGTCATGGGAAAATTCTCCAACATCTCCAATGAAAAAACAAGTTGCTTTCAATTATCCAGGATTGTTACGAGATAGGATGACTCCAAAAATAGACCAAGAAGAAAAAAATAAAAGCCCTTCACCTGAAATTATTATAACAGATACTGATGTGGACAAAAGTTTAGAGAAATCGCCTTCCCTTATTCGAAAATATTTCAAGAAATCACCTTCTGTAAGCCCTCAACGTGAGAATTCACCACCAAAAAGTCCTAACAGTATACGAAAGTTTCCATCGATAAGTCCTCATCGTCCTGATAAATTAACTTTCAATCTTGACAAAACTTCTCCTAAAAGTTCCGAATATTTCGAAAAATCTAGTTCTAGTCCTGACTCTTCCGGAAGATCTCCTTCTAGAAGTCCAAACCATCTAGAAAGATCACCATTAGAAAGTCAAATTGCATCTAAAAAACAATCATCGATAATTCCCAATCGTCTGGAAAAATCACCATCACCAACAAACAAGTACAATGAGGGATCACCATCTAGAAATGATGTGGATTTAAAGAAGTCGCCACCAGGTAGTCCAAGTAGGAGCCCAAGAGAAACAAGACATACGATGTTGGATTATGGAAAGTTAGGAGCACAAGAAATATCAGCAAGTGAAAAAGACAGGGAGAAGAATGATAAGTCACCAAGTCCTCAAGTTATGGATCTTATGAGACCTACTTTAACATATCAACCATTCAGTGGTAGCTCGGAGTTTATGTTAGTTTTGTGCCCTGAAGGAGAACAAGGTTAGTATTTAATTAATTTAAGTTTAGCAATAAGTTTCGTGAATCGCTGTAATAAAATTTCATCCATATAATCTACCGATGGATCGAAATCAGAGAGAGACACCGGCATTGTGGTATATGGACCTAAACAGAGGATCTCTAAAGCTCTAGAAAGTGAGTCCTCCATTTTACAGACAGTGATTCTAGCTGTCTACATATGAGCTTAGAAGAGTTTCAAAATGAACATCAAGGGAGCGCATGTCTACATCACCACGGGCAACCAGGCCAAGCTGAGATCTCTGGGACTCCTTCCAGAGGTATCTGCTAACCTTGGATTGACTAACACCATAAATCAACTGGCGAAAGACAACAAACTGACTAAACTAAGAGTGCTGGGGCATTGTGGTGTTAATGAAAATGAAAGAATCGATGAACTTGCAAAAAATGCATAAATAAATAAATAAACGAAGGTTCAAACATCCTGGACCTGATCCTTTCTGTGAGCTTGGTAAACACCAGTATAAGGCGGTGGTCCAGCAATGGCAATTGAGTAACAGAATAACCCTCGGGAGGTACACTTCTGGACTTACTCATGATGATTGCACATACCTGTACTTGAAAACTCTTGAAGCTGTCACGAGCTGAGCCTCGGTTGAGGGAGACTGCTGGCGGAACACTATTGGTACACATATTATTCGTACCGACTGCTGTCAGCAGATGAGATTTGCAGCATTCGTAGCAAACAGCTAAACACATAGTGTGTAAGTATCCAGAGCTGGCAATTCATAGAGGGAAACCAGTCCCAAGATGTAATGGCCAAGGCACCTAAGAAGTTTGACTTCTTTATCAACGCCATTGAAGACCTCCTTGGGATTAATTGGGTAGAGAACAAAAGATCTACATCATGGCAGTTAAGCTAGCCATACCGACCTCCAGTTCTAATAATAATGGTAATAATAGGATAAATTCATTTAAAAATGTCATAGTAGTCATCGTTTCGGTACTATAAACGATGATACCTACACCAGCTTAGAACAGGTTGTATAGGTACTACTCCAGACTTTTCGACGAACATCCATTGTATGGAAGTCAATTCAATTTCGGTACAAGTTTTCTTGAGACTTGACTATTCCGTATAACTAAAGATCCATCCTTTTTCGAACAGGTACTATTTTGTCTGCACCCAATTTCTTGCATCTATAATAATGAACTTGCTTGCTAAAGGGTCTACATTCTATATCCTCGTAGTCTGCATATTACTCAATAAAAAAGATTTTCTGTTTATTGATAGATTCACAGATTGTTATCATGCATAATGATGATTGTAGTAAATCTTATTTCATATTTTGTTCAGTTTATAAGTTCATCACAATAATTCAATTTCTAAACACTCATTTCATTTTTTTATCATCTCAAATAGACATTTGCATTTACAATATTCTATAAGAATATATGTTGCAGGTACACACTTCAGAAAGTTCGACATCAGTTTTGAAGATAGTTCCATTCCACCCCCACTGTCATTATCAGCACCAGAATTAGGAATAGAACCTCCAGAGTTACCTCAATTGAAACGTTCGGCAAGTTCCACCGAGCTCCTGACATATCACCTCATGGAACGACTACATGAAGCTGTGATGAAACAAGAAGGCATAGATTCCAAACCAAGCCAGGGACCATTGAATGTACCCACCATACAAGTTAATTCAGAACCAACAAAAGAAAGCAGTCATGAGAAACAAACTTTGAATAGAAGATTGTCAGGAATTCTTCCGAATAATCAATCTTCATGGTCTCACCGTAGACACAGTTTGAAGAACGCTAAAGAACTGAATGGTAATTTCGGAAATAAACTGCATAAGTTTGAGGACACCCCGGACATGAGAAGAGAGGTATCCGAATATAGAAAAATTTCTGAATCTGAAGATGAAAAGTTGGATAAAGAGGAAAACACAGAACGAGTTGATCAAGGACAATGGATGAATGAGTACGAAGAGTCTTTATCATCTGAGGAAGAAAGCGAACCATCATCTGAAGAAGAAAGGAAAATAACGAAGGTGGTCAATTTGCCAGATAACACTGAAGAGGAAGAGGAAATGTATAACCCACGAAATAGAATGATGAGTGCAAAAAAGGTTGATGATAACCAACCATTCGAAATTCTTACTGTAAGAAAAAATCCACCGAACTCTAACATCATACCCAAACCTATTCTCAAGAAAACTACACCAACTGGTTCAGAACACAAAAGACTCAATATAAGAACAACTCAGTCCTCAGCTTCACGAAATATTCAAAAAGATTATTTGACACCAAAAAGAACCAGATCAAACTCATTGGTCGAAGCTGTTGAGGATGAAATAAATGTGAGCCAAATAAAAACATCTCCCTCTCCACAAAGGCGCCGTTCTTTCAGTTTGATTCCAACAAATGCCAATTTCATCAAGGACGCCTTCAAACCAAATAGTCAAAAAGAATCTACTCAGCCAGTGGTGCCTAAAGACGGAAAAGCTAAAAATGTATCAGCTTTAGCTAATTTCACAAGTATAGCTGGCGCAGGATTCATAATTCCCAAAAATATGCAAGAAAAGAAGGAAGCTGGTGTAGAAGTGGATAATAAAGAAACTCAAGAAGAAGCAAAGGTTGTAGTAGACTTTTACGGAGACATCGTGAAGAATTTCGGCGGTAAATCGAAACCAACAGCTGAGTTCAGTAGAACTGCCATTTCGAAATATGACACTTACGAAGAAAGGAAAATCTCAGACATCAAACCAAACACGGATTCGTTATCTTCACCTGCACAAAGTTCAAAGCCTGGGGTTTCCAAAATTGCCGCTGTTGAGACACTTAATTATTTCATTGAAAAGCCCGTATCCAAAAGTGAAACATCACATATTATATCCAATCCAGCTGCAACCAAAGTAGAAACTGTTTCGAATACAATTTCTACAGGAGTGTTTGAGAAGAATCTGCCTAGTAAGTCTGAAGATGTTCTTTCCAGTAAAGTCACCAGAGGACCAGAAGAGCAGAAAACTACAAACATCGTCCCTATTTCTGTAAACACTGTGAATCAATCTTCTCGTATAACTACTCCTGCCAGAGAAATGGATGATCTTTTCAGGCAGATGAGGGATGAGTTGTCCCGACCCAGATCTCAAGAGAAATCGCGTCTAAATTATCAACAGGATAGGGGTCCAGTAAGCAATCGAGGCATCGAATATCCATATAGGGAAAGTCGCTCATCCAGTAGACCTGGATCCAGACAAAGTTCTGTAGGTAGAAGGAAAAAGACTCCAATGTCCAGAGATGCTTCTACATCACCTGTTAGGTTTTTGGACGATTGGGATAGTCAATGCTCGTCCAGGAACTCTCTTGAGCGAGATTATTATAATAGAGGATCTCTCACTTCTAGCAGAGCCTCTTCACTGTCTCGTAGGTCCTTATCTCCACCTAAACCAAAATTGAGGGCCATCACGACCCAAACATCCTTTGGAATTGGTGTGACACCACCTGATGTTGAACAACAGAAACTGGAATTGGCCAAAAAGGCTGATAAACGAATGAGAAATGTTTTCGAATATTCCACAGATCTTGCGATGATATCTGCGGCTACTTCGTTGTATTTGTTTCATCACGAATATTACGCCATACCATTCCTTCTTATTCTTATCTATAGACAATTAGGTGAGAAGATCCAAAACATGAAAGAAGGTGTCAAGAACAGAATACCATTTTGGATTAGAAAGAGATTCGGACGCAAGAGCTGAGATGAAGTGTTATCATTTAAAGAAATTTTAATTATATTCCCTGTGAATTTTTTCTAGAAATATCTTATGGGGAGAATTTGAATGTTGATGAATTAATAGACCATGAAGAACATGAATTATATAAATTTGTATCTCAACTAACATTTTTGATTGAGATTTTTCACTTCTTTTTATTTCTTTGTTAGAAATTTATGACAGGAAAGAACGAGCACAAAATATTTTTGACAGGCTGAATTTTGCTGAGTTTTGTTAGCTGTTGTCAGCAGCTGTTTTCGATGAAACTTTTTATTTCCAGCATCTTTTGTATAATGATGTTTATAGATAGTTTTTCATTGTGTTGTATTCAATGTAAGATTTCCATAGAATGAAATTGAAATCAAATTGTCGAAAATATTATGACTATTATAAGTATATTTTGAATACGACGATTTGTAACGAACTGTTTATGATTTCGCAGAATAACTGTAAATAGTTAGTAATAAAAAACAAATGAATTTCACGTTGAGTTTTATCGAGTAAAAATATGCAAACATATACAGGGTGTTCCTAAATTGAACGTACAAACAAAAAGGGGAGATTCCTTAAGTGATTTTAAGAAAAAAAAGTCCCATAAACATGGGGTCTCAAACGTTTCGTTTTCGAGATACAGAGTGTTGAAGATTGAATTTTTTTCAAGTTTTTTTCTCATAGTATCTACACTTCACAAGATATTCAACTGAAATTTGGCATAGATATTACATTTGAGAGTTCTCACCACGTGTCATGGCAATTTCGATAGAAGATCTACAGGGTGATATTTTTTTTGGAACACTGCCACCTGTTCTTCTGCAGAACTTTTTTTTGGTGAGCAACTGTTAATTTGAAAAAATGTAAAAAGAAGCTTTGTTCTTATACTAAACTTTTCGGTCTCTTGTAGTTTTGTCGTATCTACCAACGATTTCGAGAAAAAAAAATTTGAACGATTCTCTCGAAATCCTCGTGAAAATCCAAATTATGATGGGAAGGCCACTTTGTAAGCTGTGGTGAATGAATTCAGTGTCGGTTTTCATGGAAATTTTCCTGATCTGTATCGATGATTCATAAAGATTCGATAAACTCGTATAATCAACACATGTTTTTGATTAAAACTTTAACACCCTGTATCTCAAAAACGAAACGTTTGCGACCCCATGTTTATAAGACTTTTTTTTCTTAAATTCATTTAAGGAATCTCCCCTTTTCGTTTGTACGTTCAATTTAGGAACATCCTGTATATTAACAGAATAATTAAAGAAAGTTTCGACGTGTTGCTTGAAGTTTTTTTGATCAATTGTGGGTTTTCCACAGATTTACATCAGATAGAAAAAAATGATTTTTTCTTAAGTCTCTTACATTCACACAATTATACTTTCTCGTTTCTGAATTGATTATGCATTTTGCCGGTTATTTTCTTCAAGTATTTCCCGAAATAAGAGTAATGATAAGTTATAAAGTCGAAATACTTATCACTGAAGGAATCTGTAATGTTGAACGTATTTCGATTCATCACATAGATGTCACCACGAAGAGGTAAAAGAGAAAAGCAGTATTCTCTGAAAAAGAAGAGGTCATCTGAGAGGTTCCAGCATAAATTTTTAGATGGCAGTTTTGTTGATGAACTCTGCAAAAAAAAAATTTGAATATGATTCGAATTCCAGTATAAATTCATACTTCTGATAATCTAATTACAGAGATAAACCAAACTGTATTATATAATTCTTATGTCAACGCTTTTGATCGATCAATTGTATATAAAAATATCAAATTTGGATTTTGAACTCTTCAATGTTTGATGAATGAGAACTGATTGAATTGATTGATCATTAGCAACTGCCATTACATTACCATGATTTTGGTAATTTTATGAAAAGTAAACAGTTTTTTGAACTATCATGTAATTCAATGCAAAGCAAATCTTATGAACGACGCTATTTTTAACTATGATTATACGTTTTCTGGTAGGAACTTGAAGTTTCGGAAATATAAAATGATTTCATGAACTCCTTTCAATATTATTAGTCCTGCTATATTACTCGTTCAGAAAGCAACGAAATGTTTTGTGGAAATTGTTCTGAAGCCACAGCTGAGAACGCTGAAATCTTGAAGAAAATAGGATGCACGTGTAAATATACATATGAGGTAAGCGCTTATTAGATAATATGTGTGGCATTGACTACGAAATAGTTTTCATTTGCAGCTTATATGATTTGCTCAATATTGATAGATACCATGTGGTCATTTAGTTTTTATGTGGTTTTTATGTGGTTTTTATACACCCAGCTGTATTCTTCGTTCAGTTTTTCGTCCCTGACGAAATTCCGAGGATATTTGAAACAGTTTTCGAATAATTAAGAAGAATTTCCATCGCAATGTCAGATATAATACATTATCCTCAAATGATTAACATGTATTTTGTTCCTTACTATATTTTTTTAGTTTGGCTTAGTGTAGAAATAGGAGCTCTTGAATCTTTTGAAGAGAGTAACACATTTCTGCACAGTTGTTTCAGTCTTTTTCAATGAATTTTATTGTGAAGTAACACTAGGTACCTATATGTAAAGTATCATAACTTAAGATAAATGCTTACGATATCAATGCAAATTATCAGCACGATCGGAATTATATTCTAGAATTTAATAAAGAAATTGAATATGTAAAAAATTAATAATTGAAAAAATTCAAATTCTATGGTTCAGATGATACGATCGTCTTGAAATTTTGTAAGAACATTCAAAATTTCAATCTTCATTTACAAAATAAATTTCACTTGAATCGGATGTCTTGTTATGAAAATACAAAGGTTCTTCTCTCCAATATTCCAATCGAATATTTCAAGGTTCTGTTAACACTAAGGCCACAAAATTTTTAAGGAGGTTTACTATGACCATCTTGGCTGCGTCCGCAAAATTCCATTCTGATTGGTTGTGTTTTGTCTGAGTTATTGAGGAAAAAATTTGAATGGACATATTTTATGCAACACCTAGTACGACTTGGCTAGTAAATCAATGGCGGCTTACTTCTGGTCGGCCGGTCCCACGGACAGAATTAAATTTGACCATGGATTCATCATCAGGGAACTGAACACTATCGTCTTAGACTATTTTCGTAAAAGTCTAAAATTACAGACATTTGGGAAAAACGATGTAGCACAAGTTAAATACGAGAGTTAAGATCGAGCGCAAGATCCAAATCATCTTGGCTCCAATAGTACCCATATTTAAGTTAGAGAGAGATCGAATAAATTTTTGATGATTCCAGAAAACAACAGATCAAAGTCATCGATGATTGTTTGTTATGAACAGTCAAAATATGCTCATGAGTCATGAAGTTACGGAAGTTGCTTTTCTAAATGTTCCCAAAGACGGGAGACTGACTAATGTTGACTGAAACGTTGATCTATAGTAGCGAAGATGATGGAAACAACCCGAATAATATTTCAATGAATTTTTCATCATCAAGTATTTCTCGTCAACCACCATGAAGAAACATTAATAGACCTGGGGCCTATTGCACCAAAATACTTTGCAACTTTTCACTTCGCACTTTGCATTCTGACAAATTTCAAAAGTGAAAATGAGTTATGTTGAACAACATTTCTCCCAATATTTAATGTCTGCGGAGTAATTTTCACTATGCACTTGTCTTATAACAATGTATTTTTCATTTATAAATGCGTTTCGTGCAACTTAATTCATTGGAAAAGTGAAAAGTGCAAAGTGAAAAGTTGCAAAGTGTTTGGTGCAATAGGCCCCTGGTAGGTATATCAAATCATATTTTCTTCACTTTTTGTAAATGGTTGTCATTTTGAATCATCTCAGGAAACAATCGATGAATTCGATATTTTTATGGTCTTATTCATTAAATCCATAGACCTAATAAGAATGGACACCGCATGAGAGAGAGAGGTCACTTGGTCGAATTGTGGGCAATGTCAAATCAATGTAGATAAAAACACCAAATAGATCATTCCAAATGAAATATATCAAAAAATATATGACTTTAATTCAGAAATTAGTATAACTTAAATTATATTCACCGCATCAACTTCTTGTGGGCAAAGCAATGCCTAAATATTTGTTTACATCTTCCATATGATTTTGACAAGTTGCCCACAAACTTTCTTCATCTCTTTTCTTTTCGATAAGATCGCATATGTCTTTTTCTCTCTAATGTATCCAAGTGTTCGATCTTCTGTTAAGTCACGTGATTCTGCATCCATAGTAATTATAGATCTATGATTAAATCTTAAATCCCAGATATTTTTGATATCAACAGACAGTCGACTGATAGGTTTTTGGTTATTGATATGAAAGTTGCTTATTTAATTTGGTATGTATCAGTTCTTATTCTTGATATTATAGAAGCTTCATCCCATAAAATAAAGCTTTGACTAATTAGTACCTATCTGCTGAGCTAGTTTTTTGTGATCTTTGATTCGAATATTAAGAAACGATAAGTTTTTCCGACATAGGCTCTACCGCACTCACAGAGTACTTCATATAATTAGATTTCAGTTAGTTGCTTTTCATTATCATTTTTTTTATAGATTAGCCGATAGTATATTGAACCTTGATTGATGTTCTTATATGCACCTATATCCATTTCTTCTAATATTTTGGATGACACTTATATATTTTATATTATTTCTTTTGTGCTAGTTCGGTTTAACTTGTTGCAGCCTGGGATTTTGTACTACTGTGTCCAGTTGCTTTGGCCTTTTCTTGAGATAGTCATTTTGCTCAAGAATTTCGAAAGTATTCTTGATTTCATCAATTTTATCTGCCTGAAAAGAGCATATTTTAGATGTCCTATTAACTTCTTCTGGCTTCTCCTGATTTGGTGTTGAAATAGTGATTAGATCCAATAAATTCCTCATCATCAAGGATTTCACGCCAAATACCATGTCACCACTAAGGTAAATGTACCAATTATCGACAGTGCCCCAATTATCGACACTTTTTATTTCTTTTCCATATATTAAGGTTTCGGGACCAGCCATAGAATTATTTTCTTCGCGAATATGTAACTTATAGTTTTCTCAGCATATCTGAATATTATCCCGATTTTTTCTGAGTACCCTCAGTGCAAAATGTGCCCTCATTCAGTTGGGTTTTAGCCTCAACCGAGTTAACAGCCTATTTGTTACCAATTCAGTAAGAAAAGCCTTCTCATCATATCCAAGCAAACTCGCAAGATTCAAGTGATATAAGTTTTTTTGTACATTAACACACTTTCATATGGTTTAATGGTTTCAGTTTTATCAATGAAATAAATTTTTCTGTGATATTTTCATTAAAAAAAGAGTGTCGATAATAGGTACATCTAAAACACGACCATCCCCATTCATCGATACAAGTGTCGGTAATTGGGTAAAGTGTGGTGTTATTTGAAATACTTCCTGGAGCTTATATACTTTTTTTTCGGAACAAAAGTAATATTATTGTATGCGATTCAATCATTATTTATTATGTACCAATTATCGACATAATGATTTTCTTCGAATTTTCCAATTAGAAAATGAAATATTCCAATGTCGATAATAGGTTCAATTCTATGTCGAATAATGGTTAATTTTTTGCCGATCATAGGGCACCTCGACATGACTTTTCAAGGTATTTTTTGTGGAATTGGTGAGCCCTATCAACAATTTCTTTTCAACATTTTGACCGAGAATGATCAGAGTTTAAGTCCAAACAAACCGACAACAAATGTTGATAAACTCTTATGATATTATTTCATACTTTTTCGCACATGTCGATGACGAGTGCATTACATAATCGATTATTGTTTTCGTTAATTTTTCAGTCTATTTCGAATAATAAAATGTTACGAATGTGAAAAACTTAATGCCTGCTCTAAGAACTTCCAAACAATTCGATGTTCCGAGAACCACACTATGAAAGGCAGATAGGTCCTGAGACTGTTTTAACCAAAGAGAAGTATGAACTACTGATGATGAAATGGATGTTTCACGTCGCGAAATGTGGACCATTTATGACTAAAGCTACTCCGTCAAGAAAATAGGTCAAAATCCACTAAGAAACTGCCAAATTCAACGACTCTGACTTAAAATTTTTAAAATCTTCTCAATTTTCAAAGAGCACTTTGAATGAGTTTAGTCAACACCAAATTTTAAAACGCGATAGTCAATTTTAAAATATAAAGAGAAAATTTTTTCTCTTGAATTTTGATATCCGGTCTCTCGGTAACGAAGCCGTTTCGGACCCATGTTTGAAAAAAATTTTCTTCTTAAAATCAGTTGATAAGTCCCCTTTGGCATTTGGTAACGTTATTCTATCAGATTATTTTATCAGATTTCACGATGTCATTCATTGAATTTATCGATTATTTTCTCTTATCCATACAACTCTTGATTCTTGTTGATTTCACAGTGTCGATAATTCGTCCTCATGTATGTCGATAATTGGTAATTTCAATTCCAGAGCTGTCGATAATTGGGACATCTGACTTTCAACTTGATTTGTATTTTTTTAAATATCAAAACTTCCTGTTCACGATTTCGTGTTTGTTTTGAAAAGCTAAAGGTACAATGAGTTCAAAACTGGCTTTTATGTGTGAAAAAATATTTGATGACTATCCGAAAAGCATTGTACCTTCCCAAGTTTCGACTATAGTGTCGATAATTGGTAAATTTACCTTATAATTTTTTCCTTCATCTTCCTACTATTCGTACAATTCTCATTAGAATATCGCACAGTTAGAAAATCTAATGAAACGTTAATAGACATTGTACCTATACTAATGCAATTTCGATCGCCTTGGAATAATGTATCAGTTTGTATCTTGGGAAGGCGCCAGCAAAATCGGCCAACGGACGTCCAATAAACCTTTCACCTTTAGCGGTGTCGGTATTCACTAACATAAAGCCTTATAAAGTTCCCAACAGCTGTTTGACACACCCACTTAATACACAACTTCATGTGTTCTTTTTTGCGGCCGAAATGGAGATAAGACATTAGAACATTAATAAAATTGATAGGGCGATATCCGTATTTTAAGGCATACATGTGGGTGGTTATGTCGGAAAAATTGAGAAAAAAACTGTGTTCATCTAACCATCTGTCAGCGGTAAGAAAGGTAAGGTAAATGTACCAATTATCGACACTATAGTCGAAACTTGGGAATGTACAATGTTTTTCGGATAGTCATCAAATATTTTTTCACACACAAAAGCCAGTTTTGAACTCATTGTACCTTTAGCTTCTCAAAACAAACAAGAAATCGTGAACAGGAAGTTTTGATATTAAAAAAAACAAATCAAGTTGAAAGTCAATTATCGACAGCTCTGTAATTGAAATCACCAATTATCGACATACATGAGGACCAATTATCGACACTCTGAAATCGACAAGAATCAAGAGTTGTATGGATAAGAGAAAAATAAATATTTAATCGAATCGATAAATTCAATGAATGACATCGTGAAATCTGATAAAATACATACAATATGTTCCAGAATAACGTTGCCAAATGCCAAAGGGGACTTCTCAACTGATTTTAAGAAGAAAAGTTTTTACAAAAATTGGTCCGAAACGGCTTCGTTACCGGGAGACCGGATATTAAAATTCAAGACAAAAAAATTTTCTCTTCATATTTTAAAATTGACTATTGCGTTTTGAAATTTGGTGTTGACTGAACTCATTCAAGGTGCTGTTTGAAAATTGAGAAGAGTTTAAAAATTTCAAGTCAGAGTCGTTGAATTTGGCAGTTTCTTAGTGGATTTTGACCTATTTTTTTTACGGAGTAGCTTTAGTCATGAAAAATCCACATTTCGCGACGTGAAACATCCATTTCACCATCAATAGTTCATACTTCTCTTTGGTTAAAACAGTCTCAGGACCTATCTGCCTTTCATAGTGTGGTTCTCGGAACATTGAATTGTTGGGAAGTTCTTAGAGCAGGCATTAAGTTTTTCACATTCGTAAAATTTTATTATTCGAAATAGACTGAAAAATTAACGAAACCAATAATTGATAATGTAATGCACTCGTCATTGACATCTGCGAAAAAGTATGAAATAATATCATAAGAGTATATCAACATTTGGTGTCGGTTTGTATGGACTTAAACTCTGATCATTCTCGGTCAAAATGTTGAAAAGAAATCGTTGATAGGGTTCACCAATTCCACAAAAAAATACATTGAAAAGTTATGTTGAGGTTCCCTATGATCGGCAAAAAATTAACCATTATTCGACATAGAATTGAACCTATTATCGACATTGAAATATTTCATTTTCTAATTGGAAAATTTGAAGAAAATCGTTATGTCGATAATTGGTACATAATAAATAATGATTGAATCGCATACAATAAAGTTACTTTTGTTCCAAGAAAAGAAGTATATAAGCTCCAGGAAGTATTTCAAATAACACCACACTTTACCCAATTACCGATACTTGTGTCGATGAATGGGGATGGTCGTGTTTTAGATGTACCTATTATCGACACCCTTTTTTTAATGAAAATATCACAGAAAAATTTATTTCATTGATAAAACTGAAATCATCAAACCATATGAAAGTGTGTTAATGTACAAAAAAACTTATATAACTTGAATCTTGCGAGTTTGCTTGGATATGATGAGGAGGCTTTTCTTACTGAATTGGTAACAAATAGGCTGTAAACTCGGTTGAGGCTGAAACTCAAATGAATGAGGGCAAATTTTGCAGTGAGGATACTCAGAAAAAATCGGGATAATATTCAGATAGGCTGAGAAAACTATAAGTTACATATTCGCGAACAAAATAATTCTGTGGCTGGTCCCGAAACCTTAATATATTTAAAAGAAATGAAAAGTGTCGATAATTGGTACATTTACCTTACGACGGCGTGTTAGTGCCAGTACTTCCACTGCGATAAAATGAAGATCTGTCAATTGACAGATTTAATTTGTCCATTTACACTTTTTAATCAGACAATTGACAGTTTTTCATTCAACTGAAAGATATATCTGGCAATTCTATTTCGATTGCTGTTTGCGCACGTCAGGAATCAACTGCTTGACGTGTGTGGGGTCTATGAAGTTAGTGGAAAGTTGGAAGCGCTAATTCTGAAACAATGTTCAATATTAGTTTCCAATTTCAATTGAATATAAAAACATAGGTAATTCAAATATGAGTTTTAGAAGAAGAGGATCGAGGAGAGAAAAGATTGCGGTTAATCAAACATGAGAATTTTTAAATTACCTGATTCAATATGTCCATTTCCAGATTTGAGATTGTGAATTGATAGAATAAAAATGTAAATTGACAGATTAAATCAAATTATATAACAAGATGTCCAATAGAGGTGAAATTTATTTTGTGAATGAAGATTGATATACTGAATGTTCATGCAAAATATCAAGAGGGTCTCATCATCAGAATCATGGAATTCATTTTGTTTTCATTTATTATATTGAATTTTTCATCCGAAATGGTTGAAACCAAATTTTTTCCTTTCATTTTTGGGCCCAAAGCAGCGTTTTTCGTTTCAAAATCCAGGGGCGTTCATTCCAAATCAGATTTGAGATCCGAAAGAGCCTTATACAAGATGAGAGACTTTCAATAGTAGATTCTGACAGAATTCATGTTTCAACCAATTCGAACGTGAAAATTTGATATTTCAAAGTTGGGCTTCTTATCTCGTAGAAGGCCCTTTCGAACCCAAAATCGGTTGGTCCCATTCGATTCCTCTAGCGAAATTACTCAAGACCCCACCATAAGAGTTCCGATTTTCACCTGTGAATTTCCCGACCTTTGAAACACCCTTTATATTGTTGATCTTATATTTTGAAATAACATTTGCATTAATATACCAGATATTTATAAAAAATAGCCCTGAGTAGGTGCTTTTGAATGCTTGTTAATTGGTGGAGCAATGAGTCTATATTACCTCAAAATTTTGATACTAAACGTCATATAAATGCAGAATCTCGGCACGATTGGAATGATATTCTGGAAATCATTCCAAATCGAAATTATTTTCTATAGTTCTGATGATCCAATTCTCTTGAAATTTTGCACATTCAGTATATTAATCTTCATATACAAATTATATATATATTCTTTTGAACTGAGAGCTAACAAAATACAATACATGAAACAAAAAAGTCCCTAGCTGAGGTTGGTGCAAAACGGGGTACCATACTATTCTGTCGTATGATACCAGAGCACAGGGAAAAACCTCAGTAGAAAAAACCCTGCCTCGCCGTTTTTACAAAATTGAAACTTAAAACTATTCGAATAAATACCTTCAATATTCAGATACAAAATACGTTATTCTTGCTCTTGGGCCAGGAGGGTGTTTCAAACCAGGTCTGGCGTTCCAAGTGATGATTTTCGAATCTTCTGTTCTTCTAAGACCGCTACAGGACCCTACTGAAGGGTAATCATCTCCCATAGATTTAAATAGTGGTATTTCATCCTAAATATCGAACTTAATTTCGGAATATATACAAATTAAATTTCACCTATGAAATTTTGCAAAACATTGTGTATATCAATCTTCTTTCACAAAATGAATTTCATCCGAATCGGATATCTTCTTATGGAAATATGAAGTTTCTTCTTTTAAATATTCCAATTGAAATTTCTACGGTTGTGTGTACACTATGGCTACAAAATTTTGCATGGGGCTTACTATGCGTATCTTGCATGAGGCCGCATAATTACATTTAGATTTAATTCGTTTTTTTCTGAGATATTGAGGAACAAAAGATTTGGATGGCCATATTTCATGCAACACCCTGTACGTTATAGCTGGTTGAAGAACTCAACCGAGGCATTTGGAAACCGAACTCACCCTGAAAATTTCAAGTCTGTGGGACAATCCCTTCGAAAGTAATCGTACTTACGGCCGGACGGACGGCCAGCCCCACGGATAGAATTGAATTTCACCACCAATTCGTCATCAAGCATCAGGGAGTCGAATCCTATCGTTTGAGATCATTTTCGGCTCAAAATTAGAAAATTACAGACATTAAGACAAAACGATATAGCACTCGTTTAAGTAGCACGAGTGCTCAAAAACTGAAAGATATTCAAAAAGGTAGAGGTGATCCCCGAAAGTTTTCAAAAGTAGGTCTCTGGCAATCGTCGATCCTCTATCCCAAACAAGGAGTCATTTTGGAATTGCTATTTGAAATTTGTTCGACACTGCCCATTTGCTAAGTCTCTTGTTTCTGCTTGCCGTAAGTGTGACCAATCCGCGAATTAGACATTCATTTTATCTCGAATTTCTTTTGACCAAAGGGGTATGCATTCGTGTCTGTATAACTCTTTACCTCGTTAACCATTGTAATATTACACAACAATAGCTTTGTTCAATCAGAACTCCTGGCTATGAAATACTGCTCTGTTGGTGAGTATGGTTGACGTTGTTTAAGATCTGCTGCTCTCGTTTTCGATTATGATCACGTCTTTGTATTTCTTGTTGCCTTCTGAACACGACGGTCACGTTGGATTGCCCAAGATGATTCAGAAAAAGTATAATTGTACAACTTTGTGAGAGAAGCAATGATAAATCCCATGATACAAACGCCTGAATTCAATGAAATGATCCTTTGTCGGCATGAATATTATGCTGATTTGCTTTAAGAGTTGAAATAATTTTTCCACGTATTTTATTTTATTTTTTTTATGTTTTTGCAATGATTTGAAACACATAGTATTTCATGTGTAGGTAGAGTCTAATTGTTTTTGACCGTTGATAGAACTCATCAAAACAGGTCATTATACCAAAAATCGTTCAAATAAAATATCAAAACCTTTCGAGAAAAACTGCCTTGAAGTTGCCAGGTGGCCGTATTCTTGACAAGTGATCTTTCAAAGCGAATACGAACTTCATTGCGCGGTGTTCATTTTTGCAGGTAAAAGAGGTACTCGCGCAATGAAGTTTGTATGCGCTTTGAAAGATCACTTGTCCAGAATACGGGGCCGGTCCGGATCTGATTTCCGTGATTCTCTGATTCAAAGAGTGTGTTATTGTTATGATTGATATCAATGACTCGTCTGGTGCCGTATTCTCAACAAGTGATCTTTCGAAGCGTATACGAACTTCATTGCGCGAGTCCCTGCAAAAATGAACAACGCGCAAAGAAGTTCGTATTCGCTTGAAAGATCACTTGTGTAGAATACGGCACCTGGTTACCTGAGGTTGGTTTTTTTTCGTGCGCACCACTTATTGAGTGTATAAATTTAACAATTTCTCATGGTTATTCGAATAGTGAATTAGTGGACAATGCAAGAATTTTTATGTTCGTATTCTTTCGGTGAAAATAATGAATGAAATATTGATTCAATATACTCAATAAATCGATGAATTTTGGATTTTTTGGATGATGAAATGAAAAATCACAGGGTGGAACTACAGCAACACATCTAGGGTAGTTTTAAAGTTAGAGTAAGAAAACAGATTTCTTTTCACCCATAATAAAATGACGTACGCCAAGTTTTCTCAGGATTCGGAACTGCTGATTGATTGCGAATGAACTTCCAGCAATTGAAAAAACTGAATCAAATCGGACATAAATTACATTTTTATGAATTAACAAACTGATTATTTATTGCGTGGATTTTGCTGGTGAGTGTATGAGCGTTATACCCCTAATTTAATAACATTGATCTTTGACATAGTTACCACAAGATTTATTCAGATAAGACTAACTAGAAGCTTTATGCGAAATAAACCCAGATCCACTGTAACGAGCTATTGGATTACTCGAGTATAGGGCGCTGGGTTCAAAGGATTTATAGATTGTAATTGCAACTATATGGTGGACAATTTTTTCGTGAAACAGGTAAGTTAATCAAGCGATTTCGTACGGATTTGTTGAAGTATTTAGTTTAAGTGGTGACTGATAACAAAAATGAGGTTCTGGGAAGGATTGCCATTCTTTCTTTTGTCATACGGGAGTACGTGAGTCATTGCAAACTTTGAATGTGTATATTGACAAATTAGATCTACAGGGTGACCGGTGACGTAAGGGACAACGACTAACTGGAGATAGAGGACTTCAAACTGAATGAGGATTGGGGGTTTAAATGTCCCATAAGGCTATTAGTTTCAGAGATACATAATGGTGTCCCATTACTCGACGTCAACCCGGAACCGGGTGAAAAGGCAAGTAATGCTGGTTGTCAGAAAAATATAAAAAAAATCTAAGTTGCATGATTTTAAAATAATGTGCATTTAAAAAAACACGCAAAATTCCACACCCTGTGACAGTCTTTTCGCTCCTGTTGCCACAAATATCAACTTTTTCCAACTTTTTTCTTTGCTGTGTAACCTTGAATAATGCTTGTCTAAACTGTAATCAAAATTTTGATACCAGCTGATCTAGGTTTCATAAAAATAGGGCTTACTTCTCAGAAAAAAAAATTCGAAATAAACAATTGCCTAGTTTCAACTGACTGTATTGAATAAAAAATGTACTACGTAGGTTTGGCATGTTTTTTCAAAAGTTGGTGCATTTGGTGAAGATTCCAAAATGGTATAATACTTGTTTAATTGTAGCTGCCGTAGTATAATACAAATTTATTTTCGATTGCCTTCGAATACACTTTTTCGTTAACTGCTTCCCAGTAATATAGAGTCCAATGGATTCAAGTCCGGTGAACGGGCCGGCCACGAGATTGGACCAGAAAGTCCGATCCATCTTCCGGGAAAAAATGTTATCAGAAAAAAAATTTCCAGAGAAAATAAATTTTCCAGAAAAAATTTTTCCTGAGAAATTTCTCTGAAAATTTTTTTTTCTGATAACATTTTTTCCCGGAAGATGGATCGGACGTTCGTCCAATCTCGTGGCTGGCCCGTTCACCGGACTTGAATCCATTGGACTCTATTACTGGGAAGCAGTTAACGAAAAAGTGTATTCAAAGGCAATCGAAAATAAATTTGAACTACGGCAGCTACAATTAAACAAGTATTATACCATTTTGGAATCCTCACTGAATGCGCCAACTTTTGAAAAAACATGCCAAACCTACGTAGTACATTTTTTTTTTCAATACAGTCAGTTGAAACTAGGCAATTCTTTATTTCGAATTTTTTTTCCGAGAAGTGAGCCCTATTTTTATGAAATCTAGATCAGCTGGTATCAAAATTTTGATTACAGTTTAGACAAGCATTATTCAAGGTTACACAGCAAAGAAAAAAGTTGGAAAATGTTGATATTTGTGGCAACAGGAGCGAAAAGACTGTCACAGGGTGTGGAATTTTGCGTGTTTTTTTAAATGCGCATTATTTTAAAATCATGCAACTTAGATTTTTTTTTTATATTTTCCTGACAACCAGCATTACTTGCCTTTTCACCCGGTTCCGGGTTGACGTCGAGTAATGGGACACCCTGTATAGTTATGGGTTCACAGAATGGGAAAAACATAATCAAATTAATACCTACTATCCATAATCAACCCGCGCTTCTGTATTCAACCCTGGTATGTTCCTATTTGTGAACAATTATGTTTTCACATGTCTTGCAGATAATATGGCATTTCTGCATTTTTTTAAGTAGAGGAACTTCAATATCACTGCAAGGCACATTAAGATGTATAATCGCGAAAACTGGAGCTAAGGTAAATGTACCAATTATCGACACTGCCCCAATTATCGATACTTTTCATTTCTTTTCCACATATTAAGGTTTCGGGGCCAGCCATAGAATTATTTTCTTCGCGAATATACAGGGTGACTGGTGACGTAAGGGACAACGGCTAACTAGAGATAGAGGACCTCAAACTGAATGAGGATTGGGGGTTTAAATGTCCTACAAGGCTATTAGTTTCAGAGATACAGGGTGTTTTTTGCAAAAGTGCTAAAACTATAAACTCCCATATCTTCGTCAATATGGCAAATTTTTCGCTGATATTTGGCAAGGTTGTTACCATACATGTTCTCCATCAGATCGAGAAGAAAAATTCCCAAAAATTGCAGGTCCGTATTCAAAAATTTCAATTTCCGTGTCAGGTTAGAAATATCACTCGGTATATGAGATAAAAAAAATTGAATTGAAAAATTGGAATCTTCAAGAAACACTGAGTAAAAATCTGTTTTTAGTTTGAATGGCACAAATTTTTTATAGTTTTTATAATACGTTGAAAGTCGAATATTACAATTTATTCATATTGAATTCAAGAAACATACTATTCCTGATAGAAAAAACACTGAACTTGAGATACTTAAATAATCCTGATGCATTTTGAATATTCTTTCACATCTCGAACCCTTTTTTTATTAATTTTTTATCAATATTATAAAAAAAATTAAAAAAACAATAGAAATACAAAGAGAGGAACAGTAGCACATATGATTCATAAAAAATCAAATAAACAAATGCTCGATATGCGAGAGCCATTCCCCTCACACACTTAATGACACAAGATGAAAAATTATACTCTTGATAAAACAGAAACACTGCATTTCAGCTCGAGAAAAGTTTGACTTTCTTCTCAGAACCCCTGAACAATAATCCATCTGGTACTTATGTTTTCAACAAAATTTATTCTTCAATGAAATAATGTATGAATCTTGAGGACTTATTTTCCTCTAATATGTACTTAGGTGTAGCAACTTCATCTTCTTTTGAGAAGCATATGAATTTCTTTAATGCAAACAGAATATTAGGAAAACAAGTGATTTTTTAGAATAAGAGGTTTATTATTCATTATAAATAAAATACATCCTACTACACAGAGTAGGCTTATTTCAAAAAATGACGTTTATATTCATACATTCATTGATTGTGAATTATTGGGAATTGTGTCGTTTGTTTATCTACTGAAAAATGCCTTCAATATTCACGAATGAAGAATATGTAGATGATACTTGTTTTTGGATTGCGCAAAATGAACGGATATAATATTTGGTCTCAGAATAATCCTCATCTCAAAAGAGAAAGAAATCATTAGAGTTCAAGAGAGCCAATAAATGCGTTGAAGCAAATTGCTCTGATTTCGAGCATTAGCTTAGTTGTTTTCTCATGAATCATTGCACAATTTAATAGACGAATAAATTTTGTTGAAAGAATAAGCATCAGATGGATTATTGTTCAGGCGTTCTGAGAAGAGAGTCCAACTTTTCTCGACCTGAAATCTAGTGTTACTGTTCTATCAAGAGTAATTTTTCATCTTGTGGATATGAAACGTACTTCAATTGTTCAAAAGAGCCAATAAGTGTGTGAGGGGAATGGCTCTCGCATATCAAGCATTTGTTTATTTGATTTTTTTATGAACCATATATGCTACTGTTAATCTTTTTGTGTTTGTATTGTTTTTTGAGTTTTTCTTATAATATTGATAGAAAATTTAATGAAAAAGTATTTCAATATGTGAAGAAATATTCAAAATGCGTCAGGATTATTTAAGCATCTCAAATTCAGTGTTTTTTCTTTCAGGAATAGTGTGTTTCTTGAATTCAATATGAAAAAATTGTAATATTCGACTTTCAACATATCATAAAAACTTTAAAAAATTTGTGCCATTGAAACAAAAAACAGATTTTTACTCAGTGTTCTCTGCAGATTCCAATTTCCTAATTTAATTTTTTTATTTCATATACCGAGTGATATTTCTCACCTGGCACGGAAATTGAAATTTTTGAATACGGACCTGCAATTTTTGGGAATTTTTTCTTGTCGATCTGATGGAGAATATGTATATTAACAAGCTTGCCAAATATCAGCGAAAAATTTGTCATATTGACGAAGATATGGGAGTTTATAGTTTTAGCACTTTTGCAAAAAACACCCTGTATCTCTGAAACTAATAGCCTTATGGGACATTTAAACCCCCAATCCTCATTCCGTTTGAGGTCCTCTATCTCCAGTTAGCCGTTGTCCCTTACGTCACCAGTCACCCTGTATAACTTATAGATTTCTCAGCATATCTGAATATTATACCGATTTTTTTTGAGAATTTATTTTCAACATTTTGACCGAAAATGATCAAAGTTTCAGTCCAAACAAACCGACACCAAATGATGATAAACTCTTATGATAATCATACTTTTTCGCAGATGTCGATGACGAGTACATTACATTATCGATTATTGGTTTCGTTAATTTTTCAGTCTATTCCGAATAATAAAATGTCACGCATGTGAAAAACGTAATGCCTGCTCTAAAAACTTCCAAACAATTCGATGTTACCAGAATCACATTATGAGAGGCAGATAGTTCTTGAGACTGTCTTAACCAAAGAGGAGGATGAACTATTGCTGGAGAAATGGATGTTTCACGTCGCGAAATGTGGATCTTTCATGACTTAAGCTACTTCGTCAAGAAAATAGGCAAAAATCCACTAAGAAACTGCCAAATTCAACGACTCTGACTTGAAATTTTCAATCTCTTCTCAATTTTCACAGAGCACTTTGAATGAGTTTAGCGTACACCAAATTTTAAAACGATAGCAATAGTCAATTTCAAAATATAAAGAAAAATTTGTTTTCTTGAATTTTGATATCCAGTCTCTCGGTAACGAAGCCGTTTCGGACCCATGTTTGTATAAACTTTTCTTTTTGAAAGACGTTGAGAAGTCTCCTTTGGCATTTGGTAATGTTATTCTGGAACACCATATGTATAGTATTCTATCAGATTTCACGATTTCATTAATTGAATTTATCGATCCGATTGAATATTTATTTTTCTCTTATCCATACAACTCTTTATTCTTCTTGATTTCACAATGTCGATAATTGGTCCTCATGTGTGTCGATAATTGGTAATTTCAATTCCAGAGCTGTCGATAATTAGGACATCAGACTTTCAACTTGATTTGAATTTTTTTTCAAATATCAAAACTTTCTGTTAATGATTTCGTGTTTGTTTTTTGAAGTAAAAGGTACAATGAGTGTAAAACTGGCTTTTATGTGTGAAAAAACATTTGTTGACTATCCGAAAAACTTTGTACATTCCCAAGTTTCCACTATAGTGTCGATAATTGGTACATTTACTTTACTTTCTTGAAAATCATAAGAATAACCGAAGTTAGGATAATGTTTATAAACATCAGGGAGAGAAATATTTACAAAGAGATTCTCTCTCCATTTTCGCCTCTGTTTACATCTGACAGGTCTATTTATGTTTTTTTTTTATCTGAGGCCATAGGTTGACATATTTTCAGTTGGAAACTACTTTGTTCTTCTGTTTCCAAATACACTTAAGAGATCTCCACTACATGTTCATTCTTTAGTAGAATGAAAGAAGGTAAAAGTGAAAAAACGAAACCTGATAATTTATCATTCGAATCTAATTCAATTACAGCAGTTGAACATGAACTTCAACTCCTATAAATGGAGAAACAATAGACTTATAAATAAGCGCGTATGTCATGAAGATCACATTCTTATGACAGGAGAGGATTCACCTATGTGAAGGTTGAGAATTTGAACTTCACTTTCTCCTTTGTTTTCGCCAGTTTTCGGTAAACATTTATCTAAAATGACGGGTCTCTGCTCTAATTGCACACTTTTCGAAAATTTCCCATAGAGATCTAAGCGGTATTGTGTTATAAGACATGTGAAACTGCTAAAAGCCTCTACATTTCAGTATATACGATGTATTGAAAATATTTCTTTTCTCCATGCGAAAATGTACCGTTACATTTTATTACGCATTGATATCATCAATGTTTTTTAAACGCATTAAAAAATAATTAATTAAGTTTCTTTTATAATTCTGACATACACACATGGTCAATTTTTGCTCCATCTAAGTTTCTCAAGAAATGAACAATCTATGTTCTGGGTATGAGATTAATAATTGCCTCTATTTCAACTTCAATACAGGTTGTTTACTAATTGAATGTCATATTTATGGGGTTAGTTTTGTGGGCCTTTTCTAAAAAAGAAACTTTATTTGAACATATGTCCTAAACGCCTTTCCTTTTGAGTTTCTGGGTGGTAAAGTTTTTAAAAATAAATCATGTTTTATAAATCTCTACAATACCACTTCAGATATTTCAATTAAATTTGTCATACATGTACTATGGATCAAGAGGCATATTTTAATGTATCATTTTTTTATTTTCACCAGTGGCGTTCGTGAGTAATTTGACCTACATTTTTTGGCAGACATTGATGGTACGCCACAGATTTTTCCTGAAATAGAAATTATTTTTGGAATTCCCTATCATTTCTCAGCAAAGTTGATCTATTGACTTTTTTCAATCCGATGTAGTGTTTTCGTTTGAAAAAATAAAAACTGTTTCTCTGCATCGAAATAAATTACCATGTATGTCAGTAAGACAGAACCTATCTTAGTACGCTGTTCCCAAGAATTGATACTTCTGTTGTCAAAGTGGTGGTCATTACTTCATGTAACAGTTCATCAGTCTTTTGTCTTTAAATTCAGTTCTTCGAGTCTTATTTATTTTTGAAAACCTCACCACCCTGTAACTCAAAAGGTAAAACGTTTAGAACATATGTTCATATTAAGTTTTTTTCTTAAAATGGGCCCAGAAATCACTCCCTTAAATATTGACATTCAGTTAGGAAACGCTCTGATATTTGATAGGAAATCTATGTTTGTTAGAGTTCGCTTTATGAAGGATGAGACAAAATAGAAAGAATGAGACAAAATCTAGATACATCTATTACTATTTATTGATTAATTACAGTTACTCCACCACTGAATCCAGATTCAATAGTCAGTATTATTATCATTATTATCAATCAATTGCACAATAGAAGACATCCCACGAATCAAGTCTTTATTGAAATATTCAAATTCAGGCATATTATTCCATTTTTCCTGAAGTTCTAAACTCATTTTCTGAAATGTTGAAAAATGATGGCTTTTGAATATTACTCTCCCTAAGTAATCCCATGCGTTCCCATGTTTTAAACCCTTCGTTTTCGGTGCGGTGGAGCGCTATCATTATGATAAATTGAATTATCCCCAAATTCGTCACGCATAGAAGCAATAATTGGTTCAGTGATGTTTTTTACGTAAAAGGCAGCATTCATCATTTGTTCAACGATAATGAGAGGAGTACGGCACAACTTTGAACCCCTTTCAATCCCTTCACGTGAAAATTGAAATGTATGAAACACTGTGCTTCAGTTATGATCTCAAGGTATGTTATTATTTTCTCCTGAAGTTGACACTTTTCGATATAATGTTTCAATTCAAGAAAGATTTCTGATAACGCAATTTTTTTTTACACATTCTAATTTGTCACGTGAGGGGGTTGAAAGATGCGCATGGAGAAAACTGTAATGGTCGACTTTCATTAGATGACAAATTTCAATAGGTATCATCATCTCAAAGTAAATGAGCCATGACACAGTGCACATACTGATAACCTATTTGGACTAACTAATTTTTCAAAAAAAAAAAATTTTTGAAAAGGCGCCCGTACATTTTGTATGGGAATTGGCTCCTGGTGGATTTGGCTGAAAATTTGATACGATGTTCTACTAATCCTTCTGATCAAATGTCTCCACAGTCACAAAGCTGAAAAATGCATACTTCTATGAGTTTTTAGCGATTTTTTGTATCCATTATTCCATTATTCTTATGGGAATTGGCTCCCGGTGGATTTGGCTGAAAATTTGATATTATGTTCTAGTAATCCTTCTAATCAAATGTCTCCACAGTCACGAAGCTGAAAAATGCATACTTCTAGGAGTCTTTAGCGATTTTTTGTAGCCATTATGGCTTACGTATTACCGTTCACACAGAAATGTTTGAAAATATTTCGAATTGACAGAATCTGCTTTCAATAATCACGAAATATTCTCAAACATTTCTGTGTGAACGGTAATACGTAAGCCATAATGGATACAAAAAATCGCTAAAAACTCCTAGAAGTATGCATTTTTCAGCTTCGTGACTGTGGAGACATTTGATCAGAAGAATTAGTAGAACATCATATCAAAATCCACCGGGAGCCAATTCTCATACAAAATGTGCGGGGTCCTTTCTGAATATCTTTAAGCGAGATGCAAAGACCTTGCCAAAAAAGTTCCACATGGCCCGCTTTCCCTATTCAAAAAAGTTAGAGAGTTGATGGGGATGGTGTGCAACAAAAATCCTACAAAATGCATAAAAATTTGGTAAAAATTAAACAAAATTGACATGTTTCAGGATTTGGTTACCAAATATTTTTTTTCATAATTTTGACGCGCACTGTATAAATATATACAGGAAACGTCAACTCAAATATTGAACAAAAAATATTTATCTGAAGTTGGCAGTATTTGCTGTCATAACGTAAAATAAAGTCAACGTTGCTGAATGTACCCGGCCTCGTCTGACAAGCTTGCGAGTTGTCAGAGAACTCTATGCAATATTGACAACATTGCGTATCAATCTGACAAGAAAATAAACAACATAACCTAAAATTTCAATATAAACAGTGGAATATGCCAAATTTCCATGGCCAACCGACGGCTCAACATTTCGTGAACGGACTAAAGGTATATTATGATAAATCAAAAACTGACACAAGGCCGTAGCGAGGGGGGGTCCGATGGGGTCCGGACCCCTACCGAAAATTTTCGGCAGTACGGTATTTTTGCTTTTTAGCATCAACCATTCGGTGGGACATAAGAAAGTAAGGTCTTCACTATACCGGCCCCCCCCCCAGAAATTTTTTTCCGGCTACGGCCTTGAACTGACATAATTCACAAACACAAGATCAGTTACAATCATCTGAAATCTACCAACCAGCATACGTTCCAAAATTCAAATACTCACAGAATTCATCTTTATACGATCAATTTCTAGTTATTCCATTCATAAATAGAAACGGTAATGGAACGTCACTAAATTGCTAACGTCGATCTATTCTAGCTCACACCGTCAGTTATTTTTGTTCATGATAATATTGATGGAACTCCCAAGCTGTCTTTGAATGAGGGGTCAGGACATGATGCATCTTTTTGTGGGTAGTACAAAAGAGATCTTCATTCCTTTTGTTTGGAAGTTCAAGTTTAAGTATCTAAACTTTCCGCTTTGAAGTGGGTCTGAATTGGCAAGAGGAATATATTTCAATTCTACAGACACCACAATGTTCTTCAGAAAAATGAAACTTTTCTGAACGCTCGTTCTACTTATAAGAGTGTTATATCGTTTTGCCAAAATGTCTGAAATTTTCGACTTTTGAGCTGAAAATAGTCTACTACGATATTTGTCGAATACCTGGTGATAAATCCGTGATCATAATTGTGTCTGTGGGGCTCTCCGTCCGTAAACACGATAATTCTCAACAGGACTGTCCTAGAGACTTGAAATTTTCAATGTAGGTTCAGTTTCTAAATGCCGCAGTTGAGTTCTATAACGCCTAGAATCGCAATGCGTGTTCCATAAAATATGGCTATTTTTTACGTTTATAATGACCTGGAATGGAATAAATAAAATGTTTATGTCCAAAGAAATACAACAACATAATTTGGTGTGGAATTTTTTTACCGAATGCCTCACGAGAGGTAAAATCCGGAATAATATAAGAACGAAAGGATTTGGGGAATATGTAACAGACTTTTTCCAGTCATTCAGACATCCTTTTTTTCACTTGTGATTCGTGAGCGGGCCATGGTTCGAGTGAAGTAGGGGAGAATAGGTTTTCTTGATGACTCGAAAAAGTCCGATACCTGTTCGGTTTCCAGCAATAGTTTTTCGTTGAATGAAGGAATTATTGACTAAAGTACCTTTTTGAAAAGCTAACGTTACAGAGAAGTTTTTCCTCATGCTCGTACCTACACCAAGTTCATAATAGTTTTTTCGAATAATTCTGAATTTTTTATCAAGATTTGAAAGGAAAGCAGGTGCAACTATTATGACCCTCGGGTTATCAGAAAATTTAGTGGATACTTTTTCGCAAGAAATGAGGGCAATCTCCTCAGGTTTAAAAAAATATTCATTGAATATTTAGAGTCAAGTATTATTCACAAAATCAATTATTATCGACATCGAAGCAAAATATTTCGAAAAAGTTGAAAAATTGCCATATCATAGTAACAATAAATTTTCGGACCCTGCTTCACTAGACGCATTTTGCTGCAAATGACGTCTAGTATATCCCTTTCGAAGGATCACGTAGAACTACCGAACACCCTGTATTTGATTGAATTCTGGAGAAACTTAAGAAAGCCAAGACTTTCAACGACGAGTGTATAAACGAATTTTTGTGGAACCATATCTCAAAAGAATGAGATTTAACCCGGCGTTTCTTATGTGGGGTATGTCAAACCCCAGGCACCGATTATTGGTAGTAGCTTCTTAATAAAGTCTTTACTATCGAATCAAAGCGTTATTGCAGTATTCCGCTGTCATTACAGTGAGCGGAACGCAATTAAAATGCTCTGGGGTATCTCTATCTCTCACCCCACGTAGATATGTACTTGGGTTTATGGTTTTAATAGAAACGGTTAGTTTTTATGTTGGAGGCATTCGGTTTTAGAATATGAGTTGTTCATATTTTTTTTTTTTTTAAAAGCATGTCATACAAACAACACAAAGCTTATTGCTCTTTGGGCTGCAGTTGAAAGTGATGGCGATAAAATTGCACCAGGGAGCGAAAACGACATTGATCTAAAGTTCAAGAAAATATTCGACATAATATCATGAATTTTGGCCAAGAGGATAACCCAAAGAGTTGCTGGGAGGTGTTGTTTGTGCTCAGAGGCCGAGATCAAAAGTCTTGATATTCTTGTGTCAAATTAAACTCACTATTTCATCTAGAACATTTTGTGATAAGCTCCCAAAATTGCCTAAATTCAGGAAGCAAGTAGTTTTCGATTGAGAATCCGAAATTTTGTTTGTTTTATTTCGTTCATTATCCTGAAACTAGTTCCGGTTAGCAATTTCTAGAAATGTCTTTTTTTATTCATAATCTACTCTAGTTGGATTCATGTTTTGTATTCGATGAGAACTGACCTTTCCCAGTTCATTATTGTTTTTTATTTAATAGAGCTATGAGAGTTCATGTTTTTTTATTGTGAAAGGATTCTAGACGATAACCTCAGCTCAGGAGATGAGAAAAAAAATCAGAAAAAAATGGAGTAAAAAAAAAAGATGATTTTATGTTGGAGTATATGATACACTACATTTGTTTTGGTGGGAAGAAAATCCACATACAGTGTGGAACAGCCAAATGGAATAAATTCGATAACGAATAAATGATAGTGAGTTGGGAAAAACGCTTGGACACGGCGATTTGTATTTTGAATGTGCATTATTTTCGAAAAAAAAATAATGATATAGGGTCTGTCATTGGCCGATACCAACTTTCCTATTTTAAATACAACCCCCCGTATATTATTGATTTCTTAGATTCTTCAGAAAAATTTAGACATAATTCATGTACAATGTCCTCAACTATCTTCAACTGTTTGGGAAATATTAATTGTTTTCAGATGTAGGTATTACAAAAATTAACATTGAAAAAAGATAATTATTTCATTTCACAAATTCGTTACATTATACTCAATACATCTCTCACATTGAAATTAATGTTTTTTCACATTATTCGTGAAATAAAATGATTTTTTTTAAGTTAATTTTTGTAATACATCTGACAACACTTATTATTTCTGAAACAGTTGAAGGTAGATATGGGACATTGTACATGAATTATATCTAGAAATTTCTAAAGAATCCAAAAAACTAATAAAATACAGGGGGTTGTATTTGAAAGAAGAAAGCTGGTATAGGCCAGTGTCACATTAAACACCCTATATCAATTTTTTTTTAAAATGCGCATCTGAAAATACAAATCGACGTGTCCAAGCGTTTTTCTCAACACGCTCTCATTTATTAGTTATCGAATTCATTCCATTTGGCTGTTCCACACTGTATGTAACATGTGACGCCGGGTTAAACATAATAACTGTTTTGACATAAAATATGAACCGAAGAGCAGCTGAAATCTCAGCACACTCACTTTCCTAAAGGACCGCGTAGGTTAGGTCATGAACAATCGATAAAATCGTACGTGAACATCATCTTGATTGACTCGCGTCGGTGTGGACTTGCAACTTGTACTTTCTGGGTATGCTTCCGTTGTTCAACTCGCCACCAAAACACGTGGATCAGGCTGGCGGCAGTCATTTGTTTCGCGCGGAGCTTACCGGTTGAAAGTTATCGGCGGTAGATCGTTTGAAATGATAGAACTTATTCCGGAACGAACCCAAAACAAAAATTGACAGTTCCACATTTTCCCCTCTTTGAAATAGTGATTTCAGTCCGATCATACCCATAAAAAAATTAACAATTCTATCTTTTTTTTTCGAAATAGTGAAAAAATTTTGTGCTAATTCACTCGTGATCATACCCATAAGAAAAATTGACAGTTTCACGTTTTTTTCCTTTTTTAAAATAGTGGAGAATTTCAGTGCGAATTCAAGTTCCGGATGTGGTTGGCGGTGTTGCTAGACGCCTTTTGTTTCGGTGAATTTTTTATGTGATTTAAATGCATCGAATAATTGGACAGTTGGAAATTGTTCTGTATATAACCTTGGACTCAGTTAATGATTTTCATTGCCGTAAACTACTGTTATTAATCAATTTGACTGTTCAATGTCAATGGTATTGGTAGTTAGATAAGTTGATTGATTCAAAGAATGCTCGATGATGATGACAGGGAATTTATATTAAGGTTCTGAGTTGATTTTATGATATACACATGATAACAATTTCAATCATTTATTTATTTTTGTACACTCAAAATTTTGGTTGATTCTTATCCATACGATGAGAACACAAAAATTATTTCCTGATTTATAAAAAGTCCAGAAATATTTTTCGTGAAAATCTATTCATGCACTTCAGGGAACTGGTAATTTTATTTAATAATTTCTGTGAACTCAAAGGAAATTTTTAGTCCCTTGAAATTAGCATAACCTCCTTTGATTTTTCAACGTTTTATGAGAATTGTTTCAATCAAAATAATAATCGAGAATTTTCGAGTTTCACACCTAATTTTTTTCTGAAATAACAGCTCGTTGTTTTGCAGAAAATATGCCCGAAAATTCAGTTGCGTTTGGTCCTTGCACTACGTGAAGGGAGGAATTGTTGACGTAGACCTAAATCTAACGAAACAAGAAGTTTCTCTTCAAATTTGTATACCAAGTTCATAAACTTTATTCGAGCAATTCTCAATTTTATCATCGAGATTTTATGAGTTAAACATGTTCAGTTAGTCCCATGACCCTGTATATCTCGGGTAACTACTATTTCGCAAGAAATGATGACCATCTTCTTAACTTTGACGAAAATGTCTCTCAAATATTCAGGGTCGTTTTTACGATATCAATTAATTTCTTTAACGAAGCAAAAAATTTCAAAAAAGTTGAAAATCGCCATATCTTTGTAACCATAGATTTTCAGACCATGCTTCACTAGAATCATATCTCTTTGATGGATTACGTCAAATTACCACACACCCTGTATATTTCATTGATATCAATCACAGTAGTTCTGAAACATTTGCCTTTTAAAATTCAGCAGTAATTAAACAATCATTGAATCATTAAATAATTAATAATAACTATCAAAATTTCCAAAATTCAAATATAAAACAATGAAATATCAATCAGATGTCTGCAGAAACTGAAAAGTAATACCTACAATTTATAAGCCTTCATATAATTTCTGCCACTGAAGACCTATTATTCCATCAGAAAATTTACTCCATTAAACTGATTTCCACCAGAATTTAGGAGAACTGTCATATTGTTATAAATTGGATCTCTACAATTACTTTCTGAAATAAATAAACACTACTCTGTAAATAAACCATATTGACATTCACATAGAAATTCTGACCAGAGAAATATTCTCTGATATTTATTGATTTGTTATGCCATCTCTTTTATTCTCACGAATATCTCCCTAATATAAATATCACCTGACATGATTTCAGATCAAAATCAACTAAAATATACGCAACAATCGAATTAATTGTTTACTAACCAACAAAAGGAATTTCGTAACATCGAAAACCACAATTTAGCAATTTTCCAATTCAGTAAACAATTTTCTGTGATCGGCAAATCGATGATAATACGTGCACGTCATTTGAACCTTGTAGATGTAATAATTTCTGTTAATTGTCGAAGTAAATAGAAAAAGTTGGCGGCAGTGTGCTCGGTACTTCACAGTGTATCTTCATTAAAATTGACAATTGAGTGATCTGAACCTTGTGACTGTGACCATAATGGATTATGTCATTTGGAGAGTATTGATGAAAAAATACTCGAAAGTACGACTTGGATTATATAAGTCTCTGGTAAGTTCTCTTATGTTTAATCATGTCAAATATTTTAAAAATTTAGTTTCGAAACGATTTGTTTTCTTTTAATGCTCAATGACGAATCATTCACGAAAAAAGTACAAATAACATCTTTATCTTGGGATATCACTTGGTGTTTTTGTTTCAAGTCAATCATGGTTATGATAATGATCTGGAATCGAGATGGATGTTTCTTTCTCCGCTGACCCCAAAATTAAAGGTGACTTCAATGTGTACTAAATTGAACATTAATGATCTAAATTTTAATGTTCAATTTATGCTATTTCAATGTGCAATTGGCATGGACAGAGGCATGAACAACCGAATACAAATCATTCAGAAGCAATACGAGTAATGTCAAAACTCTACTGAAACATAGAATAGAAATATTATTATTTCGAATGTATATAGGTATCTACTACAAAATAGGAATGTTTCGGTAAATATCTTGTTTACCGCCCAGTTACAGATTTTCAACATATTTGGCATATTGTTCCGTTATGATGTTGTGATGCCGCAGTTTCAATTTGATCTATAATCTATGATCTATAAATCGTTCATTATTCAAGTGCCAGTTCTCTTAATAAGAGCCAGATCTTTTTTTAGTGAAAAATGAGTCTTTTTTGGTGATTCCCACTGTTCCTATCTTAGCTTAGCTTAGCTAAGATAGGAACAGTGCCAAGTTTTTATAAGAGTGGGAATCACCCAAAAACACTTATTTTTCACTAAAAAAACAAAGGTCTGACTCGTATTAAGACAAATGGCACCTGAATTCTGAACGATTTATAGAATTTCGTTCTCGATTTTCTCGGGAAATATTGATTTGCCTGTGCTCAAATTGAAACTGTGGCATCACAACATCATAACGAAACAATATGCCAAATATTTTGAAAATCGGTAACTGGGCGGTAAACTAGATGTTTGGTCGAGTATTTGGTCGAATTCAATTATGTCCTTGGGGCAGGCGGTCCGGAGTGAACACGATAACTTTCGGGAGGATGTAGGAGATAGATAAAACATTGCCATTTTTTCAATAGAATCAAGCACAAGCTTCTAATTCCAATCAGTTTCTTCTCATATTGTTTGGGTTTTTAATTATATTTAAACAAACTACATGCCAGTTGTTCATGCATCTCCCTAAATATTTTTTATCCTTGTAATAAATATATGATGAACCAACTCAGGAGACCAATCATATTATAGTCGAAACTTCGAAAATATCAGATATATCCGCTAGAGAATAGCACCCTGCTTCAGAAAACAAGGGCACCACAATAAAATATAAAATTGATGTTTTTGCTCAACAAAAAGAGTGATTATTTTTTATGAAAATTAATAACCTCTGGGAAATTTGAAAAATTATATATTGAAATCAGAAAACTGTTGGATTGAACGCCCAATTCGGATTCATGGAATTTTCGAGAATATCACGATAATTATCACTGAATAAGTTTCGAAATATCGGTCACAAATAGCAGATGAATAAACCGAGAATTTTCATATTTTCAAGCGATCATTTGAGTTTCACAACATAAGTAAGGAGGGAAAAAGAAAAGATCCGTTCTAAAAAAAATTCTGATCCTTTTTCTAGCAAATGACAGAGAAATTTGAAATCACCGAATTTTAATTGAAGTTTTATTCTAGATATCACCTGTATAAGAAACATCTTGACTGGAAATAAAGCATAATGATATTTTTTAAGAAATTCCATTTCGCTTTTACTTTCTGCAGTTAATAAATATTAATTCAATTGAGCGGAAATTATTTAATTGACAAACGTTTATATTTAATTGCAGTTTCTCTCGGAATATCGTAACATACATTTAATTCATGAGAAATAGAGCATACTTATCAGTTCTCTTCATTTTCTATGGAAATAGAATTTTATCGCGAAATTTAACTGTTTCGGTTCAAATTAACAGATAATGCCACCTGCACTGAAATTATTGGTTTTCAGTAGCAACTGTTAAATTATCGATGGTTGCAAATTGAATATTCTCGAGATTGTTCACACGTTTGCGTTTTCTAGTACTTTCTACCATAAAGATAACATTGAAATAAGGAAATCCTGCAAGTTATTCACGGGAAAAAAGCTGATAGCTTCATCGGAACAAGGGATTGCAAAGGGTAAAAGAAGCCCCTTCTCAACCTTGTTTCATAGAAAACTTTTTTTCATATTCATATTTCACAATCAAAAGAGCTTTTGGATAGTCTGATCCATTGTTCGCAAATGGAGTTTCTTGTAGTTAGTACGTGAATCCACGATTCTGGGGTAAAAAATGTATTTTTTTGATAGTGTGAGTCGTAGAGTAATGTCAACATAACATGGAAAAAAAGGAGTAGTGAATAATGTATAAATATGACAGCAAAATTTCTTTGAATGCTATTCCTCTCGCATAAAATACTGGCTCAAGTTCATTCCCACTAATTTTTCGGTTTTAAGAAAAAAATCAAAAAAAGCAGCGAGCCCCGAGCAGGTGCTTTAGAGCGCTCGTTCGTTGGTGAATCAATTATGTTATTACCTAAATTTTTTTTGTAGAACTTTAGACTCAAACCTTATACATACAATATGATTGCAAAATGTCAGCACGATCGAAATTATATTCTGAAATTTCTTCAAAAAATTCAATAAGGAAGAAATTAATTTAAAAAGAATTGATTCTATTTTTCTAGATAATCCGATCCTCCTAAAATTTTGCAATATATTAATTCTCATTCACAAAATAAATTTCACTTGAATCGGATATCTTGTTATGGAAATATAGAGATTCTTCTTTTCAATATTCCAATTGAATTTTTTTATGGTTCTGTTTAAAATATCTACACGAATATTTGTATGAGGCTTATTATGTGCATCTTGCATGTGGCCGCAAAATATTTCGATTGGTTTCGTTTTGTCTGAGCTGGCGAGGAACAAAAATTCTGAATTATACCATTTTCGGTTCAAGTAGAACGGGCGCTCATAAATTGAAAACTGCTTTACAGGCGCTATGTTTAGAGGGCTGTAACTAAGCAGGGTACATCTAAAAAGTTGATATGAAAGAGCCATAAGGAATCAGCGCTCAATTCTTTCGCAACTCTTCATATACAAATATAGAGGACCCCGCACATTTCTTATGGGAATTGGTCCGGGGATCATGGCGGCTTGTGACGAATAAAGTGATGAGGCACATAAAAAAATATTAATCTTATAAACTCTTTCTGTCAGCTGCATACTTATCATTATGAAAAAATCCTTCGGTATTAATGCTCCAATGATTCTATAGGCTTTTTGGGTGGTAATTGCCCTGAGATAAGTTTTTCAACTCGCTTCAACCAGTTTTTCACTAAACCCTATCGGATGTATTATTAACACTGCCAAAAAATAATTTGATAGAGTTACACTGCCCGTAGGCCAGTAGTACTCTCATTTTGAAACCTCCGATTCGATTTTCCTACCGCACCGATAGTCAAGATTTGGAATAGGTTGAATAACTTCTTCAATTGTACATATTTATACTCATAGGAATGACTCAAAAACTGTTTCTGTTTATTGAAACACTCTGCAATATCACGAGTACTCACAAACCCAATAAACCCAAACCAGAGTGAAATTTCCACTATCTTCCGCTTCACGATTACCCGAATATGTGCAGTTTGCCGCATGAACGAAACAAACGATCACGGATCAAGGGTGATAGTCCGGTCAATCCAGACCAAAAATTAGGGTGAAGTACATAAAATCCCAACAAGCTGAAAATCGGTAAATTTTCGAAACATAATAATAAATAATATATTAAAATAGTTCCCATCATTCCCGTGGATGGACAAAAATTATTCAAGTTCAAAGGTCGAAAAATGAGCTTTTCGCGATTTTCAGCAAAACGGGGAGTTTCATCAAATAAGTAAATCAGACAAAAATGGAGATGTTAAGAATTATCTTCAAAAATGTATCAATACTTTTTTTCCTACGAGGCACCGTTTCTGAGCTAAAACCTTCAAATGTTCTAAAAGTTGTTACTGAGGCTAGCCTCAAATTCACCTTAGAAGCCGCAATAGATAAACAACGAACGGGAGGTTCATGATCTCGTCACGTCGATGTGAAAACGCGCTAGACAAGGAAGCGCGTGAGGCAAGCCTCACCTCACCGTTTACGCCTTGAAGAGGAAGTGAGATGAATGTACAAAAATCGGACCTTAACGCCTGTAACATGTAACGTTACGGTCCGATTTTTGTGCATTCATCGTAACGTCAGTAACATGTAATGTTACAGACGTCTGTAGCTGTACCCGGCTTGAGATTGAGCTCGGGGAAGACGAGTGCAGTATCGTACAAAAAATTGAGACTGAAGAACATAATGGGATGATGAAATTGATTAATAAAATATTGGAATAATTCGCTTGATATTAGGTTTGTTCCAACTCAAGAATTGACCGTACAATGATCGTCAGGATTCTGCGCAATAGATAAAAATGTGTTCCAACTGAAAAAATTATCGTTTGAGAACGGTTTCGTTTTTGTTCCATCCTGCTTCGGGACCGGAGTGGAACGGTTTTGTGATCGTCATTTTCGATCCCTGGTCTGGAGCAAGTACTGTTTGGACGGTTTCTTGTACGGTCAAAGTTTTTGGACGTGCGCATAAGATCGATTACTAACAGTTTCATGACCGTCAAATTACCGTACAAAAGTCAGCTGTTGGAACAAACCTATTATTTGTTATTCCGTAATTTATTTGGTGAGGCACTGCCTCACCTGCCTCATAGGACAAGCCGCCACTGGGTGGATTTGGCTGAAAATTTGATTGATGTTCTGCTAATCCTTCTGATCAAATGTCTCCACAGTCACGAAGCTGAAAAATGCATACTTCTATGAGTTTTTAGCGATGTTTTGTATCTATTATGGCTTACGTATTACCGTTCACACAGAAATGTTTGAAAATATTTCGTGATTATTGAAAGCAGATTTTGCTGTATTTTGGCGTCGAAAAGGGAGAACTCACGTAGAAATATTTTCTATAGTCCGTTCACGAAAGGTTAGCCGTCGGTTGGCCATGGAAATTTGGCATATTCCACTATATTAAAATTTTAGGTTTGCTGTCAATTTTCTTGTCAGATTGATAAGCAATGTTGTCAATCTTGCATAGAGTTCTCTGATAACTCGCAAGCTCGTCGGACGAGGCCAGGTACATTCGGCAACGTTGAATTTATTTTACGTTGTGACAGCAAATACTGCCAACTTTAGATAAATAAAGAAACGCCTACTATGTGCTCAACCTTTCGTGAACGGACTATACGTGATGTCACAATGACAGAATTGACAAAATCTGCTTTCAATAACCACGAAATATTTTCAAACATTTCTGTGTTAACTGTAATACGTAAGCCATAATGGATACAAAAAATTGCTAAAAACTCCAAGAAGTATGCATTTTTCAGCTTCGTGACTGTGGAGACCTTTGATCAGGAGGATTAGTAGAACATCATATCAAATTTTCAGCCAAATCCACTGGGACCCAATTCCCGTAAGATTTGTGCGGTATCCTTCCTTGATAAACTATTGATTTTATCCAATACATTTATGCTTCAATTTTTTCTGTTCGATTATGCCTTCATAAATTCTAGTTGATCCTGTCAGTAAGTATACCGCCGATTGTAAACAACAAAACTCTTCCATAAGAAAAGAAGAAATGAAAATTTTATTAATGGTTTTCCGAAATAAATGAGTGCGGATAAATATATGACTGTGAAGCTTTTTCTAAAAATGCATCCAAGAATAAGTCGATCACAAATCATTCTGTGAAATGCAATGTTCTCTCTAGTAATACTAAGGCTCTGAAAAGGGGAGTATACCAGACAGCCATGCTGGGTCCAACCACAGACTCGAAAATTACAGAACATTTCGAATGAAATGAAATCTGTAATCGAATAAATGCTTATGCTTACCTGTCTAGTCTCCAACTTTATTGTTTTGAATAAAAAATCAATACTTTCTATTAACTATTCTTCAAAAGAAGCACGCAACTAACAATAGTGCACAATAACTGAGAAATTGACATTAACATCTGTAATTTTCGAGTATGCCAGACAGGCTGACTGGGTCCAACCATAGACTCGAAAATTACAGATGTTAATGTCAATTTCTCAGTTATTGTGCACTATTGTTAGTTGCGTGCTTCTTTTGAAGAATAGTTAATAGTAAGTATTGATTTTTTATTCAAAACAATAAAGTTAGAGACTAGACAGGTAAGCATAAGCATTTATTCGATTACAGATTTCATTTCATTCGAATTGTTCTGTAATTTTCGAGTCTGTGGTTGGACCCAGCATGGCTGTCTGGTATACTCCCCTTTTCAGAGCCTTAGTAATACTACTAGAGGTCAAATTTGACGGTTGATGGTTTTCGGTTGGAAAATTCCACACCAAGTTGTATCATTCATTATCATATTTAACTGAACGAATACGTTTTATTCATTCCATCCCAAGTCATCATAAACGTCAAAATTTCCCAGTATAATTCACTCTTGGGTATTCAAGAAGAAAAAAATTGTACTGAAACTCATCTGTTGCGCTAGCGATCTGTCAAAAATATACTTTTCCATTAGCTTAGAATTACAGGTGTGGAATTTTCAGTACATCTGAAGCTATTCAATATAATTCGGGGTGCAGCCAGAAATGTCCAGACTAAACAGGCCCATGACATCGATCGAAAACCCGAAGCCAGATTCTGTTAACGTCAATTGTATTTTATAGACACATCGTTACTCTTCCCCGCCCTCCTTGACCAATAAGTTTTTCCACTCCAGGTAATAGGAAGGCGCGTCAGTTTGCGAATATTGATTTACAATTAAACGAAGTAGCGTTCACCTGGACAGATAATGCCTCGATATACAAAGAAATGAATCAGCTATTTCCTTTCAGAACTTCCTTTTCGAGTTGATGAACCCTACCCTTCCTCTTTCCGAAGAATAGGAACATCACATTATTTTTCCATCTTTGTGAGAAGTTTGTGGAAAATTATGGTTTTGGCCACATAGCATTACCACCATTGAAACAGAGTCAGGAAGGTCTGAAAAAGCAAACTAATCAATTTTGATTCCATGAAATAGAAGTTTGCGAAGTTTAGTATCAGTTTTGAGCTAGCAGTAAAACGAGGAATAAAAAAACTTAAGAAACTCTGAGCAGGACCTTTTGAACGCCTGTTCATTGGTGGCGCCATGAGACTATTACCTCAAAATTTTATATGTGATTAATACCAAATATACAAATGCAGAATCTCAGCACAATATGAATAAAATTCTGGAAATTATACAAAAAATGAATTACATAAGAATAAATAATTAAAATTAAATTCCATGGTTTCGACTATGCGATCCTCTCGAAATCTTGCATGAACATTCAGTAAATCAATCTTGATTCGCGAAATAAATTTCACACGAATCGGATATCCTTCTTTTCAATATTCCAGTTGAATATTCTATGGTTCTGTTAACACCCTGAATACAAAATTTTGCGAGAAAATTCATGTATCAGTCTCCATACACAAACGAAATTTCACTCGAAACGGATATTATTATATGAAAATTCTTCTTGCGATTGAATTTTCTATGGTTCTCTTAACACTATGGCCACAAAATCAAATTGCATGAACATTCAGTATATCAAGCTCTATGCACAAAATAAATTTCACTCGAATCAGATATCTTTTCCATAGAACTATAAAGTTTCATTTTTTCTATATTCCAATCGAATTTTTTATGGTTCTGTGTACACTATGGCCACAAAATTTTGGATGAGGCTAATTATTGTGAGCATTTTGCATGTGGCCGCAAGATTTCATTTCGATTGATTCCATTTCTTCTGAGATATTGGGGGACAAAAATGTTTAATGGATATATTTCATAGAACACCCTGTACGATTTGGCTGGTTAACAAACTTAACTGAAGCATTCAGGAAACGAACTCACCTTGAAAATCTCAAGTCTCTAGGAAAATCCCTTTGAAAGTAATCGTGCAAACGGACGGATGGTTCCATGGACAGAATTGAATTAAAATAAAATTTAAAAGAGCACTGATCTGAAATCAGAAGCTTTTGCTCTCTTGTTTATTGAGAAAACGTTTAATCCAATTTGAATATCCTGAAGGCTATTGATTTCATTCTATTCATTCATGAATTCATCTTTTCTTTTAAAATCTTAATCCTACCCTGTAAATTTCAAATCTCGTTTCTTCTGGAAGTTTATCTACGGCTGACCAAAAACATACAGACATGTAGTTAGTTGTCCCCTATCTAGCGTGAAAATTTCAAATTTGTAACAAGTTTCGTCCGAGAGTTAAAGCGACCAGAAATTTACGGTTCACCACGCTCAATTTTTTTTTTATTTCCAATGACTCGTTCCCCGCAAAATTTCGCACGAATTTGCGTGTCATTATTTTCCTACAAAATAACAAATTTGGAGATGATCGGATGTGTAGTTTCGGAAAAATATCAAAAATTTAGAATGTCATAACTTGGAACCGACCGAACCAATTTGAACAGTTAACGAATAACTGCGGGATGCAGAACATGGATCAACTCTCAAAATTCCATGAACCTTACCTAACCCGTTCGAGAGTTATTGTGTTCACGGCCTGACAGAATTTGCATTCATGTGGTATTTTTATATACACAAGTAATGTAATCTGAACAAGAGAGTTCAAACGCCTATCGGAGTTGAAAAAATTTAAGAAGAATCCTGAGCAGGTGCTTTTGAGCGCTCGTACATTGGTGAAAGCATAATGCTATCACCTCGAAATTTTGTATTGAACAAGAGATTCATGCTAAGTTGTATAAATGAAAAATATCAGAACGATCGAAATCATATTCAGGAAATTCTTCAAAAAAATGGAATATGAAAAAAATCTAATATTAAAGAATTTAATTCTATGACTCTGATGATGCAAGCCTGTTAAAATTTTGCATGAAAATTCAGTATATCAATCTTCATTTACTCAATAAGTTTCACTCGAATCGGACATCCTGTTCTGGAAATATACTCGTATAATGATTCTTCTTTTCAAAATTCCAATAGAATTTTCTACGGTTCTGTTAACACTAGGGTAAAACCCGGAAAGATGTCCCATTTTCAAAATACCTTACTTACTCAACAAAAAATTAATTTTATTAGTAGATGCTACAGTGACCCTGAACTTTAGTTTTGTAAGGGTTATTGTGAAGTGAGGTCGTTTTTCGCTAGTGTGTGCTATCATCTCCGCAGCAAACTTCACAAACACGTCAGTTTTACAGGTAGGTATTTGCGCTGTAAAACTTCTGAAGTGGTAATGAATTCAGTTATTTTTTTATTACGTCAATACAGTATTTCATGGGTGTAAATCTGAGTATAAAAAGTTGCTGTTTTCTTCTTAATTAATTAAAAAAATTCATGGGCATCTTTCCCTATCGAAAAGGATAGTTGCCCTGATTTTTCGAGTTATGGGTTCCCCTCAGGTCATCTGAACTAAAACCTTATCTTCTTAGCTGATTTTCGATTCATTCTGTTATTTTGATTCTAAACTTGATTCTTGATTATTTTTGTTGAAACACAAAAGGAAAGGTTCCACAAAATTCAAATTTTCATGAAATTTGGGATTTCTATATCAGAGAAAAGTCTCAGCATTTCCAATCAAAGTGTGGGGCTACCTAAATTCATAGAAATTACTCATATAAAATCAAAACTTTCAAAAATATGAGGCAATTTCAAAGAGTGGGGCATCTATCCAGGTTTTCCCCTATGGCAACAAAATTCTACATGTAATGGGAACTATTAGCATCTTGCATATGGCCTCAAACTTCAATATTGATTGGTTATTTTTGTCTGAGATGTTGAGGAAATAATTTTGGGTGCCAATATTTCATGGAACACCCTGCACTCTTTGGCCGATTAACGAACTTAACCTCGGCATTTGGAAAAGGATCTCATCCTAAAAATCTCAAGTCTCTAGGACACTCAAGTCGGATGGCCACAAGGACAGAATTTGACCACGGATTCGTCATCAGGAATTCGAACCCTATCGTTTGAGACCATTTTCTGTCCAAAATTCGAAAATTACAGACATTCGAGCAAAACGATATAGAACTATGTAGTGTAGTAGAACGAGCTTTCAGAACATATTGAAAGGAATCACTTTGACTTGTAGTCTATTTCACATTTTTGTATATGATTCATCGTTTTTTTAACCATTTCAGACAAAGCATTCTCATAAGGAAACTTGACAAGAATATATTAATTCAAAGCGATTGCTTCAAACGAAATCTAAATGAAACTTCCATGTCACAAACACAACTTTTATTACTTACAATATACTGTCACAATGATAAATAAAAAAAATGTGCACCAATCTCATAAATTTCGTCCACGCATTCACCATATAATTTCTAATTTATTCTCATTCTGTCCGCGAAGTTGAATGAATATGTATTAAATATTCGGACTAATAGCATGTATTTTTTCATTGTCAGAGGTCGCCCGTTGCGAACCAGCTGTCAATTGGTTTTGTTTAGGTCAGACAACAGGATTTGAGTGTTCTGTTCTAGGAATACACTGCTCACCAATTGATAGGGATCACTTACTTGTTCTAAATTTATTTCTGAAATATTCGCTCCAAGATTATAAATTTAGTCAGATATCAGAGTATTTTCAGTTGATAATATGGTTCACTTGAGAAAAGAATAAAAAATGAAAGTTGGAGAGGAAAAAAGACTTTATTAGGAACACTCAAAATTCTGTGTTTGAATAACATAAAAATTTTATGATGAAACCACAACAAGGCTGAAGTTTCGGTTAAGCTAGTACCTAGTTGGTCCCCCACGAGCTCGTCTCAAGCATTCTACCCTACGAGGCATACTTTCGATCAAACGATTTATAAAAATTTTGGGGCAAATTCGTCCAAATATCTCGTAAAGCGTTAAAAAGGTCCTCCAGGTTATTGATCGGTTGTTCTAAGGTTGACAATTGTCTAGATATCTCAGACCAGACATGTTCGATGCAATTCATGTCTGGAGAGCGAGCTGGCCAGTCCATCCTATCAATAGCATGAGTTTCTAGCGCTTCATTAACCAGACGACTACGGTGTGGACGGGCATTATCGTCAACAGGAGGCAACAGGAGTTCTAATTTCGAACCAGACTGTTAGACGACGACTACATGTTCGTGGTTTGAGAGCACGTAGGAGGGTACAACATCCCCGTTTGAATAGGGAACACCGGGTTCATCGACGGCAATGGGCTGAGGAGCACCGCAGTTGGACACTTGAAGATTGGAGCCGATGTTTATTTACGGATGAGTCTAGATTTCGTTTGGTCAACTCCGATGGACGTATTCTTGCTTGGAGGGAAAGAGGTCGAAGGTATGCAGAACAGTTTAGGGTACCCACAACAGCTTTCGGCGGGGGTTCTATATGTGTATGGGGAGGCAATTTTGTGTAGGAGAGTTGATTCTGTTTGAACACAACACATGGTCGTATATTCACATAATACATGTTCATACCATCCATGATAATTATTCACGCGATTGCGATGCGTTTGCACAGATGGTTGTTCTGAGAAGATACATATGAATTGCCATAATCCGCTGCGGCTGCCGTGCGGAATTTCATTTTAATTGACGTAAGCCGTCCACCACCGTATCGCTGGTTAAGAAGCGATGAAACTCATGCTATTGATAGGTGGACTGGCCAGCTCGCTCTCCAGACATGAATTGCATCGAACATGTCTGGTCTGAGAGTCTAGACAATTGTCAACCTTAGAACAACCGATCAATAACCTGGAGGAACTTTCTAACGCTTTACGGGTTTGGACGAATTTGCCCCAAATTTTATAAATCGTTTGTTCGAAAGTATGCCTCTAGGGTAGGGTAGATACTTGAGACGAGCTCGTGGGGGACCAACTAGGTACTAGCTTAACCGAAACTTCAGCCTTCTTGTGGTTTCATCATGAAATTTTTATGTTATTCAACACAGAATTTTGAGTGTTCCTAATAAAGTCTTTTTTCTCTCCAACTTTCCATTTTTTCAGTCTTTTCTCAAGTGAATCATATTATCAACTGAAAATCTCTGATATCTGACTAAATTTATAATCTTGGAGCGAATATTTCAGAAATAAATTTAGAACAAGTAAGTGATCCCTATCAATTGTTGAGCAGTGTAATTTAAATCATAATTGACTTATTAGGTATTCGACAAGTTACAAAGGTCAGTTCGGCATGCATCACGATATTTGAGTTTGTGGAGCATATTGTTCCCAATACTGAATTTCTATGATACGGATTTATGTTCTATGTGGAACGATCGTTGAATGTCAAAAGATGGGCGTAGTATGGAGTCTGGAAGTAGAATACAGTGTTCAGGAACTTTTCTCAATATGGAATAATGATTTATTCATTGGTTGCCAGACAGAGGGATACGAGAGTTGACTGCAATAAGTTATGGTTACCAAAGTTTGACAGTGAAGCAATAGTAATTTACGTAACAAGTCCAGAGAGTGGGGTTTTTGATAATTTTGTTGCAATTTGTACGAAATTATAACGACGTTATATCTTAATATACTCATCTATCTGTCAGTTACCAAAACCATAGACAACAATATTTTACTAAAAAATAATCATTTGACAGAGCACTGTCACTTTATACTCTTATTTTTCTACAACTTAACAATCACAAGAAGATTTGTTGCCTAATTTAACATTTTTTGGGACGAGCAGACAAAATTCGAGGAAGAACCGTAGGCAAGGTCTGGAATTCCAAAAACAATTTTCGGAGGTGTTGCGTACACTATTTTTCGGCAATCACGAAGAAACACTATCGAATTAATGAATTATTGCGAATTTTGAAAGAAAACATTCCAACTTTCGACAACTTATTTTATATGAACTGTCGGCCTTTATTTCGTTGCAATGGTAATGATCAACTGCATTTATCTAAATCATAATATGTACTTCTCAGCCTAGGAAATGCTTTTTTCCCATTAAAAAATTTGAGAGAGCCCTGAGCAGGACGTTTTTCACGCTCGTTCATAGGTGGAACAATTGAGCTAATACCTCAAAATTTTTTATACCACTTGAGATTGATACTAAATATATTAATGCAAAATCTCTGCACGATCGGAATAATATTTTAGAAATCATTCAAAAACTCAAATTGTGAAAACTTTTCAATCGAAAACTAAAATCGAATTTTTTTACTGATTTTCAATAGCCTGTATTTTCAACGGAGGCGATTCGGAAAAATGATAGGGAAAAAAGTGTTTACTTTGACCTCAGAAATCTACAGTTGAAATATATACAAAATATATGAATATTCTTATTCTCAATATGCTAGTTGAATTTTTATGGTTCTGTTAACACAGTGGCCACAAAATATTGCATGAGGCTTATTAGCATCTTGCTTGTGGCCGCAAACTGATTTTTGTTTGAGATATTGAGGAACAAAAACTTTGAATGGCCATATTTTATGGACACTGTGTACTATTTCGCTGATAAACGAACTTAACCGCTGCATTTGGAAACCGAATCCAACCTGAAAATTTCAAATCTCTAGGACAATCTCTTCGAAAGTTATCGTGCTCACGGCCGATCGGAAATTATTCAAAAAATGAAAAATGTAAAAAATGAATAATTACGAAAATTAAATTCTATGGTTCTGATGATGCGATCCTCTTGATATTTTGCATGAATATTCAGCATAATATTTCTTAGAAACTTTATAGGTTTTCACTCCTATAAAGTTTCTAAAAAATGCAGAATCCTCCCAGAATATATTTCAATCGATAAATTCAGCATAATAGTTCTGATTCTCAAAGTGAATTTCACTCGAATCGGATATTCTGTTATGGAAATATAAAGGATCTGTTTTCAAAATTCCAATTGAATTTTCTATGGTTCTGTTGATACTATGGCCATAAAATTCTGCTTGAAGATTCAGTATGTCAATCTCCATTCACAAAAAAGTTTCACCCGAATCGAATATTCTGTTATGGAAATATAAAGATTTTTCTTTTCAATATTCCAAATCAATTTTCTATGATTCTGTTGAAACTATAGCCACCAAATTTTGGATAAACATTCAGAATATCGTTCTCCATTCACAAAAAAAATACTCTAATCGGCCACAAAATTTTGCATGAGGCTTTCATCAGTATCTTGTATTTGGTCTTAACATGTCATTTCGTTTGGTTTCGTATTTTCTGAGATATTGAGGAACAAAATTTTGAATGGTCGTATTTTATGGAACATCCTGTATCCTGATTTGGCTGGTTATCGAATTCAATTGAGCTATTTGGGATCCGAACTCATCCTGAAAATTTCAAGTCTCTAGGACAATCCCTTCGAAAGTTATTGTGCTAACAGACGGTCGGACGGCCGGACGGTCCCACGGACAGAACTGAAGTTGACCACGAATTCGTCATCAGGAAGTCTACAGACATTTGGGCAAAACGATATAGCACTCGTTTAAGTAGAACGAGCGCTCAAAAAGTAATAGTAATTCACTATTCATCAATGCACTCGCGCTAAATATTACAGAAAATTAGTGAGACAAGAAGTGAATTTGCTTCAGCTCAATCGTGATGTTAAAAAATGTGCTCTATAAAAGATCGTGTGACATATAAATAACCGTACCTACCTACCTTGTTCAACTTTTTGCACTTCTCTATTAATTGTGACAGTTCAACTGACCTTTAACGGTACGGGCCGTTAATTGTAACACAGGGCGTATCTTTGTATAATGCCCGATTATTATTGAGAAAATGAACCAAATATCAAATTACGAAGTCATGTTCTGATGAAACATCGCCCAAGCGAGTGCATTTGTGGAGAAGAGCTATGATTGAAGATAGAATGCACTCTCTCTTTGAATAATTATTTTGAAATTACGTGTTATCTGGAAGATTTCTCAATGATTTAATTCAATAAAATTAGGAAGGAGTTTCCGAATTCTTATGTGCTTTTCATTTCGAAATTAGGATGAGATGTTCAGTTGGTGACACCGTGATAGTGATTGACACTATGCATATACATGTATATACACACTATGCATATACATGTATACCGAATACAGATGTAATAAACTATTGGTGCTAACTTAGGTTTTCTCATCTGTTGGTATATTTCAATTTCCCTAGATTATTATCCTGAAACTGGAATTATTAGATATTTGGTGTGAGATTTTACAGAAGTGTCAATAAGGATATATGTTAGAGTTCACTTGAGGAAAGCGACTGCATACAATTGCGTATATTTTCTGATTTTTTCATGTTAGAAAACTTCTTACGAATATAAAACAGAAAAAAAAACGGAAAATATACAAATTGTGAGCAGTCGCTATCCTTAAGTAAACATATACCTACAATATTAATGACACCTCTGGATAATCTCGCGCAAAATATCTAATGATGCCATTTTTAGAATGATAACCTGAAGACTCAGAATGGAAATAAAACAATCTGGAATATGGAAATACTGATGAAAGGCCCTAAATAGCACCAATGCCACCAATAGTTTATTATATCGGTTTATATGTGAAGATCACTAATACTTTTTGTTATTTCTTTGTTTATATGGAATAAAATTGTTTAAACCTTCTTATTTCTTTAATATTTTATATTTGTGGGGTCAACACTTCGCTGTTTTTCGTTCAAAATGTTAAAATTATAGATGATAATTTTATGTGCTTATATGGAAGGGGACTATAAACTGAGAAATAATATGTATTTCATTAGAAATTCCGGCTGATCAAATGGAAATTATGTTTGAAAAATCGACTTTCAGGAAAAATGCCATGTGAACAGTGAAATACTGAATGCTTGCAGATATCGATTGTTAATTATCTTTTCTGATTCAGCTACCTCGAAAACCTATAAAAACATACCAAAGTCAATGGAGTCCGTCATACTTTTTAAATAAATTCGGTTTAAAGATTTTGCATTTTTCATTTTCAAGATGCGATCGAGAGCGTCTGCGTCATGCAGTTCGCTAGGATCGAAGAATTCTCAACGTCAATCCATTCATTAGACCGAGCTTAACAATCAACAGTGATAACCGTTTCTGTAGATCTTAAAGAATTTTTGCAAAATGCTAAAATATAGATGATCATTTTACTCGTATGAACTTATATTGAAGGAGATTGCAGACTGAAAACGAATATAAAATTCATATTTGATTCCGGCAGTCCATCGTTCCTCAGCCCATAACCACCATATAACCATAAATGGAGGCGGCAAAATTTCAACAACATGCGGGCGGCTCAGGTTATCACTTGTCGCATTTCTTCATTTTTTCTCCTTAGAATATAATACAAAACCTAAGGAAACTTCTTTGTGATTTTTTGTAATTGAATGATTGTGAATGGAGCCTGAATTCATGTTACCTAACTTTCGAAAACAGAAATGGCCCCATGGTTTTAATCTTGAAATCAATCTGAGATCATGAACATCTAGAATGATTCATCAGAGTGAATACTGATTAATCTTTCGACATTACTGTCATCCTACAACGATTGAATCACATCTATTGTTACCTAATATTTCCGCCTGGTTTGAAATGAATTTCAGTAACTGTAGGTATACAGATTGAGACTTTATGTTGAAAAACTGTCAACAATAACTCGCTTATTTCTGATTTACATATTATTAGTATTCTATAAAATATAAAATTGTGCTTTCATGGCAGTTATAACGAAATTTAGAAAACAGAATACCTGATATTTTTCAGTGCATAGTCATTTATATTGAAAATAATTCTGAAGAAATAAAGTCACTATTTATGAGGAAAAGTGATAAGGAAATGTTGAAAATATTTCAGGGTTTATTTTCTAGTAGTTGCATTGCAGGGGCAAACTACAGATTATACATTTCCATCAACTACTGAGGAACATTCTTTTACACTCAGCAAGTGGCTAGATACAATATGAAAATAACGATACATTCACCGATTCACGTAACCTACTTTTATTGAAACAATTATCACGAAAAATAGTTATGTATCTTAAAAACTCATTTTTGCTCCACCTTGTCTATTGCTGTTTTAGTACAAACTTATTCGTATTTCCTTTTCAATTTTTTTGTTTAATAATTTTCGAATTGATCATTCGCCTAATCAACTAGTAGTCGTTTTAAGGTTAAAAAAATAATATATTATATTATATGGATTAAAAGTGCATAATTCTTTTACTAGCAATATTTGCAGTTGCGAGGCAGAGCCGAGCGAATGCAAAAATGGTAGTAAAAATAGGCACTTTTAGTCCGTATAATATATACTATTTTTTCTCCAACCAAGTCAAAATTAAAATTAACTTGGTTTTATTCAAAAATCGTTAATAATTTGGTAATAAATGTGAACACCTACTAACTATAACAGCGATAGCGAGTCGGTAGTTAGGAATATCTGGTATATTGTTGGTGAATATTGATTGTCAAGTAGACGTCAAATGCAATCACTTTTAGTCATAGCATTAAAAGTGTTGCCAAGCAAAGAGCAAATTGTTGTACGGTAAGAGAATTTATGGCTTGCACCTGAAAATAGTACATATAGTCCGTTCACGAAAGGTTGAGCCGTCGGTTGGCCATGATAATTTGACATATTCCACCGTGTATATTAAATTTTTAGGTTATGATGTTTATTTTCCTGTCAGATTGAAACGCAATGTTGTCAATATTGCATAGAGTCATCTGATAACTCGCAAGCTCGTCGGACGAGGCGGGTACATTCGGCAACATTGAATTTATTTTACGTTATGACAGCAAATACTGCCAACTTCAGATAAATAAAGAAACGCCTACTATGTGCTCAACCTTTCCAGAACGGAGTATAAATGTCATCATTTTTTGATGATTGGAGGAAAAAATTTTAACGTAACGTTCTACTACAAATACCCCACACGAATGGAAATAAGATAAGATATTTTGTCATAAATCTAACAAAGATTTCAAAAATAATTGCTAGTTTCAAATATCTCAGTGGCGTGCTTTTTTAGCAAGTTTTAAAGTAAAATTTCAATACCCTGCATCTTGGAAAAAAGATCTTTCCGGATCTTCATATAATGAAACCATTTTTCATTAAATGAACTAGGGAATCCCCCATTTCATTGCTTCGGTATACTACCTGAAAATTTAACAGTCTGTTGACTTTTTCCTGTGCAAAAGTCATCCTGAATCTGTAAATATAACTAATAATATCACCCAATTCTTCAGTATTATTCAGAATTGAATAAACTTACAATTATATCGCTAATTAAGCCAAATATCTGAATATTTATAGAAATAAGACTTTGACCCTCAAAACTAGCATTAGGTCTAATAATTAACTTCACTGTTTGCGATTCGTGCTGTTTTTTTGAAACATATGTTTTGGATTCTTGTATTATTTGTGATAATATTTTATTCATTCGAATTCGGCATTTCCAAACAATTGTAATTACGGTCATCGACTCGAAATTGGAAGGCAAATCATGAAAAATGCATGAAATAGGAAGGTAAGTGCTGCTTAATTAGCTAATGTTTTAATTTAATTATGAGCCGGAATGAGTGACGTGGGGACCGAAAGAGAACAAGGAAAAAAAGGTGCGGTTACGGTGTTGGAACAGTGGCGTTTATGTGTTCTCGGAGGAAAAATCACCCACGCTCAGTGCGGTTCGTTTTACATCAAAAATAAGGAGTGGTTAATTTCTGTTTTCTCAAGTCACTTGAGTGGATAGATTTTTTATGACGTGATTAAAAGAAGTTTATGAAGTCAATTGATATGCTAACAGGAAAATTGTCTTGTGGATGATGGATATATGACACTGATCGATTGATCTTGAGCTTTTTAATCACTTTGAATAATTTCGTGGAAAGATGGAAATAATAATAATAATAAACAGAGTGTTTGACATGTGGAATAGGTTACCGCAAACTGTGGTAAATTCGAGTAGTGTTAACTGTTTCAAGAATTCTTTAGACTCCTGGTTGGCTTCTATTCTCTAGTGCGTGATACATGCAGGCTTACAATCTTTTTTGTTCGTGTTTTTCCTGTGGTTTATTCGTCTAATAGGACAGGTGCAGTGAGAGACATATTTTTATTTTCGGTTCCGGTTTGCGAATTTATATTGTTTTTTTTGTATTTTTTTTACCTATTATTCAATATGTGCACCATGTAGATATATGTTATGTATATGAATTATGACTCATATACATAACATATATATCTACATGGTGCACATATTGAATAATAGGTAAAAAAAATACAAAAAAACAATATAAATTCGCAAACCGGAACCGAAAATAAAAATATAATTATTAAATCTAATTATTTGGCTAATAATAATAATAATAATTATTATGAATGTTTATTATTCTAGAAGGCACATTCAAGTAACATGTCACAAAGATGATATAACACAAAATATATACCCTGCGTCTCACAAAAGGACTTCTCCTCCAAATGTCCGTTTCTTCATAAAAATTGCACAAGTCATTGTATCCTTATTCATGAGCAGCTGAATATATGACACTTTCGAATTTCGAGTTTGAAAATGCCCGAAAAATAAATTTTCAAATTTTCATTATTCGAATCTTCACGAAAAGTGCACACGTCGTGGTTTCGTCTGAGACAGCAAAATAAAAATAATTCTAACCCAAGTAAACTTCTAGTTTCGAATATATTTGATAATTTGAATTAAAAAAATTATCCTAACTTATTTATTCACTTTTTAAAACATCAAAGTTCAAGAGGAATTCAAAAAAAGTTATTTTCAACAAAAAGTTTTACTATACAATAATCAATTTCACTACAATTATTTTTGCTGCATCGTGACATGTCATACATATCTAGAAACAGTATGAAATCTGTTACTAGATAGAAGAACTTATGTGTGCCAAGAATTCTTACTTCTTGGTTATATGGTTGCAACAAAATGGAGAGATAGCAAAAATGGACACTAAAGAACTGAAACGACCAGATCAAGATATAATGAGAGGCCGGAGTGCCTTTTGAGATACAAAAAACACGGATAAAAATGTAGGAAATTCAAAAATGAAAAACACTCTGTACATACTTGTTTTGAGTGCTATAAAAAACATTTTCTTGAAGAAATAGAAGAGAATGATAAATTATTGAGACGAATTTTTCATTGGTTTCATTTAGTGGTGGGTGGCTCACCAATAACGCGATGCTCATTTTGAGGGAGTGAATGATGATATTTCGAAAATCTTTTCTGTTGTGTGTGAAGGGTAACTGAAAGCATAATCAAAATTTTTTCCTATGTATACAGGGTATTCCAATACTAAGATACAGAACAAAGTAACACTTTTTTAAATGTAACACCCTATATATGACCTCAAAAATGAAAAGGAAAGCTCAAATTATGATGAGTTTTTTCAGAACATTCTGTAACTTTAATGCACCATTTACGGGAAAATCGCGAATAATTCAGAATATGGAGTCATTTTAATTAGCAATTAATGAAGTAACAATGTTTTTGATTAGACATATCAGCTTGTCCCCGAAGAAAAGAGAAAAATGAACTCTGTTGTATACAGAGTGACCAAAATTTTAATTCTCAAACATCTACTACGAATAATGATAAACTGTCTCATTTCAAAGGAGTGCCCGGTATTTTTTCATCCCGTTGAACGCAAAACACAATTTTCTTTTTCTTTAAGGGGCTGGAAAATACGTCCACTGAAAAAAATGTCTGTATCGCTTGCGTAATTGGTTCCTTTATAAATTGCTATTTAAAATGACTCCACATTCTGAATTTTTGGCGATTTCTCCTAAATGGTGAATCAAATGTACAGAGTGATCTGAAGACACTCTTCATGATTTGAGCTTGCCTATCCATTTTTGAGGTCATATATAAGGTGTTATATTTAAAAAAGTGTAACTTTGGTCTGTATCTTTGAATTGGAACACCCTGTATATATGGAATTAATTTCAAATTTTGCTTCTGATTACCCTTAACAAACCACAAAAAAAGATTTTGGAAATGTCATCATTTACTCCCTCAAAATGAACATCGTGTCAGTGGTTGGCCCCCCAATAAACCTTCGACTTCATTTTTTTGTATTAAGAAATGCTGCATTAATTTTTTTCTAAAATTAAATTCATGTTGATGGAATAGTTATTATGTTTTCGTTGTTTGTATGTAATATTTTTCAAATAGAAACATGTTGACTGTCAGTCCGCAAGCCAGCCCCGAAAGGTATCTAATATCTAGTTGGTTGCAAAGAATCTCTATTCACGAACACCTCCGGTAGCAGCAGGAAAGAGAATGGACAGAGACACGTAGCGGATGGGGCAGGTAGCACTCCAGTTCTTGCAGATCAACTCACTCTCTTTTTGCCTAGTTCACTTTCTCATTGTTAGATGGCGGCAAAGTAGCTCTTCGGAACTTTTTTTCGAAGATGAAATTTTGGTGATTACCGTGATTGGGTGAGATCAGGAGGGCCATCGAAAGGTTCGTTCCTCCATGCGATTACTTTGAATGGCAACAAAAATCTATGAGAATCCGTCGTTAAAATTTTATTTTAAATAACCACCTGTGAAAAAATACCCCTTGATATTTTTCCTGAATTGTAAGATAATATTGCAACGATTTTCCAGCAAAAATAGGTAAAAATATTTTTTAATTATTTCACATAATTTCAACCCTTAAAAATAATAGCTTTAAATGGTGACATATCCACTATTTTTGCGATTGGTGGAGAAATATTCGTGGCGTTTCAAAAAATTCAGTACAGAGAATGATCAGAACATCAGCACTAACAGCACCTTGAAACATCATAAAAAAACCCGATAATAATTATTCAAAGAAATATAGGTAAACGTAAAAAACTGCTCGAAATTTGCCCTAGCAGCTGAAAACTGAATTTCTAACTTTCAAGCTTTTTTTGGGTAACTTGCAGATACTTCAGGAACCTAAATATCTTTTATTATTGAATCAAATTTCAGGACGATAATGTTGAAAAATAAAAACTGCAAAATATATTTAAAAACATTCAAAAATCAATAATTCGAGAACCTAAGAATGAAGAATCAAAAATTCATGGGGTATTTTTGGATAGCCACCGGTCTGAAGAATGCAAGAAAAAATTATTGATGTCAATCTCTCGGACATCCTGTACAAATCAACGAGACAAGGCGCTGAGGCTTGCAATTTCTTCTTCTGTCATTGCCGATTGGTGGTCGCGAGAGCATTGAGGCGGCAGAGTGTGCATGCTCACTTCCTTCGATACTGCTGCAGAAGTCTTTCGGGAATTATTGCCGACAACGCAAGCAGCAGGAGCAGGGGCTGAGTGTAATTGAGGCTAATGGATTCACCTCTAAATTTGTAGAATTTAGGCACTATTTTGACCTCCCAGACTGTTTCATCAGGAACTTCCATCTATTAATTTCGGTTTACTGTCAAAATCAAATCATCTGATATTATAATGACGATTATTAATCAATCAAAACAAGACATCCAATTATACCCGAACACAAAACGTTTACACACAAAATATGTTCGTTACCAAACAAATTGACAGATTTTCCATAATGATGGGTCGTAACCGATGTCCCTTTCGTAATAATGTAACGGGAAGAATTATTGACAGGTCCACGTGCAATCTCACCTGTCAGAATGTCGAATTATTTACCGATGATATACAGTACGGTTCCCGTGAGACATCAACTCGTACGTGGGTGTTTTTTACAGTTCTTGAACGTTTCCGATAACATTCCGAATGTTGATATATCGATATTTGTTACCTATATAAGGATCGATTGCAGTGTTAATATTTGTTTTCTTTTTTAGGTTCACGCTGTTTTATTGTTCGTGAAATGTGTTTGTTGTGGTTACGAATTTTCACCTATTTGATTTTTTAAATAAATGAATGTAGTTATTGGTTATTACTGTGTCAGGTCACGAATTTTACTTGTACTTGTGTATTGTTATATTCCAATGAATGATGAATTAGGCATCAAAATGCAATTGCAATGATAATATTAACACAAATATTTTATTATCGATTGAAATATAATCTGGGAGGATTCCGCATTTCTAAAAAACTTTTTTGGATTTGACTCCCAGTCTTTGAAACAAAAATAATTAAAAATTTTTAGATGAAAAGACGAAATGCTCCTGCGAAAATCTTCACACTAGTTTGTCAGAAGCAAATTGGTTTTGAAAAAATAGTTGCATAACAGTAAAACTTAAAAAAGAAATACATAAATGAAAAATTGTATGTTTTTTCGTTGGCAGTCTAATCAACTTAAATAACAACTTAAATATAAATTAAAATGCAAACAAAAAAAATACACAATTCCGAAGATTTTACAGGTTTATCTGAGGAAGGTGTCTGATATAGACACCGAAACGTTTCATTATCCTTTTCATTTTCGCAGGAGCATTTCAAATTAATCGAAATTTTTCAAATCATTTGTTTCAGAGACTGGGAGTGAAAACCTGCAAAGCTTTTCAGAAATATTTTATTGTCATCCGTTACCGTAAGTTGAATATTCAGGATGAAATATAGCAATTTATTTCAATCTATAGGAAATTGTTTGCTTATGTTAGGGATCTGTTAAGTTGCTTGCTCATCTGAGGTGCATAAAATCGTTACTTTGTAGCATTCATATTTCTTGCTTTTTTCTTCTGGTATTTCTTCATTGTTTGGTTTCCTTCAGAAGTCAAACTACATCAAAACTTTCAAGAAAAGCGATGATCAGGTGCTATTGAACGTTCTTTCATTGGTGGAGCAATAATGCTTTTACCTCATAATTTATTATAGGACTTGATATTGATACTAAAGAGATATATAACTGCAGAATCTCAGCACAATCGTAACTATATTCTGGAAATTATTGGAAAAGACAAAATGTGTGAAAAATCGATAACTAAAAATATCGAAATTCTATGGTTCTGATTTCACTATCCTTTCGAAAATTTGCATGCTCATTCACTTCGCCAATTTACATCCTTCAACTGAAATTCAGTTTTTGCATGAAAATATAAGAAATTTTTTTCTATGTTACGATAAGCTTCTCTATGGCTGTTAATGGTATGTTAACGCAACTCCCAAAACTTTTTGAGTACTTCTTTAAATTGGTATTGAATATTTTATTGCGAAATTTAAAGATCGATCGAATTGACTAATTCTGAATTATTCGATAAATTGGATAATTCATGAGACATTGTAATATATGATTCTGATTATACGACCCTCTTGAAATTCTGCAAGAACATTCAGTATACCAATCTCCATTCACTAAATAAATTTCACTCTAATCGGATATCTGGCCATGGAAATGTGAAGATTGTTTTTTTCAGTACTCCAACTGAATTTTTTATGCTTCGGCTAACACTATGGCCACAACATTTTGCATGAGGCTTCATATGAGCATCTTGCATGTGGTCGAAAATTTCGATTGGTTTCGTTTTGTCCGAGATATTGAGAAAAAAACATTTTGAATGGCCATATTTTCTGGAAACCGTGTATGTTTTGGTACCGGCGTGAACTTAGCCGGTAAAGTTATCCTGTAAAATGAACGGAAATAGCCGAAGGCTCATTGACGTTCGTCAAATTAAACATATGTTCACGAATCGAATAATCGAATCATTTGCACGAATTAATTGCTTATTCGAGTACATTTCGAGGTCTACGATACTATAAAAATGAATTGATTCAGTATCCCACATCAATCAGATATAAAAAGGGCTTCTATCAATACTTCAAGATCAATTTATTATTCGTTCTTATTCGACTCATGTAAACAAAGTGGATGATCCTTTTCGAAAAAATATTCGGAAGGAAGAATCACATCACACAACAAGTAGTCTTTCGTCTTTACAGTTTTGTTTTCGTATGTAAGCCAAATTTGAAGTATTGAAAGAATTCCTGCCTTGATCAAATCTTTTCAATGAGCCTGCTCTCATTTTCTTACATAAAGGATACGTTATCGTTGTCCAGCCAGATTTCAACTACATATTGAAAAAAACTATTGAAATTACCCTCATTTTTTTACATAGCGGAAACTGGGGTGAAAAATCACCCTATAGGTGATTTTTGCCTCTGCGGGGTCGTTATCGTTGTTTAGCCAAAATCTTATTGTTCAAAAAAAGCCTGCTATGACAGCAGCTTTCGAATGAGTCTACCCTCATTTTCTTCCGTAGGGGATAAGGGGGTGGAAATCACCCCTAAAAGTGATTTTTGCCTCTACGGGGTCGTTATCGTTCTTTAGCCAAAATCTTACTATTGAAAAAATCCTGCTATGACAACAGCTTTCGAATGAGCCTACTCTCATTTTCTTCCGTAGGGGATAAGGGGGTGAAAATCAACCCTAAAAGTGATTTTTGCCTCTACGGGGTCGTTATCGTTCTTTAGCCAAAATCTTACTATTAAAAAAATCCTGCTATGACATCAGCTTTCGAATGAGCCTACTCTCATTTTCTTCGGTAGGGGATAAGGGGGTAAAAATTACCCCTAAAGGTGATTTTTGCCTCTACGGGGTCGTTATCGTTCTTTAGCCAAAATCTTACTATTGAAAAAAATCCTGCTATGACATCAGCTTTCGAATGAGCCTACTCTCATTTTCTTCGGTAGGGGATAAGGGGGTAGAAATCACCCCTAAAGGTGATTTTTGCCTCTACGGGGTCGTTATCGTTCTTTAGCCAAAATCTTACTATTGAAAAAAATCCTGCTATGACATCAGCTTTCGAATGAGCCTACTCTCATTTTCTTCGGTAGGGGATAAGGGGGTAAAAATCACCCCTAAAGGTGATTTTTGCCTCTACGGGGTCGTTATCGTTTTTTAGCCAAAATCTTACTATTGAAAAAAATCCTGCTATGCAAAAGCTTTCGAATGAGCCTACTCTCATTTTCTTCCGTAGGGGATAAGGGGGTGAAAATCACCCCTAAAAGTGATTTTTGCCTCTACGGGGTCGTTATCGTTCTTTAGCCAAAATCTTACTATTAAAAAAAATCCTGCTATGACATCAGCTTTCGAATGAGCCTACTCTCATTTTCTTCGGTAGGGGATAAGGGGGTAAAAATCACCCCTAAAGGTGATTTTTGCCTCTACGGGGTCGTTATCGTTTTTTAGCCAAAATCTTACTATTGAAAAAAATCCTGCTATGACAAAAGCTTTCGAATGAGCCTACTCTCATTTTCTTCAGTAGGGGATAAGGGGGTGAAAATCACCCCTAAAAGTGATTTTTGCCTCTACGGGGTCGTTATCGTTCTTTAGCCAAAATCCTACTATTGAAAAAAATCCTGCTATGACAACAGTTTTCGAATGAGCCTACTCTCATTTTCTTCCGTAGGGGATAAGGGGGTAAAAATCACCCCTAAAAGTGATTTTTGCCTCTACGGGGTCGTTATCGTTCTTTAGCCAAAATCTTACTATTAAAAAAGATCCTGCTATGACATCAGCTTTCGAATGAGCCTACTCTCATTTTCTTCGGTAGGGGATAAGGGGGTAAAAATCACCCCTAAAGGTGATTTTTGCCTCTACGGGGTCGTTATCGTTCTTTAGCCAAAATCTTACTATTGAAAAAAATCCTGCTATGACATCAGGTTTCGAATGAGCCTACTCTCATTTTCTTCGGTAGGGGATAAGGGGGTAAAAATCACCCCTAAAGGTGATTTTTGCCTCTACGGGGTCGTTATCGTTCTTTAGCCAAAATCTTACTATTAAAAAAAATCCTGCTATGACATCAGCTTTCGAATGAGCCTACTCTCATTTTCTTCGGTAGGGGTTAAGGGGGTAAAATCACCCCTAAAGGTGATTTTTGCCTCTACGGGGTCGTTATCGTTCTTTAGCCAAAATCTTACTATTAAAAAAATCCTGCTATGACATCAGCTTTCGAATGAGCCTATTCTCATTTTCTTCGGTAGGGGATAAGGGGGTAAAAATCACCCCTAAAAGTGATTTTTGCCTCTACGGGGTCGTTATCGTTCTTTAGCCAAAATCTTACTATTGAAAAAAATCCTGCTATGACATCAGCTTTCGAATGAGCCTACTCTCATTTTCTTCGGTAGGGGATAAGGGTGTAAAAATCACCCCTAAAGGTGATTTTTGCCTCTACGGGGTCGTTATCGTTCTTTAGCCAAAATCCTACTATTGAAAAAAATCCTGCTATGACAACAGTTTTCGAATGAGCCTACTCTCATTTTCTTCCGTAGGGGATAAGGGGGTGAAAATCACCCCTAAAAGTGATTTTTGCCTGTACGGGGTCGTTATCGTTTTTTAGCCAAAATCTTACTATTGAGAGAAATCCTGCTATGACAACAGCTTCCGAATGAGCCTACTCTCATTTTCTTCTGTAGGGGATAAGGGGGTGAAAATCACCCCTAAAAGTGATTTTTGCCTCTACGGGGTCGTTATCGTTCTTTAGCCAAAATCTTACTATTAAAAAAAATCCTGCTATGACATCAGCTTTAGGGGTGATTTTTACCCCCTTATCCCCTACCGAAGAAAATGAGAGTAGGCTCATTCGAAAGCTGATGTCATAGCAGGATTTTTTTCAATAGTAAGATTTTGGCTAAAGAACGATAACGACCCCGTAGAGGCAAAATCACCTTTAGGGTGATTTTTACCCCCTTATCCCCTACCGAAGAAAATGAGAGTAGGCTCATTCGAAAGCTGATGTCATAGCAGGATTTTTTTAATAGTAAGATTTTGGCTAAAGAACGATAACGACCCCGTAGAGGCAAAAATCACTTTTAGGGGTGATTTTCACCCCCTTATCCCCTACGGAAGAAAATGAGAGTAGGCTTATTCGAAAGCTGTTGTCATAGCAGGATTTTTTTCAATAGTAAGATTTTGGCTAAAGAACGATAACGACCCCGTAGAGGCAAAAATCACTTTTAGGGGTGATTTCCACCCCTTATCCCCTACGGAAGAAAATGAGGGTAGACTCATTCGAAAGCTGCTGTCATAGCAGGCTTTTTTTGAACAATAAGATTTTGGCTAAACAACGATAACGACCCCGCAGAGGCAAAAATCACCTATAGGGTGATTTTTCACCCCAGTTTCCGCTATGTAAAAAAATGGGGGTAATTTCAATAGTTTTTTTCAATATGTAGTTGAAATCTGGCTGGACAACGATAACGTATCCTTTATGTAAGAAAATGAGAGCAGGCTCATTGAAAAGATTTGATCAAGGCAGGAATTCTTTCAATACTTCAAATTTGGCTTACATACGAAAACAAAACTGTAAAGACGAAAGACTACTTGTTGTGTGATGTGATTCTTCCTTCCGAATATTTTTTCGAAAAGGATCATCCACTTTGTTTACATGAGTCGAATAAGAACGAATAATAAATTGATCTTGAAGTATTCATAGAAGCCCTTTTATATCTGATTGATGTGGGATACTGAATCAATCCATTTTTATAGTATCGTAGACCTCGAAATGTACTCGAATAAGCAATTAATTCGTGCAAATGATTCGATTATTCGATTCGTGAACATATGTTTAATTTGACGAACGTCAATGAGCCTTCGGCTATTTCCGTTCATTTTACAGGATAACTTTACCGGCTAAGTTCACGCCGGTTGTTTTGGTTGGGTATCGAACTCAACAGCGGCAGTTGGGAACCGAACTCACCCTTAAAATCTCAAGACTCAGTATGAAAGTTATCGCTACGAATAGAATTGAATTTGACCACGTATTCGTCATCAGGAAGTCAAACCCTATCGTTTGATATCATTTTCGGCACAAAATTATAAAATTACATTATTTCATTGCAAAATTTCAGATCGATCGAATTGACTAATTCTGAATTATTCGATAAATTGGATAATTCATGAGACATTGTGATATATGATTCTGAAAATACGACCCTCTTGAAATTCTGCAAGAACATTCAGTATATAAATATCCATTCACTAAATAAATTTCACTCTAATCGGATATCTGGCCATGGAAATGTGAAGATTGTTTTTTCAGTACTCCAACTGATTTTTTTATGCTTCTGTTAACACTATGGCCACAACATTTTGCATGAGGCTTCATATGAGCATCTTGCATGTGGTCGCAAATTTCGATTGGTTTCGTTTTGTCCGAGATATTGAGAAACAAACATTTTGAATGGCCATATTTTCTGGAAACAGTGTACGATTTGGTTGGGTATCGAACTCAACAGTGGCAGTTGGGAACCGAACTCGCCCTTAAAATCTCAAGACTCAGTTTGAAAGTTATCGTGTTTACGGCTGAACGCCGGCCGGCTGGTCGGCTCTACGAAAAGCATTGAATTTGACTACGGTTTCGTCACCAGGAAGTCGAACCCTATCGTTTGATACCATTTTCGGCACAAAATTATAAAATTACAGACATTCGGGTAAAACGACATAGCACCCGTTCAAGTAGAACGACCGCACAAAAAGCGCCAAATTGTATAATACAGCTGATTCTCGAAAAAAATTTCAAATACGAGTGATTCTCTGAGATAAATTCTCTACGTTAAAATATATGGTATGATGCTATTCTTGATTGCCAGGGCAATATGGTGTTGAATTGAACGAAAAAACATATAAACTCGCAAAATGTTCATCAGCGTAAACACCTGCTGAACCTGAGCCTCGGGCTTGGGAAATACCAAAATAAGGCAGCGGTCCAGCAATTTGAGTTGAATAGCAGATCAACTCTCTGGAGACACACTCCTGGACTCCGTGATGATAATTTCGCCCACCTATACCAGAAAGCTCCTGAAGCTGTTATGTCCTGGCCTTTGGACGATGGTGGGCATCAAAGAGGTAAAGGCTAAGGTTCCTCAGAAGGTTGTTGGTTTTCTCAACGCCTCCTTGTGTTTCCACGAATGAGTAGAATGAGAAAAAGAGGTCAATATGGTCGCAGTTCTCGTGAGGCCAACCGCTGTGTTCCATGAAATATCATTTCTATGCGAAATCCAGCTCATTTTTGATAAAGGGTTTTCCAATAAGAGGTGTTATTTTGAATAGCCCGCTATTTCGGTGGATGTCACGTTTGAAGCTGCCTTTTTTTGACATTTGGCAAGTAGAAACTACGTCATTAATAAAAATGGAACGATACAAGCTTCAAGAACGCATTGAATTAATTGAAATTCACTATAAAAATATTGAAAAGTTGGCATAGACGTTTTGTAGCACTCGAACATTTTTGGGTCGTCGTGAAGCCCTTTGTCGGACCGCAATAAGGAAATTGGTGAAAAAATTCGGGCTGTTGGGACAAGTTAGTTATTTGAAGAATAAAACCCGTGTCCTTCACTCAAGAACAGCCGAGAATATTGCTGCTGTAGCCGAAAGTGTTAAAAAAACAGGTTTGTCCATTCCTGATCGTTCTTTGGAATTAGACATTCCACAAACGTCATTACATCGTATTTTGCATAAAGATTTGGGTTCTTAAGGATTATTAAGTTCAGTAAACACAAGCAACGAAATCATTGATTTTTTGCGGGAAAAGTTTCCGGACCATGTTATCTCGAACAGGCAATCCTAATTGGCCACCGAGACCTTGTGATTTAACACCTTGCGACTTCTTTCTTTGGGGCCACGTGAAATAGAAGGTTTACGCCAATAGACCAGCGTCGATTCAAGACCTCAAAGATGGAATTCGTGAGGCTATCGAGAACATAGGGCAGCCACTTTGCGATTTGGTTATGGAAAATTCCATTAAAAGGATAAGGTCCCGTAAGTGTGGTCGTGGTGGTCATTTGCCTGATGTTATTTTCCACTATTAACGACATAGCTTCTTCTTTATGATAAAATAAACATCCGATCAATTACATTGAAATATGGCATTTTTATTTGAATATCAAAATAACACCTCTTATTGGAAAACCCTTCACAATTCAAGTCAACGAATTGATCGACCAATCAACTCTTGTGAAACCAATCATCAACGTACCATTCAGCCAGCATCAAACACATTTTTGACAGACCACCTCCGTTTTATAGGCACTAATGTCCCATATTTCATGAAGACATCGTTGTCGTAACTATAAAATAGCACATTAACGTCTATCTTTTGATCCTGCATAAAGGTACAACATGAGTACTCTGATGGGTGTAACAGTATTGCACACCACTCCTTCACCTTCTCAAAGATATAAATTTACCCTTTGACACGAAGTCGTAGAACTCTCCATTACGTCACTATAGTCGGCTTTCTTTCAACTACTGCTCCGAATCAGATCATTATGTAGATTTTTCCTGGGTTAATTGTCGGTATTATTCTTATTAGCGTATTGTCATTCAATAATCCTTGAGATGATTTACGACAGCTCGAGTGAGCATAATTGTTCTCTCAGGATAATCGCGGTTTTGCTTTCGCAATGGTTCGGTTGATTTTTGATGAACGTTTATTGCTGTAAATACGATTAATTACCCAATATAGAAAAGGAGACGTGAGCAATCGTCGTGAGATTTGAAATGAATGAATGTAGATATTGCCAGTAACGAAATGCAGGCTTGTGAAGTAATAGAAATCTAGAGTGTGGTATTTCAAGGGCCGTTTTTATAGTCCTGATTGTGTTAAGTTTATCTGGGGTTCAGTAAAAATGATTGGTTAAAAATTCAAGACAATCCCTGGGTAGGAGCTTTTGACGCTCGTCGTTTAATGGAGCAATAACAATATTACCTCAAAATTTTATATGAAATTTGGGCTTGATACAAAAAATATATATAAATGCAGAATCTCAGCACAATCGGAATTATATTCTGAAAATTATTCAAATCAATAAATATGTATAAAATAAATAATTACAGAAATTAAATTATATGGTTCTGACAATGAGTTTCCCTTGAAATTTCGCATGAACATTCAGTACAGTAGTTTTAATTCTCAAAATGAAATTCACTCGAATCGGATATTTTGTTATGGAAATATAAGGACTTTCTTTCAATATTCCAATTGAAATTTCTATGGCCACAAAATTTTGCATCAAGATATTATATTATGAATCTTCATTCGCAGAAAAAATTTCACTCGAATCGAATATCTTCTTATGGAAATTTAAATTTTTTTTTCAATATTCCAATTGAATTTTCTATGGTACTATTGAAACTATGGCCACGAAATTTGTGATGAACATTCAGAATATCGAATTCCACCAACAAAAAAAAACACTTGAATCGGATATCTTTTTATGGAAAAGTCTTTTTTTCAATATTCCAATTCAATTTTCCATGGTTCTGTTCACACACACACAAATTTTTTATGCGTATGATTATTGAACAAATTTCTTTTCGATATTAACCGCAGTGTATATAGAATATAGAATTTATTCACCTGCATTGATATAATATTGTACCTCCAAATTTTTCTATATCTTTATATTTTTATCCCATCGTGAAGAGGGTTTTTCTGGGAGATTTCTCATTGTTGAACTGCCTTGAGAATTGGTAACATCGTTGGATTTCTTGGAAAATTATTGGAAAGAATAAAGTTTCCGTACATCTGGAAACCATTGACCTTGGTGGATTGAAGACGTTACCTACAGGGTGGTCGGAGCCGCAAGAAGTTTATCACTAGCCAATTTTTTGCCCTGACGACTATACAAAGTATCGATTGAAATATATTCTGGGAGGATTCTGCATTTCTTAGGAACTTTATAGGTTTTCACTCCCAGTCTCTGAAACATAAATCTACTACATTACTGGTACCAGATTTGTGCGTTTATTTGTGAATAAAAATACTTGTAAGTGGTTGAGGATCGTGGTTTGCCTGGAAAATTGAGTACTCTCCGTTCAAATAATTATTAAATTAGATCTGTGCCCACTCTGAAGATCGAGTTCGGGCAGTTTGGACATTTGAAGCCGAAAAGGCTACAGGCTTGTTATCAGCATCTTGCATTTGGCCGTAACATTTCATTCCGATTGGTCCAAATTGGTCCATTTCCGGTTCAAAATTCAAAAAATTCTTACATTTGGGCAAAACGATATAGCGCCCGTTCAAAGAGAACGAGTGCTCAAAAATAATTGTCAGTTCAAAATATCTCAGTGCGTACCACTTTTCTAGTCAGTTTTTAAGTAAAAGTTCAGCTCCCTGTATCATGGAAGCATTTCCAGACCTATATTTATGGTAACTTTTTGTCATGTATATATTATTTTGAATTGAGAGCCAACAAAATACAATGCACAAAAAAGTCCCTAGCTGAGGTTGGTGCAAAACGGGGTACCATACTATTCTGGCGTATGATATCAGAGCACTGGAAAAAACCCTGCCTCGCCGTTTTTACAAAATTGAAACTTAAAACTATTCGAATGAATACCTTCAATATTCGGATACAAAATACGTAATTCTTGCTCTTGGGCCAGGAGGGTGTTTTAAACCAGGTCTGGCATTCCAAGGGATGATTTTTCGAATCTCACCTTCTTTTTTTATAAAATGATCTGAGGAATTACCCCTTTCATTTTCTCGGGGTTATTCAGATGTTTAAACTTCAAATTTCATCAACTAACGTACATACAGGTATAGAATTCGATAATGTTGTGTGGCGCCATGAGTTTTGCCATAATCGTTTTGAACTTCCATTGATAAACCTCCCCTGCAGAAACGTTCATCCCATTCACTGCAATTGATCAGAGTTTGAAAGTGCTTTTCTTAATTTAACATTCACCCTTACTGGGGGAATTCCATTGAAATTCTCCCCCACAGAATTGACCAGACAATACATCAATTCCAAAGTTAGATTGATGTCTGGAAATCATGCTACTGGATCTAAATCATTTTAGAACTCCTCCTACTATCTCTTCCGGGGATTGAGGCAATTATATATGTATTTTTGATAATATTCACCGAAAACTTCATTGCTATTATTTCTTAGAACTGGTTCAAAGCAAAAACATGTTGAGTAGTGGTTTTATTCAAATAGGGCACTGAGCCATAATAATATCCATTAATCACAAGGGACTAATGAGATATTAATCACTGCTGCATCTGACAGCATAGATTTAGCTTCGATATAATATTCTTTAAATTTGTATTTCTCCAGTAATCTCAAATACTTCAACTAACAAATATAAGTACACCTTGTCAATCGAGGGCCAAATCTACATTTATTATATGAATTAAAGCATTTTTTATTTCGAAATATACAATAACCAGGGGCCTGTAACACAAGCACTACAAGTCCTACAATTGTAAGAATATATTCTACACTTGTAACTGTTTCATAACACAAACCATCTTGTAATTACAAGTACAGACTAGTAATTACGTCAAAATCTCTACATATGTAAACTTTTTCTGTAACATAAAGTTCACACTTGTATAATCGTGTCACGGAATTTTCTACAAGTGTAGATAATGTTTTACATATCTCCAACCCTAGGTAGATACAACACATTTTAATGTATTTGCAAAAATTAACAAAAAATCACAACTGAGTAATTATATGTTCCTTATAAAGGGATTGTACCCAACTACTATCACAAATTGAAAAAGCAGCAGCCATTTTCATCTTCTTTATATTGTGGTAACGATGCCATGAACTCTGACATGGGCAGTTGGAGCTCTTGTTCTAATTTTACAATTTCCAGTTCAGTTTTATGGTTCTTCAACCTTAGATATTCTACTTGCAAGGCAAGCTCTTCTTGTTTTATCTGAGCAACTTTTTCCGAATCGGAATTATTGACTCTATCTCGCTTTCTTTTTCCTGTATAAAAATGCATTTTTCTATTATTATTTTGCTTCGAAAAGAATTAGGTACCATTGAATTGCTTTGGAATAGATGGGGTTTCGTGAGCACTGATTGGTCCACTTTATTGGCAATATCTTCAGCATTATTATTCTCTACGTCAGTTTACCGGCTTTGTTGCTTGAGTTTTTCGAAAGACTCAGCTACTCCAAGACCGCATATTACAGGAGAGTCTTTCCCAATTATTTCCAGTACAATTTTTTCCACTTCCGTTAGATTCCCCATTCCACCAGAGCCAGTTTTCTTCGCATTATCAATTTTAATCTATAAATATGTACCATATGTCGATAACAATAATCTTGCAAGTTCCAAGTTTTGCTGACCATAGTCCAATCTTTATCCGCTGGTACTTAACAATTACTTTGAGCCAATTGGCCATTTCTTTCCACTTTTCTACTTTATCTTGCTTTCTCAATTCACCCGAGAAAGCTCCGAAAAATATGTGTCTATTTTCTCTTATCTTAATTAAAAATTGCATTTTACGTTCGAAAACAATTTGTTTTGAAGACTAATGCAAACAGAAGAGCCGCAATACTACTTATAGTACGGTGTAATTAGACCTAAACCTCAACATCCAAAGTAAAAGTTTTCCTCCAACACCAAATTGCTCTACATAGTCCCCTTATTCCTATGGTAAAAAGTTACACCATTTTGAGCGTCGGGTTTGGGGGTGAGGGGGTGGAATTTGAAAAATCACTAGTTTTTTTAGTTTTTCGTAAATATTTCAAAAACTAAGCGGTTTATCCTAAACATTGTTATATAAAAAAATGTTCTACGTTAAATTTTAAATAAGAATGGCCTTTTTCATAATCACTCTAATTTGTACGGTTCAAGAGTTACAGACGGTGTAAATGTTAACTTTTTCGTAATTTTGATAATTTAAAAAAAAATAAGCTTCGTAAAAGAATGTTGCTATTTCAGTGGCCGGTGGTATGTTAGTGATAAGACCTTGAAGGAACGACAACCTCACCACCTTATCAAGGGGTACTTTTTTTTAAGGAAAAAGAGGCTTCCACAGGCCTTGGCCATATAAACCTGTGGTACGGAGAAACCCACCCTGAACTTTCTACGAATATTGCAACATAAATTCACTTCTTAAGCATAAATATCTTTCAAATTTGGAATGTTCAATGCCTTTATTAACTTCACTCATCCTCCAGCACATTATCCTCCTCCTCTAGCTCGTCGTCTAAGATGTTATTATTGTCCATGTTATCACATGGCCTGAGCAATTGCTGCATATGCTAGTGCAGTTTAGACCACTCCTTCTGCATTCACAATTACGAACGCATTCATATTTGCAAGTACACATTATAAGGGACAGTAATTCCTGGGGGGCTGCAGGACGTGCTGTTGTAATTGGTGTCAGGTGGTCGCCAATCTTCTTCCAACCCCACTCGAGTGGATCCTTATCTTCATTCAGCCACTGTTGTACCTGGTGGTAGGTCCTAAATGAATGCTGTCTGGACGCTCCTGAAGTGGGGGGTAGTGCATCCAACTTCAGTAATGCATGTATAGGCTGCTTTGCAATCGTTTTCAAGTGGGACTGGTAGCGGAGACAATCTAGATCTTCAGTTTTCTTGGCTCCAAACATTGTAAGTAGGAAGTAATTTCCTGCATCAGCCACTGCACTGGGGTCGGCTTTGGGGTTGTTGAAGGCCAGAAGTTTTTCACGAATAATGTGTACTTGCAAAGATGAATGCGTTCGTAATTGTGAATGCAGAAGGAGTGGTCTAAACTGCACTAGCATATGCAGCAATTGCTCAGGCCAAGCATGTGATAACATGGACAATAATAACATCTTAGACGACGAGCTAGAGGAGGAGGATAATGTGCTGGAGGATGAGTGAAGTTAATAAAGACATTGAACATTCCAAATTTGAAAGATATTTATGCTTAAGAAGTGAATTTATGTTGCAATATTCGTAGAAAGTTCAGGGTGGGTTTCTCCGTACCACAGGTTTATATGGCCTAGGCCTGTGGAAGCCTCTTTTCCCTTAAAAAAGAGTGCCCCTTGATAAGGTGGTGAGGTTGTCGTTCCTTCAAGGGCTCATCACAAACATACCACCGGCCACTGAAATAGCAACATTCTTTTACGAAGCTTATTTTTTTAAAAAATTATCAAAATTACGAAAAAGTTAACATTTACACCGTCTGTAACTCTTGAACCGTACAATTTAGAGTGATTATGAAGAGGACCATTCTTATTTAAAATTTAACGTAGAACATTTTTGTATATAACAATGTTTAGGATAAACCGCTTAGTTTATGAAATATTTACGGAAAACTAAAAAAACTAGTGATTTTTCAAATTCCACCCCTCTCACCGCACCGCCAAACCCGACGCTCAAAATGGTGTAACTTTTTACCAAACAATAAGAGGGTTATATAGAACAATTTGGAGTTGGAATAAAACTTTTACTTTGGATGTCAAGGTTAGGCCTTTTTTTAGGTTAATAACACCGTACTATTATATTGACAAGTCATGTCATATAGTAGGAATCAAATAATAATTAATTCTATGATATTTGCATTATATGTGTAGCTACACATGTACAAAATTATTTAATTTCTACAATTGTAGCCATTCGCATTGTGACATCGAATTGGGTTGGACTTGTAGTTACAGGCAAATTACTTGTAACTTGTAGACTTGTTACACTTGTAAGGTTTGTGTTACAGGCCCCAGTTCTCCAAAAATGTCTCACGTGTCAACTTGACTTTTTCCACGCTTGTCATAGAAGGGTCGCGTCGCGGTCGCAAAATGTTAAAATCTTTAAGAAACATATTCAGTAGTCGTGAATAAAGTATAGTATGCTACTCGCGCATAATGACTGTTATTCACTCGGTGATTTGGGACACTCGCCTACGGCTCGATTTCTAAACTTCATCTCGTTAATAATAGCTATCATTATACGGTCGTTGCTTAATATATTTTATTCACTCCTATAGAGTAATATGTCAATTATTAAACTAATTTCTATGTGTAATAGTAGCTATAACACCACCGTAGACATGTCTATGAACCGAAAAGCGAGTGTTATAATAACACCCGCCCATAACACCCGCTAATAAAAATACCTAGGAAAAATGAAATTGCTTACAAAAAAAAATGAATAAAAAGTAGGATCGATCCGGAAATCTATTTCAGCCATCAAGATAACGTTCTAGCGATTCATTCCTGACTTATTTTTGGAAAACGTAAATTTTTGAAGTTGCGAAAGTACTTGATTTGATTAGTCAGAGACTCTGATTTGATTCCCGACCACAGAGTACAGAGGTTTGACGGTTGGACGAAATGTTGTCAATGCTTTTGACAACTGTTCAAAATTTTTTAAATGTAGATTAATTCGAATTTTACTGAAGAAGTCGTGGATAAAGTATAGTATTCAATTCGCGGTAATGCTCAAAACACACTTGATGAATTACACCACTCGCCTGACGGCTCGTGGTGCAAAATTCATCTGCGTGTCTTTTGACCTGCATTACCGCTCATCGAATAATATACTATTGACGCTAGAGCTAGAGAATATATTGAAAATATAGAAAAAATTTTTTACCAATAGAGACAAAAAAATGCTAGTTCGGGAAACACTAAATATGATTTTAATGTATACAGTTAATCAGACCCATAGCAACGAAATAACGGCTGACAGTTCATATGAATTTAGTTGTCGAAAGCTCGCATTTTTTTAATCGCAATTCGCAATGATTCATAAATTCGATAGTGTTTCTTCGCGGTTGCCTTAAAAATAGCGTACGCAATACGTCTGACAATAGTTTTTTGGACTCGCTGACCAGTTTTGTCGACTCGTCCAAAAAAGCACTACTTTCAGGACTTGTTACGTAAATTTCTACCGAGTGGCCCACCACTGGCGCGATGCTCATTTTGAAGGAGTAAGGGATGGTATTTTGAAAATCTTGTTCTGTGATGTGTATAGGGTAATAAACAGCACAATCAGTTTTTTTTTCATACGTACAGGGGTTTCCAATACAAAGATACAGATCAAAGTTACACTTTTTTTAATGTAACACCCTATATATGACCTCAAAATGGAAAGGCAAGCTTAAATTATGATGAGTTTCACTATGTACATTTGATGCACCATTTACGGAGAAATCGCGAAAAATTCAGAATATGGAGTCATTTTAATTAGCAATTTATGAAGAAAGCAATTCTTCGAGCGATACATATCCTCTAGCATTGTATAAGGAATCCTTCCTTATACAATGCCTCTAGTCCCCTAAAGAAGAAAATTGAACTCTGTTGTATACACAGTGATCATAATTAATTTTCGAACACCTACTACGAATAATGATAAAAATCTTTCTTATTCCAAATGCCTCGCCCGGTATTTTTTCATGTCGTTGAATGCAAAACACAACAATTTTTTTTCTTCAGGAGACTATAGTCCGTTCACGAAAGGTTGAGCACATAGTAGGCGTTTCTTTATTTATCTCAAGTTGGCAGTATTTACTGCCATAAAGTAAAATAAGTCAACGTTGCCGAATGTACTCGGCTTCGTCCGACGAGCCTGCGAGTTGTCAGACAACTCTATGCAATATTGACAACATTGCTTATCAATCTGACAAGAAAATAAAGAACATAACCTAAATTTTAATATACACAGTGGAATATGCCAAATTTCCATGGCCAACCGACGGCTCAACCTTTCGTGAACGAACTATAGAAAATATGTCTACTCAAAAATAAATTGCCCGTATAGCTTGCATCACTGGTTCCTTCATAAAATATATATCATATTCTGAATTTTTAGCGATTATCTTGTAAATGGTGCATCAAATGTACAGAGTGATCTGAAGAAATTCATCAAAATTTGAACATGTCTTTCCATTTTTGAGGTTATATACAGGGTGTTTCCTAAACATGCGGCAAAAATTCAGGGGATTGTTCCTTGGACTATTCTAAGAATATTTTGTCCTTTGATGATTTTTGAAAAACCTCTTTGTTTCGAAGATACAGGGGAAACAAAATTTAAGATAATAACATTTTATTATGAAAAATTACATGAAAATTTATCTTAACCTACAAAAACTGTTGAAAATTATAGCGATTCATAATAGTCAAAGATAAAAATAAATGTTAATTGCTAATACATCACAAAACGAATTCAAATGAAAACCGTGTTTAATCTGTATTCCTGTATCTTTGTATTGAAACACGCTGTATGTACGAAAATAATTTTGAATTGTGCTTTTCATTACCCTTCACAATAATAATGAAAAATATCATCATTTACTCCCTTAAAATAAGCATCGCCTCAGTGATGGGCCATCCGGTATATTATATCAGTGATATTTCCCGTGTACATTGATTTCAAAAGTAATAATCAACCATCAGATAACCAACATTTTTACCATTTTATAGTAACAAAACTTTGTTCATACACTGTAGTCGTTTCGTTTCCTATCTTTAATCTTTGCAATGCTCATTATGTGAACAGATAAACATAAATATTCGAGCATACAACCCTCGTTATTCACCTTGGTAAACAATTTTTCCTGTCCAAAATGTAACCCAGAACAGCCAGATGCACTACACGCTCGTTTTCTGCTAGAATTCCTCCGAACCATTCCCCTGTCGGCATTAAATTCCTTAATGCACTCCAACATGCACAATTCGCCAAGAGATGATGAAGAACCCGGAACTCCCCTATACATAATTCCCGGAATTCGGCAATATCAACCGGTGTAACCCCCGAAATAACGCAAAAACATCCCCTATTCACGAGGTCCGCTCTCCTATCACGAGGTTATGGCGCCAGCGCAATCTGATCATATTTTCAGACCGTTCGGCACTTTCCTGATAAAGTCACCCTTCGCCTTCAGGGTAAGGTTTTGCTCTGATTCGGTTAATAGTGCGATTTTTTGCTAGTTGCGGGTTGATTTGCCACTGTTTAAATCTTCTTGTGTGCGGGTTGTTACTTCTTGACCCAGTTTTATACGTAAGGGATGAAATTAATGAAGTATGGAGGGTGTGTTGAGGCTGTGCGGGGATAGGGTTAAGGTGACAGATGATGAACATGTGCGCGTAATTGTTGGGGTATTTGATTGTTGTTGAAGGGTGTGATTATTGGAATTTCCCATTCGACATGTTCATTTTATTATTTAATGAGAATCATTTATTATTTTCCTTGAAAAACACATTTATTTCTTCATTTAACGAAAACAGAGATTTTCTATATTTGATATTAACTTTCACTAACAATTAATATCAAATTCGATATTCTATATAACTTAATTTTTATACCAGATGTCTCAGTGAGAATGTTCCAATGAATAATCTAAGCCTTTTTGAAAGATACAAATTTTAAAATTGTATGTTCTGCAATTCGTCCAAGAAACCTTCATCTGAGAAAAACGAATGAAAGTGATCTCCGGTTTGACAGGCAGTGATACTGATTCTTCTATTTTATAAAGCACCTTGTAAATTTTTTGCAATTTTTTACTTTTGCTCAAAATTATCTTTTCAATGATGTACCACACTTTGTATTTTACTTCTGATTCAATGGAAAAAACATTGAAATTTCAAATCGGAAGATTTGTAGGAAGCTACGATTTTTGTTGTATTCTTAATTTGTCTTCAATAATAATTGCTAATCACTGGAAACAGCAAAGATCATGTGGATACATCATTTTTTGCAACTTTGACAGTTCTCAATAGTTGTGTGCAAGTCAGATTAACTAACATTGAATGATGAACAACCGTGAAAGGACAACCCGATGATTAGTTTCGCGATTTCCACAAACTAGTATAATTTACAATTTCTCTTGATTAGTGGAGCTATCATTTTCCTGGTTGTTCATTATTGAATGTTAAATACTCTGACAAGCTCACAACTTATGAGAACTGTCGAAGCTGCAAAAATTATAGTGGAACTTCCCTATAACGAAAGCCCTAAATCCGTAAAGAAAAATCGTTATAAGGAAATTTCGTTATACGAAAAATTTTTTTCTATAGTTGGCAATGTCGTGGTCGACTTCACTGATAAATTTAAGTTTATCATTCAAACTTAAGCACTTCCTTCTAGACAATTTCGCACAATTTTTCACACTAGCGTGATGGTTAGATTGAAACCAATTAGCCAGGGGTGTATTTGAAACTATTCCAGAAGGATCTCTCTGCCCGCCGCGCCGTAATGATTTAGTTCGAGGTCGGGATTCATAACGTACGTCCCCTTATACCTTCTTACCAATACCAATTCAAAGAGTGATGATGTTCTTTGAATATTTCGTTATAGAGAGAATTTACTCCGTTTTAGAGGGTATTTTTAACATGGAATTTGGATTCAAGGTGCAATGTCTAGTACGAAATTCGTTATACAGAGAAATTCATTATACAGGAGTGCGTTATAGGAAAGTTCCACTGTATGTATTCACATGGATTATCAATTATTGAAGTCAAAATCATGATTAGGTACATAAAATATCGTAGCCTTTTCTACAAATCTTAAAATTTCAAATTGACGTTTTCTCTTTTGATTCTAAAGTAAAATATATATCAATAAAATTAAGATAGCATCGTTGACAAGTTAATTTCGAGTAGAAATAAAAAATTGCATAAATATACATGCTGCTATATGAAATAAAAAAATCAGTGTCACTTCCAGTCAAGTCGACCTTCACCTTTTTATAACTTCTTGTCCGCTAAAGCCACGCGCCACAAAAGTTTCATAGTTGTTGAAAAGTATAATCTGTGTTGAGGTTATCTATTGAGAAACTTTCGGCTTTTATGAATTAATGGAGGCTTGCCTATGATGGACTCGCTTTATAGTAGCAAACTTCGCTTGATTCTTATTTAACGACATGGTTTAGGAAAATGTGTCAGTTTTTTTACTTAAGAAAGATGAATAAAAATTCTACTGGTGTGAATTTTCTAAAAAGTCCAAAAAGAATTTTCATTATTTTCAACATCCCAACATTCCAATGAGTTTCATGAATTCGTCACATTTCAATGAAAATGGTCAAATTATTTTTTGAATCTACATTAACCAATTACTGATGGTATTAGACGTGGAGGGTTTTCCAATAAGAGGTGTTATTTTGAATAGCCCGCTATTTCGGTAGATGTCACGTTTGAAGCTGTCATTTTTCGACATTTGACAAGTAGAAACTACGCCATTAATGAAAATAGAACGATACATGCTTAGAGAACGCATTGAAATTATTGAAATTCACAATGAAATGGAGAACATTTGGCAGAGGGTTCGTAAAATTCGAACTTTTTTGAGACGTTGTGAAGCACCTTGTTGGACAGCAATGAAGAAATTGGTGGAAAAATTCGAGCTGTTGGGACAAATTAGTGATGTGAAGAATAAAACTTGTGCACGTCGCTCAAGAACAGCCGAGAATATTGCTGCTGTAGCCGAAAGTGTTGAAGAAGACCCAGGTTTGTCCATTCCTCGTCGTTTTTTGGAATTCCCAGAAATGATTACTGATTTTTTCTGGTCAAAATTGGATAGTATTGATCTGGACAACGTTTACTTTCAACGAGAAGGTGCTACGTGCCACACAAGCAACGAAACCATTGATCTTTTGCGGAAAAAGTTTCCGGACCGTGTTATTACTAGAAGATGTGATTACAATTGGCCACCAAGATTTTGTGATTTAACACCTTGCGACTTCTTCCTTTATGGTCACGTGAAAGAGAAGGTCTACGCCAATAGCCCAGCGTCGATTCAATACCTTAAAGATAGAATTCGTGAGGCTATCGAGGACATAGGGCGGCACTTTGCGATTTGGTTATGGAAAATCTCATTAAAAGGATATGATCCTGCAGGCGTGGTCTTGGTGTTCATTTGCATGATGTTATTTTCCACCTTTAACGGAATAGTTTCTTCGTTATAATGAATGAAACATCAGACCATTTATATAATGAAATTTTTTTCTTCGAATATCAAAATAACACCTGTTATTGGAAAGGAAAGCCCTCTTTTATTTTGCTCACTACCTCTTCCAAGAAATTGTATGTAGAGACGATAATATTTGAATGACTCCTAGTAAACTTTTTAGCTTCATTTCATAGAATCTTCTACAAGTTGAAATTTAATGTTCAATGATTATCACACCCTGAGTATTTAACCTTCAAATTGCGCAATATTTTCGATGAGTTAGATATCCATCATAATAATGAATAAAGAAATACCGAATCCTTCCATGTCACAGCAGAAGGACTAAAATGCCACTGCTTCGGTCAGATCCACGCCCTCCATGAAAATTTAATTCCAATTTCTGATGGAATGGGGAAACGTGACCATTCCATTGAACTTTTCACGTGTTTCCTTCTGACCAGGTCACATTGATATCTATGTCAGGGGGTTTATTTGCCTTCTTATTTGGGTTACCTGCAGGTCAGTGTAATTGAATATCGAGCGACCTAGCTTCTTTAGAAACCTAATTACTTTGTTAGATCAATACGGTAGTCATGAAATGGCCTTTTTCAAATAACCTTCTTGACAACTTGGTCATGGTAAAATTGTGCCAGAAGAAACTTTGTAAGCTTTTGAAACGACAAAATTTATTGGATTGATGATAATGCCCAAGAAAATGAATAAACTTCTCGACAATATTATCATAGTGAAATTGGACCTGAAGAAGCATTGTAAGCTTTCGAAAGCATATCTTCATCATTGAAAAAGATGTATTGGATTGAAATGTCAAAGAAGATACATGAACTCTCAACATATGGAAAAGAGTTGTTCATTTCTTCTGCAGATGATTATTCCATCTGGTTCGAATAAAATTGAGATCCCAGTCATTTAGAGTGAGATAGCTTTCCTCATAAATGGTTTTGTATACAGATTTGTTTTTTGTCCGTTGTTTCAGATCACTGAGGAAAAACGACCAAATCTTAATTCATATTCATCTACTAGGAAAACTGTAGTGTTGGCATCAGGATTCTGAAATAAATGTCTTCATATAATAATGGGCATTTTCAGTGATTTCAATAAACAATCATTCCAGAAATAATGGGTTTTCAGACAAAATAGCAGTTATACATTTTTTGTTAGGTTTTTGACAAAAGATCATCGAAATCCGAAAAAAGCTAGAAAATTCAACCTATATTGAAGATACACCTGTGCTAAATTCTCTGATAGCACACAAAAATTGCAACAATTTCAAGTTTCTAGCCTCACCACAATTTTGAAAAAAAAATAAAAACTGAATTTTAGCCACAACCTTTCAGGTGAGCTAAGTAAATCACCTCCTGAAGTTTGTCGCATTAATTTAAAAATGTCTTGTATTTTACAAGAAACCATATGCATTTTAACATACTGGAATTGCCCATTATCAAGATGAAGTCGAAATTTGGATTAGAATTGTTTTCCTGGCATAAGTATGCTCATGAATTAAGATTTGGCTTATTACTTTTCGTGGTACGAAAATTTCGAGATTTTTTTCAATAAACGCACCGCACACATCTTGAAATTTTTGTGAAACGTACTTTTTCGTTAACGAAAAAAATATGATCAACAAAACGATAGAGAATCCTCTGATGATACTCTGAAAATGATACTGTCTTTCTTTAATTCTATATGTATAGTTGGCTCTGAATGTTGCTCCAATTCTTGAAGAACCACATTTTTATGGACGCTAAAATCTTTCATTTAAATTTTCTGCTATATCATGTCTCCCAGTAAGGCTCATCCAATGGATTATCTCAGCCATTTCAGAAGATACGAATTTGAAAATTTCATGCTCTAATTATTTCGTTCAAGGAACCTTCATCTGAAAAAAAAGGTTTGACAAGAAGTGACGATGATTTTTTTCATTTCATGTAAAACCTTGGATATTTTCTGCAAAATTCGATTTCTACACAAAATTACCTGTTCAACTATGTATCACACTTTGTATTTTACTTTGGACTCGATGGAGAAAATGTCAATTTGAATTTAAAATTGGAAGAATTGCAGGAGGCTACTAACTATATTTTGGATTATCATGATGTCGACTTCAATAATAATCGATAATAATCCATGGAAATGATGTGTTAATACATGAAACTATTGAGAACTGTCAGAGTTGCAGAAAATAATGTTTTCACATGTTTCCATGGATTATCAATTATTGTCGAAGTCAATACCGAGAATACACAAAATGTCGTAGCTTTTTACAAATCTTCCAATTTGTAATTGATTTTGGGTAGGAATCGAAAATTGCAGTAAATATACAAGGTGCTGAATGAAATGAAAATATCAGTGTCACTTCCAGTCAAACCGGAAGTGACTTTCAATTTTTTAGATGAAGGTTTTTTGATCGAATTCGAGAACATGTAATTTTCAAATTTGTATCTTTTGAAATGGGTGGAATAATCCATTGGAAAAGGCTTAATAGGACACCAGATAGAGAAGGAAAAATAAAGGAATAAGGATTAACCATTAGAAACTCTACTTACGTTTTCCAATGCAACTGGGACTAACGATAGCACGAATTGTCACTAAATAATAAATATTATACTACAAATAAATAGTCCGAGTGAACGGAATTCTGCATACGTGCGGGCCATAATGTGCATGGTCTAATAAGGCAATAAAAGACATAAGGAAACCATTTGGGGAAACTTTATTCCAGTGTGACCAACCTAAAATAACATGACGGAACTGCAGTTGGTGCCATTTCTCCGGACTCAAGCGTAGCCAATATGATGAAAAGGATTGCGAAGGTAATTGTGCTTACTATTTTCTCGAAAAAAATTGATAAAATGTATGTCGGAAGTCTGTATGATCTGTGTGAGGTATTGCACATGTGATAGCGCTATTATTCGGTTTTGCTTCAGTGTGTTGCAGGAAGTGACTGATATCTGATAGGAGAATGTCAATTGTTATGAAACGGATATTTCTGTTTATTTATTGTATTGATCTCTTAAGTGTCTCAATTCTGTTAGTCTATTATTATTGGATATTACGATATGGTTAATGAGAAATATTATTTCACACAAACTAACTAGATATGATCGGGTTTACGAGTGAGTGTAATTTTACATGGATGTTTGAGGTGATAATGAGATCTGACTTGGCAATATTTGATGGTGAACGTGAAGCAAGAAAATCGACAATTATCAAACTAATATTTTGAAATGGATTTCGTCAACGATCGAAGAACTCATAAGAAGGTAATATCATTCGTAACATCCACAGATGGCTGCTTTTCCCTATTCGGGCTCATTAGTATGGAGGACCAAAACAGCGCTCTGAGAATACTTACGAATGATTCCTTTCCATTATATGAACCTTAAAACAACTTCGAATATCAAAATTTTCGAGGCAGGTTGAAGATTCGAACAGAAGAGTTGAATTCAAGATTAAATAGTGAAATTTAAGGAAAGCTCTGAGCAGGAGCTTTTGAGCGCTCGTTCTTTGGTGAAGCAATTTGACAATTACCTCAAAACTTTATATGGGATTTGAGATTGATACCAAATATATAAATACAGAAGCTCAACACGATCGAATAATCAATAAATGAAATATGTGAAAATAAATAATTACAAAAATAAAATTTTATGCTTCTGATCATGCAATCTCCTCAAAGTTGTGCATGAACATTTAGTATAGTAGTTTTCGTTCTCAAAATAAAATTCACTCGAATCGGATATCCTGTTATGGAAATAAAATGATTTTTGTTTTCAATATTCCAATTGAATTTCCTATGGCTCTATTCATACAATGTCCACAAAATTTTGCATGAGGCTTGTTATTAGCATCTTGCATTTGGCCGTAACATTTCATTCCGATTGGTTGCGTATTTTCTGAGTTATTGAGAAACAAAACACCCTGTACGATTTGGCGAACTCAACCGAGCCATTTGGGACCCGAACTCATCCTGAAAATTTCAAATCTCTAGGATTATCCATTTGAAAGTTACTGTGCTGACGGACAGACGGCCCCACAGACAGAAATGAATTTGACAACGAATTCTTCGTCAGGGAGTCTAACCTTATCGTTTGAGACCATTTTCGGCTCAAAATTTGAAAATTACACACATTTGGGCAGAATGATGTAGCACTCCTTTAAGTAGAACAAGCGCTCAAAAAAGATAATCCACTGAAATGTTGTGTGATCTATTTCTAACATTATTCTTCAATATTATTCAACGTTTCGTTTAGCATTCGCCAGATGTGTGTTTGTCAGGAATGACTTTTAAAACTTGAAACTTTCGAAGGAGCAACCCTCTTTACTTTTGAGAAAATTTGACAAATATTTTCAAGCGTCAAGAGTTGTTTTAGTCAGTGTAAAGTATAATGAGAAGTCAGTGAATTAAATCCCGGATTTATTCGCACATTGTATATTGATGTAGCGTAAAAGAAAGCTTGAAAAGTAATGTAGACCAGTTTGTGATTCAGCTGAAAACAGGTAAAATAAAGATTGGGCTGACTAATATGTAGTGGTTTGTATATTGGCACTATCTGGCAGTCGTGTTAACTGAAAATTTCCTGCTAATATCGATTCGTTCTAGCTGAAATAAGCACCTTTCGTGCGAAGTTTTCGATGCAAATATTGACCTTGGCAGGAAAAACTTATTAGATATTCCACGCGAGGGTCAGTTCCGTATGGAGACAGGGTATTAATAGTGTTATAGAACGCTTTCGTTCTCATGATTCATAAGAACCATAGCGTCAAATAAGTCTGGAATATTGATAGTAAAAGCGGCAAATTTTATATTCGAAGGAAAAGCCGACAAAGGTATTTTTGATTTGAGGTAGCAATGTTATAACGAACTTTGTCTCTTTTTCAGTGGCTTATGTTGAATTGGAGGCTATGTGGATTCATTTTAAGAATTGCAATACCCACTTCTTTCATTTCATTTCGCAAGAACTCATTTCACCTCGAAACTTTATCATTAAACAAATGGTTCCCTTCAGAAGCGTACCTAATTATAGGTTATTTTTCAAAAACACTATTAAAACCCTTTTCAATGAGGTTTCAAGTTAATTAATCAGTCTTTTGCTGTTGTTATTAAAATTAAATTCTAGAATTGTTTTGCTATTGTTATTGTAAGAAGGTTACTTTGGAGCTTCTGAACAATTTGCGTGCATCATAACTTTTCGAGGCGTTTTTACCGGAAACCGTTTGTCCCACCGACTTCAACAAAGTATACCTTTTTGAAGGAAAAAAAACAGAGAAATTGCTTTTTCTAGTCCAGAATGACATACAGTGTAAGACAAAGAAGTTGATTGAATTATGGAAAAATCCTGTATTGGCACCCTCTATTAGTAACCTAGAAACTTAGAGGATATTTAGATTCTGCATCATACAAAACCGTTGCATATAACATTTTGTTCAATTCTTACTTCTTTGTCCAAAGTTATTGAAAAAAATCCAAATAAAAAATAAACTGCTTCCTTTAAGAAATACTTTCTATACTTTACTATTTCTTGAAGGCAGCAGTTTCGGACATATATTAATAGGACCTTTTTTTTATATTTTATGGCCCTCTATCGCGTGGCACTATGTATGGTACTATTTTCTTAACACCCTGCATAAAAGGTCCCTTGTGAGTGCAGTAGACCTAGAGCCTAAATTGAATAAACAAAACGTTCCTGTTCGAATCAAAGAAAATAAAAGATAATATCAACAGGGAGATAAGGTACTGAGAAGTCGAGTGATGTCAAATATGCTTTGAATGAAGACCTCAAGATTCTATGGAGTAAAATTTCCACACTATCAAAAGGAATAAAAAAAAAATTAAACGAAGCAAATTGAAGGAATTAGGTTTTATGTCGATAACATGTTAAATGTAGATCAAACGAATATCTGAGAAATTGGTAGTTATCAAGAATTGCTTTCTAAGAACTGTCAAGAATAGAGCAGAAATACAAACTTAACATCATTTCTTTACGCCATAATTAAGGAATAGTTTTCACTATTTTTGGACGATCCATGATGCACACTTGACGGCCGTCAACTTTTAAGGGCCGTATTCATAGTCATCCCTCAAGGTGAGGGTGAGGGTGAGTGTGAGTGTCAGATTGCCCTTGAGTAGCTGTAGCCGTTCCATAAAGTATACCTACTAATTTCATGGATGCAAGCGCCTTCCCTCAAGTTAAGGCTGGCAAAAATCGCACTCCACTCACTGAGTATGCTTTATGAAACGGTTAAAGCTACTCAAGGGCATTCTGACACTCACACTCACCCTCACCTTTGGAGAAGACTATCTGAATGTTTGTCATGAAAAATCTTCCCAAAACCAAATGAATTACATGATTGATACTCATCATAATTATATCAAAAATATTAAAACTCTTTATCAGGTATTTGAACAATGTTTATTTATATTTCTAATTTTTTGTCATAAACCAACATATCGGTCACACATCAGACCTTATTATTTATATTTATTATATGATCGTTTATGTTCAAATGCTACACTTTGACCTTGTTCCTGTGTAATCATTAAACCTTGATAAAGGTCCGATGTGTGACCGAAACGTCGGTTTTATGACAGAAAATTAGGAATATAAATAAACATTGTCCAAATACCTGAAAAAGAGTTTTAATATCTAAAGAATATGGACGAGAGTGGAAATCAAAATATATCAAAAATTTGGCTCTTAGCGCCCCTTCCCTAAGTGTATCATTATCAATCGGAGTCATGAGCTTCATTACAAATCCCCCGATTAATATGGGCCAATTTCTTAGATATATGCCGGAACAGAGCGCATTCCCACGGTCCACTAATAGAAACGTTAGAAATCGTTGAATCGCTTCTTGAATTAACTCGAAATCGAACAATAGTGTATCATACTTTACGTTGTCGAGGAGAGCACCGGCAAAGGAACGACTCGCCTCGCCTTCTTTAGACGAAACTGGCATCAACAACAATCCTCCGCTAGAATAATAGCAGGACAAATGGAATAATTTTATGCTCGGCTTGGTTAAATTGCGGCAGTTATTGTCTTGTGGATTATGATAACGAGTCATTATGCATTTTTCAATTCCAAGAATCCATGTTGAGGGACTCAGCGGACTGTTTAAGTGCTAATTGTATTCTTGCGGATGTGGATTATTAAAGAGACGTATCGTACGTCATTTAGTGCGTGGTGCTTCGGGTGTTTCAAGAAGTGAAAAGCAATTACCATTCGTTGGTCGTCGCATTGGCAACGTGGTTGAAACTGATCGCCTTGGTGATGCCCTTTCCGATTTACTTGTAGAAGATTTCTATTGGATATTTCCTGGTCTATGCTGTAGATTGTCACTAGTTTCTTATTTCGATTTCTAATTTCAATGAGACTTTAAGGACTATTACGAATTTGTTGAATCAGTGATGACGCCAATTTCTGAAAACACTTTGGTCCCCCAAATTAGTAGATTTCAATGCTAACAAAACACAAGCATTTCTTTTCTCTAGAAGGGCCGATCTTACTATGCCCATTTTAAGCGCGTCAGGAGTGACCATACCTCTGAAGTCATCCATCTCGATGCTTGGTATTACTACCAGCAATAACTTTTCTTGAGAAAATCACGTGAAATCTATCGCTAAAAGTGCATCCCAAAAACTTGGTTTTTTGTATAGGAGCTATTTCACTTTCAGTCAGCTGCTTATGTTCTATAAGGCACATATCCGACCTGTCTTGGAGTAGCGTTCCCATGTTTGGGGTGCGGCACCTAAACATATTTTGAAGCTGTTGGATTCTGTCCAAAAAATGGCAATTCGTCTCGTCGGTGGTGCATCGCTCACTAACTCGCTTACTTCTCCGGAACACCGTAGAAGAGTTGGCGATCTGTCCCTATTTTATCGATATTTTCATGGGCGATGCTCTTCCTTCTGAAATATTATCAATCGTTCCTCATTTAACAGTCTCTTCGAGGTTGACCCGTCAAGTTCGATCTTCGCACCCATACGTGGTCATTTGAGGGACCTGCAGAACATCCCTTTTCAAAGACTCGTTCATGCAACGAACAGCGAGACTCTGGAGCACATGGCCTAGGGAGGTGTTCCCCGAGGCATATAACCTCCAGAAATTAAAAAAGAACACCAACTCCTACCTTCTTTCTCTCGGTTCTCACAATGTTCTCTGAAGATCACATGATATCTCCGCCGTGAGAATTAGAACATAAAAAAAATTTGCAATGGGGCCATAATGAATGAACTCGTACAATTTTGTTGAGCATAATATGTGCCAAGTCTCAGGCCAGGGAGGGATAGCAAACATTTTTGATAGGGGGCTCTGTATCTGAGCGGACTTCAAGGGACTAAATGCGCGTTTTTCCTATAGTTCTCCTGTCTGAGTCATTCTTTGCGTTGATCGCAATGGTGTGGCATTCTGTAACTCAATGAGCAGGAATTTTTTTTCTTTTCCCCGCAGAATTTACACTCGTCAGTTTCTGTTGAGCAAATTCTCATCATATTCCAAAGACGACAATATCCTGTTAGAAGGCCAGTGAGAGTTTTTAACTTTTAGGATTGCTCCATTTCCGGGTGTGAGTTTCTTTCTTCCCCAAAGCTCCTATAGGTGTATTTTACAATACCAAAGGAGGGTAGTGACTAGGAACCCAGACTAAAGAGACCTTTATCTTCTTGCTTTAAGTTTTACTCATTACACAGTCTCTTCAGGAGTTTTCTGGAACGTTGAAAAACTGTGTGTAGATTGCCCATTCATGTTTTATTTCTTTTCACGTCGAATGAGTCGCTGAATCAATCCCTCATCTTGGCGTCGTCATTGGCATTGATTTCTGAATCTCCTGGAGTCGATAACAAACGAACGTAATTTTCAAGTCGATTGCATTGAGCAAAGTGAGACATTTTTCCTGATCTAAGTGGTTCAAATGAGCTCCAGTATATAACTAAACTTTCGAGTATATGGTTCTGGTCCCAAATACAACCGTTTCACTCCCAGATTCATGGACCCAGCAATGTTATACAGGTTTGGGAATTCACATCCAAAATATACGAAATTCAATGCACGAGAAAGAGAATTTGGCCGTACAGTTTTAAACAGTGGTATATTCGAAAAATTTACGTGCTAGGTTTCGGGCAGAAATAAAAAAAAATTGTCCTATGCGGATTATGCAGCTGTCTCTGTCTTATAGTTGGAAGTGACCTAAATAAAACAGCAGAGCGGGCAACTTGAAATACTTGAATCGAGTATTGAACCATACATCGCGTCAGAAACAGTGCACTTAAATCTGTCGAGTACATCACTGTTCCACTGGACGGCAAAATACTCTCTCTAATGCATTGAATATCGTATGTTTTCGATGTGAGTTTCCGAACCTGTATACAGTAATATACTGCTTTCTTTGATTACATCTGTGTAAAATTTTATAGTGCTACTTCTATCAACTTTGAGGGTTGATGAATTTTATTAATATCCTTGAAGTCTTGTTAACGACAATCATGGAGTCTGTCCTATGATCTCGTCGTTCCAATACATAAAATTTGGTAGAGAGGGTGTAAACTTCACGAAAGCGCGCTTTTCATACGAAAATGTATGAGATTTGTTTCATTCAATTCATAGGACTTAAAAAGCAATAAATTTCCACTTTACTTCACGCTCTTCAAGAAATTCATGATTGATTCCATAATTTACATCTGAAAACCAGCATTACCAGCTTTTATCAACTTCTTTTCAATTTTTCACAGCCGCCTGGGATGTCAATCATTTTTGGACGGACTACTATAAATGGTATAACGACCTTGCCTCGTCACCTATACGATACCTACATATCAATACAATTTCTGAAGGTTTCAAAGGCGCCTATGTCTCATAAAACCTTACTACAATTTCAATATAATCCGATTGATAAAATCCCATCCGTTTTCATTCGGAAATATAATTATCATTCGGCCAACTAAGGAACTTAAGACCCGACTTCATTAAAACTTTCTATAAGTCCATATCAATACATTCAAGGTTGCACTCCTCCTCATTATGGCAGCTTGTTTGATGCATTACTTTTGGTCATGTAATATCTAATCATTTTCCATATATTATAAGGTAATTATCTATTCCACATATCATACCATCGTGTTTTATAATATTTAATCATAGGGAATACAGAGGGATTCTTCATACTATTAGGATATATTCGACTGCGTTTATGCAACTGCAGTTTGATCATTTGGTTCTTTGAAAAAAATATTTATATTGAGTTGACTATTACCTGAAAACCTTTTCAAATAGTTCACATTTTGATTTATTTCAAGATTATCAATAATCCAGTGTTTTTGAATTTGCTAAGTAGGTATAATATAAAATCTATTTTTTAAATAGGTGCCTATATATAAAATCTCAGCACAATCGGAATTATATTCTGGAAATGATTCAGAAAAAGAAGTATGTAAAAAATGAATAATAAAATAAAAATCAATTCTATGATTTTGATGATGCTCTTCTATTGAAATTTTGCATCAACATTCAGTCAATAATTCATTTTGTGAAATTCATTCACAAAATGATTTTCAATCGAATGGAATATCTTATTAGAGAAATATAAGTTTCTTCTTTTCAATATTCCAATTGAATTTTGTATGGCCACAAAATTTGTATTGGGTTATTATGAGCAAATATTTAATTTCGATCAGTTTCGTTTTGTCTGAGATATTGAGGAACAAACATTTTTTGACTGGTTAACGAACTTAGCCGTGGCACTTTGGAACCAAAATCACGCTAAAACTCTCAAGTCGCGTCCACATTATGCCGAACGACATCATTCGACTTGTGTCGTTCGACAAAGTCGAATAAGTGTGGACGTTGTAGAAGTCGAATCGAATCATGTCGCTTCCAACCCGAATGAGCGCGGTCCAGATCAAAGGATGTCGAATCGAATGATTCAAGTCCACACCGATGTTGAATCGAACGTGTTGGCCCTCAACGTGTCGAATGATGTCGTTCGGCATAGTGTGTTCGCGACTTCAAGTCTTCAGGACAATTCCTTCGAAAGTTATCGTGTTGTTTGAGACAATCTTCGGCTCAAAATTCAAGAATAACGGACATATGGGCCCTCAAAAACAGAGAATAATACGAAAATAACAGGAAAATTATTGACGGGCTATCTGATTTCAGAAAGTGATGGCAGGTGAATTTTTAGAGGTAACAAACGGTTTATTTCGATTTTCTTCGAAAGTACAAGTCCTACTTTGTAGATGATAAAAAGATCTACAGCTTTTAATTTTGGACTTTTTTATCATAACTTCAAGGTTCATGTGAATGTTCTAATTTTTGTTTTCCATGAAAAAATTTTTTATCTTATCTTTTTTTACAAATTCTCTACAAATTTATAATTCCAGTCACATTATTTTATTTCTCCTGAATTACCAGCCCAAACTCACAGTATCGTTTGTTTAAATTAAAGTTTACATCAGAATATAAATATTCATAATAGTACAACACCAACTGAGCTGTTATAATCATTTATAGAGACTCTGTAGTATCAGTGAAGTTCATTTGTCATCAATTTAAACAGTAATATTGAGGTTCATAATCGGTTCCTAAAACATACTTGGGTGGATTTTGCCTGTTGGAAAGGTAAACATAAACAGAGAACTCTCCAAAGTTCGGCAGGTACCTTGAAATGTCATCTCAGATCGAGGATCAGCCAACCATCGAATCGGTTCTATCAAAGTGAATGAATATTGTTTAATTAGAGGTCCAATCTCGTTTAATGTAGTGATTCCATTCATTGTAGGAGGATTAATCATAAAAGAAAGATGACGGCCATCACGCGTTGAAGGAAGAGAAATGCACTCGCTTAAGACTCACTTCAGATTCCCATTAGGTGCATTCAACTCTGGAATTCGGGATTAGAGATAGAAGTTACGATGTTGTTGAAGCACTTTCGAGTGGATGAATTTAATGAAGTAGGAAACTGAATATTAAATTAGGATTTAATGAAGATTATTGTGCTATGGCGTAGACTCAAGGGAGTTCGCGATGTCTAGTTCTAATAAAAACATCATCTGAAGCTGGTTTATCGCAGTGTTGTGTTAATCAGCAAGAGGTTCTTAATCTGTGCTCATGAAAAGAAGAAGAATTCATAAAAATTGGGTCGATTGCACATGGTTGATAAATTATGTGTAGGTATTTATTTCATGTGGCAAAATTTCCTACAAATCACTGGTAGGTTTTTTCTCATTAATGTCAACCAAGCAGATGAAACACTGGTCTAACTTTGTACTGAGGGAGATTGTAATAATTATGTTTTTGAACGCTTTTCTAGGAAAACAGCGTGTCATAACATTATGATGGTCAGTTCTGAGCTGGGAGGGGTAAAAAACCTCGACTGACTAATTGATGAGGGATCCGAGGCCAAAGTAATTATATGGCCGTCCGAAAATAATCACATAGAGACTCATTTTCAGGGAATTCATCAGATTAGAATGATACAAGATTTGTTTACGAATATTCACGAAATTATAAATACGATCGAAACTAGGTTTTATATTCAAGATTAATTATGATAGATTAGAGATAGAAGTTACGATGTTGTTGAAGCACTTTCGAGTGGATGAATTTAATGAAGTAGGAAACTGAATATTGAATTAGGACTTAATGAAGATTATTGTGCTCTAGCATAGACTCAAGTGAGTTCGCGATGTCTAGTTCCAATAAAAACATCATTTTTTGAAGCTGGTTATCGCAGTGTTGTGTTCATCAGCAAGAGGTTCTTAATCTTTGCTGATAAATTGAAGAAGAATTCATTAAAATTGGGTCGAGTGCACAAAGTTGGAAAATCATGTGAAGATATTTATTTCATGTCCGAAGATTTAATTTCAATATTGTCAAACAAGCAGATGTTTTACTTTAGATTGAGAGAGATAGTAACATGTTTTCGAGCGCTTTCCTAAGGAAACAGCGTGTCATATCATAGTTATGATCAATTCTGAGCTAGAAGTGGTCTTGAAAGACCTCGATTGGAGTCACTGATGAAGAATCCGAGGTCATAAGCTATTAAATGGCAGCTCGTGAATACTTCAACCCACGGAAGAAATGAGATTGGGATTCATTTTCTAGGTATGCATTAGATTCGGTTTCCAATATTTACTAAATTAGAGATCAGATCTAATATGTTAATATTCAGGTGCTCAATAATAAAGTGGACATAAGGGACAGGAAATATACAAACTCGGACAGAGTGTCCTAAGGCATTACCAAGGTTCATGTGTGGCCAGAATATCTGGTCAAATCCCACTAGGAAATTAGGTGTACAAATATGTAACCATCAAATATTTTTTCACATTTCCTGATCTATTTGCATACCTATTATCATTTATATTTCAGAAGACGAAGATGTATAAATGCAGAAATTGGTTTATAATTTGCGTATAAGTTAAACCATAAAAATAATTGCAAATCGATATCAAGGTGACAGTTCTGTATGTGTAACTAAATACCATTACTGGTTTATATGTAAAAATGAATAAATATTTCGACATTGTAGACCAGTGTCGATAATTTTGGAAACTAAGGAATACACTAAGATGAAAAACATAAAAAATTTAGAGATCACAACGAATGTGAAAGGAAAAATAATCTACGGGCGATATGTTTTCAGGAAGTGGTAGAACGTCAGATGGTGAAAAAGTGTTTATTTCGATTTCCGGCAGAACTACACAATGCCCATAAAAAATAATTAAATATCGAAATTGTAGGTAATGAGAAGAACTACAACATATGTAGGTAATAAAAAGAAATTCAACTTTTGTAGCAACACTCTTGTTATAACCTTATAGAACTCCATGTGAAAAAATCCAAAGTTCTAAATTTCTGATTTTCACCTTTTACAATTTATTTTTCTTACCTTCTGGAATTTTTTTCTTCACGAAATTTGGTGAAAATTTACGTTTTGTTTCAAAATATCGGTTTTTTCACCTTGGATTGACTGGAAATCGAAAAAGCACCCTATAAATATCAATCGAAAGTTCCCACTTCGAAATATCAGCTTTTTTGAAAAGGTTTGTGAGCTTTCATTCATCGAATAATTTTCCCATAATATACAAAATATACATCACCATGGTGGATATTTTCAGGAAATGCAAATTACTTTGCTGCAGATGTAAAACATTTTGAAAGTTGGCTACGGACAATATGGGTTGAAATGAAAAATATCATAATAATAATAATAATAATATTTATTTGCACACTATGAAATGAAAATATGGGATACATGTACAAATAGCTACCATCAACAATTTACATGGCATGTCAAATGAAAATAGTCAAATATTCTCAAAATAAATATAAAATAACATTTAAATGTATAAGACTAAACACGAAAAATGCACACTATCAAACAAACGCACAGTTCAAATGTCATTACAATTTAAAATCACTCAACCTGTATATTGTTCTCTCTAGAAGCAACTTTCTCACTCGGTTGTAAAAAACGGTCGGACTCATCCTCTTGAAAGATTCCGGAAGTTCATTATACAATTTGATGCACGTGTGGTTAGGGCCCTGTTGACTCTTCCCTATTCTGGCTGCTGGTATGACAAATGCATCTTTCTGGCGCGTGTTATATTCATGAAAATCCGAGTTTTTTTGAAATTTTACCCTGTGTTGATGGACAAAGTTGAGACAGGTAAGTACGAAAACTGCAGTGATGGTCAGTATTTTCTCCCTTTTAAACACTTCTCTGCAACTTTCAGTAGGTTTCATTTGAAAAATTGCTCTTACTGCCTTTTTTTGTTGCAAAAGTACACGCTCAGCATCCGCACTTTGCCCCCACAAGATGATGCCATATATGGCCGCACTGTGGAATGAAGAAAAATATGTTAGCTTTGCAATCTCCGTACCAGCGATTTTCCTCATTCTTCGGATCATAAAAATCGAAGTAGATAATCTCCTACATAAACTATTGATATGATTCCTCCAGCTCAGATCAGATTGAAATTCCAGTCCCAAATACTTGATTGATGTATTCGTATCCGCCTTGCAAGTGAAGATGATCTTTTGGGTCTTAGATTCATTCATGAGGAGCCCATTGGCTGAAAACCATTCCCGAGCCTTACTCGTACATACTTCGCTTCTTTCCTGTATACTCCTCCGGGAGATTGATTTGTTCGCAAAGGAGAAGTCATCTGCATAACTGCAGTCTGCATCTGATGGTATGTTCTCGAAGATGTCATTCATAAAAAGCACGAAGAGAATCGGCCCAAGAACCGACCCCTGAGTAACACCAACAGTCACCTCCCGCAAACCAGAAACTCCTCCACTCCACTTCACTGCCTGATATCTACCAGAGAGGTATGAACCAAACATCTCCAACGCCTTTCCTCGAACTCCATAGTGTTGTAGTTTTTCTAATAGGATCTCATGGCTCACACTATCAAAAGCCTTACTCAATATTCACGTTCTTCAATACCTACCTAATGGAGAAAACAATTTGATCATACATTTTTTAATTTTAACCCATATTTTCGGCAGACTAATGCTCAGTTGCAGGAACGTCCATTAAAATTTAAAGGTCCATTAAACCCTTAATCCTCCATTAGTTCCTTGTAATAATGGAGGATTAAGAGTTTAATGGACCTTTAAATTTTAATGGACGTTCCTGCAACTGACACTTTGTCTCGAAATATTACATCCAGTTTCTCAGCTGCAGCGAAGTCTTTTGCATTTTCTGTGAACACCATATTTTTTTATACTTTGAGATATAAGAGGTTTAAGAGAACAAAACACTCATAAAAGATGATATTTTTACGTGGTATCATTCGATTGAAAATTTTGGTGTTTTTTCGATTTCCAGTCGTGATAAAGTGAAAATATTAATATAAAAAAAATTACTGTATATCCACAGCATAAAAAGTAGGTTCTTACCAAAATTTGTTTTTTACTTTTAGAACTCACTACCCGTAATCACTTTTTACCAGCGCTCATTTACTGATTCTATTCAGAATTGGAATTTTGGTTATTTCAACATACATCTGATGCTCCTATCATTAATATTAATATATTTCCAAGTCATCAAAACAGCTCAGCATATCCATAAATATAATTGTGAAATAATAGAAAAATCTTAAGGGATTGCAACTCAGATTGACTACGTTAATTCACGAGCTTGGTACTTCAAAACGTGCCACTCCATCTAAAAAGTAAGCTGTTTTCATATATGCGAATACTCTTAATTTGATGAAATTTTTAATTCAAATATGAATATCATATGAAATTTAAAGAAGAAGTGGATCTAAAAAAAAGTACCAAGTTCTCAAGTTAAAATGCGAAGTAAAAGAGTTTATAATCAGAAAGACAATCAGGAATATATCCGCTAAAAGAGTCGAATCGAGAATCGCTATTAGCCAACTGCATGGTTGAATGGTCGAGCACGACGCTGCGGTTACGAAAAACGAATTTCCAATTGAATATTGATTACTGATCGGTAGTAATGTAAACAATTGAACTTGCAAATTGCCGTGTGTTGTCTGATAATTCATTCACACGATTTTCTCTCCGTTGCTTCAAACGAGCAGCACTTTTTGTCAGATAGTCAAATGAGGAGTCGGTTTACAACGTGTTATTTAAAATTTTCCTCGGTCAATGCATGAAAGTTTAGAATTAAATACTGTTTAATCTTTCATTTGAAAGTAATATTATGTATCATTAAAAATTGAAGAAAGTTCCTACATGACATCTCAAGATTTGGCTTGTGCATTTTGGAAAACACTAGGTATACTTCAAATTCAAATATCCTGAGCACTATTGGTCTAATTTGGTAAAAATTTGTGTTGATCAATTCATTTTTCAAATCTTTGGGAATAAATATACAGGGTGTCCCATTACTCGACGTCACCCCGTACCGGGTGAAAATGCAAGTAATGCTGGTTGTCAGAAAAATAGGAAAAAAAATCTAAGTTGCATGATTTTAAAATAATGGGCATTTAAAAAACTCGCAAAATTCCACACCCTGTGACAGTCTTTTCGCTCCTGTTGCCACAAATATCAACTTTTTCCAACTTTTTTTTGCTGTGTAACCTTGAATGATGCTTGTCTAGACTTTAATCGAAATTTGGATACCAGCTGCTCTAGGTTTCATGAAAATAGGGCTTGCTACTCAGAAAAAAATTCAAAATAAACAATTGCCTAGTTTCAACTGACTGTATTGAAAAAAAATGTACTACGCAGGTTTGGCATGTTGTGTCAAAAGTTGGCGCATTTAGTGAGGATTCCAAAATGGTATAATACTTGTTAAACAGTAGCTGCCGTAGTTCAAATTAATTTTCGATTGCCTTCGTATACACTTTTTCTTAAACTGCTTCCCAGTAAAAAAGTGCAATGGATTCAAGTCAGTTGAACCAGCCACCGGCCACCAGATTGGACCAGAACGTCCAATACATCTTCCGGGAGAAATGTTACCAGAAAAAAAAATTTCCAGAGAAATTTCTCTGGAAAATGTTTTTCTGGAGAAATTATTTTCTCTGGAAATTTTTTTTCTGGTGACATTTCTTCCCGGAAGATGGATCGGACGTTCTGGTTCAATCTCGTGGCCGGCCTGTTCACTGGACTAGAATCCATTGGACTTTTTTACTGGGAAGCAGTTTAAGAAAAAGTATATTCAAAGGCAATCAAAAATGAATTTGAACTACGGCAGCTACAGTTTAATGAGTATTATACCATTTTGGAATCCTTACTAAATGCGCCAACTTTTGACAAAACATGCCAAACTTGCGTAGTACATTTTTTTTCAATACAGTCAGTTGAATATAGGCAATTGTTTATTTTGCATTTTTTTTTCTGAAAAGCAAGCCCTATTTTTATGAAACCTAGAGCAGCTGGTATCAAAATTTTGATTACACTTTAGACAAGCATTATTCAAGGTTACACAGCAAAAAAAAAGTTGGAAAAAGTTGATATTTGGGGCAACAGGAGCAAAAAGACTGTCACAGGGTGTGGAATTTTGCGTGTTTTCTTAAATGCCCATTATTTCAAAATCATTCAACTTAGATATTTTTTTATATTTTTCTGACAACCAGCATTACTTGCATTTTCACTCGGTTCCGGGTTGACGTCGAGTAATGGGACACCCTGTATAACTTGTAATCTTTCATGTACGCTGTTACAGATATTATTTAGATTCAGACCAGCAGAACGAGACAGAATTTTTGAATTTTTGAGAATCTTGCAAAAAAATTCTCACGCTATTCAGAATAAATATGCGTGCCATTGTTTTAGTGATAAATGTTTATTTATCGTCTATTAATCGTAGTTTGGCTAATAACGAAAAATCAATGAAACTAAGTTCGAATGGAAGTACCTCTCAAAACGAACTACCGATTTAGCTTTTTTTACGGAAGCATATAAAAACGTGTTTTCAATCTAGGTACCGTGAAAATTTCAAGTTCGTTATTCGTTTCGTTCAAAAGTTACAGCGACCAGAAAGTTGGTTAACATCGCAAAGCCAATATAGTTTTCTAATTTCCAAATGGCACGAAGGATTGATGAATTAAATATTGCAGTCTCTGTACAATTTCACAGGGACTCTAATATTCACTTTGTTCACTTTTGAATCAATATTTACTTTACTGTTTTCCGAAGAAAAAATATAATTAGTCAAACTATGCCTATTAACAACAGCAGACACAAGTAATTCTTTAGTGAGTTGGCAGTTTTTTAATAATTCATGTGGAAAAGTCAAAATATTTCGTGAACTGGTATATCAGTCACCAGGAACCTTAGTTTTTATACAATGTATTAAATTAGCAACGTTTGTAGACTTTTAGTCTCTTCCTCAGGCTATGAATATTAGGTAAATAGCGACCACAATTTTGAACGATGTTTCAAAGGAAAAAATCCATTTTTCTAATATTCATAGCCTGAGGAAGAGACTGAAAGTCTCGAAACATTGCTAATTGAATAAATTGTATAAAAACTGAGGTTCCTGGTGACTGATATACCCTTTCACAATCACAACATATAATATAGAAACAATATGAAAATTTACTCAAAATATTTCTTTAATCTCTAGATTTCAATGTCTTTTCATTTATGTTGAACTGCTCATTTTCCATGAACATATCGAAATCATGACTCTGGCCTATTCTCAGAACTTTCATGGCATAAATTCCATATAGTTTCATAATTATTGATTTTTACGATAAATGTTTGATTTAATGCCGTAGAGATATCTGAAAGTATCAAGTTTGAATTCCCAACCTACTTCCCACTGTGGAGATCAAGAACGAAGTTCAGGATAATTTGTTGATTTCCTTTCCCTACATTACAGATATGTTGCAAAATTAATAAAACCGTGCCAGTCAAGCTAGAAACAAAGGTCGGCAAATTGATAGAACATGAGAAAACTGCTGTTTATCTGATTCATACATCAAAGTAATTGATTTCTTCAATGATCCCTTGAGATATTTATATGACAGGAAATGATTCACACGTTTTGTCGGATACGGTGCAATACGAAGATTTATTATCGATCAATCCAAATGGTTGAATCATTTTTTTCCATTATATAATGTAGGTATATAACATTACCTATATACTCAATACTTTTTGCTCGCTTGTTCCAATCCACTCAGCATGCAATAGTTTTGCGGAATGTCTTACTGATGAAGAAACCGAGGTCAAAGTAGGTTGCGAACGTAGTAATGAGCTAAATCGATCTGATAGGTCTCGAGTTGTAAAGACTAGAAATTCTTTTATTCCAATATTTTCGAAACTAAAGATCTAATCGAGTCAAAATTTTGCATTTTGCTCGTACCTCGTACTTCAATAGCTGAAGACAAAAAACGAACGAAAAATGGTTTATGATACAAAGTACCAAAACAAAAAATTTAAAGAAAATTACTTCACAGCGAAATAAAAATTAAAATAATATTCGGCGTATCTAACCGTTCTGTTATGTAGTGAGATGCTTACGCTCCTGTGTATGAAAACATAAAACATTAATTATTGCTATTCTTCTTCAATTCTCATTAAATGCGTAGGCATTCTGGAACTGAGCGAACAGATTTTTAATCTTCTTTCTCCCAGAATCTACACTTGCAAGTTTCTGTTGAGCTATTTCTCATTATATGCTTTGAACTTTAAAAGACTTTCAGCAAGCCAGTAAAGAGGCGTAATTTATTCTTGGCGAAATCTGAAGGCTTTTTGGCCTTACAGGTTAAAATCTCTAAGGAATGTTCTGGAATGATTCACTTCTCTTCACCCAGGGTGCTACTCTTTCAGGTTTTTCATTCTTGAAAAATTCTCTCTTACAGGTAATTTGCCTAGATACCATCCGTAAGTGACATTTGTGATTTCTTTCAGACCTTTTGTTTTCCTATAACTATAAATCCAGACTAAAAAGAACTTGGTGCCTTCTACATTGAATTTTTTTGGTACTTTCATATTAACTTTGAGTCGATGAAATATGATTTTAGTGTTTCAATAGCAGCTTGACTATCACTATGTCATGCCCTTAATAGCTTTTATTTGTTTCTCATTTGTAAACGTCAGTTTCCAAAAACACAATATTAATGAGGAAAGTTTATTTTATCAAGTCACTAACTTGTAAAACTGACAGTTAACTTGTAAAATGTTTACAAGTTAGTAGTATTATTTACATTGAGAGTTGTCAAGTACTTGCTTCTAATTTCATTCATCCCTCTAATTTCAGAGTTCCTGGAACAAATGTATTTCTCAATAAACGTTCTCAAACTATTCGAAAACGATATTCGTACGTTGTTTTATTCGTATCTATTTGTTTTCCTTCTCAAAATTGCAAATATCCTAGAGGTTTTTTGACCTGTAAACTCACTGACAGTTTCACGTACTCGCTTCTAATTTCATTCATCCTTCTAATTTCATCGTTCCTGGAACAAATATTTTTAGTAATAAACGTTATAAAAGTATTTAAAACGATATTCATGCCTTGTTTCATTTGGATCTGGCCTTTTTCGTCAGAAATGAGCAAATATTCTCGAAGGACTTCCGTCTCGTAAAGCCACTGACAGTTGTCATAATTTTCTGATGTCATAAGTAATCATAAATAATGCATAGCTTACGACAAATGAGAAACAAATAAAATATAAAACAATACACGCAAGGTAACGTGTTTTACTGGCTCAAGGAGGTAACTGACTCGCCTGCGGCTCGTCAATTATATTCTCCATTCGCCAGTAAAAACCCTCTTACCTTGCTAGTAATGTTATATACTATTTCCAGTTTCTATGTACAATATTTTCGATTGTAGGTATTTCTGTCTGATGATAGTTTCACTCACAAATTATTTTTCGGTGAATTTTTACAACAGAAAGTATTCTTTGAGGTTAGGTTAGGTTATATTTTTTTTATAACGTTTAAATTACGAGTGATTCTTTACAGACGAATAATACTGAGTCATCAATCAATAATCATTTTTGTATCACACAATATCAACTCTTGTTTTGGGATAATGAAATACCTTTAGATTGAAGCATAGAATGAGTACAGAAGAGCGAAGTCATAATGTGATTAATTGGGATGCAAATGTTGTAGTAATATCTATTTTTTTGTTTCTGAATTCAATAGTTTTCAATTCAATTCATTTCAACAGTATATGCACTGGACAGCCTGTATATTCTCAGTTACTTGGAACTGATATCTACTGTGCCTGCGCAATTCTACAAATTTGAACAATATGTCAGAGTCTAAGAACAACCTCCGACTGTTTCTTAGCGCTACCGCTAATTTTCTTTATTCTATTTTCCGCTATTATATATTTTCTCTTATTTTGAGATAGAACCTTGTGTTCCGCTATTTTAAGTGAAGTACGCTATTATTTTGTGAAAGAGACACTATTATTGAAGAATTGAAGATCACCGACCCCGTCCGAGAGTACTCTCCAGAAGATTGGTCGAAGAATACTGTTTGGTGAGTCTGGTGCATTTAACTTTATTTTCTTTCACTTTATTTTTACAACACCTATGATTTTTGATTAATACAGTCCACTAAATTCTCTCCACTTAAAGAGTTACCGCAACAGCAAAAATGGATAAATGTCAGTCATAGATGGTCAAGCACAGTTTTCGAAGAATCTGCTGCGATAGGTGATTGAATATTCACAGACAACTGTTTGAAACCATTGCGGCTCATAAGTGTTTGAAGATTATCTGTCATATAACTATTAAATTATTTCTCTTATATTTCGAACGATCAGTGTGGTATCAACCCAAAACTGGCGCCATCTTGGAGAATCCATAGGAGTCATGTCCTTCCTAATGAATAACACGCTTGTACATGATATCATTCTAGGGTGTCTTTATACCCTGGAAAGTGACTCAATATTTGAAGTTGCTTGTCATTAATACAGGGTCTCTATAAATGATTGTAACAGCGCAGTTGGCTTTGGATTATGCAAACCACAGAATTCTGTGATCTTCCTATGCTCTGATTGGTTAGATATTGGTATTCTGCAATCCAAAGCCAACTGCGCTGTTACAATCATTTATAAAGACCCTGTATTTTATGTTTTTTTGAATAGAATTTCACTCTTATATTATGTAATTCATAATATTTCAACAAAATGCTTCTTTCCAGGTTACCCCAGCTGGTCGTCCAGCACTAACCTACGACAACCAATCATGGAAGGAGAAGCCGGAAACCGAGCCCGAAGACCCGGAAGACTCGTCCTCGAAACCCTGCGATTCCAAAAAGAGCAAAGCAAAACGGGTGAAAAATTATCTAAAGAGTAAATACAAGACGGCGATCGGTTCGAAATCGGGCAGTTCGGACCAAAGTTCCTCTGGTGAAACCGCGTCGTGGTATTTGGAGAAAATAACCCTCCAAAGTGAGGTTAGCGAACTGAATGAAGCGTTCGAAGAGGCGTGCGATACACTTGAGGAATTAAAAACTTGCGAACCGTACCAAGTGGCCAATGTTATATTGATCAAAGATCCTGCGAATGATGACCGAAACGCGTGTAGTCGAACTGAAAACGAAAACTTAATATTGGACCATGAAGGCGTTCATAAAGATGACGCGGATATAGAGGCTGCCTCTTCTTTCTTGACCGAAACGCAAGAAGAGATTGATGGTAATGCCGAAGATGAAGAGGAGAGGGAGATGTTGGATATAGACGAAGAAATGAAAATGGTAAGTGATAATTAAGTAACGAAGTTTGCTGAGTAAAGTAAATAAGTGAAAAAATATTATTGTTTTGTTTATTGAGTCGATATCAATGTTACATCAAAAGCTTGCACCAATAAGTCATGTTGCATGGGGATGGAGGAAAGTTCCTGACTAGTTGCAAAACTTGTCAATTTGGTATTTGGCGACCATAATCCTCCAAAGTGTTTGAAGAAGCGTGCGATACGCTCGAGGATTTCAAAACGCGTATAGTCGAACTGAAAACGAAAATTTAATATTAGGAAATGAAGTTTAAACGTATAGAACGGATAAAGATGTTGCCTCTCAGGGTAAGAAATAAACGGTTTACTTTTTACTCTGAGGGTTGCCTCTTCTTTCTTGACCGAGACGCAAGAAAAGACCGGATGGTAGGTGCAGAAATGAAAACGTGATTGAGTTAGAAATTTGATGATTTTAGAAAAGCGAAAAAGTCGGTCACCTGTCAGTTTTCCCGCCATAGTTTTTACTTGCATGAAGGAACTATTGACGTATATACCTTTTTGAAAAGCTAACGAAACAGGGAAGTTTTTCCTCACATTTTACACCAAGTTTATGACACTTCTTTCGAGTAATTTTGAATTCTTTAATCAAAATTTTATGACAGGTGCATCTATTTATGACCCGGTATATCTCGGGTTATCAGAAATTTTAGTTTTTCTCGCTAAAAATGTCGACAATCTTCTTAGCTTTGAAAAAAATATGAATTGAATATTTAAAGTCGTGTAGTTTTCACAAAACTGATTATTTTCGGTAACGACTTAGACAATTTCAAAAAAACGCAATTTGCTGCAAATGAATTACATCTCCTTTGAAGAACACGTCGAGTTACCAAACACCCTGTATAATTACAAATTAAAAAATCAATTCCTTGAAGTTTGGGGTTGTGTGGTATGGGGGTCAGAACTACACTTAGTAAATGTAAATGCTATTGACGAAATGATCACTAAAAGTTTCACTGAGAAAATATTCAAAAATTATGTATTTCGTATCATTTCGAATTTGTCATTCATTGTTTTTTCTGTTTTATTACCACTGCCGTATTTAGGGGGGGAGCCCTCCCCTGATGTACCTCTGGCTCCCCTGAAAGATTCTAATCGAAAACTACGTAAAGGTATCACAAAAAAAACTTCTACTACTAGAGGCCGCGGTCCCCCCTTAAAACTGAGGCTAGATACGCCTATGTCTATTACCTCTTACCTGCCGAAGCCACAGCTTTCCAAGTTTCAAAGTTTTTGATACTGATCTCAGTTCTGGTGTGGTCATAATCATAGAAAATTCTCAGGTTTTACAAAATAACCAAGATCTGCCCTTCGCAGGCTCTGGGACAATAAAATTATGCGAAAAATGTCCAGCAATATAAAATTAAAATATGGGTGCATTAAAAAATTTTGATTTCCGTCCTTTGATTTATCGCTATAATTTTAACTTAGTAACTGAGTAAATTACGATCGTAAAAAAAAGATTGCAAAATATTTCATATATATCGATTGAAATATATTCTGGGAGGATTCTGCATTTCTAAAAAACTTTATAGGTTTTCACTCCCAGTCTCTGAAACAGAAATAATTTAAAAAAAATTAATTAAGATGAAGTGCTCCTGCGAGAATTTTTCCACTTATTTGTCAGGTGCAAATTGGTCGCGAAAAAATTGTTGCCTAACAGTAAAACTGAGAAAGGAAATAAATGAAAAGGACAATGTAACGTTTCGGTGTCTATATCAGACGCCTTCTTCAGACAAACTTGTAAAATCTTCAGAATTATGTGTTTTTTCATTTGCAATCTGATTGACATTGAAAAAAAATTTCATTTCTACAAAATAGATGTTTTTCGAACTGTTTCTTATTAGTAAAATGTGCACTTTTGTATTCATATACATAATATATCAAAATAGCACCACATACATCCTATCGTACGTGCATGCAGAGACAGCTCGAACCCTATTTTGCATTGCAAATGTGTAACGTTTTGCCGCCAAAGATTAAAGGTGATGGAAACCGGAGGGGGACGAAATGAAAGTGTTTATTTATACACATATTGAGGAAACAGAAAGAGGCGATAAATATGGAAAATCTTCGGGATTATATTAGGTATGTAAATATGGCTTCGATGCATCACGACCGGCTTCTTTTATCATGGACCGTTTACACCCGCACTTGCATCTCCTTTGCTAGAAATATAAATATCACTAGGTAAACGCCGGCTTTCTTGAATAATATCTCATTGTCAAGTGTTCGAGCTATAATTTGTGGATAGCAATCCGGGTAAACGGTTTAGATGGAATGTGACTGCTTTGGTCTTGAGGAAAGTTCTTCAGGGGTTCGGATGAAATGAAATTCGACTTATGGCCGGTTCCTGAGGTTTTACTTTAACCGTCCAATAGTAAACGGTTCGATAAATATAACCAATCGATAACCTCCTGATAAAGGTAGCTGAGTTTCTGACGTTTTTTTCGGTTGTCAATTAACTATCTATTCGATAACAGCTGATTAACGGTAGTCTCGCAAGTTCCTTCCTAGTTCAACAGATGTCGCGACATACAAATTGACGTTTTGATTATGAGTTTTGCAAATTTTAATTGAAACTGCACGCCTGAAACTCAAAATAATGAGATTTTCCATACGGAATATCAAATCGATTTCATTTTCATGTATATTTATTTCTTATGTATATTTAGATCATTACCAATGATGATTTGAAAAGTTCCTGTCGCATAGAACTTGTTGAAAGATGGTTAAAGTGCAATTCCTTTCAGATATTCGAGGTAATACAGAATTCAATTTATTACATAAGTGTAAAACTGTTTGCTTGTTCAATCTGTACCTCATTTTAAATTAATCATCTGTATACATTTCGAGAGGTGATCTACGAACCCGTATAAATCTGGATACAGAAATATTGCCAATGAATTCCATTGCCTCTTCATCTGATGAAGAGCTGGAACTAGAGGATAATCTTCTTGTATTATATTCCATTATTACACAACTCGTTTAATAAATATGTTAAGAATGTTGATATGCTTTGGTCTTGAGGAAAGTTCTTCAGGGGTTTGGATGAAATGAAATTCGACTTATGGCCGGTTCCTGAGGTTTTACTTTAACCGTCCAATAGTAAACGGTTCGATAAATATAACCAATCGATAACCTCCTGATAAAGGTAGCTGAGTTTCTGACGTTTTTTTCGGTTGTCAATTAACTATCTATTCGATAACAGCTGATTAACGGTAGTCTCGCAAGTTCCTTCCTAGTTCAACAGATGTCGCGACATACAAATTGACGTTTTGATTATGAGTTTTGCAAATTTTAATTGAAACTGCACGCCTGAAACTCAAAATAATGAGATTTTCCATACGGAATATCAAATCGATTTCATTTTCATGTATATTTATTTCTTATGTATATTTAGATCATTACCAATGATGATTTGAAAATTTCCTGTCGCATAGAACTTGTTGAAAGATGGTTAAAGTGCAATTCCTTTCAGATATTCGAGGTAATACAGAATTCAATTTATTACATAAGTGTAAAACTGTTTGCTTGTTCAATCTGTACCTCATTTTGAATTAATCATCTGTATACATTTCGAGAGGTGATCTACGAACCCGTATAAATCTGGATACAGAAATATTGCCAATGAATTCCATTGCCTCTTCATCTGATGAAGAGCTGGAACTAGAGGATAATCTTCTTGTATTATATTCCATTATTACACAACTCGTTTAATATATATGTTAAGAATGTTGATATGCTTTGGTCTTGAGGAAAGTTCTTCAGGGGTTTGGATGAAATGAAATTCGACTTATGGCCGGTTCCTGAGGTTTTACTTTAACCGTCCAATAGTAAACGGTTCGATAAATATAACCAATCGATAACCTCCTGATAAAGGTAGCTGAGTTTCTGACGTTTTTTTCGGTTGTCAATTAACTATCTATTCGATAACAGCTGATTAACGGTAGTCTCGCAAGTTCCTTCCTAGTTCAACAGATGTCGCGACATACAAATTGACGTTTTGATTATGAGTTTTGCAAATTTTAATTGAAACTGCACGCCTGAAACTCAAAATAATGAGATTTTCCATACGGAATATCAAATCGATTTCATTTTCATGTATATTTATTTCTTATGTATATTTAGATCATTACCAATGATGATTTGAAAAGTTCCTGTCGCATAGAACTTGTTGAAAGATGGTTAAAGTGCAATTCCTTTCAGATATTCGAGGTAATACAGAATTCAATTTATTACATAAGTGTAAAACTGTTTGCTTGTTCAATCTGTACCTCATTTTAAATTAATCATCTGTATACATTTCGAGAGGTGATCTACGAACCCGTATAAATCTGGATACAGAAATATTGCCAATGAATTCCATTGTCTCTTCATCTGATGAAGAGCTGGAACTAGAGGATAATCTTCTTGTATTATATTCCATTACTACACAACTCGTTTAATATAATATGTTAAGAATGTTGATATAAATCCAAATCCGGTACTCCGTCAAATAAAAATGAAAAAGTGAGGTTGGAGTTGACAAATCAAATGCCAATGCCCATGCGCCATTCACTAAATCTACAGATAACCGGCCATTTTCGGTCGGTTAAAATAAACTGACTTTATTGGCTGGTTATCTTTCCAAGCGGTGCTCAGAAACCGAAATCTGCGCTTATCCATCCGTCAAATTGGACAGATAGATAAACTGCGGTTAAAACGACCTCAGATACCGGCCATTTATCCAGTCAACGCGTCATTAAAAGGTAGACGAAAAAAATTTATATGGAAGTTTACAAATTATTGTTCGAAAAATTAGTATGACCATGTTACGATGATACTTTTTTACACTTCAGCGATGAAACTAATAGTTTTTTCAATTTTAAATTTCAACGACTAAAAGGCCAGTTTCAATCTGTGAGGATCAGAAGTGCATGTGCGGAACAAAATTCTCATATTTTGGATTTAATAGTTTTAAGATACTCTAAAAAAATGTTCTGTAACGTATACAGGGTGTCCCGGAGAATGTGGGAAATCTCTCGGATTCAGATAGAACATAAAAAATGAAGATGACAAGTTTCCATAATTTTTTTCCTAGCGGCCCTCCCTACGAGGATAAGACCTCCTAAATGACGCTACTAGAAATCCATTTTAGTGGAAAAAGTTTCAAACTACTCGACATAATTTGATGAAATTATATAATTAATAGTAACCTCTTAAATCACCGCATTCAAATCTCAATTAGTTTGTTCAGTTTACCAGAAGTGGACTGGGTTGAACATTTCAATGTTTACATTTTTAACACCCTGTATGATTAGGTGCTAAAAACAACAAATTTGGACACCTTGAACATAAAGAAAAGTGTCGATAAAATGAACCTTTTTGGAGAAAAAAAATGTGAAAGAAGTATGTAATTGAAATTTAGTCCACTAAAATGAATTTCCAGTGGCGTCATTTTAGGAGGTCGTATCTTCGTAGGGAGGACCGCTAGAAAAAAAAACCTGGCAACTTGTCATCTTATTTTTTTATGTTCTATCTGAATCCGAGAGATTTTCCACATTTTCCGGGACACCCTGTATATTGTTTGTAGTTGATGTCCCAATATCTTTCTATTGTAAACTTTATAAGAGTTAGGCCTTTTTGCGCTTAGTCAAAACAGAAGAACTATAAACACAATTGAACACTCAGATGGTGTGATTTTATTGATTCAACGAACTCAGTTCTCCTGTTCAAATTTACAAAAACCAAAATTATTATTGCGGAATAATGCAAAAATATCTAGAGATCGCGTCTACCAATTATCTATAATTGGTTAGAAAGTCGAACTGAAATCTGAACATCGTGGATTAAAATCTAGCCCCTGAATTATTGAATTTTTGGATTTTCTCTTCACCTTTTTAGATTTTTTGGTCTTTCATAAGATTTAAAGTCAGAAGATTTTGCGCGCTTGTTCATATTGGTAAATAAATAATTCAAACTTAATATGCTGGAAGCTATAGCATATAGGTTTCATTAACTTTTCATTTTCAGTATTGGTTCAAGGTACGTCCAGAGAAGTTGAATTCATCAATATAATGAAACCTTTCAGCATATCAATCTTTCCATTATTTTTTCCATTTCCTCGTTCTTTTCTGTGTTGGAGCTTCGAAAAATTCCTCCACCAATTTGTCCATTATATCTCTGTCATGTCAGTATTACAGAGAACTGTTCTGCCAACCGAGTTTTTCCAATGCCAAAAACACCAAGCTCTAATTATGTGAATATTCCAATACTCTAAAAAAATCAATGAAATAGAGATAATAACGTTTAATTTTCGTACAGAACACTCATTATTTATTCGTTCTTCAGAAAACTGGCCACTTTGTATATGAATGTTTAATGAGAGAATATTAATAACTTCTCAATTTACCGTATTAATAACTATTCCGTATCTAATGGGTGGTCCTCGAGTATAATAATGTAATTAACCAAATTCAAAAATATAGGCACAAAACATCAACCGGGTACTATAATATATGAAACAGGCAGGTAATATGTAAACAAGAAGAATATTTACTTCATTATGAACTAATGGCTCAAGTTAGTTTTTGCTCATTCTATGTTTCCCTCAATGTATGTTCTCGTAATAGCCTCACATGACAAAATCTCATAAATCCTTCTGCTCCTTCGAATTGGATGTTATGCAAATGCATGAAAATGGCAAAAAAGACTCCTATTCACGTAATCTCGGTGAAATTAAGGCTGGATACGACCTTTCTCGAAGCGATTTGAAACGAGAAACAGCACACGACGTAAGTAATCAATTAGGCCTGAATCCATTGTAGGAGTTCCGCCTCATCCTATACTGATCATATGAGCGGATTCGAGTTGGTTTTCCTGGTAGCGCTACTCGCTTTCATGATTATAATTATTTTTACCAATTATATTAATCTTCACTTCTATTTGAACAGCCTTGAAAGGGAATGGATGTTCGTTTTCAGAAAAATTATAGGATAGATATGGATTTCTCGAATTTCGCTTTCTACACCATTTCCAAGTGTATTTCAGAAAGCGTCAATTGTATTTCAGAATAGTCAATTGTATTTCAGAAAGCGTCAATTGTATTTCAGATTAGTCAATTGTATTTCAGAAAGCGTCAATTGTATTTCAGATTAGTCAATTGTATATCACAAATCGTCAATTGTATTTCAGAAAACATCATTGAATTACAAATGACGGGTTCTGAAATACATATGATATAATCTGAAATACAATTGACGCTTTCTGAAATACAATTGACTAATCTGAAATACAAGTGACGCTTTCTGAAATACAATTGACTAATCTGAAATACAATTGACTATTCTGAAATACAATTGACGCTTTCTGAAATACACTTGGAAATGGTGTAGACATTTCAAAACAGGAAATAGTTATTTACAATTCACAAGTCCAAAGAATAGGCTTTCTTGCGCGAGTACAAAACCCTAGGACCATCCGTAGGTGAGTCCTCGAAGTCAGCGTATCCAAACAAACGTGAAAAAATTTAAGAAAAGGACAAATATTGTGCAAAATAATGAATTTTCACTACGCAAAATTGTCCGAATGCAAAGTGCAAAGTGAAAAGTGGCAAAGTATTTTGGTGCAATAGGCCCCTGATTCTATTTTCTATTTATGTGTAGATTGAAATAACTAGTGACCATTTAAGTGGGTCTTTCTTCCTTCTCACTAGAGTCAGATCACCGCTTTTCGAAGTTCACCAATTTTGTTGGAAAATGTCCCCATTATGAAAAAAAACGCGATGTGGTTCTTGCATAACGTATTTTTTTGAAAACAAAACAACTGAGCTGCCCTTATCTATGTTCAGACGATTTTAGAAATAATAGAAGAATTTCGCAACTTTCTCAGATGAAAGCATTTTTTCTTCAGTTAATGCAAACGATATTGGTGAAAATTCAAAAAAATCAAAATAAAAAAAATGATTTGAAAAAATGTGATTCAATGCGTACACACGACCTACCTAAACCTGAAGAAAAATCTTGTAAGGTGACGAAAATATTTTCGAAAAATCAATATTTTCTTAAAATCTCAACACCCCGTATCTCTAAAACCATGCGTCAGAGACCCATGGTCCATAGGAAGTTTATATAATAAAATCGTCTCAGGATTAATATTCGAATCTACGAATTTGGGTTTTCAAATGTAAACTATAGTCGAAATTTCCATCATCTGGTTAAATGAATGTTGCTGATTTCAAAAACGTATCACATTTCAATATTCACTTACATATTACATAGAAAAAAATTGAATACTTGCTTTTCAGTAGCCTGACTTTACCACAGCAACTACGGTTGAAAATGCATTATACAGGGTGTTTCATTGGGAAAGGGAAATACTTCACAGGTGCATAGGTGGCACCTAGACGGTTCTAGAGATACCCCATTTATTGGGTGTCTCACTGTCTGCGTAGCCGAGATACAGGGTGCTTTATGAATTTTGCCCGTTTCTTCCTGAGGCCGTACCAGACGAACCACCCGGTATATTTTCTTCATATTTGGCAAATATGTTCCTAATTGAGAGCTCAAACATATCATGCAATAACCGCCTCGAAAATCCAGGTCCGGGTTAACAAAAAATTATGAATCGTTTGAATCCTCGAAACAACACCCTGTACATCAGAATTTTGAAAATCTGTTTTAATATTCGAAAACACCACTAAAAACTAAACTGAGACGTATACTTCAAATTTTCGCGCAGAAAGTTTTACTGCACAAATTTTCAAGGTAAATGTGAAGTTTTCAGGAACTTGGATACCCGAAAGTGGTTTGAAGTGACTTTAACAACGAATTATCAACAATATTGAAGCCATAATCATTACTTTGTAATTAATTCCAACATTGGATTTTTTTTTGTTAGCCGTATACTTGAAAATCCATGTCTGGGTTAACGGCAATTATGAATCGTTTGAATCCTCGAAACAACACCCTGTACATCGGAATTTTGAAAATCTGTTTTAAAATTCGAAAATACCACTAAAAACTGAACTGAGACGTACACTTCAAATTTTCGCGCAGATAGTTTCAATGCACAAATTTTCAACGTAGAAGTGAAGTTTTTAAGAACTAAGATACCTGAAAGTGGTTGGAAATTACTTTTAACAATGAATTATCAACAATATTGAATCCATAATTATTTCATCATTACTTTGTGATTCATTTCTACATTAGTTTTCATTTATTGAGAAGTGAGTTGCATTATAACGTATAATAATTATGGATTTCAATATTTTCATAATTCATTGTTAAAAGTCATCTCAAACCACTTTCAGGTATCCAATTTCTTAAAAACTTCACTTTCACGTTGAAAATTGTGCAGTGAAACTATCTGCGCGAAAATTTGAAGTGTACGTCTCAGTTCAGTTTTAAGTGGTATTTCCGAATTTTAAAACAGATTTTCAAAATTCCGAGTTACAGGGTGTTGTTTCGAGGATTCAAATGATTCATAATTTTCGTTGACCCGGACCTGGATTTTCAAGTATACAGCTAAAAAAAAGAAAACCAATGTAAAAATGAATTACAGAGTAATGTTGAAATAATTATGGATTCAATATTGTTGATAATTCATTGTTAAAGTCACTTCAAACCACTTTCGGGTATCCAAGTTCCTAAAAACTTCACTTTTACTTTGAAAATTTGTGCAGTAAAACTTTCTGCGCGAAAATTTGAAGTATAAGTCTCAGTTTAGTTTTTAGTGGTGTTTTCGAATATCAAAACAGATTTTCAAAATTCTGATGTACAGGGTGTTGTTTCGAGGATTCAAACAATTCATAATTTTTTGTTAACCCGGACCTGGATTTTCGAGGCGGTTATTGCATGATATGTTTGGGCATTAATTAGGAACATATTTGCCAAATATGAAGAAAATATACCGGGTGGTTCGTCTGGTACGGCCTCAGGAAAAACGGGCAAAATTCATAAAACACCCTGTATGTCGGCTACGAAGACAGTGAGACCCAATAAATGGGGTATCTCTAGAACCGTCTTGGTGCCACCTATGCACCTGTGAAGTATTTCCCTTTCCCAATGAAACACCTTGTATAGTTCGTCAATTCCACATGCTTCTGTGAACTCAACTTTCTTCGATAAGAATCTGGTATGTTTAATTTTTTTTCGTAATCAATATACTAGAAAAACCAATTTTTTTTATATTTCAACACTCCTTATCTAAGGAATAATGCGCCAGGGATTCAGAGATCCATAGTTCATAGGAACTTTATATCATAAAACCATCTGAGGATTGAAATCCCGAATTTACTGAACCTTATTATAAAAAATCCTGTATTTCGGGACAGCCTGTGTATCACTCCCCCTTTCTCTCTTTCGGATATGTTCCATAATATTGAACCAGACATCGTCAACTATCAAAGACCATAATATTCGACATAATAATATTCCGACATATATGAGTGGTGTGCACCTCTCGGATGGGTGAAAGTGCACGTCGCTCGTGCCGTTTAAATATCCCATGGAGTCACTACAGCCATGGCTTCCGGGGCTCTCCTTCGCGACCCCCGACCCCTTTAAACCTCCGGCCTCGTGTCGCAAATACGGCGAATCTGATCATGTCATGCCGCGGCCTCTCTATAAGGACATTCCCAATACGGAAACAATTCTACAAATTACTATTTTCCTCGTTATTATTCGTCGGAACGTTTTCTCAGATGATGGTACTAACAAGAAGCGCCATAGGAAAAGGCTAAACCATTGTTTCCTACGATTCGAGGAGAGATATCACTCGGGTAATCGTTGTTACTTTCTTCGTGTATTTGGTTTTTTAATTTTTTTAATTTGTTTGTTTTATGTGACGAATGTTTGAAGGACAGGGCAAGCGTAATGTGAACGACTCTAACACATGGATCAATAAGTCCCGAGACTAACGATGAAAACAACATCTTTTTTGTAAAATTTTTTTTTATTCATCAACATAATCACCTTTTAGGGTGATACAATCGTTCCTACTCTTTTACGATTTTTCAATACCATGTTTATAAAAAAAATATCTTTCGCTTCAAAATGAGCTTCTGTTTCAGCGATGAACTCCTCATTTGAGCCAAAATTTTTTCCCAGGAACATTTTTTTAAGATCAGCAAAGAGCCAGTAGTCACTGCTGGCTAAATCTGGCGAGTATGGGGGGTAGGAAAGCAGATCAAAGACCAATTCGTTCATTTTTGCCATTGTTTTCATCGACTTGTGACAGGATGCATTGTCTTGGTGAACGGATTTTTTTCTCTGCATGTGCGGTCGTTTTTTTGCGATTTCCTCCTTCAAACGCACCAGCAATATGTCAATATAATAATCACTGTTGATCGATTTACCTTTTTCGTGATAATTAATGAAAATCACGCCATGGGTATCCCAAAAAACTGACGCCATGACTTTGCCAGCTGACTGCTGCGTCTTCGGATGCTTCGGACGGCTTGCGCCAGCTGTGCGCCACTCAGATGACTGCCGCTTCGACTCTGGAGCAAAGATAAGGGACGATCTTTGCTCTGGAGTGTAGTGATGTATCCATGTTTCGTCCATGGTCACGTAACGACACAAGAAATCTTTTTTATTGCGAATAAATAGCGATAAAGAGCTTTCTGAATCATGGACTCATTGCTGTTTTTGTCCCATAGAAAGCAATCGCGGCACTCACTTGGGAAAAACCTTTTTCATGCTCAATTTTTCATGAAGGATACTAAATACACTTCCATATGATATCTGTGTCATCTCATCAATCTCACGGAGCTTCACTTTACGATCTTTCATTATAATTTTTGTCATTTTACTCACATTTTCCGGTGTAACGTCTTTCACAGGTCTGCCCGAGCGTTCCGCTTCATTTGTGTCGGTACGACCACGTTTAAACTCGGCAAACCACCGACAAATCGTTGCTTTTGATGGACAAGAGTCCGGGTAAGATTTTTCAATCAATTGTTTTGCTTGCACGGTGTTTTTACCAATTAAAAAATAATGTTTTATCAGAACACGAAACTTGGTTTTTTCCATTTTTTAAACAAACTACAAACCGACTTTACTCCAACCTCGATTATTCAGCTGTTTCTGGTCTGATCGACTTAAAATTTTGACACGTTTCAAGCAAAGGTTAGTACTCTAGAAAGACGTGGTTACTGGTTCACTACGAGCGCCATGTCTGGGTTAGTCTCGGGACTTATTGATCCATGTAGTACAGACATATGTGGCTTTTTCTAGTTGATTTGAAGAGACCTCGACACATAGTGGTTATATTCTAAAAATTTCAATTGCTAGTAACTTGAAGTTGTGCCCAAATACCAAGGATATATATAGTGTTTCCCAATAAGGTTGTAGAACTTTGTAAGGTTTTGGCGGCCATATTTGTTTATCAATTTTGACGTTCGAAGTGTCATTTTATTCAGAAAGGTTCAAAGTTTTACCATGAAAAGTTTCACGCTCACACAACGTTTGGAAATCGTCCAAATTTATTACGCAAATTCGCGTTCGCCGGTGGCCACGCGAAGAGAGTTTCAACGGAAAAATGGTGATGGTTTCGTTCCATCTGAGCAGCAAATCAGACGTGTAAAGTTGGAAAGTGAGTTTTCTCTCCATGATAGAAAGGTGCCTGTACGACGCAGAAATGCTCGCAGCGCTGAAAATATCGCCGCCGTTTCGGCCAGTGTCCGCGACAATTCAAATGTGTCCGTAAATCGCCGCTAGCAAGAAATGGGGCTCTCTCGGATGACAATGTGGCGAATTTTGCGCATTGACTTGGCCCTACATCCTTACAAGATAGTGCTGGCACAAGAGCTGAAGCCTCATGACCATAGTTTGCGTCGGGCGTTCTCAGATTGGGCTCTAGAGATGTTAGAAGCTGATCCAGATTTCCACAAGAAAATCATCTTTTCTGATGAGGCTCATTTCTGGCCGAACGGCTTCGTTAACAAGCAGAATTGCCGATATTGGAGCGATTCTAATCCACAAGTGGTGCAAGAAAGACCTTTGCATCCACAAAAGATCACAGTTTGGTGTGGATTGTGGAGTGGTGGCATCATCGGGCCGTATTTTTTCCGAAATTACGCCGGACAAGCCGTTACTGTGAACGGCCAGCGCTATAGCGACTTGCTGCGTGAATTTCTCTTCCCGAAATTTGATGAAATTGGTGACGACGATCTTTATTTCCAACAGGACGGCGCCCCCCACACATTTCGAACGACAACATGACTTTATTGCGCGATAAGTTCGGCGACTCATTAATTTCGAGAAACGGCCCCATCGCCTGGCCGCCAAGATCATGTGATTTAACGCCCTTGGACTTTTTTTATGGGGATATGTGAAATCACAAGTGTGCAGCAACTCTCCAGCGACAATTCAAGACCTTGAGGAGAACATTACGAGGTGTATCGAGGCCATACCACAGGAAATGCTAGGCCGAGTCATGGAAAATTGGGTCAAACGAATTAAGGTCTGCAAACGAGCTCGTGGAGGCCATTTGAACGATATCTTGTTTAAATCATAAACTTATACACCATATCTTTCGAATAAATGTTTGAGAACCAAAATCGGTTAATTTGTTGTTGTTTTATTCAATTTCAAAGTTCTATCAAGCTTATTGGGAGACACTGTACATGGGGATATATGAATAGAGCCGAAAGTACAATAGGAAAAAAATCGGTCACATTTCGCATGCCGTCTCTGTACCGGGTGTCCTAGATTCGTTGTCTAGTGAGGGGATCTCAGAAACCCGGTGAGCTACAACGAAGTGAGTGGCACATTTTCGGGCTCGATTTTCATTTTTTCAATTTTTTTCGTTTTCGAGCTATTAGAGAAAATTGGAAAATGGCCTCAAATGAAAAGTTTTCAGTACTTCTGACGAAAAAATAATATAACAATATTCGGCCATCGTCGGAAAAGTAACCACTCTGAGAAAGTAGCATTTCCTGGCCAGGAAGAAAGTATGGTTTTGATAAATGCGGTTGATGATTACCAAAGCAACGAAGTAACGGCTGACAGTTCATATGAAATCAGTCTTCGAAAGCTAGCATGCCTATTTATCGCAATTCGCAATAAAACATGGAAAGTATCAGCGATAGTGTTTTTGGGCGCTCGCTCTACTTAAACGAGTGCTATATCGTGCTGCCAAAATGTCTGTAATTTTCGAATTTTGAGCCGAAAATAGTCTCAAACGATAGGGTTGGACTCCTAGTCCAGTCAATTTGTGCTCAAAAGAACCCCTAGCAGGAAAGTTCTGGGGTAGTTTTGATTTTTTCGATTTTTTATGTTTTTAAGGGTGCTGAATCCGATTCTGAGGTTTGCTAGCAAAATTTCGTGAGGGAACATTGAAAAAAACACAAAAAAAAAGAAAAAGTCTCATTCTTTGGCATTTTTCTGCTTATAACTCGGAAACTATCAACTTTTCGTGAAAAACCTCTCTCTACAAAATGAAAGTACGTGAAATTTCCTACAAATTGTATCACCACAGCTTGTTCTGCGACAACCCGTTCTGGCTCAAATTATAGTTGAAAATGAGGTATTTTCTATGACTCAATAAATGAAAATAAATTAAATTCCGTGGTTCCGATAATGCGAACGTCTTGAAATTTTGCATGAACATTCAGTATATCAGTCTCGATTCACAAAAAAAATTTAACTCGAATCGGATATCTTGTTATGGAAATATAAAGATTCTTCTTTTCAATATTCCAATTCAATTTTCTATGGTTCTCTTCACACTATCGTCACACAATTTTGCATAAGGCTTATTATGAGCATGTTGCATTTGGCCGCACCATTTCATTTCGATTGGTTTAGTTTTATCTGGGATATCAAGGAACAGAAATTTTGAATGGCCATGTTTTATGAAACATAGAATATGGCCATTCAAAGTATTTGTTCCCCAATATCTCAGACAAAACGAAACCCATCGAAATGAAATGTTGCGGCCATATGCAAGATGCTCATAAGAAGCTTCATGCAAAGTTTGGTGGCCATAGTGTGAACAGAACCATAGAAAATTGAATTGGAATATGGAAGAGAAGAATATTTATATTTCCATAACAAGATATCCGATTCGAGTTAATTTTTTTTGTGAATCGAGACTGATATACTGAATGTTCATGCAGTATTTCAAGACGTTCGCATTATCGGAACCACGGAATTTAATTTATTTTCATTTATTGAGTCATCGAAAATACCTCATTTTCAACTATAATTTGAGCCAGAAGGGGTTGTCGCAGAACAAGCTGTCGTAATACAATTTGTAGGAAATTTCATGTACTTTCATTTTGTATGGAAAGGTTTTTCACGAAAAGTTGATAGTTTCCGAGTTATAAGCAGAAAACTGCCAAAGAATGAGATTTTTTCTCTTTTTTTGTATTTTTTCGAATGTTCCCTCATGAAATTTTGTTAGCAAACCTCAGATTCGGATTCAGCACCCCAAAAAACATAAAAAACCGAAAAAATCAAAACTACCCCAAAAATTTCATGCTAAAAACCCTATTTGACTGTACTATCCCTGATGACGAGATCGAGGTCAAATTCAATTCTGTCCGTGGGACGTGGGGCCGTACGTCCGGCCCTTAGCACAATTACTTTAGAAGGGATTGTCCTAGAGACTTGAAATTTTCAGGATGAGTTCGGGTTCCAAATAGCTCGGTTGAGTTCGTTAACCAGCGAAAACGTACAGGGTATTCTATAAAATACGGCCATTCAAAATTTTTGTTCCTTGATATCTCAGAAAAACAGAACCAATCGAAATGAAATGTTACGGCAAAATGCGAGATGCTCATCAAAGATTATATAGTATAAAGATCGGAAACGACACGACTACAGTTTATGAGCGCCATCTCTGGGTCAAATGTGAACTAATGTCACTATAGAAGGGTTAAAATTCTGGTTCTATGATTATAAGTTTCGAAATCAATATACATGGGAAATGTCATTGATGTAAAAAAGTGCCAATCAATTCGTTTGCACAAATATTATTTCACTTCGAACGGCTTTTGCCGTTAGTGTCGTCTCGTTAAAAGTGGAAAAAAGATTAGTTTGTACCCTTCAGTAATGCAGATTACGAACGAGATAGTGAAACTGGATGATCAACTGGTGTTTTATGGATGTATGCAGGTAAAGCTATATCTTGACTTGATCAACGTCAAACATCTGTTGCTATTTCCACGATACAGGCAGAAATAGTGGCTGATGTGAAGCTGCACGGAAAATGAAATCGTTAAAGTGACTATTCAGGAAAAGTTTTCCGTCAATTCGAACAGTGATGGTGGACAACGAAGCTGCAATTGAACTGAGCCAGAAACTGGAAATCCACAGACGCACTAAGTATATTCATATTCAATCCATGTATAAATCTTACAATAATACCCTAATATTTCTGTAATACTGTATCTTCTATAAATGCATAATAAAAATATTACACATGAAATACTGAATTTTACTGAAAATTATGGATTTAAAATATAAAAATGAAACATCCTGAAGGGAATACGAATTTCGCATCAATTCTAATTACAGTTTTCTCTATATGACTTCTAATCCAAATTACAGATTTTATATAAAAATTGATCTTCAGTGCCATCTCTGGGTCAAATGTGAACTAAAAAATGTAGTCGTTTTTTAGTACAACGAATGTACGGCCGTTTCCTATCTTTCTATACTCTATAATCTATGATGCTCATAACACGTCTCATCCGAAATGTTGTGACCATAGTATGAACAGAGCCATAGAAAATTCAATTGAAATATTGAAAAAAAAACTTCATATTCCCATGAAAATAAATCCGATTCTAATGTAATTTTTTTTGGAATGAAGATCGATATACTGAATGTTCATCCAAAATTTCGTGACCGTACTATTAACAGAACCATAGAAAATTCAAATGGAATATTGAAAGAAGAATCATTATATTTCCATAACAGAATATCCGATTCGAATGAAATTTATTATGAGAATGAAAACTAACATACTGAATACTAATCGCATCAACAGAACCATATAATTTAATTTTTTCAATATATATTTATTACATATTTCATTTTCTGAATAATTTCCAGAATATAATTCCGATTGTGCTGAGATTCTGCATTTATTTGTTTGGTATAAATCTAAAATTCCATATCAAATTTGAGATAATGATCTTATTGCTCCACCAAAGAACAGGTGCTTAAATGCTCCTTTTCGCACTTGACTTGTCACATTGCACTTTTCAATTATGAATACGTTTTGTGCAACGTAATTCATTCGAAAAGTGATAAGTGCAAAAGGCTTCTGGTGATATGATTCTATAATTTTGTGTGGATTATGATGTGCCGAAAAAATGGAAAATGACTTTATCTCAGAAAGTAATAGTCGCAAGTCAAAACTCAAGATACCATTCCCACTGTGAATAAGGGATCCCCAGAGATGGCGTTTTGTTTCTGTTCATACTAAGAGATAAGCGCCAAATCTTTGTACATATGATTCTGAATGGCTTTTTCATTCAGAGCTATTCTCCATACTGATTAGTCAAGATAGGGCGAATTAGATATCTTTGGATGCTCTGATCGATGTTGCATGTCCTTTGGATGTTGACGTGATTAGTTTCGAAGTATGAGTTTGATCGGACGATTTTAATCGATTGATATCTTTTTTGCTGCTTTCATTGTTTATATTCAGTTGCGTTTCTATAAACGAATTATTTCTTATTTTGACAATATTATTCTTTTGAATTTGCTAATTGTACCTATTGTTTTAATTTTTGCGTCACTTTTCCGCTTCGAAATACCAAATTTAGTATGGATCGGACATATGGTTTCGAAAAAACTTGTCAATAAAGGCTGAAACTACTCAATCGTGTCAATATGAACCCGAACTCGTATGTGTGTTCACGGCTGATCAAATGGCAAGTACGAATCATGAGTCTAACCGGCTCAAAATTCGAAAATAACAGACATTTGGGCGAAACTATAGCACGCAGTTGGAACAAGCGCACAAAAATATTGACATAAAACGTTGGAGATTTAAGTCCATTGCGATTTTCATAGCAGTTCCAAACAAAAAACAGAAAAATCCGATAACTTCAGTTCTTCAGAGCTCATGTATTACAACACAATAGTCGTGTCGCGCACAGAATAATGGTATTCAGTCACAGAGTAGCGCGATTCGAAATACTTTATGGGCTAGTTACCAGTAAAAGTGATATATCGCCTAGTTCAAGTCACGAGCATCATTACTATTTAGTGTATCAGCCATTGTGCCATTTTCCAACTGTCTTTGTGCCTGTTTTTAGCCGCGGGTGCAATATGAAGTTCCGGCATATGATTAATGTTTTTATTCATCTCTATATTCTGTTGAGGAAGAAGTTTTTGATTTTTATCTGTGACAACAGAATGCTGGATATTCTTCAATATTCCATGGGTGATAATTAGTTTGTCCATCTTGGGGCTCGATCATTTTGTACATTGTGATACGTTCTATATACCTAGTTTTCATTGTTTATTTAGGTTAAGGATCTTTTCAAATCCTTCAGTTTCTATTTCGTTTGAAATTAACTCTGCAACCGTAGTATTATTTGATGAAGTCATTTATGTGAATTAATTTTACGTTACCTGCAATCAAAACTTGTTTTCCTTGGAAACACCCTTAAAATGGTAGAAACCCCTAAGGTAAAAGAAGCTTTTAAAAACTTGTTCAAAAACAAAATATTTTGTCTGTGCAATGTGGAAGGATAATTTGATATTAATATTTGGCATATGATTAATGTTTTTATCGTCGACTATTGTAAAATCCGTCCATTGTAAGTATCTGTGCTCGACCTTAATAATACCCATTAATCACAAGGGAATAATGAGATTTTAAATCACTGCTGTCAGATGCTTCATAAGTTTAGCTTTGATACAATTTTCTTTGAATTGGTATTTCTTCAGTATTCTAAAATACTCCAACTAACAAATATGGACATACCTTGTCAATAGAGGGTCGAATCTACTTTCATTATATCAATTAAAGCTTTTTTCATTACAAAATATACAATGACCAGTTCTCCAAAAATTTCTCATGTGTCAACTTGCCTTTTTCCACGCTTGTCATAGAAGGGTCTTGTCGCGGTCGTCAAATGTTAAAATCTTCAAGAAATATATTCAGTAGTCGTGGATAAAGTATGGTATGCTACTCGCGTGTAATGGCTGTTATTCACTCTCCATATTCTGTCGAGGAAAAAGTTTTTGATTTTTATCTGTGACAACAGAATGCTGGATATTCTTCAATATTCCATAGGTGATAATTAGTTTGTCCATCTTGGGGCTCGATCATTTTGTACATTGTGATACGTTCTATATACCTAGTTTTCATTGTTTATGTAGGTTAAGAATCTTTTCGAATTATTCAGTTTCTATTTAGTTTGATATTACTTCTGTATTATTTGATGAAGTTATTCAAGTAAATGAGTTTCATCTTACCTGCAATCAAAAACTTAATAATACCCATTAATCACAAGGGAATAATGAGATTATAATCACTATAGTCAGATGCTTCATAGATTTAGCTTTGATATAATATTCTTTAAATTGCTATTTCTTCAGTATTCTGAAATACTCCATCTAACAAATAACGGCATATCTTGTCAATCGAGGGCCAAATCATCTTTCATTATATCAATTTTTTATAACAAAATATACAATGATCATTCCTCATGTGTCAACTTGACTTTCCACGCTTGTCATAGAAGGGTCTTGTCGCGGTCGCCAAATGATAAAATCTTCAAGAAATATATTTAGTAGTCGTGGATGAAGTATAGTATGCTACTCGCGTATAATAGCTGTTATTCACTTGTTGATTTTGGCCATTCGCTTACGGCTCGTGGCATAAAATTCGCCTAGCGAATAATAGCTACCATTCTAAGCATTCACATGTCTTGAAATGTCAGATCGCCAAAACAAAAAGCTGTATGGACCATACAGTTAGGCCGGACATTTTGAAAAACAATTAAGAAGCAGCTTTTAAGCGCTCGTTTTTTGGTGCAATTACCGAGAAATTTTATATATGATTTGAGATTGATACCTTATATATTAATGCAGAATCTCACCACAATCGGAATTTTATTCTGAAAATTATTAAAAAAATTAAATATGTTAAAAATAAATAATTATCAAAATTAAATTCTATGGCTCTGATGATGCGACCCCCTTGAAATTTCGCATGAACATTCAGTATAACAGTTTTCAACCCCAAAATAAATTTCACTCGAATTGGAAATACTGTTATGGAAATATGAAGATTCATCTTTCAATATTCCAATTTTCTATGGTTCTGTTAACACTATGGCCACAAACTTCTGCATCCCCCGTGGATTCACCGAAAAGAATTCACTCGAATAGGATATCCGTTACGGAAATTTGAAGATTTTTTTTTTAATGTTACAATTGAACTTTCCATGGTTCTGTTGAAACTATGGCCACGAAAGTTTGGATGAACATTCAGAAAAAAAATTTCATTCGAATCGATTTTTTTTTTCGATATTCCAATCGAATTTGCTATGGTTCTGTCGATACTAGGGCCACAAAATTTTGCAGTAGGCTTGTTATCTGCATCTTGCATTTTGTTGTATCATTTCATTCCGATTGGTTCCGTAATTTTTGAGATATTGAGGAACAACAATTTTGAATAGCCATATTTTATGGAACGCCCTGTGCGATTTGGCAATTTACGACCCAAACTCATCTTGAAAATTTCAAGTTTCTTGGACAATCCTTTCGAGAGTTATTGTGCTAACGGACGGCCGGACGGTCCCAAGGACAGAATTGAATTTGACCACGAAGTCGTTATCAAGGAGTCTTACCCCATTGTTTGAGACCATTTTCGGCTCAAAATTCGAAAATTACAGACATAAGGGCAAAACGATATAGCACACGTTTAAATAGAACGAGGGCTCAAAAAGCCCGACACCCTTTATTATTCAGAATGTTGTGTCTCAGTTTTAATGAATAAATGAATAGAGAATTTATATTAAGTCAAACTTTTTCGATTATCACGATCCGTTTTGTTGAATTCTTATCTGTTTTAATATGAATAATTATTTTTTGTTGAATTATTCTTTGTCTGAGAAAGGTTCATCCAGGGAAATATTTCCATAAATTAAATGGAGATGCAAAGAAGTTTTTTCTCTAAAGATTGAAGGAGTATTGAATAGAGTATTTTTTATTTTCTGATAAATACTGTGGATTGCAGTAGTGAATGAGAAATGTCGCTCGGCGGCTCTTTTCGTTTGCAAAATTTAAAAATCAGGACAGGCAGGACATGTATTATAAAAAGTATTAAAAAATATAAAATTCGAACGTGCATGTATGTGTATATCTCACTGAACTCCCAAACGACTGGACCGATTTGAATTAATGCGTTTCGGTGGTCAATAAGTCTCAGCAGTTGTCGGTGTGTACTATAGCCGAATATGCAAATAATTGCGCACTTGCCAAATATACCAGTAATGGAAGTCCGCTGATATATTCAGCCAGAATTTTCAATTGTTCATTGGAGAACCAACGTTATCAATTATTGGGTTCAATCTGGCCTACTATACACACATGTTTGACACCAATTCATTAGTCACAAGAGAACTATGGTTATTAAAATCGGCTCTAAGCGAAATTAATCTGTCTTACAATACACTAATCGAATATCAATTCGTACGATAACTACCTCTATCTTTTATCCTTAGGCAGAACACAACTATCGTGTGATTATTTTCGTTCACTCATAAATCCGCTAAAATGTGCCATATTTCCAGGTCATGCAACATGACTCCCTTCTAGGTCCCAGTGAAGACTCAATAATGAGAACGTTTTGCTATTAATTAGTTTTATTGGTATAACAACCTGGTTACCAGGTTATGCAACTGAAAACCGTGATCACGAAGTTAGATTTTTTCTTCCTGAATAATCGGCACATGCCTAATATGTAATGGGATTTGTTTAGCATATCTAAATTGCGGTAATAAACATATCAGAAATCGAACATGAATGCAGTCGGTTAAATTTGGTCTCGTTTTGTGAAGAAGCGAACACAACTATTATTCACGAATATATCGGCTGTCCCAAGGTGAGTGGCCTATTAGATTTTTATGGAAACTATTGATGGTGAAGATTTAAAATTTTGTGGATAGATATGTGGCCATGTAAGGTACATTTCTAAAATAATTCCACATTTCCAGTGTTGCCGGATGTACGACAATTTGGCAACAACTTTGTTATTTTAAATGGGACATCCGGTATTTCTATTTTTCATGATTCTCCATAAAATATTGAATCTATTCACTCTTACTTTTCCACCCCTATCTTTAACGCTTTTTGAGTTATTAATTATTTTTCGAAATTTTCGATCAAATTGGCGTATTACGAAAATGACTGTAGTTCGCTCAATATTTGAGATTTAAGTCAGAAATTTTGCAGGTCGTTAGATATTGATCTCATCTGTGTCACTGCTTTTGAATTATGGTTGTCAATTGTACAGGATGGACCAAAAAAAATCATCATTTGCCAAGTTACAAAATTGTGAAAAAGTCTATTTTTTCAAATTAGACACCTAGCATATTTTTCAATTTTTGGAATCAGTACAACACACTCTACAATTTTTCTATTCACGTCCCCATACTTATCTCAACCTTTTTTTAGCTTGGCAAATGATGATTTTTTGGTCCATCCTGTATAACTGACAACTATAATTCAAAAGCAGTGACATAGATCAGATCAATATCTAACGACTCGCAAAATTTTCGATTTAAATTTCAAATATTGAGCGAACTAGAGTCATTTTCGTAATTCGCCAATTTGATCTAAAATTTCGAAAAATAATTAATAACTCAAAAACCGTTGGAGATAGGGATGGAAAAGTAGGAGTGAATAGATTTAATATTTCATGGAGTATAATAAAAAATAGAAATACCGGATGTCCCATTTAAAATAATAAAGTTGTTGCCAAATTGTCGTACATCCGGCAACACTGGAAATGTGAAATTATTTTAAAAATGTACCTTACATGGCCAAGTATCTATCCACAAAATTTGAAATCTGTACCATCAATAGTTTCCATAATAATCTAATAGGCCACTCACCTTGGGACACCCGATATATGGGACGACTATTGGATTCTTGTACAATATGAATTTTCAGTATGTTGAAATGAAGGATTTTTTCATGTAACACTATTAAGAGTAGTGTTGCAAATGCAGGGTGTCTGAAAACAAATGCGAGGGACTTTGGGAGATGATTCGTCGATGAAAATAAGCAGGGGTAGTTCAAATAAATTTTTTCGAAATCGACTTCCAAGATACAGCCTACTGAAGGCGATGATGACTTGACAGTTTTAATTTTTTTACGGCTTCTCAAAACACTGAGTCATAAAACTTGACATAATATAAAGCATTAAAGAGATGTTCCTCAAACAATTTTTTTAAGTCTCATAACTTTATTATTAGGGGTTGAAAATAACAACCCCCTATGATTTTCATTAAAAATTTTTTTCGTGGGATAGATTTCCAAAAAATAATATTCTCTTATGGTTTCCCATTCAATTCTGGCGACAAAAATTATTTTGCGAAATTTCGATACAGTCGATACTTTTCTCAGAAAAAATAAATGCTTACAATCAGTTATTATCACTGTTCATTCCATTTCATTCTATAAGTATTCCATAGAATGAATATTTTAAGAAATTGAATGTCTATGACAGGAGATAAAGATGTTTTATGAATGTTTCTGAAGGTTTGATTACTTATTTCCGGATAAAAATTATATCCGTAATATTTCAATTTCACAAATAGAACTTTCTTTCGATTAATAAGCATAATTGACAAAACCAATTTTGAGCATAAACAATATCTTAGAATATTCATTATATGGAACATACGTTGAAATGAAATGAACAGTGATCATAACTGCTAGTAAGTTTTAATTTTTTCCGAGAAAAGTTTCGACTGTATCGAAATTTCGCAGAAAACTTTTTTCTCCAGACTTGATTGGAAAACCATAAGAGTATTTTACTTTTCGAACATCTATCCCACGAAAACAATTTTTAAAGGAAAATCATACGGGGTTGTTATTCAACCCCTAATAATAAAGTTATGGGATCAAAACAAATTGTGTGAGTAACATCTACTTAATGAATCATATGCAGAGTCTTATGACTCTATGTTTTTTAGGACTCCTAAAAAATTGAAACTGTCAAATCGTTTTCGTAATAACATGTTGCTCACAAAACTTCACAGAAGTTTGCGCTTCATTACTCCCTATAAAAATACCTAAATTCGCAATGAATGGTTGTGTGATTTCAGAAATATCGGAAAAATAGTCTCTAATTTAATCCGTTCCAGAATTATTGTGTTCACAGTCGGCCAGACAGAAATTTCATTGATCAGTGAGTCCAAACGAGTCGTAAGAGACTCTTGTTCCAAAATTGAAAAAATACAGACATTTCTCCTAGGAGCAAACGCGCAAAATTTAATTCATTCAAAATCAATACTAATTTCATAAAGCGGTCGACAGAATAATCTTGTAATCAATTGATTAATGGTCTCGAACTATGAACGTAATAATGTGCTTAAATAACTATTACTTTTTAAGTGGTATATCGGGTGTCCCAAGCTGAGTGGCCTATTAGATTATTATTATTATCATTATTATGGTCCATCCTGTATAACTGACAACTATAATTGAAAAGCAGTGACATAGATCAGATCAATATGTATTGACTTGCAAAATTTCTGACATAAATCTCAAATATCGTGCGAACTAGAGTCATTTTCTTAACACGCCAATTTGATCTAATAGGCCACTCACTTTGGGACACGCGATTACTGTCTAATTTTTTCATGCTTCTCTGTTTTTATTTATTTTTTTTCTTCTGCTGATTTCTATTTGTACTGTACTGCCTGTATTTTTTTCAATATTTGTATTCTGAGCTACAAAGGCAAAGCCTCAGCTCTTAATGATTTATTAATGATAATAATAATACTTTTGGTTGAGTGTTTTGCTGAATATTCTCTAGTCTTGCCCTTAAGGCACTGAGGAACTCTTTTTTTATTCTTCTTATTGGCCATTCCTCACGACTTATCTAATTTGGTCCACCCTATACCTACCAACAACTCAAACCCAATCAAGTGTTCTACTTCGATAATTGGAACTGTAAAGATTGCCAGAGCGTATTCTGGTTCATTTCGAATTCCACGAAATATCGAATCTTTCAGAAAGACTGGTTAGCTTTTCCGTATTTCTCACATGAAATTCTCGTTAAATTGACTTTCATTGCATGTCGACGAGCATCAATTGTCTCTGGAATTGACATGGTGATTGTCGATGAAATAACTGATAATCAATGATGGATCTTTGATGTTTTCTCACAAAATCCTGGTGAAATCGTTGCATAATATCATCTAAAATACTGATCTGTAGGCGACATAAAATTAGTTCGCTGATGAGGAATAGAAACGTCTCGAGCAGGTGCTTTGGGCGAACGTTCATTATCAGCAATAAGGCTATTACCTCAGTTGTGTATTTGTATAGGTCTTCAGATTGATACTACAATTTGTAAAAGCAAAATCTTAGAATCACCGGAAATTCTGTATTCGAAAAATGAAAGATATAGTATAGGAGTAGTTATTTTATCTTTTGTCGATATTGCGATAGAGTTTTTATGATTGTAACTTCCACAAATGCTTTAATCTCTTATTGAACATTTTACTACAAAATATCAGCTCGATCGAATTGATAAAGTCTGAATTATTAGAAAAAATAGAAAAATCAACTTCTTATTTGGTTCTGATTACGCTATACCTTTGAGATTTTGCTTAAACATTCAGTAGAAGAATTTTCACCTTCAAAAAAAAGTTTACTCAAATTGGATATTATTTTATTTAGACCAAATTTCGTTTGAGGCTTCTTTCGAGATTCTTGTTTGTGGCCGCAAAATTTAATCTCGATTGGTTCTGTTCTGTTCGACAATTGAGGAACAAAAATTTTTAATGACAATATTTTATGCGAAAGGCCCCGTGGACACAACTGAATTTTATCACGTAATCATCATCAGTGGCTGAAACCTTAACGTTTGAGACCATTCACGGCTGAAAATTCGGAAATTTGCAAAACTATACACTTGTTTGGGTGAAACCAGCGCTGAAAATGAAAATGTGAAGTTTTTAGAAACATTCAATCAATTTTGTGGAATGCCATTGTGTTTCCGCTTTGCTTCTTTATCTTTTTGAATTCGAGAAAATGAGTTGGTTGTGCAACTGTCTGTTGTCACGAGAACTTCACGAGGTTTTCGGCAGAAATGTATATTATAGAAAATTTTTTTTGGATACTGAGCAGTATTCCTATTATTACAGTTGAGATCTAGTTTTCTTGGAAAAAAGTTAAAACAGGACATAGGCTTTTTGATTACATGTCCGTCCAAAATATAAGGTTCCGTGCTCTCCGGATTTTGTTTGGCATTTCATTTCGCGAACGAGAGAACGTCGATGGCGACTTTGGTCAGTCGCTACAGCAATCCGTAATTCACAGTGTTTGTCAAAAAATAAATTATACTCTATGAATACTCCTACAGCCTCAGGAACAAGAAAATATCCTTTTCATCTACATTCAATTGTTTGAAAATATTTCCTTGACTAAACCTTATTCGGACAAGAAATAATACAACAAAAAATATTAAATTTTGGTGCAATAGTTTGAACTCAATACGCTAACACAATATCGATAGGTTCTCTTTTATTGATAGTCTGTTAGCTACAGGCAGTTTATCCGATCAGAATTATCCAGATATGATAGAGAAGAAACGCTTTGACATACAATTGAGTAAGGAAAAATAGTACCACTGGGCTGGGCTAAGTCGGAGACCAATATGGCGGAAAGTTCAGGGTTGAATTAAGTTGCCAGTTTTTTCTGTTCACAAATTTCACCCACGACGTGTCGGGTTTCGAGGAAACCTGTTCAACTAAGGGTAATTGAAAATCAAACAAAAAATTTTTCTGCAGGCGATAATATAGATACACATGTGAAAAGATATCAGATTACTAAGACAGACATACAAAAATTTTGAGTTCGGATCTGTTCAGTACTCATCCTTACCTGTGAAATGTTATTCCTCAAATTTTCTTCTTCTTTTTATCTTATCTGCTTGAACAAAGCCTTAAATCAAACGATACCATTTTATTTTATATAATTAAGCAGAAAAAAATCCTATTAGTATTTAAAAAAGGCGCAAAAATCACAATTCTTACAGAAAATTCAACGATTGTTAATATTTGACGTAAAGGTGGTAGTAATATGGAGGATCTGATACCACGTTCATTTCAATGATGGCAGCTTTATATTATTTTATCTCAATGATTAGAATTTAACAAAATTTATCGCGATAGTTAAAAATGTTTGATTATACAAATATTTTTCATTTGGCCCTTCAAAACTGCGACACAAATGTCTGAATAATATAGGGTGTCAGGCTTTTTCACCCAAATGCCCGGTCAAACTGAATGCTCTGTCCGGCTTTTTCGTTTGGCGATCTGGCAACTCTATCTGCCACTATTATGATGAAAGTCTGTAGATATCAAATTTCCTTAATTAATCAGGTTTTACATCAGGCAAACGCTGAATTGTTCATTAATTCTAAATCCCCCAAATGGCACGACCGCGCAAAACCCTTCGACTTCACAAGACCACTCTTTTCGAAATTGAATTTTTAAAAATTCCATCTGCATCTACACCAAACTCCTATAATAGCAGTTATTGTGCAGAAAGCACTATAATTATTGTACGAAGGCGTGAGTGATACCCGAGAAAGAAATGCAGAATGAAGATCCCTAATTCGATTCGCAGAAAAACCTTTCATCGTTAATTATAAGACTGGGGCATAAGTCACTAAATTAAAAAACGTCACTCCGTTCCACGACGAACAAATTGGCATTGTGTTGTGGTGGCGTCGCGTATTTTTTTTTATTATTTTGAGGTTTCATTGTCGGCGTTCCCCTGATATCTTGGTGAAGGATCAACGACAGAATAATAAATCTCTCTATGCTCTCTGCGGTCGCTGTGAGAAACGGACTGTGGTGTTTGAAAAGATTGAATATCTCTGAGAATATTCTGAATGTTGGATACAAGGTGGCCATAATTGGTGATCCCTGAACTGCTACTTTCCAACCCTTAGAGATAGAGAAAAATTAACAGCTCTTCTCTTTTAGAGAAAGTCGTAATGCCGTCAATCGCATTGATACATCTTTTCTGTTTTCGAGTTATAAGCGAAAACAAACATTTGACCTGAAGATAAAGGATAGAAAGATAGGAAATGGAACGACAACGATGATGCAAGCGCCAAATATGTGTCAGGATTAAGTAAGTACTAAAATTCAGGAGAATGGGTAAAATCAAAGATTGTAGAGGCCATCTTGAGTTTTCTGGGCGAAAAGATATTAATATCATCAGCTGTTAAAGAATATGCAGTGAGCTTTTTTCTACAGATCAAATAAAAACAAATGGAGAAGCTCTATCTTGTTGAAATTTTCATTGTTTTTCAATTCAATCTTCAAATTGTGGTTTATTTTTAATTGTCTTGATAATTCGGTAATTGATATGTAAGAAAATCATTGATTTGTATTCTATTTCATTAGGACGTTTTTTGTGATTTCTAATAAAATGAAATTGTTTTATCGATCAGGATGTTTTTTCTGGGCTCGACGTCTAAATTTAATTAAATACGTAGGAATAATTTAATTCGAATTTGGTGCCCATTATTACAGTCCTCTGTATGGAAAAAAATTTAATTATCATCTCCGTCTATGTGTCAGAATTAATCAACTGACAGAAAAACGTAGTCGGACTTTAGTACTGGAGTTGTAGGGGCGTTTCCTATCATTCTCACCTTAATCTTAGATTTAGCAAATTTGAAATTTGGTCCTTATCTCCGTTCTTGTTTGTGCTATAAACTTGAAATAAAAACATTTTAGGGAAACTTTTTTGCTGAAAGGTTTCCTTCCTGATCTATTAGGTACATATAATTTTGTGTTTTCTCATGGAAACGATAATTTACAGTGGAATTTCCCTATAACTAACTTCTCTAAAACGATCTTTTCTGTATAACGAATTTCGTACAAGATATTGCACCTTTAAATTCAAATTCCATGTTGAAAACACCCTCTAAAACGAAGAAAATTCTTCTATAACGAAAAAAAAATCACTTTTACAATGGGCATTGGTAAGAAGGTAAAAGGGTGGGTTTTTTCCGAAATTTTTTCGGACGTTATAAATCCCGACCTTAAACTAAATCATTACGGCGGGCAGAGAGAGATCCTTCTGAAACAGTTCTAAATACACCCCTGGCTATTCGGTTTCAATTTAACCATTACGCTAGTGTGAAATTTGTGCGGAAATGTAAAAGTAATTGCTTAAGTTTGAATGATAATTTTAAATATATCAGTGAAGTCGACCGCGACATTGCCGACTATAGAAACAAATTTTCTGTATAACGAAATTCTTTTATAACGAATATTTTGCGGCTTAAGCTTTCGTTGTAGGAAAGTTCTACTGTATTTCATCGTTTTATTCCCGTTTTAAAATGTATAACATGTCCCTATATCGTCCTGAGATCAGTGGCAACGCTATAGGGTGGATGCAAGGGTAGCCCAGAATTTTCATTGGGAGTAACGATGAATGAATTGGTACAATTTTAACATTTCTCGTATTACTTCTGAATACTTTGTGTTGACGATTGAAATAATATAAATTGATCAACAAAACGAGTAATAATTGATCAATTTTGTGTACGTTGAACTGAACATTTGTTTTGAGGTAAAAGGAAAATGAAATTAATTCAAGAGAATCATTTTTTGTTGCAATCAACAAAGTGATAAGAGGTTTATTTATTTTAAAATCCCTTTTACTTGAACATATCTCAACGAAGATTTTTGCACTTAGGTATGCCTAACTTCGAAATCATCGATATTGCGAATGCTTTCCTTAGGGTTTTTTTACCTAATATTGTTTTTTTCACAAACACATATACCAGGTTAACATTTTGAACATGACAAAAATCTCCACTTGCTCCTAATTTTTTTAAATTTTCCTGAGATTTTCGCGCTCCTTGTGTTGAACAACTCTACCAACCCAATCAGTAGTTATCGTGAAGTATAGTTTTGGCCGAAATAGCTGTATCTCTGAAACTGTTGACTTCAGCCTTGAACTTCTTTCGCTTTCAAAGTGCACTAGGGAGGTCCTTCTCGTGAATCATGGCTGGACCCTGTATATCTGATATGATAATACAGAAGACAACCGATAAAAAATTTCACATCTCCGAGAAGATCGTATTCTATTCACACAACTATTGAATATATAACTTCAATTATAAGGGTCACACAATTCTAGTTAGGTACTTCAAACAATGCCCACCTTTCATTTGGGATTGAGAATCCACTCCATTACCTTTCTACCATGAATTTCGTCACAGGAAATAAAGAAGGAATATGTCATGATCTCACATTCTGCTGAATGACAGCCACGACCAATCGCTAAAGGATCTAACATCCATTATCAAATTCGAATGAAGGGTACTGGTTGAATCGACAGGGAAAATATCATCCCAGCGAGAACCGCCTCACAAATTGTCCAATTTGCACAGATTTCTTTGTGTTCCGAATATAATAGAAAGTAAGCCGGATTCCCCTCGAAAGATCAATGTTGTTGATATTGATTTGTGTGTGAAAAAGTACAACCGATATAATTCACAAAGGAATGAAATAATTGCTCATTAGTGATGAAATTTCATTGTTAGGTCTGTTATGGTTGTTTGGTTCTTAATAAACTGATTCCTCAGTGATACAGAATTATTTTTGTGGTTGCTTCTGGGGTCTGAACTTATCAGCCTGATAATGGAAATAATATGAATGTTCGATAACAGGACGAAATAAATCTAGACACTATATTCTGCATAGAAGGGTTCTGCATTGATAATTGTTAAATTCTTTTCAACTTCTGATAAATGCTTTCATCATGAAATTGTTATGAAAATTCACAGAATATCCTGACGAAATATCTTTCGATATTTATTAATATCATAGGATAAAACTTTTTACTGCACATACGTTTTATTGAAAAGAATATGAAAATTTTATTGTCTACTTATTATTAACAGAATCGAGAAAAAACGAGCAAAAAAATTTCACTAATTGTTTTATTCATTTGAACTTTTACTTTTCATTCAGTATTAATTTATTCAACAACACTTATGCCCATGTAATTGCAGAATTGTTAATAAAAATATAGAAATTATATTTGAATTTCAACCTAATTCATTTTGATAACTTCTTAATTGATTTAAAAAACTTTTGATTGAAAAATGTAATTTAATACATTTATTTTTATTAAAAGTAAAAATGGCATAAAGGGTACAAAAACTACAATTCATAATTTCAATCATCTTCTTCCTCCTGTTCGTCGTCTTTCAGCTGGTGATTAATTTCGAACTGGTCTTCATTATCGTTTTCAACGACATTTGTCTCAAGTTCTTCCAGGATTTTGAGGTCACTTTTGACCTTAAAATTTAACAATTGCGTACAACCCACCTCATGTAGGTTTTGAGACAAGTTTGAGGGTGTCAATATACAAGTATTCACAGACTTACAGCTGTGTATCTCATATTCCCAGGTGAACTATAATGACTGGACTATCAGTTGTACCGGCTGTCCTAAATTCGTTAGTGAGGGGATCTCAGAAACCCGATGAGCTATAACAAAATGAAATGAAAAAAAAATTGATTTCTTCAACGAATTCTACTGAAGAAAGTGCCTGTATAGAGTTTTAGAATCGTGTTTATAACTTCAGTGATGACGAAGTAATGAGAACTTTTCATTTGTTGCCATTGTCCAATTTTCTCTAATCGCTCGAAAACGGTTTGACTTAGGAGGCCGCGGTTTCCACCTAATGAATTCTCTCAAAAATCAGCCCCAAAAATGTGCCGCTCATTTTGTTCTAGCTCGTCGGGTTTCTGAGACCTCACTAGACAACGAATTTACGACACGCGGTACAACAGAATCATTTCCATCAGCTTTTATTCGTGAAAATAAATACTAATATTTCACCCCTGGGTCCATGTATTATTCAATTTTTTCCATATTATGATATACGCGTATTTGCTACCATCGTGAGTCCTGGGGTGCCGTTCACACAAACACAAACCCCTTTTTTAAATGGTGGTAATTTCACTCGAGGCAATAATTCGGCACACTCCTGCTTACGTCAAAAACCATATTATAAATCAAGGAGAACTTGTCCCAAGAGATAATGACAATAGTTCTTTAAGGCGGAGGATATTCGTTAGGGTTATTTATGTTGAAATTTGTTTGGTTTGAAGCACAGAACATATAATAAAAGAAATGCGAAGTCCTCACTATTCTGTGGAAACAAATTGGCGGCCATTTTGAGTGGCCAACTACTGGTAGCGACATTTGCGGCCACATTAGGAACTAATATCTGTCTAATTCTTTCGATATGGCGGTAAAATTCAAATCAATCGAAAATCTTAATAGGTCGTGTTTTTATTTTCATCACTTCCTTCGATGAATTCAATCGGAGAGAAAGATGAAGTATAGTTTTCATCTTCCTCCACGATTGAATTCATCGCAAACTTTTGAAAATAAAAACATGACCTATCACACATTTCAGACGTTGCTAAAGTCGAAAAGGTTACATTTGTAAACATGGAGGTGTAATTAATATTTTAATAAGTATTCAGAACAATATGACCAGTAATATAATAAATTACATTAAACTTGTTGATGAACAAGATTCATGATTTATGTACATAGCATCAATATCAATCGCCAGCGACACTATGGAATGCAAATCCTATGAAGCAGAACCAGTGATGACCAAGAGCAGTGGATGACCTAGAATAAAAGAATATGAAGATAATTTATTGCAATAATCCAATGCCAGGTTCTATATTCTACCCTTTGTACCCAAATCATACAAAACATGGCTATATTCTTCGCTCGTGTCTTTCATAAAACAATCCACAACTTAAAGCTATCTCATCGAAGAGCACTAAAAGGATAAAGCTCGTTCGTATATCTAATCTGAACTGATGTTTTAATGAAACGGATACCAAAAATTATTGAAGGAACCTGGGTTGAACGAAAGGTTGGAGGTATGTAGTTGTATTACTTCCTACTCTTAAATATGGACGTTGAGATATTTCATGCCTTCTGCTTATGGAATAATTTGGTTAAATTATTGGGAACTCTGAAGAATAGCCTTCCGAATTATAGGAATAGGTACAAGGGAAAAATTTATATTGAAGTTTCATTAAAACATGTTGGATGAAGAAGGATATGATGAATGGGATTAAATAGTGAGTTAGCAATTCTTGTTAGTATTGAATAGACATAATAGAGTAAAATTTACCTAATAAATTCAAAAGCAATCCGTAAAGGTTGAAAAAATTCACTGATTACCACTTCCGAGTTCCGACTTCGCATATTTTCTAACAAAATTGAATTGTCAAATTGATGCGTCAAAGTCAAACGTCAAAACATCCATTCCATTTAGAGTGAGACAACAAACATCATCTTCCATCTCCCTCAATCTTGAGTGGCCACCATAGAATATTTTGTTTCCAACCTAGCACTAGCAGTTTCACCCCCCTGGTTTGAAGCCATAAATAAATTGACTGTAAGAATATGAATAAATGAAGGATCGGGTGAGAGAAAAGTAAATATGAATACTTATTACAGCTGATGATTAATGAGTTTATGAATAGAGAGCCAAAGACATTATACAGGGTGTCTGTAAACAAATGCGACGGACTTTGGGATATTATTATTCCTCGATGGAAATAAGCAGGGGTAGTTCAAATAAATTTTTTTCGAAATCAACCCCCTTTTTCCAAAATACAGCCTTTGAAAGGCAATAACGAGTTGACAGTTTTTAATTTTTTTTACGGCTTCTTAAGACCACTTAGTCATAAAACTATACATAAAATGAAGCACAAAGTAGTTGTTACTCACACAATTTTTTAACATTTCTTAACTTCATCATTAGGGGTTGAAAATAACAACCCCCTATGATTTTCGTTCGAAAATTGTTATCATGAAATAGGTTTTCGACTGGATCGAACTTTATGGAATAAAGAAATGTGTGAGTAACATCTACTTGATGAATCATATTATGTATGGTTTTAAGATTCATACTCCTAAAAAAAATTGAAAACTGTCAACTCGTCATCGCCTTCCAAAAGCTGTATCTTGGAAGGGAGGTCGATTTCGAAAAAAAAGTCCCTCGCATTTGTTTACAGACACCCTGTATTCAGTTGTGCCTACTTTGCATTTGAGCGCTCGTTTATTTGTGGAGCAATCATGCTATTACCTCAAAAGTTTGTTTCATGCTAAGTATATTAATGCAAAATTTCAGCACGATCGTATTTACAGATACAATATTCCATTCACAATTGCGTTCAGTTAGTTGAAATATGGGGTTCAATGAAATTTATAAACAACAATTTTATAATCTACCCTGTTTGCTCGGCCACAGTACCTAATACCCTTTAATTACTAGTGAATATTGAGTCATTATTGACTGTTGTCAGATGCTTCATCGTATTAGCTATAATATTTGATTATTAGAACTGATATTTCTTCAGTGGTTAAGAGTTCGCCAACTAACAATTATTGGTATATATATTCTTTTGAAATGAGAGCTAACAAAATACAATACACATGAAATAAAAATTCCCTAGCTGAGGTTGGTGCAAAACGGGGTACCATACTAGTCTGCGTATGATACCAGAGCTTAGGGAAACCTCAGTAGAAAAAACCCTGTCTCGCCGTTTTTACAGAATTGAAACTGAAAACTATTCGAATGAATATTCAGATGAAAAATACTTAATTCTTCTTGGGCCAGGAGGGTGTTTCAAACAAGGTCTGGCATTTAGATTAGATTAGAGGAGGGGCGACAGATCAAAACTGACCTGGCGTTCTGGCATTCCAAGTGATGATTTTTCGAAACTCCTGCTCTTCTAAGACCGCTACAGGACCCCATTGAAGGGAAATCATCTTCCATAGATTCAAACAGTGGTATTTCATCCCAAATATCAAATTCAATTACGGAATAATGATAAAAAAACGTTTGGCAATGATGAAGTTTTCGGTTCAATTATAGGTGGGAATAGGACCAAATCTACTTTCAATATAATCAATTTTCATTAATAATAATAATAATAATAATAATGTTTATTTTTCCTACAAAATTACAATAATAAAATAAAGGTTTTTTCTTCACAAAATTGAAAAAATAAACATGCGTCAAATCACTGAAGCATATATAATAAATATAATGACAAGTTCATCAAAAAATTACTCATAGGTCAACTTGACTTTCTGAACACAAGTAATGAAAGGAACATATTACAACCGCCAAATATTAAATACTACAAGAAAAATTGTCTGTATTCGTGGAAAAAGTATAGTTTTCTACTAGCTATTATTCACAAGGTAAAGTAGAGCAATTAATATAAGCTCGTTGCATAATACACTGTTATGTGTTCATTCATTAGATTTTCTTGCAAAAAACTAGTTAATGCGGTCGACTTAAATATCCTGTAATCAACTCTTCCATTAATCTAGCAATAAATAGTCTCTTACTATTGACATGCTCGCTCCGACCGCGCCTTAAAATATCTCGACCATAAATGTCATTAATGAACTAGTTGATTAAATAACTATTCCTTACCACTTATGACACAACTTTTCATTTACAATCATTTATAGCCTCTATAATTATTCTTTTGTTGGATGACTAGAAACAATCACCCCGTAGATGAATGAAGAGTATCCAAACCGCTTGGTCTTTGTGCAATATTGCCCTCATTATCAGCCCCACCCGTATACCATTACAAGTTCTGATCCCAATGGTACATTTAAAGAATGAATTATTAGAATTCGTGTTTCGTTTGACATGAATAAATCGTTGTCTTGGGATGAGTGAGTAAAGGGTTTTACGATTTTACGCTGCGTGTGGTTCTGCCTAATGAAATTTAATCGCTTTGACTGTTGGAATATCATAAAACAAAGTGAGATAACCCATGGAAGAATGGTACTTTGAAATATATTAAACACTACACGACTCAGTTGATTAATTTATTATGATAGAAAAGCTGTGTCACTTTTGGAGGTATAAAGACCTCATAAAGTAAACGAGGTTGAAAAATGTTTCTGTATATTAGAATAATATACTTTTTGAGCGCGCGTTCTACTTAAAAGATTGCTATATGGTTTTGCCTAAACGTCTCTAATTTTGAACCGAAAAAGGGTTCGACTCCGTGGTCAAATTCAATTTTGTCGAAGGGATTGTCCTAGAGACTGGAGGTTCACTTCCCAACTGCCGCAGTTAAGTTCGTTAACCAGCAAAACCGTACAGGGTGTTTCATAAAAGCCATTCAAAAATTTTGTTGCTCATTATCTCAGACAAAGCGAAACCAATCGAAATGAAATTTTGCGGCCACATGCAAAATCTTATAATAAGCCTCATATGAAATTTTGTAGCTATAGTGTCCACAGAACCATAGAAAATTCAATGGAAATATTGATAAAAAGAATCGTCATATTTCCATAACAAATGATCCGGACCGAGTGGAATTGATTTCGTGAATAAAGTTTGATATAGTGAATGTGCAAAATTTCAAGAGGATCACATTATCAGAATCAAAGAATTGAGTTTTTTTTGTCTAACGATTTTTTACATATTTAATATCTTTAGTCATTTCCAGAATTCCGATCGTGCTGAGATTTATAGCACGAATCTCAAGTCATACAAAATTTCGAGATAATAGCATTATTGTTCCACCAATGAACAAGCACTCAAAAGCACCTGCTCAGGGCTTTTCTTAATTTTTTTATGGATATTTTCTTTCACCTTGGGAAGGTCGCACTTCATTTCCTAGAATAATTCTAAATTTTTAAGAAAAGGTGCCCAACTTTGGATGTTATTTCTTGATTTAGCAAATTCAAATAAGTTATATCGTATTAGTAGATTGGAAATCTGAACTGGATCAATTACGTTCGAAGAATAGAATGAGAGCAATCTATCGTTCTCATCATATTGCAATTGAATCTTGTGATATGAATAAACTGCCGAGTGCTTGGGTCCTGTGCAGAGAACTCTAAAATAACTGGAACGGTTTGGCGATACAGCAAAAGTGAGGAAGACTGAAATGGAGAAATTGCGTCAATCCATCTCACTCTGAGCCGTGTCACTGCGTGCACTTTTGTCAACTGACAGCATATCGGAGGTATAACAACCCCGCTTTTCCTATGGAGAGAGAGATGGATTGACGCAATTTCTCCATTTTAACGCGACACACTTTCTGTCGAACTTTAGTACCTACGACGCCGTTCCAGTTATTCTAGAGTTCACTGGTCCTGTGTTACCAAAACAAAATTACTAATTTTTTTATCCGGCAGCTAAATATGGAATTTCGAGAATGCAAATTTCAAATCGATTCCAACAACCATTCAACACATTCCGTCTCTTCATTCATTGGAAATTTACAAACAATTGGGCCCTTACTGTTGCACTCACGGAGGGTCACGGTCAGGTGGATTGCATACCAACCAATTGATTTTTTTGAGACAAATCAGCAGCCCGAAAATAAAATTCTGACGAGGTCCTACACAAACAAGAAGTTCATTTGATTTATCACAAAAACAAAAACTTGATGAGAATAATTACAAAGGTATAACTAAATAGAAAAGAAATTTTTCTATTTCTCCTTCTTGCTAACCGAGTGATGACTTCCTCTACATAAACAGATATGTCATTATGGATATGATGTAGTGTTAGTCCAATAAGTCGTCCTTTTTCCATCGAAGCTCTTAACCATGTTTTAAGCCTTTTCAGAGTGGAAAATGACCTCTATGTCGTTGCCACACTAACTGGTAGTGTTGCGACTATACTGAAAAATTTTCTCACATTTGGATGCATGTCAGAAACAGTTTTCCTTGAGATTATATATCGTCAGTGAAATTTTCTTCTCTCGTTGCCATTTTATCTTCTAAAGCGATATTCATTCGAATTTAGGTATAAAACTTCTTATTTGAAGAAATTCATTACTTCAGATGACAGTCGATCCTCTATGTCGTTTATTATTGAATCCAGAAGAGGAATGTACATAGATCTGCGGATATACTCTTCTGCAGACTGGGCAGGCTGAATATTGGCTCTGTGTATTTGTATGTTGACTATTCTAGGGCATTTAATAGTCACAGCTAGCTGCTCAGCTACTTCCTTTGCCTATTCAAAAAGCTGTCGGAAAACTAGGTTCGCTTTTTACCTTTTTCTCGTAGCACACTCATCGTATCTTTAATGGCCTCCGTAGCTCTTTTCAAATCACTTGAGCTCGTTTGAAACACGAGCACTCAAATTCAATTCTATTTCTTCAATCGAAACATGACCCCCATGACCCCCTTTCCCCGCATCCGCGCTTGCCCGCCTTCTGATATGAAATTAGTTGTCAAAAGTTTGCATGTTTTTTGATCGCAATTTGCGAACTCCTTTCGTGAATTACCATTTCATTATTGCATCTGATTGGAATTTACATGAAAAATTAACTACAATATCAATTTCATGACATTGAAAGTAGCGAATTACGTTGCAAAAGAAACGCATCTCAAAATGTTTCACACCAAATCAAAACGCTCTGTATAAGACCCTTATAATGTTGCTTATTTCCGGTTATCAACGTTCTGAATACGTTTAATTACGCTCTCAATGCATCTAACAGGGGAGGTCATGATTTTTTTTGCGGAACAGTTTAGAGGGGCATCCGAGTAGGCCATAGGGGTTCATTCTAAAACATGAGGAGGGAATATAATGATCGGGGAGCTTACTCACTTTATGTGTTTTTCGCCGGTAAATATTATCTTGCGTGTGGGTTCCTCTCGCAGTAATGGGAAATTGATGATCAGAATGAAATTCAATATCATCCTGAAACAGGAGAGTGTTCGAAGTATCTGCTTATGGAACAGAAGTTGAGGGATCGTAAGATATTTGAATAATGATTATTTCCGTCAATAAACTTCGTTCTCTGTTTGGTTGATGAATTACATTATGCTCAGAAGTGAAAAAATGAGGAAATTTATATCGATTGAAGAAAAAAAAGGAAATTCAATATTATCTGAAAATAATGTATTTGAGCTGGGTTTTGCAAAATTCAGATCAAGTTATACAGTGTGTTTGGTCACGAGTTAGCGATAATTTAAGGTCATCAAATATACCTAATATTATCGACAAAAACACCCAAACTTGGAAATTTACCTTTTTATTTTCGTTGACCCTTCCAAATAATATCGATTTCTTTGGACATAAAGGTCCTACAGATGTGAAAAAAATGTTTTTTGAAAGACGATACTACCACCTTTCGTTTAAGTATAACAATATAAGAACATGCAACTTGAAAACGCCATAAAAAAATTCTTTAAAAAAGTTCGTAGTAAAAATATGTACTGATTTTCTTAGCGAATCAGCAATAGTACAAGAACTAGCACATTGAAGTATAATTTTTTTTCAATGATTTAACGCGCAAGGATATTAGCTACAAAACAACACTCACATCATATCTATAAGTTACATATTTTGAGAGTTATTGCTGCTCGAACATGATCACTACGCGTGCAAAAGACACAAGACAGGTCGCCATGAAGGCCTGTCTACAGAGCAGAGGCGGCCGGCCATTTTGAGCAATTTTTATGATCAATTTATTTGTTTTATCATTGAAAATTATCGAAAGTACAGTACTGAGGTTTTTTTTATTTTATCAATTTTCATAAGGGTCATGTTCGAACAGCAATAGCTCTCAAGTCATGTAACTTACAGAAATGATATGAGTGTTGTTTTATATCTTGTGTCCTTGCGTGATAAATCATTGAAAAAAAATTATACTTTAATGTGCTAGTTCTTGTACTATTGCGGATTTACTGAGAAAATCAGTAAATATTTTCACTATGAACTTTTTTAAAGATTTTTTTATGGCGTTTTCAAGTTGAATGTTCTTATATTGTAATACTTCAATGAAAGGTGGTAGCATCATCTTTCGAAAAGCATTTCTTTCACATCTGTAGGACCTTTATGTCCAAAGAAATCGATATTATATGGAAGGGTCAACGAAAATAAAAAAGTAAATTTAAAATGGGGGCTACTCCAAAACTAAGGGGGTAAACTTCCAAGTTTGGGTGTTTTTGTCGATAATATTAGGTATATTTGATGACTTTAAATTATCGCTTACTCGTGACCAAATACGCTGTATATACATTTATTCGGTTTAAAACATCCTAGGACGTTGTCCGATGTCCAATTGCCAGTGTCTTCTATTGTTGCTGTCTTCATCATTCAGTCCCCTCTCATTCATTGACTTTTTTATTCCACTAATCCATGTCCTTTTCGTGTTTTCCGGTGGTATCCATCTCATTCCTTTCTTTGGTAATCTATTTTCTGCCTTTATTTGCGTCTATACCATATCAGCTGCTTCCTTTCTACATATTCCGTGACTCTCTTATTTATTTCCATATTCTCCCTTATCACCAAATTGGGCACTCTCTCTCTTCTTGATGCTCTTCCTATTGCATCCATTTCTGTGGCCTCTATCTTCCTCCTTAATTGTTCTTTCAACAGCCATTTTTCAGATCCGTAAACCAGGGTACTTTTGAGCAATGTATCATATATTCTTATTTTTCTTTGTGCTCCATAGAGCGAATTCAGTTTTTGTTTCTTATTTATTCTTGATTTAATTTCAGCGTCATATTTTCCTTCAGTATTGAAGTTGATAACCAAGTATTTGTAGCTCTCGCATTTCTTTATGATTTCGTTGTTTTCTTGCCTCAAATCAGTGGTCACTTCTCCAACACACAAGTATTGTGTTTTAGATATATTCATCTAGAGACCCCATTTTCCATACCCTTCTTGAAGCTTTCTCGCCATATATTCTAGATCTTCTTTTTCATTCGCACATATTACTTGGTCATCGGCAAATTGAACAGTATATATGCAAGTATCTCGATCAATTTCTATACCCATACCCTAGCTTTTGGTCTTCCACAGCGACAATGCTTTCGCTATTATATATATTTTAAATAGCGTAGGAGAAATGCAGAAACCCTGTCGTAAACCCTCATTGATTGTAAATGGCTCTGATTTCCGATCCTTACACCAACTGGATATCATGCAAAATTCATTGACGAATATTTGATAAAACGATTTTGATAAGTTATTACCATCGATGTAACCCTTTCCGTTTAATGCACAGATTATTGCAGAATTTGCATAACTGAAGCGACCTATAAGTACTCTGAGAAAATTCTTCAGGAAACACCACCAACATCTGTCGGATCCACGCTCTCTAATTATGCAACATCTGTCAGGAAAACCCGTTCGAAAGAAAACTGGCTAATCGTAATGTATTTTCCTGCAGATAGTCGATAATTACGCAATACAAATCCTACAAAACGAGATTACAAGGTAGTCAAACGACCGCTTCAAACATCTCAGTTTCGCCCCCGGCCTGACAATGTAGATCTTGTCTCGTTAATGATAATCCGCAAAGCTACTGATGACAATCTATTTCAGTTGTTCTTTCCTCTATCTGGTGTTATGACACGCTAAGAATTTATCTACCCCTTCATCTGAATGGTAATTCTATGCATTGTTGGGCGGAATGCACTCTTGACGTACAGCTGAATGGATCTGTCACTTGTCAGCTAGTTGTGAATGCTACAGCTTCACACCGTTACCCATGGCGGTTTGTTGAATTGGCTTAAGAATATTTCTTGCTAACCGGCGTGTTATTTCATTGAATGGGATATAAATACTTTTATCATAACTAAGTGTTATCTTTGCACTGTGTTCAATAGAAAATTGAAGACGATTGAGAGTTTTAAATTGGAATTAAATTTGTTGTTTTTTATTAAACCACTTTTCGGTATCCAAGTTCTTGAAAACTTCACTTTCACGTTGAATATTTGTGCAGTAAAACTGTTAGCGCGAAAATTTGCAGTATACGTTTAGTTTTTATTGGTGTTTTCGAATATCAAAACAGATTCTCAAAATTCCGATGTACAGGGTGTTGTTTCGAGGATTTAAATGATTCATAATTTTTTGTTAGACCGGACCTGGATTTTCAAGGCGGTTATTGCATGATACGTTTGGTCTCTCAATTAGGAACATATTTGCCAAATATGAAGAAACTGTAGCCGGTGGTTCGTTTGATATGGCCTCAGAAGGAAACGCCCAAAATTCATAAAACACCCTGTATCGCGGCTACGAAGACAGTAAGACCCAATAAATGAGGTATCTCCAGAACCGCCTTGGTGCCACCTATGCACATGTGAAGTATTTCCGTTTCTCAATGAAACAACCTGTATAATAAAATCACTGAATTATATATTGTATACTGAATAATCATTTTCAGTTGATATATCTGAGAGAATTGATCAAACCTCAACAAAATTCGTGAGGGAAAACAAAATACACTTTAGCCTTTTTACATTCTGAAAAGCAACTTTCGTAACTCTTCGAAAACAGTTTGAAATATTTGACAGATTTACCGTGGGTTTCACAAAGCTTGATTGGGCAATCAAATCGTTGATTTTGAATTATGTCGATGGTTTATGTCAAAAATGAACTGAAAATTGCACAGAAATGATGACATTTCAATAATCAAGCTGATTGGAGTTTTGTGAAACCCGAGTTTAAGAACAAAACATCGATGATATTTTATTTATATCGCCAAACAATTCTTTTTCATCTGGAAAACATTATTGGACATTATATGACATCAACATACTGTTGACGTATAGGGTTATTGACATAAAAGCTGATTCCTTCAATTTTCTACGTTTCAGTATATCTTATTTTGATATTATACAAGCTTACCTTAAAAAAATTTAATGGTCTTGATTCAAAGCATGTTGAGAAAGCTTTTACTAAGGCTCTGAAAAGGGGAGTATACCAGACAGCCATGCTGGGTCCAACCACAGACTCGAAAATTACAGAACAATTCGAATGAAATGAAATCTGTAATCGAATAAATGCTTATGCTTACCTGTCTAGTCTCCAACTTTATTGTTTTGAATAAAAAATCAATACTTTCTATTAACTATTCTTCAAAAAAAGCACGCAACTAACAATAGAGCACAATAACTGAGAAATTGACATTACCATCTGTAATTTTCGAGTCTATGGTTGGACCCAGTCAGCCTGTCTGGCATACCTATCTTTCTGGTGCTCTACTTTTACTTACCAGTATCTTACTATTGACCCATAGTTTTTTCAAGTGGTCAAGTTTCAAGTTGTCAAGTTGTTAGTATATTTTGAGCGCTCGTTCTACTTAAACCAGTGATGTATTGTTTTGCTCAAATGTCTGTAATTTTCGGATTTTGAACCAAAAATGGTCTCAAACGATAGAGTTCGACTCCCTGATGACGAATCCGTGGTCAAATTCAATTCTGTCCGCGGAGCCGTCCAACCGTACGTTAGAAGGATAACTTTCGAAAAGATTTTCCTGAAAACTTGAAATTTTCAGGGTGAGTTCGGTTTCAATGGCTCGGTTAGGTTGTTTAACCAGCCAAATCTTAAATATAGACCTTCCAAATTTTTGTTCGTCAATATCTTAGACAAAACGAAACCCATCTAAACGAAATGTTGCGGCCACATGCAAGATGCTAATATTGAGCCTCATTCAAATTTTGTGGCCTTGGTGTGAACAGAATCATAAAACATTCAATTGGAATATTGAAAAGAAGAATTCTTATATTTCCATGACAGGATATCCGAAATTCATTTTGTGAATGAAGACTGATGTACTGAATATTCATGCGGAATTTCAAGAGGATCGTATCATCAGAACCATAGAATTATTTTTTTTATTATTTAGTTTTTTTTAGATAATTTTTTTGAATAATTTCGAGAATATTATTCCGATTTTGCTGAAATTCTGCATGAACATTCAGTTCATCAGTCTTCAGATAAAACTTAAAATCATCCGCAAATAATAACCCCAACGCGAAAATCGGCATATTGTTAAGATTGAAGCAAAGCGATTTTCCAAAATTCATTATTAACTGCCTATCGGTAGGGATGAATTTATCGTTGCTATTCAGTGTCACAAAATAGAAGATCCTAGCCGACACTCCGGAGCCTCTACGGCCGATTTCACTTTCAATTTCCCATTTAACAGCCTGACGACTTCTGCGAAAGCAGAGGAAATAAATTTCCATAAACAAGAATTTTTGTCGCCGAACAATTAAGGAAGTCTGAAAAAATCCAGTGCTCAGTGAAACTTGTTACGACGTCATGATAGGTTCTTACAATCCCTAATGAAATAATAAATTTTACCACCTCGTAGTAACTGCCATCGGCTTTCAATAAATCATCTGCAGAAAGCTATTCCTAGTTAAATTAGATAGATTGAATTTTCATCGACAACAGAAGGTGTTGCTTCTTGGTATCCTGAGAATTTCCGTAAACAGTAATGATCGTCTTCGAAAAGGGTGAATTGAATGAGTACCATTCTACATTTTAGAGTTGTTTTGTATTTTACTGCATTAACCGGGTGGAGAAATTTAGTTGAAAAAATAATTCAATTATGCTCAACTTATTTCATTTCTAAAAAACTTTAGGTTTTCACTCCCAGTCTCTGAAACAGAAGTAATTAATAAATTTTTTTAATTAAAATGAAATGCTCCTGCGTAAATCTTTTCACTAATTCGTCAGGAGAATATTGATTTCGAAAAAATTGTTGCCTAACAGTAAAACTAGAAAAGGAAATAAATGAAAAGGATAATGTAAAACGTTCCGGTGTCTATATCAGTCTCCTTCATCAGACAAACTTGTAAGATCTTTGAAATTTTGTATTTTTTCGTTTGCAGTCTAATTGACATGGAAAGTTGTCAACGCATTGAGATGTTGACCTATTTAATTTTGATATTTCCTAATGTTATTTCTTTCTTCAATAAATCAATCCAAATACGATCTATTCCAACAGAACAATTAGCCAAGTTATCTACTTCTTCTAACAAAATACAGATTCCTCAATTATCAGATTTTGCAAGTTTGTCTCAAGAAGGAGTCTGATATAGACACCGAAACGTTACGTTATCCTTTTCATTTATTTCCTTTGTTAGTTTTACTGTTAGGCAAGAATTTTTTCAAAACCAATTTGCTCCTGACAAATAAGTGCAAAGATTTACGCAGGAGTATTTCATCTTAATTAAAAATTTTTTCATTATTTCTGTTTCAGAGACTGGGAGTGAAAACCTTAATTGTTTTCTAGAAATTCAGAATCCTCCCAGATTATATTTCAATCGATATCTTGATTTTTCTCCAGCAAATGGAAAAATCTTTGAACATGCTTTTTAGGGAAAATAAACAGATTATAGTCGCCGGTGATTTTAACATTGACCTTCTGGATAACAGTAAGCATAGAATTGATTTTTTGACACTAATGAGGTCATTTCAATTGGAACCTTCTATTACTAATAGAAATATTGTACTAATTGTACAATAACTAATAACTAATTGTACAAAAACTTGCTTAGACAATATATTTAGTAATGTGCATGTTGCGCAAGCTGAAATTCTTTTTACAAATTTTTCTGATCATACTGGGCAAAAAATTTCAATTGAAATACCTACATCAAATCTGAAGGAACCAATATATAGAAGACTATTTGATGAAAACTCCTTGAATAGATTCAAAATTACTTTAAGTGATCAAAATTGGAAAAAAGTGCTTGATATTGATGAGGGCGATGTTGATGGGCAGTGGGAAATGTTTATGCAAACATTTTTGCTTCTTTTTGAGGAATGTTTTCCATTGAAATGTTTCAAAAGTCACAATAGGCCAAAAAAATTATTATAACACTCAGGAAGTGATAAACTGTAAAAAAAGACTAGATATGCTTTTAACACTTAAATTAAAAAACAATGCTTTCAAGGACGAATATAATAAGGAAAGATTAAAATACCAAATATTATTGGAAAAAACTAGGAAAGATCATTACAATGATAGGATTAAACAATCGAAGAATAAAAACAAAACTATGTGGGCGATTTGTAACGAGATAAGGGGAGATTCTACGAACGGATATACGAGTGAGGGGATTTTCAGGTCAAGAGAAAAGGCTAATGAATACAACAATTTTCTTGTGGAGAAAATACCTAAATTGCTCGGTGACTTGGTGGATGCACCATCTTCTCACAATATTCCGTCAAACAATAAATCATTTGAATTAGAACCAATAACGCCAGAAGAAATAGAAGAAATAATAAATAAACTCAAAAATAAATTTACAAGTGGAGAAGATGGTGTACCCCCCAGAGTAGTCAACCATTGTGTAAATGAAGTCAAACATATTCTCTCTTATATACTGAATAATTCCTTTCAATATGGAATTTTTCCAAAGCGATTGAAAATGTCACTCATTAGGCCAATTTATAAAAAAGGAGAAGTAACATGTATGGAAAATTACAGACCAATTAGTTTGCTGTCGTGCTTTTCCAAAATTTTTGAACAAGCAATGTGTACAAGACTGTTGAAATTTATTGAAGAATGTAACATCCTAAGTTGTTCTCAGCATGGCTATATTAAAGGAAGGTCTACACAGTCTGCAACATACCAATTCACTAAAGAAATTATTCGTTTGCTTGAGGAACATGAATTAGCCCTAGGGTTGTTTTTGGATCAGTCAAGTGCGTATGATTGTTTAGTTCGGGAACTCCTATTAAAAAAATTAGAAAATTTGGGTATAACGAATACAGCAGGGAAATGGTTTCGCTCATATCTAACTGAACGTCTGCAAAGAGTTAGTATAGTTGATAACGGAAAAGAAACAAAGTCTGAAATATTAGAGTCTAAATTTGGTGTGCCACAGGGTAGTATTTTGGGACCCATTCTCTTTTTAATCTTCATTAATGACCTATATTCAACGATTTCAGATTTCATAACTGGTTTTGCGGATGATCTAAATATTGTTATACATGCTGGTGACCTACAACATCTACTAGATAATGCACATGACTGCTTCAGCAAAATTAAATTGTGGTTCAATAATAATAAACTCATCTTGAACAAAGAAAAAACAGCTGCAGTATTATTCAGTACAAGTAAATCGGTAAATAATGAAGAGTCCATCAACTTGGATGGAAATAATATCAAACTAGAAGATTCAACCAAATTTTTGGGAATCTATTGTATAGATAAATTTTTGAAGTGGACATCTCACATAGAATATTTGTCGATGAAATTGAGCAAAGTAGGGTATGGAATAAGGTCTCTCCGTAACTATCTAAGTGAGCATTGTATTAAAGTGGTTTATTTTGCAAATTTTGAATCACTTTTGAGGTATGGCATTTTATTTTGGGGAACCAGTTCAAGAGTGAATGACATTTTATTATACAGAAAAGAATTATAAGAGTGTTATTTGGATTAAAGTTTTTAGAGACTTGTAGGGGAACATTTAGGAAACATAAAATTTTAACTGTGTATGTATTTACTTATTTGAATGCCTGATATTTTTTTTCAAGAACAAGGAAACAATGTTACAGCACACAACAGTTCATAACTATCATACAAGAACTATGGACTTACATTATCCAAAGCATAGATTGAGCTTAAGTGAAAACATCCATCTTATAATTGTATAAAGATATATAATCATTTACCAATTAGTTTAAGGGTTATAAATAATGTAAGATCCTTCAAGAAAAAAGTAAAAGAAATGTTAATAGATTTGGAACCATACTCATTGTCAGAGTATTTTGGTTTTAGGTTTAGTAACTCATCAATGAGTAGTTAATTGTAATGTATATTTTTTCTGACACTATTTCACTCTATGTTTACATACTTTGAAATAAAGATATTTATCTATCTATCTATCTATCTATCTATTTCAGTCAATGTACGATTTGAATCTATTCTTATCCGAGCCTCTATACATTGAATGTAAAACGTTTTCCGTTTGGTTTTCTAGCATTGGAAAAAAATATAGGGTGTGGTAATTTATAACAGTCCCATTTTCAATGGACCATACTTTGGTAAGGAATTTTCTCATCACTATTTTCCTCTAACTTCAGCCAATTATATGAAAAAGATCCACAGAGCTATAAATCCATTCGGAATCAGCATGACCTTGATCATACAATAATATGTGCAGGTATAATAATTTTATAATTATTCTTCAGCAATTCAAATTGCATGTATTGAATAAGTCTATCTTAAAGTCTGTTATAGCATTATAGTGCAAGTTTGGTCGAAAATAGTGTAATGAATATGTCTAAAAATGGCCTTTATACAGGATGTCTACTTTTAAAGTGGAATTGATGATTTCCGTAAAATAACATTGAGATTAACTCACGAGGAGCTTCAAAATAGAGCAAATTTAGGTTCGGAATTTTTTGACTTTTTTGTTGTTATCATGTTAACCATGATAATATGTCATTCGAAAGTACACTAGATGGGGTATTTTTCTTGAAAAGAAAACGTATGCATAATTATTACTGTGTCATCGAAAAAATCATTGGAAGATTAGGGCTGATTTTGTCAAATCGTGATATTCATCTCCTTACCACGCCCGTAATAAGAGTTTTTTTGCACACGGACTCTCTTATGTTGTAGAAAATTTATTGTTTTTTCTGAATATGTAGTCCAATTTGATGAGACTATCAGGAAAACTAAAAAATAATCATTTTAGACTCGAAATATTTTGGGAAACCATGTTTAGAATCACTCGTATAATCTCCCCTTGAAGTTTGTCAACATTCTCATCCTTTTCGGAACGATCAAAATGTTTCACTTTTGAATTGACCAAATTTCGAAAGAACAGATGATAAAAAATGGAAATCATGATGCAAGTTGAAGACTAAAACTGTAGGTAGGTCGTAGTCCTCAATAGAATATAAATAAGCTCAACTTTTCCATTTACAATTCGAAACCAACGATCTCATCCATTCTCTGGAGTATTTTTCATGCACAACATAATTCGACCTCCAGCAAGTTATACCTAGCAGTGGCGGCTCCTCAGGGGAGGCAGAGGAGGCCGGGCCTCCCCTAATTTCACTGCATTTTGTTCAATTTTAAATTCAAGTTCAAATGAAAAATAATAACGTTTCTATATCTGTATTATATCCATCATTCTATCTACTATCCAAATATCAAATTAATAAAGATTTGTTTATTATTCAGCGATCTAAAACATTCATACATTATCCGCAACACAAAATACGTAGTATACGTATACGTAACGTAACGTAACGCAAACCTCTTAGCGGAGGAGGCTCGCCTCCACGAGTAGAGATTCGTTAGCCTGTAACATTTCAAACTTCTTCAAGTGAACGGTGCAGGAACCACTTAAATTCAAGCGGTATATCACGTGACCGGAGGCCCGTCTCCACCGCAGCCTTCTTTCCGCTTCTAGGCGAACGAGCTTAGCAAAAACTGGCGTCCAATCGACCCGAATCAACCCCGATCATCGTGGATGGAGATCAGCTGTTGTTTTGATTTCCTCCCTTTTTATTAACGAAGTATTAATCCTTTATCCTTTTACAGTGGGTTTTATAAAGCTTGATCGGGCAATCAAATTGTTGATTTTGAATTAAGTCGATGGTTTACCTCAAAAATGAACTGAAAATTGCACAGAAATAATGACATTTCATTTATCACCGTGATCGGAGTTTTATGAAACCCGGCTTTAGCGTGTGGTTTGTAGTTTTATGACATTTTTCGGAAAAGTATGTAGGGGTAAGATTCCAATATTTCAGCAAGAAAGATGGAAACGGAAAGAAGAAGTGAGAAAAATAATGCAAGTAGTGAACGCAAGATTCTGTCGATTTTATTTTGAATAATAATTTCAGTAGAATGCCTTACGATGATAAAATTTTCATAACTCAAGTAATGATACCTCGACCAGCAATGTTAAATTTATTATTAATTCTATTCATAATGGTTCGTTTTGCGTAGAATGGTATAATAAATGCCAGTGGCTGACAGGAAGCCCAGTTCGAAATAAATTATTTTGTTGGTGGCGTGGTCTTGGGCCTCCTCTGATTGAAATCTCACGAGCCGCCACTGATACCTAGGATATTTCTTCAGGAAAACAACGAATAAGAATAATTCACCGACAATAACATCCATAAAAAGCAGCAAATCTCGAAAGAAGTGATATCAAATATTTGCACAGCTTATATACTCCGTTAGATGGCGAAAAATAAACTCAGCGTTCACGTTGTTTTCTTGTGTAAACTCACCACAGGTGAGTGTGGGAACATTGTTACATTGTAACGTACCTGATCGATCAGAAATATGTGAATGCTATATTATTCTAATCATTTCACCATTTTCTCGGGAAATTCGAAATAAGACAACTGCAGATACGTTTTCATATTTTTTTGTTTTATTCATCAGATATTTGGATGATTATGGCATAGTACCATTTTAATTTGTATTATTATTGAGGCTCCGTTTTGATATAATATGAATATGATCTTTCTTGCAAAGTTGATTAGTTTCTTGTAGACTTCAGTTATACAGGGTCTTCGTAAACAAATGCGGGGGACTTTAGGAGATGATCCCTCGATGAAAATAAGCAGGGGAAGTTCATTTAATTTTTTTTTTTTCGAAACCGACCCCCCTTCCAAGATGCAATCGTTGAAAGCCGATGACGAGTTGACAGTTTTTAATTTTTCTTACGGCTTCTTAAGAACACTGAGTCATAAAACGATACATAATAAGAAGCACTAAGTATGTGTTACTCAAACAATGTTTTTAGATCTCATAACTTAGGGGTTGAAAATAACAAGGTCGATTTCTAAAAAAATTTATATGAACTACCCTTGCTTATTTTCATCGAGGAATCATCTCCCTAAATCCCTCGTATTTGTTTACAGACACCCCGTGATACATATAGTTTAAAATCTGTGGCATGAAGGAGTCATATAAAATCGAAAACAGCACTTTTTTCAAATGGAATGGACTGTTCATCATAATACATAATAAGAATATACTACGAGTATGTTTTCTCAAATGAGATGAAAAAAGCACAACACAAATTTCAACAGATTTGAATAGCCAGAAAGATATTCGTGCAAATCTTAAAATGCATAAAGTCGATTTTCCTACTCAAATCCTTGAAATCAGCTAGTTTTAAAGTTGTTTCTTCCGTTAATTACACCTGGACTTAAGGCCAACCACAAACATAACAACTTTCGAGAAAACCTCGTCAATACGAGTAATTTTCCAGGTAGGTTTTATATTTGATCCGAAAAGTTGAATTCATGATAAAATAGAACGCAGCCAAATGCTTCGTAGATATTCCAATTCGAATTATTGTTTTTCCAACATGATCAGCTGGCTAAATTTTCTGATTATTATTTTGTTGCGAATAATTGAAATAATTTTTTTTTCATGTAAACGACTAATAACTTTAGGATTGAGAATATTAGTACAGAGTAGGCAAATTTCGATGTTCAGGCAATACACTTTTTAAAACGAAGGCATAGAGAAAATTCGATACCTCATTCTGGATTTTCTTCGGAGAAAGAAACTATTATTATTTACTGTTGGCCTCCTTCTTCTTTTTTCGAGTAACAAGCAGAAATGTGAATAATGACGATATCGGGAGAAGTTTATAACTCGGCTGAGACTTATGAGAGAGCTATAAATTTAAAACGTTATTAGATCATTTTTCATGTATGATCTAGTGGTGTGCTTTTCTCTTAGCGGGATTCTCAATAACGAAACTATGACACATTGAAAAAATGCTGGTATAATGTTTTAACTTCAGAGGTCTAGAATCATAAACAAACTTCGATTACAGGATTTCAATAAGTTGAAATAATCTGAAAGGAGTTTCTGACCAACAGGTATTCCATATTGAAATGGAAAACAATTAAAATTAGAAAGTTCCATGCCTATCGAAACAATAGTAGCATTTCTACTAGAAAGCAACGTTTTTGCGAATGTATTCATCATTTTTCAGTCTCATTTATTCATAATAGAGAATACGGAATTATTCAGCTCAACTATTCAAAGTAAAGAACCATTTTCTCTCTAACAAAGTTATAACCCTTTGTTCAACAAACAGTCAGTATCACATAAACATTCCAAGTTGTGATAGAACGGCCTAGAAAATATCTCCGTGAAAATTTAAATACCAATTGACAATATTATGATTAATAAACCCACAGAATATCGGTGACATTATATAATAATCATGCAACACGAAACAGTATTTGACTTGTAAATTTCAGATCTAACGGCTCTGGCATTTGAATAAAGTCGATGACACACCTCCAGTGAAATTCTATTGAATATGAAAGAAAACATTAAACGATATTGTCGATATTACGACTACCTATCGATTAATCTCGCTATTTTTTCACGAATCCATTGCAGAATACGTCCATTGTTGAATTGTTATTGTGATAAGCCCACACGCAAAATATAGGTTATGTTCCTTATCTGGATCTGAACAGAGATACTGATTTTTTGAGATTCGATGCACTTTCATTTTCATTACGTCAAGTTCATGCGGAAGAATAGGTTACAGGAATTTATACTGGAAAAGTGATCCATACAATGAGGGCTACCGCGTATGAATTTTCCGCTAGAGGCGCTAGTGTTGCGTGAGGTCCACGATAATTTGAATTGCCAAATATTCAAACGTGATTGTGAATCTGTATTGTTTCTTTTCAATCTTCACGCGAAAGTAAGGAGTTTCACATAAATATTCCGATTAATAACAGCAAATATGAATTATGGATCAATGAATATCACTGCTTTGAAAACGGAGCTCCAAAAGATAGGCCAAATTAAGCGGACCAAATGGAAAGCTAATTCAAAGGCGAGTTGGTTCAGAGTTTCAAAACGCATTTCTTATGGAAAGTATGCTTATTTTTTGAGTTTACTTTTATGGTTTTTATATTTACAGACCAAAATACTACGATAGGAATGATAATTCCAGTGGAAAAGCATTATCATGATTTGAAATAAGTTTATTGCAGAAGTAGGTTATCATTTCAAGAGTACCTATTTGCTTTTTATCATACTTACTTGGGATAACTGAAAAGTGTTAAAAGTTGGAGTAGAACAATAAATCCCCACACAATCCTTTCATTTATCATTTTAAGTGAATATATAGAAAAAACAGTATGTACCAAAAGGAAAAACTCAAACATCAATGAGAAGTATATTGACTGATCATTTTCATTTAAGAGTAGGATAATTTATTTATTAACACAGGTTCTTGATACATATTTTAACAGTAAATGTTTTCCTTGAGTTAGTGTGTCGATTGATAACAAACATAAATGTTTATAGTTGTAAAATCCATAGTTGATTGTACCAATTAGATTTTCAATTCGAAGTATGTTTCTGTTACTCTCAAGTTTCGACGAAAAAGCAGTATCAGTTGGGCTACATATTGATTTTCCTCTACAGTTGAACTGATTCTTGCATTTTAAAATTTCTTTTTGCGTTCAAGAACTCTCTCTATAAGTATTTTCATCCATATATCTCCTCACCTTCCTGGTACCTAGAAAATTGGCTAGGTATTGCTTTCAGTTTTAATTTAGGAAAAGCTGAAAAATTTTCAACAGTAGTTTACAATACAACTATGTAGGATAACTTCATTTATTCAATTTTAAAAGTAAAATGTCTAAAGCATCATAATGTAAAAGATATTTAGGTACTCACGGTTTTCTGTATCAGGATCGTTAGGTCACGTATTATCATCAGGGTTAAAATGTTTTTTTACAAACACGTGAATGTTTTGAAGGGGTAACATCAACTTTATTACCTACAGTCTAATCGTTTGGAAACTTAAGTCCTCCTTTTTTTCTGAACAATACGGAACTGCACAACCCTGCGGCATGTTCGATATTGTACAGTATCCAAATATTATGATATAGGAATCGAATGTACACTTTTTTCACACGACTAATGACACCGAACACTAATAAATAACAATTTGTTATAATAATAATAAATCAATGACAGTACAACGAACTTTGACAGGACCTCACGCATCAGAGGCGCCAACTAGTGAGAAAAAATACGGTAGCCCTCATTGAAATCATGTTCTACAAAAATGATCGGGAAATTAATCGAAACGAGAAAGAAAAATTAAGAAATTCTTGAGTCTAGCCAAACGCTTCTTTCTGCTCGATTAGATTAAATTGTGGTCGATTTGCACCGTGACTACCTTTCTGCACTGTGAATAATAACGTATAGTGTGCGTCACTACACTTAAGCCACATTTAGCCCGGTAATGTAACTACGCAAAGTTGATTATTTTGCGAAAATACTTCGCTCTCATCTTTGTTGGCTAGCGTCGAAGTCGTGCCACTCAGATTCTGGTTTGCGCCAATATACAGGGTGTTTCCTAATTGAATGTCAATATTTATGCAGGTGATTTTTGGGCCCTTTTCAAGAAAAAAACTTCATATGAACATATGTCCTAAACTTTGGTAAGAAACGATAAGGAATCTCAAAAATAATTTTTATTTTCAATTACCAGCCTCACTGCGTTCGGCTGTCAAACTCAAGCTCGCCATGAAAAGTGACACTTCTCCTCCTTATAAAATAATATACTATTATTTCAAGAGAAATCTGTGGCGTACCATCAATGTCCGTCAAAATAGGAATGTCAAATTACGTACGAACGCCACTAGTGAAATTAAAAAAAGTGATACATTGAAAAATGCCTCTTGATTCATAGTACATATACGACAAATTTCATCAAAATATCTGAAACGGTATTGTAGATATCAATGAAAAATTATTTATTTTTGAAAACTTTACCAATCTGTAACTCAAAAGATAAGACGCTAAGGACATATATTCATATGAAGTTTTTCCTCAAAATAGGCCCAAAATTCATCCCCATAAGTATTGACATTCAATTAGGAAACACTATATATTGCATTGATTAGATTAGATTAGATTAGATTAGATAGTGGTCGATCGGCACGTTGATTACCCTTCTGCACTGCGACCAATAAGGTCTTTTGTGCGTTACCATGCTAAAACTACGTTTTTCCCAGGAATCTAACATATTGCATTGATAAAATATGTGCTTGGCGTTTTTTGTGGCCGATACACAAATCGGAGTTTTACCAATCTTGTGCATGTGATATCTTACGAAACAGTGACCTGTGAAAAGCGCAGTGAGTATTCTTAAACGGTGCAGCCTTTTCCTTTGAAGGTGCAATCAGTCATTTTGATTGGCTTCGACCTTGGTGTTTATCCTCTAAGAGTGTTCAACTTAATTTTGATAATCTGCTGAATTACAGAAATGTCCGAAGCGACAAATATTTCCAGAGGTAACTTTAATTACATCCAAGCTATTTCCATCGAAAGCCTTCGTGTATTTAGTAATTTCTGACAAATTCTAGCGAAAGTTTGCTGAAAGATCTAACAGTAGATAAAAAATTCAAGAAAAGCCCTGAGCAAGAACTTTTGAGCGCTAGTTCATTGGTGGAACAATACAGCTATCTCCTCAAAATTTTGTATAGGACTTGAGATTGATATTGAATATATGAATGCAAATTCTAAGCACGGTCGTTATTGTATTCTGTGAATTGAAAAGATGAAAAACCTAATGTGGATAACTAAAACTATCAACATTTCATGGTTCTGATTTCTCAATTCTTTTGGAAATTCGCATGATCATTCACTTCGCCAATTTACATCCTCAAATTCGATTTCATTTCAGTCGAGAGGTAATTCATGGCAATATCAGATTTCATTTGATATAACTATAGACTTTTCTCCAAAGATTATATAGTATAAAGATAGGAAACGACACGACTACAGTGTATGAGCGCCAACTCTGGGTCAAATGTGAACTAATGTCACTATAGAAGTGTTAAAATTCGATTCTATGATTATCAGTTTCGAAATCAATATACATGGGAGATGTCATTGATATAAAAAAAGTGCCAATCAATTCGTTTGCACAAATATTATTTCACTTCAAACGGCTTTTGCCTTTAGTGTCGTCTCGAATAAAGTGGAAAAAAGATGAGTTTGTACCCTTCAGTAATGCAGATTACGAACGAGATAGTGAAACTGGATGATCAACTGGTGTTTTATGGATGCATGCAGGTAAAGCTATATCTTGGCTTGATCAACGTCAAACATCTGTTGCTATTTCCACGATAGAGGCAGAAATAGTGGCTGATAGTGAAGCTACGCGGAAAATGAAATGGTTAAAGTGACTATTCAGCAAAAGTTTTCCATCAATTCAAACAGTGATGGTGGACAACGAAGCTGCAATTGAACTGAGCCAGAAACTGGAATTCCACAGACGCACTAAGTATATTCATATTCAATCCATGTATAAATCTTACAATAATAGCCTAATATTTCTGTAATATCTTCTATAAATGCATAATAAAAATATTACACATGAAATACTGAATTTTATTGAAAATTATGGATTTAAAATATAAAAATGAAACATCCTGAAAGGAATACGAATTTCGCATCAATTCTTATTAGAGTTTTCTTTATATAATTTCTAATCAAAATTACAGATTTCATATAAAAATTGATCTTCAGTGCCATCTCTGGGTCAAATGTGAACTAAGTGAACTAAAAAATGTAGTCGTTTTTTAGTACTACGAATGCAGGGCCGTTTCCTATCTTTCTATACTCTATAATCTATGCTTTTCTCTTATTGTATCAACGCAACTCCCACAAATTTTTGTGTACCCCTTTGAATTGGCATTGAATACATTACTGCAGAATTCCAGCTTGATTCAATCGACAACCTCGAAATCATTCGAAAAAGTTCATAATTTAGAAAAAAAATTATTCCCTATTTCTGATGATGCAATCTTCTTAAAATCTCCATTCACGAAATGAATTTCACTTGAAACGGATATCTTAATATGGCAATATACCTAAAGATTTTCTATAAGGCTTACCATGGATATGGTCGCAAAATTTCATTCGGTTGGTTTTTTCTCTGAGATATTGAGAAACAAAAATTTTTTGAATGGCCATATATTATGATACATCTGTACGATTAGGCTGGATAACCAACTGCGACATTTGGGAACCAAACTCAACCTGAAAATATCAAGTCTCTAGGACAATTCCTTCGAAAATTATTATGCTTACGGCTAGACGGATGGCCCCATGGATAGAATTGAATTTGATCACATATTCGTCATCAGGAAGTCGAACGCTATCCTTTGAGACCATTTTCGGCTCAAAATCCGGAATTATAGACATTTTGCAAAACGATATAGCACTCGTGTATTTTCTTTCTCTTTTCAAGAGCTCATTAGCTATTTCACTGACAAGAGCGTAAGATTAATATATTATAAGTGCTGATTCACAATGGACGTAACCATAACGAACACGTAAACGTACTTTGTCCGTAAACGTATGGTGTTCAGAATGGACTTTGGGCGCAGTAGCAAATTATAGACTAAAAAGATTTCATAGCTTAAACAAATTGTTACTTTGCGTTTCAAATTATACTCACCCAACTGAAATACAATATAAATGACCAAACTTGTCGCTGGCCCCAAACTATTATTATAATTGTCTTGTCTTTTTACGTCATTTTGACGTATTGGGCTCACAACTCACAGAATGTGAACAAATTTCTAAAATTACGGACTACCATAAGCTCAACGTAAACGTAAAAATTAGAGAGCCTATTGTGAACAGTTCCATATGATTTGCATTGGTTCAACTTTGCGTTTTTCGTTTACGTTGCGGAAGTTTTATGGTTACGTCCATTGTGAATCCCGCATTATAGATTATTAATTTCGGGTTGCGGCCAAAGTATCGGATCATACGAATCTAAACATCTTAAATTTGATCCTAATCAATTCTTTTGAGATTACTCGTGCTATCAACGAAACCAAAAATCACACAAATATGCCCATGATAAGCCGTCGTTATAATGATTAACTATTTTCGTTAATTCACCAGTTCTGTAACTGAGACATTGATGATATATCATAAAAAGCAATGAGAAATCTTCCATTACTTTATTCATTCGAGTCACGCATCGCAAACCGCCCAATTCCATAAAAGAACTCAAAAAATTCAATGAACGCGCAAAAATGTATGCAAGATTAATTTTCTCATTTCGCCCCTATTTGTCTTAGCAGAGTTGAGGCACAGCTGGTGTTGGAAGATGGCCCATTCCCAACGCATGTGGGTGGATCAATAATGATCAGCTGTCGATGAACTGCAACGGCGGCTGTCGAACTGAACCTCCAGGTGGCCGTCTGGCCGTATTCTGTTCGTTTCTTACTTCGTAATAATACTTCACAACCATTAATTCAGCGCGATCTACTCAGCTTAATGAAATGCAGTTCTGTATAAATAGTTGCCTCTACTTCGTGCAAGAAGATCCAAGGGTTCTCTTTCCTTTCGTAATATGGGTATACATATTCAGATTGCCGATAAGAATTTTCAGTGTACCTTTCGAGAGATTGCAAAAACTCATATCTCTCTGAGATTTCTGCCATTTTTGAATATAATCGATGATCAGTTAAGCTTCAAATTCTGGGAAATTGAAAAAAGCCCTCACATAAAATTCTATTCATCTACGAGTTTATTTTTTCTATTCAAATCTTGCGCTAACCCTATAATTTTCAAGTTCATAAGTTTTCCTTCTGGAAATTTTGAGTTGTGAACGAGTAATCATATGGAAGTGAGTAAGTCTGTACTCTGTACAAGCTTTCCAGTCACCTTTTTTATGAAAAGATATACTTAATCATTGATATCAGTTCATGCGGCTGCGCCATCTGTTCTTCAATTTCTGTTCAGTCTACACACCTGTCCAAAAATCTTGGCCCGTTTGGTTTCTCAAGAAACAAACAGTCTATTTTCAATTATTCATTTTTCACTGACTAGTTATCCCACAACTGAATACGAATTCAATAGTCCGTATGACGATATATTCTTACAATACGAAACTTTTTCTCGTAGACAACCTATTTGTAAACCAAATCGTCCGATAAAGTACGTTTCATCATTGTGGTAGATGACAGTTTTAGTGGTGTTCTGCCAATTGTCGCCAAGTAGCTGTATGTTCAGGTGGGATCCGAGCTAATATTAAAAATCTTCTTGCGCTTAAATTTATGGAATGCTACCCTCTCAATATTACAACTCTCTTATTTTTGTCAAAATAAAACAGGATACGATGCCAATTAGGCAATTTGCACCCAGAAGACCTCTTAAGCTGTCATCTGTAGCACGTCTCGTTATTAGTGTATCATCCGAAAATATCGTGAATAAGGTTCGAACTGCAATTTCACGAGCAGTAACAAGGTGTGAATACCGATCGTGGGAGATAAACCAAAAACAAAAAGCCATCATCCTCTCATTGAAAGCTTATTATTATATTAATTTCGTACGAATATCTGTCCGATCCACCTAAAAACTGCAGATTTGTCTGGGTTTATTTCAAGAATATATGCATTAAACAACATTTCAGCCTAGAATCTTTGTGCTAAGATTTCTAAAGGCAGTAATCTCCTGATTGTATTATCTCTGGTCAACCTTTCAACCCTCTTCAAATGATATAATGTTATTGGACAATTTTTTTATTCGTACCAGGAATATGATTTTTGTTTGTCGGTTCTGTAGTTAGCTGCTGTGGTCAATTGTGATTCATGTTTTTGTAAATGTGCATCTTGTAATTTTGTATTTTCTCATTTATATTAGATTTGACTTTACCTTATACTTAATTTTGTGAGTCTTATAGGGAAAAAGTGGCAAATAAAATAAATAAAACAATAAAATCAACCTCGGAATGTCCGAATAGCTACGATATTTTGCAATTTGAATAATTGCGACACCAACTGCATTTTAACCATATTTCTCTCTGTTTGCTCTTCACACCTTTATTCACAGATACCTCAAATAATTTGGAACTAAGTACAAAACCATGTGGCACTCCTTACGTTAACTTATAAATCCTTGGTTTCCTGCAATGATTCTTTTATATCTTATAATACACTGGATATAGGTACATATACACGGTGCCAAGGAAAAAAGTACCATGAATAGTGCCACGCGGTAGAGGGCCATAAAATATGAAAAAAAGGTCCCATAAATATATGTCCGAAACTACTTCCTTAAAGAAATATAGGGTGTTGAAGTTTTCTTTTTTATTTGTTTTTTTAATAATTTTGAACAAAGAGGTAAGAATTGAACAAAATGTGATATGAGGAGGTTTTGTATGATGGAGAATCCAAATATCCTATTAGTTTTTAGATTACTAATAGAGGGCACCACATACGGGATTCCTCCACATTTAAATCGACTCAAATTTTTTTGTCTTACACAGTATGTCATTCTGGACTAGAACAAACCGATTCCTCTATCTTTTTCTTTCAAAAAGGTATACTTTGTTGAAGTCGCTAGGACCAACGGTTTCCGGTAAAAACGCATCGAAAAGTTATGCACGCAAATTGTCAAGCAGCGCCAAAGTAACCTACTTACAATAAAAATAACAACACACTTCTAGAATTAAATTTTAATAACAACAGCAAAAGACTGATTAATTAACAAAAAAACATAAGGTATTTAGAATTGCTGGCCTTTTGCTTGAATAATAAACTTTAACACCCTATATCTCTTAAAGGAAGCAATTTCGGCCATATATTCATGGGACCCTTCTTTCATATTATCTCTCTATCGCGTGGCACTATGCATGGTACTTTTTTCCTTGACACCCTGTATGTGCTCTCCTCAAACATGCAGGTTTTTCCATTATTGAAGAGTTATAATCCTTGACATCTTCAATTCATCGGGCCTTGTCTCAATTCTAGTACAATATATTTACAATACATATGAAAATGTTTCGTGAGCAGACTGACGGCCCTATTTATATCCCCAAGTTGATGTCGGATATTCGTTGAAATTTTCGACAAAATAAAACAGGATACGATGCCAATTAGGTAATTTGCATCGAGAAAACCTCTTAAGCTGTCATCTGTATCACGTCTCGTTATCAGCGTATCATTCCGAAATATCATGAACTGCAATTTCACGAGCAGTAACAAGGTGTGAATACCGATCGTGGGAGATAAACCAAAAACAAAAAGCCATCATCCTCTCATTGAAAGCTTATTATTATCCCAATTTCATACGAATATCGGTCCGTTCGAGTACCATCGAGAATTTATGACGTTAAATTACGAATACATCAACATCAACAGTTGATGCGATCTTATTCGGTAATGGTTATGCAAATGGTCCATCCAGTCCGGCCAAGTGCATAATCTTAAACTTGACCTTAAAAAATCGGAAAGCCTAGATTCGAGTGCGTTTGTATGATTGATCTTTCGAGGTTACTCCGTTCCGTGTGAGTTGTAACTTATTCCTTATGACTTTAATTGATGATTTCGTTGATGGGTTTCGATTAATGACTGGTTGATTCGTTTGAGTTATTGCGCCGAATTGAGTAGTTTTTTCTTGTTTTGGTTTTCTAATTGGAGAAAAAGTATTCAAATCATATTGGAAGTAATCAGAGATATGGTCGATTAAACATTGAAAGAAGTGTTTTAAATTCAGATTAATGGCATCGCTCTCAGAGGAAACCAATTCGGAAATGAGAAAGAGTAATTCAGACATCGAACTTATCTCAGTGATTGATGTAAGGAACAGCATATCCATTGATCACATGTGATTTTTGCGCTCTACACCTTTTCCAAATGTAATTCAGAAAAGCAAATTCAATTCCAGAAGATGGAAATGGTAATTCAGAATAGTGGATTGGAATTCAGAATAGGCAATTTGAATTTCGCAATAACAACTTTACATTCACAAACAGTAATTTGAATTTGAAAATAAAAATATTCAATTCAGAAATGGGAACTTTCAATTCGAAAAAAAAATCCAGAAATAGGATTCATAGATTTGCCCCCTGCTTACTACATTTGTAATACATTTTCTGAAAATGAATTGATGAGTTCCGAATTACATATTTCCTTTTCTGAAATTCAATTTGCCGTTTCTGAATCACACAACTTTGTTTTCCTGAATTCCAACTTCCTAATCTGAATTTCAAATGTGTTTTTCTGTAATCAAATTAAGTTTTTGAATTTCAATTTCTGTTTTCTAAATAACATATTTCTATTCTGAAATGCAAGTTCCGTTTTCTGAAAAGGGAATTTTGATTTTCTGAATTACAATTATTAAAGGTGCAGTTCCCCAGTTCACAAAATTTGTTATATTTTGTAATTAAGGAATAATTTATTTAATCATTAAACTGTTATAGATTAATAATCATCGAATTTCAACTCTGAATTAACATGACCTCAATTCATTTAGAGCAAATCCCCTCTGAAAAACATCGAGATATAATAGATAGGAGACGCTACGACATACAATTGAGTAAGGAAAAATAGTACTACTGGGCAGGGTTGAGTCGGGGACCAATATGGCGGAAAGTTCAGGGTTGAATTAAGCTGCCAGTTTTTTCTGTTCACGAATTTCACCCGAAAAATACGACGTGATGGGTCTTTAGGAAACCTGTTCAAATAAGGTCAATTGAAAATCAAATAAACAATTTTTCTTCAGGCGATAATATATAAAAGATATCAGATTACCAACACAGACCTACAAAAATTTCGAAAGCGGATCTGTTCATCCCTTCCTGTGATATGTTTTTCCTCTAAGTTTCTTCTTATCTGTCTCTTCTGTGCTTGAAGAAAGCCTTATAGACCACGATACCATTTCATTGTATAAATATATTCAAGCCGAAAAAACCACAATTTGTCTAGAAAAAGGCGGAAGAATCACAATTCCTCCAGAAAATTCAACGATTGTCAAATTTGACGTTAAGGTGGTAGTAATATGGCGAATCTGATAACATGTTTGTTTCAATGATGGCAACTTTCCTACCTCTATTGTGAAAAATCACGTCCAATGATAGTTTAACTAATTTTGTGTTTTTTTACGTAACTAATCTCAATCAATCCATCGATTTGGTCTCGAATACTCGAATATTAAATGAAATTTTTATTTCAGGCCAAGAGCGACGTTGTGGGCCTGGTTGACAGATATTTTAGCGGCTTATACAGAAATTACGAGCGGTCAAAAAAATCTCTGATCAGACAGGCACGAGATCTTCTCGTGTGCGAATACTACGGCAGTCTGGAAAGATTCGAGAACGAGTTTTGCGTGCAGGCTGCGAAGCTTCTTCAGCATCTTAAGGTAAGTTTTTTGGATCTTCTTCTTCTTTGTTAGATTTGTTCCAATTGAACCACACATCTTGAAGTGAATTTTCTCTGGATCTTTCTCTTCTTCGTTTGATTTTTTTTAATTGAACCACACAGGGTGACTTTCAATTTTCAAATTAGTCTCTAGTGTTTATTTCATAGATTTTATATTATTTTTAACATCAGATTCATCCTTAGCAAGTTCATTTCCGGCTCAAATTTCAAATCATATATTTGGTATAATACAAAAACACACAAAAAATTCAGTAGATTCGGAATTTTAATCCTCAGGTGATTTTGTAATATAAAGTTTTTATGGGTCTCTGAAGCATTGTTTCTGAAATAGGGGGTTTGGAAGTTTTGAAAAAGTAGGTTTTCCGAAAACATTTTCGGCACCGTATATTATTTTTTTGCTCGGATAACGAGTACACATTGAGACACGTTTCTTTCAATCCTAAATCATTTCCAATTTTCACCAGTGGCGTCCTTACAGACTTTATCCGAATAAAGGACCCCGCACATTTTGTATGAGAATTGGCTCCCGGTGGATTTGGCTGAAAATTTGATATGATGTTCTACTAATCCTTCTGATCAAATGTCTCTACAGTCACGAAGCTGAAAAATGCATACTTCTAGGAGTTTTTAGCGATTTTTTGTATCCATTATGGCTTACGTATTACCGTTCACACAGAAATGTTTGAGAATATTTCGTGATTATTGAAAGCAGATTCTGTCAATTCGAAATATTTTCAAAACATTTCTGTGTGAACGGTAATACGTAAGCCATAATGGATACAAAAAATCGCTAAAAACTCCTAGAAGTATTCATTTTTCAGCTTCGTGACTGTGGAGACATTGATCAGAAGGATTAGTAGAACATCATATCAAATTTTCAGCCAAATCCACCGGGAGCCAATTCCCATAATACGTAAGCCATAATGGATACAAAAAATCGCTGAAAACTCCTAGAAGTATGCATTTTTCAGCTTCGTGACTGTTCAGACATTTGATTCAGCCAAATCCACCGGGAGCCAATTCCCATACAAAATGTGCGGGGTCCTTTGGCGAAAACAATGGTACTCCAATGCTTTTTTCAATTTTAAAATATTTTCGTGATGACCACATCATTCACAGTGTATCCTGAGTTTATTATCTGCATCGAATATATTCTGAGATAGATGAAATGCGATTTCATCTGAGAGAGAAACGAAATTCTTTTATTTCTTCCAAAATCGTTCAGACGAAGATCAAGGCAGTTCTTCTTTTTAACTTTTTCATGCAGGAAAGAATCAACACAAGCTTATAAAAACTCATTACCAGGGCCAATTTTTTGTTGATGTATGGATTGGAACAATTTGTGACCATTAGATTGGGCCTTTCTTCCAACACAGTTGGTTGAATGGAGAATCATATCACTGTTTTTCAGCGAAAGTTTACAAATTTTTTAAATCCATACATCAACCAAAAATTTAATCTGGTAATGAGTTTTGCTAATCTTTTATGGATTCCTTTGCCTAAAAACATGAACATGAATGAATCTGTCAAAACGTTTGTGCAAGTAATCAAGGTATTTCGTAACTCTCTTAAAAGAAATCGCATATTATTTTTTATTCAGAATATATTAATCGCAGGTAAAAACTCACCATACTTTTTTAAATGTGAATTATGTGGTGATTACAAAAATAATTCTAAATTTGAAACAAATCATTGTCTTTCGGATAGATGTATGTACGGAAGTCCCCGACGAAAATAATTTTGAATAAAAAAAATCTGTGTAATTCGCAACTTCTGTTCCGCTAGAAACCAGCGCACGAAAGAAGGGGTTAACAAATGCTTCCTAGCGATAAGCCCAGAATTGATTACTGAGAGTCAGGTGGAAAATCAACACTTTTCAAACCAAGATCATGACGTATCATACTCCTTCACGACAAAATTCACTTTCTAAGTATAAGTAACTGGGAATCGTGCATCAGTCGTTCCATCATGGTAAAAATTTTGTGCACCGTGCAAACGTCCTGCTATTGCCCCATTGTTTCGTAATATCACATATTCATTCGCCCATTCTGACCGTATTGCTCAATTCCGCTAACGACAGTTGTTTCGAAGATATCTCACATGTCTGTAAGACCTTTTAAGGACCGAGCGCGCGGTGCATCGATTAACTCGAACTAAGTTCATTTCGGTCGTAATATCGAAGCGCATTTATTGGTTTTATCGAACGATACTACCATCTTAACAAAACAGAGTTCTAGATTGTATTAGTATTATTTAAGGAATCGTATTTGCTGTTTACCTGGTTGGCAATTAAAAATAGGGTCTAGTTGGCTCACTTATTAAGCTGTCTCTGTTGTATGGGATGAAATTGGCAATAAAGAGTCTCTAGAACACTCCCTTCGAAAGTTATCTTGCTTACGGCCGGCCAGGTGGTCCCACGGATAAAAATGCATTTAACCACTAGGGAGTCTAAAGCCGGGTTTAGACGAAGCGCACTTACTCGCGCACCAGCCTCGCTTCCGCTCCCTCGCATAGTGTAAACATGCTCCTCGCCGTGAGGCCCCTCGTCCTCGGGTTGAGCCATTGCCGGTCGGTTTTCAGTCGCGCATCAAAGAAGCCTCGCTGTGTCGTTTGAACAAGCTTCTGGAGCTAGTCGAGTCTCGGACTCTATACGAGGCTGATTACTGCCTCGCCTTCTCATCCTGGCTCGCCCTTCCAGGCGAATCCAGCGCGTCGTGTAAACACTGGCGCGAGGATGAGTTTTGGTGCGCAAGTAGGTGACGAGGTTTGACTCGCGAGTGGGTGCGCTTCGTCTAAACCCGGCTTAAGGCCGCGACCGCACTGGTAGGAGGCTTGCTTAGCGCCTAGATGTTTACTTGGATAGTCGCTAAGCGAGCAGATAGGACCATGTGAGTAGTGCGGCACATCGCGTACATTTCAAAACGTTTGTTTTACTGAGCTACTAGAAAAATGACTCGTTAGGCTCTAGGTGCTAAGCAAGCCTCCTACCTATGCGATCGCGGCCTATACCTATCATTTGAGAACATTTTCGGCTCAAAATTGATTCATGGAGACGAACATTTTCCAGACGAATAATCTTCAGATATTGACCACCAAGATCATGTGATTAGTCCCATTGTTTCGTAATATCACATAATAGTATAGTATATTTGTGCTAAGAACCCCTAGCGAAAAGGTTTTGGGTTAGTTTTTGTATCTTCCATTTTTTATTTTTTTAGGACGCTGAATCCGACTCTGAGGTTTGCTAACAAAATTTCGTGATGGAACATAGAAAAAAATACAAAAAAAGAATAAAAATCTCATTCTTTTTGCTGATTATTAGGAAACTATCAACTTTTCGTGAAAAACCTTTCCAAACGAAATTAAAGTAGGTACATAAAATTTCTTACAAATTGTACTAACACAGTTCATTCTGAAACAATCCGTTCTGTCTCAGATTATAGTTGAAAATGGGGTATTTTCGATGACTCAATTAATAAAAAAAAATTAATTCTATGGTTCCGATGATGCGATCCTCTTGAAATTTTGCATGAAAGTTCAGTATGTCAGTTTGGATTGAAAAAAAACTCGAATCGGATGTCTTGTTATGGAAATATAAAGATTCCTCTTATCAATATTTCAATTGAATTTTCTATGGTTCTGTTCACACTATAGTCACACAATTTTGCATAAGGTTTATAATGATCATTTTGCATTTGGCCTCAACATTTCATTTCGATTGGTTTCAATTTGTCTGAAATATTGAGGAACAAAACAAAACCAATCGAAATGAAATGTTGAGGCCAAATACAAAATGATCATAATAAGCCTTATGCAAAATTGTGTGACCATAGTGTGAACAGAACCATAGAAAATTTAATTGGAATATTGAAAAGAAGAATCTTCATATTTCCGTAACAAGATATCCGATTCGAGTTTTTTTAATCGGTACTGATACACTGCGGATATTCATGCAAAATTTCAATAGGATCGCATGATCGGAACCATAGAATAACATTCTTATCAGTTATTGAGTCACAGAAAGTACCTCATTTTCAACTCTAATTTGAGCCAGAACAAACTGTAGTAGTCTGATTTATAGGAATTTTTATGTACTTTCACTTGTATGCAAAAGTTTTTCACTAAAAGTTGATAGTTTTTGAGTATTGATAAAATAAACTGACCAAGAATGAGATTATTATTATTTATGTTCTAATTTTTCCTATGTTTCGTCATGAAATTTTGTAAGCAAACCTCAAATTCGGATTCATCACCCCGAAGAACATAAAAAATGAAAGAAATCAAAACTACCCCAAAACTTTCCTGCTAAAAGCACAATTCGACTGGATTAATATTCGTTTACCCATTATGACCGTTTTCCTTAATTCCGCCAACGACAGTTGTTTCAAAGATATCTCACATGTCTGTAAGACCTTTTGAGGACCAAGCGCTCGGTGCATCATTTAGGTCTTAATGTCGAATCGCATTTGTTGGTTTGATCGAACGATACTACCAACTTGGCATAACAGACATCTAGATGGTATTAGTTAGGAAATCGTATTTGCTGTTTACATGGTTGACAATTAAAAATAGGGTCCGGTTGGCACACTTATTAAGGTGTCTCCGTTGTATCGGATAAAATTGGCAATAAAGAGTCAGTCCTTCGATTCCGTAGTCGAGGAGACTCGTGATCGGACTTTGTGCTTACTGGTAAGACACCAACTAAAGGTGAGGCTGCACCATCATACAGGGTCCGGTACTAGAAGTGGAACCAGTTTCAAGACACCGACGCACCTCTCACAGTAAATTTAGCTATTCATTTAGTTTGCTCAGTAATAGTATACTGTATATACAGTATTGTTTACAATCTAACAAAAGCATTTTGCTATAAGTTAACGCAACAAAATATAAGACTTGAGAGAACGAAGGATTGGCTCGATTTGGTCGAAGGCGGTGAATTTGCGAACATCTTATCTGACGAGAAAATTTTTCCACTTGAGCAATATGTAAACTCTGAAAACGATAGAGTTCACCTGACAAACCGTTCATATGAGAATTTAAGTCATTGGTTGACTACCAAGAACAAGCATCCGCCACGAATATTGAATAATGATTTGGACCGCTGTAGTCGCGAATGAGTGCTCCCCAATCGTTTTCATTGAGCCTGGCGTCGAAGTTAGTCCAACACATTTATCAGAAAAGTGCTCTTGAGGCTGCTTTGAAGCCGTGAGCAGACGAACATTTCGGTCGTAGACAATAGATGTTCAAAAGAAGACTGTACCCTCTCAAAAATCGCGAGTGAAGCAAGAATAGTTGATAAACAACGTTTCGAACTTCATTTCGACCACACAGTGGCTCTCCAATTGAGCAGACGTGGATCCAATGGTTTATTCTCTCTGAGCCATTTTGAAAAGCAACGTCTGAACTGAAAAATATAGCGTTCTTGAGACGCTGCAGGAAGCGATTGTCCGTGAGTGGGCTAAAATACCGGCAAGTACCGTTCGGGGCAACTTGCGATTCGATTTTTGAACGTCTTAAGGCCATTGTCACAGTGAATGTGGTCATATCGAGCCGAAGTGAATTGTTTCTGAAAAATTGAATTTTTACGAGTTCTTTTCATAAAAATAAACGAAAATTTTTTTCCTAACCGAATTTATGGCCTTCTGATTGATGATTTGAAAAACGGAGAAAAACGCTCTTATTATATTAACACACCATGTCAAATAAAAGTGAAGAAAGAGACTGACTGCTTACTTTGCATCTCACACTGTTTCGTGAGATATCAACTGCATAAGATTGTTAATGAAAACTCCGACATCTGTATACTGCTTTCACATATTATTGAGCGCAAAGTAGGCGTTTGTTTATGTATTTATCTGAGATTGGCAGTATTTGCTGTCATAACGATGAACAAATTCAACGTTGCCGAATATACCCGGCCTCCTCCGACGAGCTTCCGAGTTATCAGAGAACTTAATGTTATATCGACAACATTGCGTATCAATCTGACAAGAAAATGAAGAGCATAACCTTAAATTTTAATATTCACAGTGGAATATGCCAAATTTCCATGGCCAACTGACAGCTCATAGTTTCGTGAACGGACTATAGGTTATCAGTGGGTTTCACAAAGCTTGATCGGGCAATCGAATCGTTGATTTTGAATTAAGTCTATGGTTTTCGTCACAAATGAACTGAAAATTGCACAGAAATGGTGAGATTTCATTAATCACCATAATTGGAGTTCTGTAAAACCCGGCTTTGAGTGAATCGACCACAGAAACCACCGAACACATGATATACCAATGGAATTATTGGCGCAAACCATACTTACTCTATTGGGTGACTATAACACCAGCCGATATAAAAAGCCATCTCATATTTTCACTAGAACATCCGAATTTACAGTTTCGATTGAAAAACTTTTTAATTTTCACAATATTCGAACCTGTATTCTGATATGGTCGTCATATCGTAAAGGACAAAAGGAATCATCAACCACAATCTTTTCTGGATTCATATTACTGTCGTGACTACTTCGCATTTATCGTCATGTGGGGTCTTCCTTTCAGGAAGCTGCGACCAAGGAGATACAAATCTTACGTTAGGCCTCAATTGAATAGAGAATACCCGGTGACCTGTTCTCAATTTGTAATCCGTATTCGGCGTTTTGTTTTGAAAAAAGAAATAAACCAATTAAGGCAGACACAAGTCTCCATTCTGACGTCATTCTTAAATGACAGCTAACATTCTTTGGTACATTTCGGTACCCATCTAGTCTAAACCAATACTTGTGTGAACGATAATTGAGTAATACTTAAGGAACGCACTAACTAAGGACATTATCCAATTCAAGCAAGTAGTGACATTTACCAGTAACAAGCATTCAATTAGGAAAATTCTTTCGAGACTGGAGACTGGACCAAAATTTCTTTGGATTGGTGAGTTTAATGGGATAATAAAGGGTGTTTAAAGTTGCGCGTTTTTTGAGAATATACTTCCCAGGTGCATAGGTGGCACCAAGGCGGTTCTGGAGATACCCCATTTATTGGGTCCTACTGTTTTCGTAGCCGAAATACAGGGTGTTATATGAATTTTGTCCGTTTCTTTCTGAGGCCGTATCAAACGAATCACCTGGTATATTTTCTTCATATTTGGCAAATATCTTCCTAATTGTTAGCATACACGTACCATGCAATAACCGCCTTGAAAATCCAGGTCCGGGTTAACAAAAAATTATGAATCGTTCGAATCCTCGAAACAACACCATGTACATCGGAATTTTGAAAATCTGTTTTAATATTCGAGAACACCACTAAAAACTGAACTCAGACGTAGGTATACCTACTTCAAATTTTCGAGCAGACAGTTTTACTGCACAAATTTTCAACGTAAAAGTGAAGTTTTCAAGAACTTGGATATACGAAAGTGGTTTGAAGTGACTTTTAACAATGAATTATCAACAATATTGACTTCCATAGTTATTTCAACATTATTTTATAATTCATTCTCACATTGGTTTTCCTTTTTATAGCTGTATATCCTTCCAGTTTTTATTTTTGAGTTACTCTTTCGTCGTTTCTCATTATTGCACAAATTTTGAACGTAACTTTTAGTTATGAATTTAGGAGTTATTTATTGAAAGCATAGTCATTTTCTGTGTGTGAAGCCCAAACGTATCATGCAATAACCACCTTGAAAAACCAGGTCCGGGTTAACAAAAAATTATGAATCGCTCGAATCAAAGTATGGTGCGGTGTTTATGAAAATAAAATATTGGGACCCTATTTTCTACCTGCACGTTTGAGTGGAGAAGATATTGACAAGATTTTAGTGTCTTTATATTCATTGAGTTTTCCTAAACAACATTAGTGAAATTAACAGGAGGTGGTATGTCTTGGTTTGGAAAATATGGGCCCCCAAATTTCCAAAAATGTTCTATCTTCACGTCGTTTTCTTCACTATGAAACCACAAATTCACTGCGTCAGTTGAGTCTAAAATCACTTTTGAACATTCAAATAACTATTCGAAATTTCGAAATATCGAAATTCTGGAGGTATCACATATCCACAAATTCTAAGGAAATCCCGCCGTTTTTCATGGTAGGTTTGGCACCTCTGCTCCGTCCTTCGGCGAGTGAGATATCGAATGATGGCGGGATTTACGGGAAGGCGTCGTATCATATTCGCCCGAAGGAATCTGCGGCAGTGCCAAATCTATCTACCATTAAAAACGGCGGGTTTTACTTAGAATTTGTGGATATGTGGTTCCTCTAGAATTTCGATGTTTCTGCATTGATAATTATTGAATAAACCTGAGACAAAACTATTCCAATTGTTATTTGAATGTTCGAAGGTGATTTATGGATTAAATTAGAGAAGAAAATAGGTGTTTTTAAAGTGAAAAGTGAACTTTGGGGATCCATATTTTTCAAACTGAGACTTATTCACTAATGTTGTTCATCAATGAATACAATGACACAAAAATAAATAAAAAAAGATAGAGCCTCAATTATGTTAAAATGTCATTGACAATTTTAACGAAGGAGTGGACGTCAGTAGAGCTGCAAGAGGCGACCACATGGTAGACATTTTTTTCTGTACATTAATGTCATAATTGATAATTACCAATAAAAAGAATGCAAATCATTCATTCCCATAAAAACAGCGAAACTTGTATCTAATTCTAGCAAGTAGTGGCATTTACCAGTAACGAGCATTCAATTAGGATTATTTTTCCGAGAATGGAGATACGAAAAATTTCTTTTGATTAATGGGTTTAATGGGATTATATTTCATGGTTGTTTTCGCATGTGTGGAACCATGATATTTACGATTGCACAACCGAAAGTAGAGTACAGAAAAGCGATGACGTGTCTGAAATGAGTCTATATGCGGTAAAATTGCACTTTGGCATGATATGGAAGTGAACACCTCGTGATTTATACTAAAAGGGAGGTTTAGGCCATAGCAGAAGCGTAAAAAATCTTCGATGGACAAGCCGATTGTATCTTGATATGTGTTTCATATTCTTCCACTAAAAAGTTAATTTTTAAATATTTTTTTAATGGGGTTATGAATCTGTTATATGTGCCAGATCTCAGTAAGCTCAATCGATTTATTGGTTCTAAGTATTTCATTATCACCTATTTTTTGTGTTGCTATTGCAGTCAGCGAATTAAGTTTAATTTCAGGCATTGGTTCGAAAATCAACCCGATCAAGAATTCGGGTTTCGAATTGACAGAAAATCAGGTCCGTTGCTGTCTACTCTAAATCCATTTAAAAAACGGTTCAGTTGCCGAAAGAGCCTTGTGTGTCACTTTCAGCATCTTTATTGCGAATGATATTATTCTGACAACAACTTTATATGAGTTTAGGAGGACTAGTTTTAATGATTTCTTCATTACATCATATACACAATCTATACTGCACGGTTTTGGTGAATCAACACTCCTAGGTCGGCTTTCTTGAGAAGAAAAATCAAATTAAGGGTTCCTCTTCCCATAATCTCTTGTACTAACTGCAAAATCAACACCATTTCCCTCTGAAGTGAAAATCGGTAACCACCATAGATATGGATTCCTTCCGAATACCTCATACCAATTATTTCCGAGTCCAATATCGAAACTTTTTATTTGCAAGCCCGACTTACGTTTCTACATTTCTCACAATATCTTATCTTTCAACGATACTATCAATGACCGCCACCACCTAATTGAGTGTAATATCAGATTCTGATTCGAAAACCTTGTTGTCACAAACTGAAATTGACAGATAATCAGTTCAATTGCTGTCTACATATAGGTAACCTAAATTAAAGATCGGTTAAGTTTCCGAAAGGGGTTTATGGGTTACTTTCAGCATGTTTAATATAAAGGATATTTTTCTGACCACAATGAGCTTAGAAACAGTACAAATTATATTTCTTCATTCCATTACATCAACCACCCATGCCGCGAAATTTTGGCGATTTAACAACTAAAGCAAGTCTCTCCAGAGAAGAAAAATCATACTAGAGGCTCCTCTTCCCAATCTCTTGTACTAACTGCAAAATCAACACCATCTCCCTCAGAAGTGAAAATTGGTTACCACCATAAAAAGGGATTTCTTCCAAAAACCTCATTCCAATTATTCTCGAGTCCAATATCGAAGCTTTTCATTTGCAAGCCCGACTTAAACAGTGGCTTTCGCATAATTTCAATTGTAGTCTCGTTCATCAACACAAGATAAATATGATAAGATAGCAGGGTCTCAGTACTGAATCCAAGAAGAATAGCCATAAAGAAAAGAGCCACTATTTGGAAATTTACTCCGTGAAGTTCTTCTGTTCTCCACAGTCTCATACCATCTGAATATGTGGTTGCTATGACATAAACGCAAGCAACAATGTTGTAGAACAGAAAGAGGAACCAAGGACATTGGTGGTCCATTTTGAGCACGCACTTTCTGCAACCCGAGTAATGAGGACATCCATCGGGATTTAGGTTTCTACCTTTCTCGCAATATCTTATCTTTCAACGATAAGATCAATGACTGCAGCCACCTAATTGAGTCGAATATCAGATTCTGATTCGGAAACCTTCTTATCACAAACCGAGGTTAACAGATGATCAGTTCAATTGCTGTCTACACATATCCCAAATTGAAGATCGCTTAAGTTTCTAAAAGGGCCTTATGGGTTACTCATATTGTTCAATTTAAAGGATATCTTCCTGACTACAATTTCAATATAAGCTTAAAAACAAAGACTAGTTCAAAATATATTTTTTCATTCCATTACATAACCACCCATGCTGCACAATTTTGGCGACTTCAACAACTAGACCATTAGTCTATCTAGAGAAGAAAAATCATACTAGAGGCTCCTCTTCCCAATCTCTTGTACTAACTGCAAAATCAACACCATCCCCCTCAGAAGTGAAAATCGGTAACCACCATAGAAATGGATTCCTTCCGAATACCTCATACCAATTATTCTCGAGTCCAATATCGAAGCTCTTAATCTGCAAGCCCGACTTAAACAGTGGCTTTCGCATACTTTCAATTGTGGTCTCGTTTCTCAACACAAGGTAACAATGGTAGAAGAGCAGAGTCACAGTACTGAATCCTAGAAGGATTGCCATAAAGAAGAGAGCAACTATTTGGAAATTAACACCGTGAAGTTCTTCAGTTCTCCACAATCTCACACCATCTGAATATGTGGTTGCAATGACATAAACGCAAGCAATGATGTTGTAGAACAGAAAAAGAACGAAGAACTTATAGTTGGCGAAGGAAACGCAGTTGTTTATCCAAGGGCAATGGTGGTCCATTTTGAGCACGCACTTTCTACAGGCTGAGCAATGGTGACATCTATCGGGTTTTACGTTTCTACATTTCTCACAATATCTTATAGATCCATTTGGATTCACGTTTTTGATTGGTAGATTCGTAGAGAAATCTTTCAAAATTTTATGGCATACGCTCAAAGATTCTGCTTCAGCCAATTTTTTGTAGGTACTAGGTGGTAGTTTGAACTCTTGAGGAACATTGCAGGATCTTGTGCAAATAACTCTGAGGAAAGACCAATAGACCATGAAGAAAATGATACCGAAGCCGATAAGATAGTTGACTTGGTTTGTTTCATCCTCCGTCCAGCGGCAAACGTCCATGATGTAAACGTATGTTGCCCAAATCATTACACCAATTACCATCAAAACAGGAATCCATTTCAAAACGTCAAATATTTTCTGTAACGGACTGGATTTTTCGGTAGGAATATCTTCCATACGTCACATTGAAGTGAAATGTCAAAAACCACAATCTTTAACTGGATGCATAGAATATCTGGTCTCTGGTTTTCGTCCGTAAAACGTTTACTTGTGGTTCACATTCTTCTTGTAATCTCTGGTGTCGCTAGAAGTGATGAAGCAATTAAAAGTACGTTATTCAAAGCCAGTGAGTAGGCGAAACTCATTCGTGCTAAGTTTTGGACCTTGTAGTTCTAGAATTTCGAAGGAACTTTTCGTAATGATCCATTCCTGAAAGATTCCTTAAGGTGCCGTATTCTCGACAAGTGATCTTTCAAAGCGAATACGAACTTCATTGCGCGGTGTGCATTTTTGCATGTAAAAGAGGGACTCGCGCAATGAATTCGTATACGCTTTGAAAGATCACTTATCCAGAAAACGCGGCCAGAGTGCTTCTCTTTCAGGTTATGCCTTCTACAAGGCGCACTGGCCTATATCACACAAGGCTTCTGAGCCAGTAGGTGGCGTGTGTGCTTCTCTTCTGATAAGTGTGCTGGCCTCTTCGTTTCGTTTAACTCCCAAGTGACCAGTGGTTTCACTGTGTGATTTCTTAGTTGATCATTAAGACACATCTTCTCCTGACATTATAATTATTCATTTCTAAGAATAGCTCAATTTTTGTTGAAGATACAGGGTTTTCAGAGCAACATTAAACTATACAATTTGGCTATGGCTATGGAAGTACTTTCACAGATGAAACCTCAAATCCGAACGTTATGAAAATAAACTGGAAACTGAGTGAAAACATAAAACAAGAGAAGTTTTAGCTCGACATGTTGTTTCGTATGCACTGTTTATTGGACACGCTTTCGCGCTAATGTTTCATTTGGTTTTTATTTTTTATGGGTTGGTTAGTTACAATTTGATTACAACCATAGAGATAGAATATATTCTATCTCTATGATTACAACATATGAACAAATTTTCATATCGAATCCTTGAATATATTTCGAAGACAGTGATCTGGTACTCATCGAAAACAGTTTCAGCTGGGCTTATCAACACCCTCCACAACAGCTGTTACAGCATCGAGTACAACATATCGCACCCCCGGCCCCGGTGCAACACTGTCACTTATGCAAAAAATGCAAAATTGAGTTAAATATGTATTAGTTGTCCTAAACCACCCCTTTACTAGGTGCAATAACGTTACTTCTGTAGTACGCATAGTTTCCTAAGAGGGCTACAGTGTCTTTGTGGTTTTGGCGCAAAACACGGTTACGCTGGGAGCTACACTGTTGCTAAGGTAATTGTGTCATAATATTTTCTCGATTCTGGAGCAATAGTGACCCAAGATGGGTAAATATTTAGATAACGGTGACCAGCAGATATCGACCAGATTTTGTTGTCATTGTATTCATTGAGACTTCCTGAACAACATTAGTTAAACCAACAGGTGGCGGTCTGTCTTAGTTTAGAAGATATGGGCCCCCAAAGTTCCAAAAATGTTCCATCTTCACGTCACTATTTCCACTATAAAAACACAAAAACACTGCTCCGATTTGGTCTATAAATCACCCTCGAACATTCACATAACGATTCGAATAGTTTCATTTCAGGTAAATTCAATAATTAACACAAAAACATCGAAATTCTAGAGGTACCACGTAACCACACTTTTGGCGGAAAGCGCGCCGTTCTGCAAGGTAAGTTTGGCACCGCCGCATATTAGTTCTTTCGGGAGTGACATATGAACAGCTGTTTTAGAATCAGCTGATCGGAAACTGTTTCGGTTTGAATCTGATTTAATTAGCCTAGAATAGGTTCATATAATATAATGTCATTCTGTGCTGTGCGTACATTACCATTATTCATAAATTAATATCTGATTGGACTTAATTTCAACTATTATAGATGGAACATTTTTGGAACTTTGGGGGCCCATATCTTCTAAACTAAGACAGACCGCCACCTGTTGGTTTCACTAATGTTGTTCAGGAAGACTCAATGAATACAATGACACCAAAATCTGGTCGATATCTGCTGGTCACCGTTATCTAAATATTTACCAAAAGGGTATGTTCATTTCGAAGAGTTTTTGATTATTTTATTTACAACTGTGCAATATTTGATCTGAAATAAAAATCATTAAACATTTTGTACTCGTTTTTTCATAACTCAGTGCAAGGGCGTAGCCAGGAATTAATTTCGGGGGGGGTTTTGGCAATTGACTTTGTAGGTGCCGGGAATTGTGAGGGTCGCTTTCTGTAGCAAGTATTTGTTGTTTTTAAGAATTCAATGATCCTTTTCCTACTTCGGAAACAATATTCAACATAGATATTCCTGGTTAGGTTAGGTAAACCTATTTTTGAAATATGCTTCAGAATTTAATTTTTATTCACTCAAACAAAAACTTAAAAAACAATATTTATTTCCCAAACAATACTTACAGGATGAATCAATATGAAATTAGTGTGGATGTGTGCTTTTATTGAAAATAAATAGAGTTGTTTAAAGGTTTACTCCAAAATAGTGCCAACAACATATGAATAGGTATTAAAAATGAAACAGTGGGAAAACACAAACAATATTTTTTATGGTGAATTCCTTCAGTTAAAGTCTATCCGTCTTTTCTTTTTAGAGAATTGGTTAATCACTTCATTTTCATCAATTTACACACTATAATGAATATTCATAAGCTCCAACCCATTCAATCTAGTTTCGCTAGAAGAATTGCGCAGGTAATTTTTAATTCTCCTCAAGCTGGAAAAACTTCTTTCTGGAGTAGCAGTAGATACCTACTGGAATCGTAGCTAAAATTTGTAGTAGGATGTAGATGTTTGGGTACATTATTCTGATTGCACTCATCTAAGCACTCTAATGCCGATTTTGAAATGGAGTTCATTGACATTTTCCATATTTCAAATTCTGCTTTAATTACGTTTTTATTTTTTTCTGGGAGTAGTGAAGAATACATCGATAATGCGTCTTCTAATTCATATTCTCTGTTAAAATTCTGGGGTAGCAAACCAGATAAGGCTGATATTAATTTTCGGTGTTTAGAAAATCTATCAGTTAATTGTTGGATAGTATGTTCTAGAAATGGAATGAAACTTTAATATCATCCATATTGCTGATATGAATTGATAATTTTTACTAGATTTTCGGAGATAAGTTGGTTTAAGTGCAAAATGAAAGATTATTTTTGCAACAAAAAATAACTCTGAAACATTTCGGGGGGGGTTTGAACCCCCAAAACCCCCCCCCTGGCTACGCCCTTGACTCAGTGTGACACAACTGCAGTTATAATTTTTCGATAGTTCCAAAACGTCACTTTTGAGAGGGTTGAAATGTTTAAATAATCGTATAGTAAATTTTTTACGGTATCAAGTGATCATTATTCAACCAAAAGTGAAGTTAAAAGTTGACATTGTAGTAAAAGCTATTTGTCTCATCTCTATCTTTTATAGTTATTCTTTTGTGACGTGTCGAAGTTTGAAAAGCTTCTCCTGAGAAACTGCATTTCTGCATAAGTGACAGTGTCGCACCGGGGGTGCGATATAATGCCCGACCTCATCAACCGCATGAGGCTATGATTGCCAGGGAGTATTTAGCAGAGGTTGATATCCAAGAATTCAACTGGCCTGCTTTAAGCCCAGATTTGAACCCAATTGAGCATGTTTGGATGCTCGTAGGAGGAAATTTGGATCTCGCGTACGAACTCCCGAAAATTTGCAGCAGCTCAATGACGCTCTAATTCATTCAAAACCTTAATGAAGACATGCCGAGATGAATTGCACCTGTTATTCGCATCTGGGCGAAAAACACATTATGTTTTTGACTTAGTTTTCAGTTTATTTCCATTAGGTCAGAATTTTAGGTTGAATTTGTCGAGGTACTGTTGTAGCCTTAGCACAATTTAATTTTTCACTGAAAACCCAGTATCTTCAACAAAAATTGAGCTATTGTTATAAATGAAGAATTAAATGGTCTAGAGAAGATGTTTCTTGGTGAAGATTGAGAAATCAATGGTGGAACAAGTGGAACACTCCAGGGGTAGTTCTAAGTTTAGGGTAGAAAACAAATTTTGTTTCACGATCTATGAAATGACATACGCCGAGTTTTCTCGAAATTCAAAACTAGTGATTGATTAAGGATGAACATACCTACAATTGAAAACAAAATTCATTCGAATCGGACTCGAAATAACATATTTATTTCGACAAACTTCATTGAATTTTTGAGTGGATCTATTATTTTGGCGGTGAGTGTAGGTCTCGATGACAAACATAACCACAGTTCACAGCCTGTATAGTTGAAGAGTACAAGCGACATCGGAAGAGAAGTGCATCATCACGAAATGAAGATTGCGATTTCCAATTATCAAGTGAGTGAAATCAATATTCCCTCAGAAATGGGATATCAATTTCCTTCGAAAGTGATTTTTTCTTCTTTTAGCTCCGCAGTTCATGTTGGGAATTGATAGACGATAAACAATACCGGCCGTGTAATTTTTGCTCACACATAATAATTTCGCCAATTTCTGATCGCTATCAAGATTCCAACGCTGCAATTTTACAATTAGGCGTATAATTATTACCAAACGAAATGATATAGAAATTTTAATTAGCGGTTTCATGTAAAATCATTTTACTAGTGGACCTTGTTTACGCGTGAGTTATATGAAGAGCTAGAGATTCATCAACTCAAATAGCTTGATTTTTGAGCGCTCGTTCTACTTGAACGAGTGCTATATCATTTTGCCCAAATTTCTGTAATTTTCTAATTTTGAGCCGAAAATGGTCTCAAACGAAAGGGTTCTACTACCTGATGACGAATTCGTGGTCAAATTGAATTCTGTCCGTGGAGCCGTCCGGCCAGCCGTGGGCACGATTACTTTCCAAGGGATTTTCCTAGAGACTTGAGATTATCAGGGTGGATTCGGTTCCCAAATGCCGAGGTAAAGTTTGTTTGTCATCAGCCCAATCGTACAAGGTGTTGCATGAAATATGGCCATTAAAATTTTTGTTCCTCAAAATCTCATACAAAACGGAACCAATCAAAATCAAATTTAGCGACCACATGCAAAATGCTCATAATAAGCCTCAGGAAAAATTTTGTGGCCATAGTATTAACACAACCATAAAAAATTTAATTGGAATAGTTAAAAGAAAAAATTTTATACTTAAGTATCAATCTCTAGTCCTATACAAAATTTTGAGGTAAAAGCCTCATTACTGCATCAATGAACGAGCGCTTAAAAGCACCTGCTCAGGGCTTCCTTAAATTTTTCAACGAAGAACTTGACATGACAGAAATCTTGTGGCAAATACATACTTGACTCTTGACTTGACTTCGTTTGAGATACGTATTTGTTATTTCACTTGAAATCAATATACATGGTATTTCTTCATCTTGATTAGTACGAGGCCCACTTAGGGATGGGTATCGATTAGTCGAATAGTAGCAAAAATCGATGTTTCGAGAAAATAATCGATGTTTTTTTAATCGATATCATTCGTGGTCAATTAATCGTATAATCGATGATTTTTTTTCAACGATATTCATGTTTCATTATATTCTCAACCACATATCCAGTAAATATTTTCCAGCTTTCTTTTTGAATTTTTCAGTTGAAGAATTTTTATTGTACACTTAACAATTATACTGAGTATGTGGTATGTGTGTTTAGTGCTTCCTTATCGCATAACATTTTTAGGGTTCTTAGTACAGTTTCAAATTAAATTTTTCCTTAAGTACCTATTGAGCAATTAAATGTTTGCATTATTATAGTCATAAAGGGTTTTTCAATAAGAGGTGTTATTTTGAATAGCCCGCTATTTCGGTAGATGTCACGTTTGAAGCTGTAATTTTTGGACATTTGATAAGTAGAAACTACGCCATTAATGAAAATGGAACGATACACGCTTCAAGAACGCATTGAAATTATTAAAATTCCTTATAAAAATGGTGAAAATTTGGCAGAGACGGTTCGTAAAACTCGAACATTTTTGGGTCGTCGTGACGCACCTTGTCGGACAGCAATAAAGAAATTGGTGAAAAAATTCGAGCTGTTGAGACAAGTTAGTGATATGACGAATAAAACTCGTGCACGTCACTCAAGAACAGCCGAGAATATTTCTGCTATAGCCGAAAGTGTTGAAAAAAACCCAAGAGTTATTGTCGAAAAGCCTCTTTATCCTCAACGTGTGACTGTTTGGTGCGGTTTATGTCCGGCGGGGTCATTAGACCTTACTTCTCGAAAATGAGACTGGAGCATCAGTTACGGTGAATGGATGGCGCTATCGAGGTATGATTAATGATTTTTTATGGCCGAAATTGGATAGTATTGATCTCGACAACGTTTACTTTCAACAGGACGGCGCTACGAGTTACACAAGCAACGAAAACGAAACCATTGATCTTTTGCGGGAAAAGTTTCCGGATTGTGTTATCTCTCGAAGATGTGATCACAATTGGCCACCGAGATCCTGTGTTTTAACACCTTTACGACTTCTTCTTTGGGACCACGTGAAAGAGAAGGTCTGCGCCAGTAGCCCAGCGTCGATTAAAGACCTCAAACATGGTATTCGTGTGCTATCGAGGACATAGGGCAGCCACATTGCGATTGGTTATAGAGAATTTCATTAAAAAAATATGGTCCTGTAAGCGTAATGTATTTTACTTTCTTGATGAAGAAATCCAAAAAATTGCGAATTTCACTGACCAAACATAAAGAAGTATATTTTTATTTGAAATTACCTTTAATATTTCTTTGACTGCCAAAGTACCAAATATTCACCAATCGGATCAATCGTTGTACAGGGTATCCCATTTTGGGCACTTTTACGGGATATCTCCGTTATTTTTAACGTTAGCGGGATGCGGTTTTCGCGACAGTGTGCTACTTTTTTGTGAAACTAAAGATGGCGCAATCAGTTTTTGCATAGCTCTCTTAGTTTTTTGCTCTACAGGGCGGAAATGAAAAGTATCACTTTTTAATCACCTCCGTATCTCAGTTGTGCTTAAACTTGGAGAAATGGTTTGAAACGCATTCCTATAGATTTTTTTCCGTAGAATCCAGTGGCGTAGTCAGTTTTTCAATTAAACTTTCCGTTTTTGAGTTATTGAGCAAACATACGTTTTTTAAATTGGACACCCTGTATATTATTTTTTATTCTTATCAAGCACAATCTCAGCTTTTCAAAAACATATTATTTTATGCATTTATTTTCAAAACCAAGCTCAGAATTCAAGATTTTGTAATTAAATTGTCAATAACCAAGTAGAAGGCTATGACTGTTTATTAAAAACAAAAAATAAATGTCAAGATTTCGTCAGAAATCAAAAATAATGTTAACATAATATCTAGATCACAAACAAGCATGTCATATTTCTCGTAATTTTCGTAAGCAGCCGTAATGAGAAAAACTTAAAACTGAATCATTAATATGATATAATAAATAATAAAAACTGAGAGAACTGTAAACTTTTAAACCAACCGACAAAGCTTTGACATTTTTTTGTTTTTAATAAACAGTCATAGAGCCTACTACTTAGTTATTCACAATTGAATTACAAAATCTTGAATTCTGAGCTTGGTTTTGAAAATAAATGCATAAAATAATATGTTTTTGAAAAGCTGAGATTGTGCTTAATAAGAATAAAAAATAATATACAGGGTGTCCAATTAAAAAACATATGTTTGCCTAATAACTCAAAAACCGAAAGTTTAATTGAAAAACTGACTACGCCACTGGATTCTACGGAAAAAAATCTATAGGAATGCGTTTCAACCATTTCTCCAAGTTTAAGCACAACTGAGATACGGGAGGTGATTAAAAAGTGATACTTTTCATTTCCGCCCTGTAGAGCAAAAACTAAGAGAGCTATGCAAAAACTGATTGCGCCATCTTTAGTTTCACAAAAAAGTAGCACACTGTCGCGAAAACCGCATCCCGCTAACGTTAAAAATAACGGAGATATCCCGTAAAAGTGCCCAAAATGGGATACCCTGTACTTAACAACGATTAATCGGTATATCAATTGCTTACATGCTAAAATGAGTCTTCGCCATTGATCCTGAATTCCTTTGCTCTTATCAGTTTTATAACAACCTCGATGAGGGCAATATATCCGGAAAAGAAAACAGACAAGTATTAATACCCGTTCAAACGGCCGTGCAGTAACTGCAAATTTCATCAGTCATATTAGAACCAAATCATCTTTTATAGCTTCCTTCTATGATCGCCGCTGGCGTTTATGCAAAATCGTTTCAATCTGATCGGAGTGTCAGGCTACATCATGTTGCAAACAGTGGCGGACTCTTTGAAGTGGATATCACACTTTTCCTGTCATGATTTAGATCAATTTCGAACTGTTACTACCTACGCTCAAGAAACTGAGGCATCTAACATGATAGAGTGTTATAAACAATCGAAAACTTGTACATCAACTGACGTAGGTGTATATTTACAATAGTACATTCGAAGTAGAACCAGCTCTCGGGCACTGTTTTGTCCAACATATTGGTTTGGTTGGGTCTGATAAAGCTTGGACCACACGTGTGCAGCAGTTTCAGATTTAGAATTTTCGAGAGATGATAGAAGACTGTGAAGATAACTTTAGTCCACTCAAAAATGACTGATAACGAAGAAGGTCTTGAGCATATAGCCGGAGATTTAATTCTGGTTCCGAAAAAGTAACTGAAATTTTCTCTGGTTTTTGTAATAGGTATAAAAAATCATCTAGATATGTATTGGGTTGCTTATTTCCTGATAGATACTGGTTACTTGACAAAACTCTAACTGTATATTATTTTGTCCCACGATTTGAGAGGCATTTCAACTATGGAAGCTTAACTGGTGAAAACAAACATAAAAATCTTAGTGAATGGATCGAATTTACCGTATTGAGGAGACAGAAAGAAAAATTCAAGAAACCAATAAATTCCAGAAAAATTATATCGAGTTATTATTCATTTGTATTCATCGAAAGTATCCATATTATTATGAAAGTATTCCAGTTTATTCACGATTACAGAAGATCACCTCTATACATATAGTCCTAGCTTTCTATTTGACTGAATAATTTCCGAAATCTTTTCTGTTGGAAGTGAAGTGATTTTGACAAATAGAACATGCCTTTTTCGCCTGACAATCAACAAAACGATAAGATTTGAAATCAGAGTACCTACCAAATAGGAGTATCGACGATAGTTCGGAAGGAAATTCTAAATTTAATATGAATTATTCATTACTAGGAATGGAAACCGAGGGTAATAATTCACTCTCTGTTATGTAAATTGTAAATTTTCACCAAAATGTTAGGTTATGTTATTGTTATGATGAACTGAAGTGATTGTGGAAATTGAACTGATTTTGTCAGAAAGCAAGATCGGTGGGAAGTGATGCGCATCAGTTCAAAATCACAACATTGATCAACTGATTTTGCATCAGTTTGGAAGTTATGCAACGTCACATAGAAAGGGCCTTTTATTTTAGATTTCAACCAAAATACCATTCACTAGTATATTATACATATTATATTGAATGCGTTCTCTGCTGATACATTTTTTTATCCCACTAATAATAATTAATGGCATGTTTCGATGTCTTTATGTTAGTACTATCAATTGTGTGTGATGTTATTCTGGAATTGATCGATCGAAAACACTCCTCGCCTACATCAAAGTTTGAAATTATGCACAATAGATTGATCAGATGTCATTCAAGTGCCGTAGAATACAATCAATGGTTCAATTCCAGACATTTTTGATAGCTCAAGATAATATTAAGTCAGAATTAATCGATGACAGCAATAAGGCTGTTAACTCAAAAAATTTTATAGGACTTGAAATTGATACTGAATTCACGAATGTAAACTCTCAGCACGATCGGAATTATATTTTGGAAATTATTCAGAAAATAATATACGTGAAAAAATGGAAGCAAGCCCTGAGCAGGAGCTTCTGAGCGCTCGTTCTCTGGTGGAGCAATAGGACTATCATCTCAAAATTCTGTATATGACTTGAAATTGATACTTTATATATAAACAATTAAAAAAATTCAATTCTATGGTCACACTTGAAAATTAAAATAATTAAATTTTATGGTTCTGATGATGCGATCCTCTTGAAATTTGGCATGAACATTCAGTATATCAATCTTTATACCAGGAATAAATTTCACTCAATTCAGATATCTTGTTATGAAAATATAATTTTTTTTTTCAATATTCAAATTGAATTTTCTATAGTTCGGATGATGCGATGATCTTCAAATTTTGCACAAACATTCAATATATAAATCTCAATTCCAAAAATAAATTTCATTTGATTCGGATATCTTGTTATGGAAATATAAAGAGTCTTTCCTTTAATATTCCAATTGGAATTTCTATGGTTCTGATGATGCTATCCTCTTGAAATTTTGCATGAACATCAGTGTGTCAGTTTCACTCACAGAATGAATTTCAGTTAAATCGGAAGGTTTGTTATGGAAATAAAAAAATTCTTCTTTTCAATATTCCAATTGAATTTTCTATGGTTCTGTTAACACTATGGCAACAAAATTTTGCAAGAGGCTTACTATGCATCTGGCACGTTGCTGCAATATTTATTCCGTTTGCTTTCGTTTTGTGTGAATATTGAGTAACAAAAATTTTGAATGGCCACTTTTTATGGAACACCTGTACGATTGTTTCTGGTTAACGAACTTAACCGAGCTATTTGGGAGCTGAACACACCCTGAAAATTTCAAGTCTCTAGGACAATCCGTTCGAGAGTTATTGTGCTCACGGACGGACGGCCGGCCCTACAGAATTTGATTTGACCTCATATTTTCCATCAGGAGTCGAACCCTATCGTTTGAGACCATTTTCGGCTCAAAATTCGAAAATTACAGACATTTGGGCAAAACGATATAGCACTCGTCTAAGTAGAACGAGCGCTCAAAAAGCAATAACTGAAATTATGGAAATCCTTTGTTTCAGATTTCATGATCCTTTTGGAATTTTTTCGATTTCATATGGTTGTTTTAACGCAACTCAAACAAATTTCTTAAAAACTTTATAGGTTTTCACTCCCAGTCTCTGAAACAGAAATAATTAAAAATTTTTAATCAAGGTGAAGTGCTCCTGCGAGAATCTTTGCACTTATTTGTGAGGAGCAAACTGGTCTTGAAAAAAATTGTTGCCTAACAGTAAAACTGATGAAGGAAATAAATTAAAAGGCTAATGTTTCTGAAACGGAAATAATTAAAAAAATTTAATCAAGGTGAAGTACTCCTGCGAGAATCTTTGCACTTATTTGTGAGGAGCAAATTGGTCTTGAAAAAAATTGTTGCCTAACAGTAAAACTGAGAAAGGAAATAAATTAAAGGGATAATATAATATAGTATAAAGTTTTTAAGAAATGCAGAATCCTCCCAGAATATATTTCAATCAAACAAATTTTTTCGTACTGCTTTGAATTGGTATTGAACATTTCAAATTTCAAAATTCAGCTCGATCGATTTTTGAAATATTTTTGAATGATTCGAAGAAATGAATAATAGAGAAGAATTATTATTCTATGGTTTGTTGAGAATATGGTCACAAAATAAAGCATATATTGCACGTGGATGCAAAATTTCCTCTCAATCGGTTTCGTTCTGAGATATTGAGGAACAATATTCAAGAGATATTTCGTGGAACACCCTTTACGATTTTGCTGGTTAACAAACCTAACCGTATCATTTAGGAACCGAACCTGACCTGAAAATTTCAAGTCTCTAGGTTAATCCCTACGAAAGTTATCGTGCCCACGGCAGGACGGCTCCACGGACGGAATTGAATTTGACCACGGATTCGTCATCAGTGAGCCGTTTGGGACTTTTTTCGGCTCCAAATTTGAAAATAACAGACAGAACGATAAAGCACTCTAAAATAACTTTTCAGGTTTTCACTCCCAGTGTCTGAAACAGAATGTCAATTAGACCGCAAATGAAAAAACACACAATTCCGAAGATTTTACAAGTTTGTCTGAAGAAGGTGTCTGATGTAGACACCGAACGTTAATTATCCTTTTCATTTATTTCCTTTTTCAGTTTTACTGTAAGGCAAAATTTTTTTTTAAAACCAATTTGCCCCTGACAAATTAGTGCAAAGATTTTTGCAGGAGCACTTCATCTTAATTGAATTTTTTATTTCTGTTTCAGAGACTGGAAGTGAAAACCTTAAAAGTCTTTTGAAAATGCAAAATCCTTCCAAATTATATTTCAATCGATATCAAATAAAGCACTCGTACAAGTATAACTACCGCTCGAAAAGGAGGTTCCTGATTCTCGAATTATATCGATACATATCCATTCATATCTAACCATACGATAAATCATTCAGTGTGCACGCGTCCTAATTCGTACACCCGATTTAGAAGCCAACTTATTGTTGCATGTTTAAGTTTTGAAATATTCTAATAAACGATCCTAGTTTAGCATAATTTTTACCTAAGGCAGTCGAATGCATCTTCGGCGCATTAACGAAATTACACTTCCAATGATTTAGAGATGGTTTTATTTCTCTAATCGTTTCCTTCCTCGATGATTTATATGAGAGCACGATTACCGGATCGTTCTACTTCTCTGTAGGTATTCAGATTGTGCACGTGCTAGTATTCTAAACTTTCATGTTGTTATGAAATTATGGGTTATTTTTTAATGTTGACCATCGGACGACTGAAAGATTACACTTGTAAACACTGTTTTTGTCACACGAACTTTGTGATGGTCATATTGGTGTACCCTCACCCTTTACTGATAAATTAAATTCTTCATTGTCAAAATCCAGAACCCATACTACTTTCATTATCCCATAAAATAGCTTTGAATCCTTAATCTAGGATAAATATGCAATGTTATTTCAGATTCTGATACTGCATGATGTTCCGCATATAGGACAAACTGTTTTGTTATTTTTTCTATGAATTTTTGAAAATCAAAATGATTTAAACTTGCCTAAATAGGGTCTTGATATCACTATAAGAATCAAGATATTTTTTCCTCCGCAAAAAAACACTTTTCAATGATGAAAAACCACCACAGATATCATCGAACTCTCGCCCAAACCAGGTTCAGTAAGAATGAACAAATGAACGCCTATTGTAGGCATTTTACTTAGTTCAGCGCCTCTCCGTTTATCATACTGCTTCTTATACAGGGTGTTTCATCATAAACTGGATAAACATATATTTTCGTGTAGAGGACATCGGGAGAATCATTTTTGCCTCATACAATATATCCCGTTTTCGAAGCATAAGCGAGATACAGGGTGTCAAACGTCATTTTTGAGCAAGATTCTTATGAGTGTGGTCAGTTATGTATAACACTTGGTATAATGGTTTTTGGTCAAATCTCAATATTTTTGGGCCCTTTATTCAGAAAAGTTGACGAACTCCGAAAAAAAATTTACGAAATGGCGGAAGACCTGCAATGTTCAAAATTTTTTTGCGGTTGTCAAATTGACTTTTGTTTTCTGAATGAACACAATTTTCTAAGACTTTCTGGGAAAAAATTTTTTCAAAAATCGAACACAAATTTTTTTTACATGTCTACAGCGATGAAAAAATTTAACTCGAAATGGATGAAATTTTGTACAATTGTACTTCTTGAATTATCAATCACGAATATGAAAACAGAATTGTGAAATATCGAACGGTTTCGTTACTACAGTCATTCAAATGTTTCGTTCAGACCTCTGAAATATTGAAAATAAAATTGTTTTGGGTTCTAAAATCAAAATAATTGAATTATTGGCATATTTAAACATTCTAGATGAATTTATAAGAAAAAAATCAGTGAAACTTAGTTGGGACTCGAAACGACGTAGGTATTAAATAAGGAAATGGCACCCTCTTAAGGATATTAATATTCGTTGCCAGGCAACGGTAGTTCGTAGTTCATAGAGTTGGACTAGTATTTTAATTTCAGTGAATATAATTTAGCCAGTAGTCAAACTCTATGAACTACGAACTACCGTTGCCTGGCAACGAATATTATTATCCTTATAGAACAGTGCCATTTCCCTATTTAATACCTAGGTCGTTTCGAGTCCCAACTAAGTTTCACTAATTTTTTTCTTATAAATTCATCTAGAATGCTTAAACATGACAATAATTTAATTATTTTGATTCTTGAACCCAAAACAATTTTATTTTCAATATTTCAGAGGTCCGAACGAAACATTTGAATGACTGTAGTAACGAAACCGTTCGATATTTTACGATTCTGTTTTCATATTCGTAATTGATAATTCAAGAAGTACAATTGTACAAAATTTCATCCATTTCGAGTTAAATTTTTTCATCGCTGTAGACATGTAAAAAAAATTTGTGTTCGATTTTTGAAAAAATTTTTTCACAGAAAGTCTTAGAAAATTGTGTTCATTCAGAAAACAAAAGTCAATTTGACAACCGCAAAAAAAAATTTGGAACATTACAGGTTTTCCGCCATTTTGTAAATTTTTTTTTCGGATTTCGTCAACTTTTCTGAATAGAGGACCCAAAAATACTAAGATTTGACCAAAGACCGTTACACCAAGTGTTATACATAACTGACCACACTCATAAGAATCTTGCTCAAAAATGACGGATGACACCCTGTATCTCGCTTATGCTTCGAAAACGGGATATATTGTATAAGGCAAAAATGATTCTCTCGATGTCCTCTACACGAAAATATATGTTTGTCCAGTTTATGATGAAACACCCTGTATATGTGCTAGATATGGGCTTTACTATGCAGTTATGAAAATATTCAGCTGAATTGAAAAAAAAATTTTTGGGTTTGCGACGCGTCATATATGGCCGAGTATATGGCTCAACTTTTAATGTCATATAAAGCTCTGGAGTGTAATATTTCCTTAAAAATGCATATGCTGGACTCTCAACTGGATTTCTTTCCCTCTAATTCGGGTGCTGTGGGGGAAGAACAAGGCGGAAGGTTCCATTAGGATATTTCCTTTAGGGAAAAATGCTATAAAAAGAAATGGAGTTCAGGAATGCAAGCAAATTGTAGTTGATGACTGAAACAGACTTTACGAAAGCCAAATGTTCAATAAAATAATTAGCATTAATTCTAAATAAGGAAAGACTTCACAAAATCTAGCAAATGTTTATACTTTTCACAAAAATTTATGTTTTGTCGCAAGGAAACCTGGTGTGCCAATTTTTTTTCATTCACTAGTTATTGTTTGGTAGCCCCTATTTCAATGCTGTCAACACTTGTTCTAAATAGTTCATTCTAAATATTTGTGTGTACTAATATAGAGCCATTAACGATTTATAGATTATTTAATACGTAAATTGAAACCGTATTGCAAACTACCAACACGTATATAAAGTGGATAATAATGACCTGATTCTAAGGTATATTCCATTCATGAATTTCATTACCTCCCACTCAATAATTATACCCAATTTTCCGGTAAGCGGCATACATAAAATATTATTTTGATGTTTGTTTGCCAACACATTTATTATGCATTCAGTCAAACAAATTTCGAAGTAGGAAAATGTTTGATCTGAATAATTACGACAAATCCATTGAATAGCGTTCTGTGTCTGAATTCAAATAACAAATGTTTCAAGGTACATTTTAATTATTGATGACAAAAAAATTGAGAAAAGCCCTGTGCAGGTTTTTGATAGGACTGGGGGTTGATACTAAAAATATGAATGCAAAATCTTATCACGATCGGTATAGTATTATTTAAAAATTTAAAAAAAAGCCCTGAGCAGGAGCTTTTGAGCGCTTGTTCTTTGGTGGAGCAATAAGACTATTACCTCAAATTTTATATGCGATTTGAGATTGATACCAAATGCAGAATCTCAAAACACTCTGAACAATTAAATATGTAAAAAAATTATTGAACAAATTGAATTCTATGGTTCTGATGATGCGATCCGCTTGAAATTTTGCACGAACATTCAGTAATCAGTCTTGATCTCAATTTATAAGATGAATTTTATTCGAGTCAGATATTTCCTCATGAAAATATGAAAATTCTCCTTTTTAATCTTCCAATCGTATTTTCTATTCTGTTCACAGTATAGCCACGAAATTTTGCATGAGGCTTATTATGTGCATCTTGCATATTATGGCCGTAACATTTCATTTCGATGGGTTTCGTTTCGTCTGAGATATTGAGGAACAAAAATTTTGAATGGCCATATTTTATGGAATACCCTGTACGATTTGACTGGTTTACAAACTTAACCGAGTCATTTGGGAACTGAACTAAACTAACCCTCTCTAGGACAATCCTTTAGAAAGTTATTGTGGTAACGGCTGGACAGCCGTACCTACTGCCGGACGGGCAGAATTGATTCTGACCACGAATTCCTCATCAGGAACAAGAACCCTATCGTCTAAGACCATTTTCGGCTCAAAATTCTGATATTACTGACATTTGGGCAAAACGATATAGCACTCGTTTAAGGAGAACTAGCGCTAAAAAATGGAATTGGGTAAATAAATATCAAAATTCTATTGTTCTGATTTCAGAACCCTCCTGAAAATTTGAATGAATAATCAATTCGCTAATTCAAATTCTCAAACTGAATTTCATTCGAATTGATAACGTTACAATTTTCTATAGTTACATTTACGCAACTCGCACCAATTTTCGCGTATTGCTTTGAATTGTTATTGAACATTTTACTCCGTAAGTTCAGTTCGATCGAATCGACAAATTCAAAATTATTCGGAAAAAAATATAATTCACAAAAAAAATTAAATTTTATGATTCTGACACAAAATTTCTCAACAACTGATTAATTGAATATTATGTATATTATCATCTTCGAAAACATATTCGTATTAAATTTCATTACAATGTTGCAATTGTTTGGAGAAAAAAGTAAAAAATGTGAATAACCTTTTTTCAACGCTCTTTTTCTTGAATACGGATGGCGTTACGAACATTTTTCACTGGGCAAACCTCAAATGTTTTAAGTTTTCTACATATCCTAGAGACCTTTAACTGTTACACCCTGTAGAGTTCCTCAAATTTTCAATACTTTGTTATCAGAAACATAAAGCATTCATTCCAATTGCATAAGAGTCGAGTATTTCTAAAACGACAATCTTATTCAATTGGCTCATATGTGAGCATTGACAAATTATCAACAATTCTCAAAAAAATATGTCTCTATTCAACGTTCCTTTCGGTTGAATGAATTCAAATGCGCGTTTTTAATCACACCTTGAATATCAATTCTCGGAAATGCAAAATGGTAACGGAATCCGTGTAGGAAGTGCATAATTCGAATATACATATCTGGAAAATATTCAGGTCATTCGGCTGAGAAGTGATTTATTTATTTCATTGTTGACACTTTTATTTCAGAATGACATGATTCGTTTCGTGGTTACGTAATCAGAACACCTGTTGTTGTATTCGAGTGTTCAGCTGTAAAACGTTTTGAAAATTTCTTTTGAGATTAATTTTCTTATGTACCTATATGGCAATGCATTGTTGATGTGAACAAATCACGTACGAAAATTGATGTGGGAAGGGGTGGGAAAGAATGTCTTTGCTAAAGTGTGAAAAAGATGTATAGATGTATTTTGTTTTGTGTGTAATTCAGTTATTTATTTTTTCTAATAATATTTATTTTTTCCCTTTGGTATGTTCGTGCCCCCCTAGGGGAGTGCAGCCCATAGGTTGATAAACGCTGCCTTTAGTCATGATACTCGGAAATTAAATTCATTCAATATGAATTAACGCATTATTCGGAAATTCACCGGCCCGTGTTTACTATAAATTGAAAATTCCAAATATTCAATGGTTCATAATATGATGATGCGAAGGGTGCCATCGATCCTTGTTCGAAAGAGTATTTATTGTATATAAAAAATTAATTTCTGGGTTTCCCTAGAAAACTACAGGGTATTTTTCCAACTTCATGGAAATACTTCGACCATCATAAAATCCAAACTTATTGACGGATATTATTGGAACTTGGGAGGTTATTGGCACATGCCTAGGTCGAGTCAGAAAGATATCAATTATTTCATTATTCCAGGGCCGGACTCATTAATCCTCATTTAAAGTGTTCAGGTTGAAAAAAACACTTTGTATTTCAAATTACGAATAATTGATTCGCTTTTTAGAAAGAAGTTAAATTATGGTTCAATTTGTGGTATCGCTCAAAGTTGTCACATCAACAATTATTTTTTTATGAATTTTTGAATTTGGAATAAGTGAATTTATTTACCTGAACAGGACTTAGTCACCTTTTGGGGGTCGAAAATAAATAATAAATTTTCTTTAAAAAGTCACTGAAGGTGAGGAAGACTATATTAATTTGTTGATATACTGGGTGGCCACCCTAGACGCGGATCTCATTGCGATGAAGTGAATGAAGGTATATTGCAAAAAAAAATTATTGGCGACTGGCATAGGGTATACATAAGCATATTTCAAAATTATTGTATACTGGGTGTTCATTGGAAGAAGTGTCACTTTGGTCTATATCTTTGTTGTTGAACACCCGGTATACATACGAATAATTTTGAAATACGCTTATGTATATCCTTTAAATGTCGCCAATATATTTTTTCGCAATATACCTTCATTCAATTCATCGCAATGACATCCGCGTCTAGAGTGTCCACCAAGTATATCAACAAATTATTATCGTCTTCCTCACCTTCAGTGACTTTTCAAAAAAAAATTCATTATTTATTTTCGAACTCCACAAGGTGACTAAGTCCTATTCAGGTAAATAAATTCAATTTTTCGAACTTTTTCCAAGTTCAAAAATTCATAAAAAAATAATTGTTAATGTGACAACTTTAAGCGATACCACAAATTGAAGCATAATTTAACTTCTTTCTAAAAAGCGAATCAATTATTCGTAATTTGAAATACAAAGTGTTTTTTTTACCCTGAACACTTTAAATGAGGATTAGTGAGTCCGGCCCTGGAATAATGAATTAATTGATATCTTTCTGACTAGACCTAGGCATGTGCCAATAACCTTCCAAGTTTCAATAATATCCGTCAATAAGTTTGGATTTTATGATGGTCGAAGTATTTCCATGAAGTTGGAAAAACACCCTGTAGTTTTCTAGGGAAGTCCAGAAATTAATTTTTTATAGTCAATCAGTAGTCAGCTAGTGCAACTCTATCTCTGGTAAGAGTATGTACAGTTATTCCCCGGACACCCTGTATATTGTTCAGAAGTTCAGTTTTATTTAGTTCACAATACAAAACATGTGACGTTCGAATGAATTAACACCCATTACTTTTCCTACCTACGGGGTTTCTATTCGTCACCTTTCAGACACAAATATCAAAAACGAAGGAGACAAACAAATAAAAAAACCTGAGTGATATATGGCACCATGCGTGGCGGGGTTTCACTGTCAAAATATTCCCATTAATTTACGACGGAATACCTTGAAGGGTTCCTTATGCATATGCAACAGACAGGTAGAAAATCAGAAATAAAGACACCGACAGTTAAATAATTTCGGCGTGATGTGAAGAATCATATTTTATCGGTGTATAACAAAAGAGGATTCATAAGGTTAACTGTATGAGAAATTGAGCGGTGTATATTTGAACTGTTTTTATTATTTAACTATGATTTTGTATGCGTTTCTTTGTGTTGAAACGACCTGTTGGTTTGGATATATGTTCAGGAAAGTACACAATGTCCTTGTTTGAAAGAAAAATATAAGATTAATAATATTGTTAATTGATCGAATATTTTAAACAAAGAGAACAAACGCATTAGCCCTTTATTATTATTACCATTTTGACAAGATTTGGCCACAAGTTCACATTATTATTTAGAAATAATCCTGTATCTGGCGACCTCTATTAAAAACTAAAAACTAATAGGATATTTGTATTCTGCATATTATATTTTGTTTAATTCTCACCTCTTTCTTAATAGTTATTTAATAAACTAGGTTATTAAAGACAGGGACTAATGGTCAAGATATTTTAAAGCGTGAGCGGAGCGAATGCTTTAATAGTTCGAAACCATTAGTCGCTCGATTAATAACCGAGTTGATTACAAGATTTTTCCGACGAACTCAATACGAATTGTGTATGAATTCTTGATTGAAAAACATTTTCATTTTGTACGAGTCTTTCATTTGACGTAATAAAATTTCCGTGTAGGTATCTATATTTCAGTAGAGTTTTGACATTTTTCGTAGTGCTTATGCATACTTCGTGAACGGTTGCCATGAGGATTGCACATTAAAATAGCCGAAATTGAGCATTAAAATGGGTCATTAATGATCAATTTCGTACACATTAAAATCACCTTTTATTCGAGGTCGGCGGAAAAAGTTATTTACAGCAACCAAATGAAAACATGAACTTTAACATCCTGTATTTCTAAAAGCAAGAAGTTTCGGACATATATTCATCGTACATTTCCTCCTAAATGTCACGTATTTTTTTCTTGTTTTTTGTCGTTTCTGGTGTTCTTCAAAAACAACTTCAAGATGAAAAATCTAATGAAAGTAGTAGAGTAAAGAAAATTCTGTCCAAGCTTATTCTTCAAACAAATTCAAACATACAAAAACTAACCACACTTATACACCGCATATTTATTTTCCCCTGATAATACTATGAAAAACACATGCTACATTTGGTGATATACTAGAAAAACTGTGAATCCATATCTCACGAAAATAGTTATTTAATCAATTACATTAATAATGACAGCGATTATTGTACGAGTTGATTACAAGATTTATTGTCGACATCAGTCCGAATGAAATTAATGCACAAGAAATACAACCCCGGTGATGTTAGCTCCCGGCCAACCAGCTCCAAGCGCGCCTATTCCACCACGGTCGATGAGGTCGCCCGGCGTCAGCTGATTTGTTTTACGGTTAATTCTGAGGAATGCTACATCGGAAGTGATCAAATTCATACCGCAAGCAAAGAATTGAACAATTCAAATATATTTAAACTTCCTTTTATTCAATTTCTATCACATTAGGGGAAAAATCGGTATTTACTCGTACGAAACAATTTATTGAAGTTTCATTAGTTTGAGATATCCGGCCAAGAATTCTGATGAATGGAATAGACTAGGCTTCATTCAACGTACTTTGGAGTAAATTTTCAATCATTTCTACCCCAGCTCCAAAGATCGAACTTGGGGTTTTCAAGTTTTACGGTTAGCACGATCGAATAATATTTTTTTTGTATTTCGAATGTCCGGCCAAAAAGTCCGGTGGATGATATAGTTAGGACATTAAATAAACTATTTCCAGAAAAAATGTTGTTCGTTTCTGAAAACCCCATACCCCCAGCTCCAAGGATAAAACACACTCTCTCGTCTCGAACTAGATATGACAACATTTCTTTTTTTTGTGCTTGTTTCGGCAACCCGGCCAAAAATTCCGTTAAATGGTTTTCATCGTATATGATATGAGTTATATTGGAGAAAAATTTCGTTAGATTCTGAGAATCCTGCAACCCTATATGTGAGGATCGTTCTCAACACTGTTTAGTTGCGCTGTTGACTCGATGGCAAAAATCCATTTTTTCTTCTATTTGGGATGTCCGGCCAAGAATTCTGAAAAGTGGATTCGATAGAGCATTATACAAATTACGTCTGACATAATTTTCAATCGATTCCTTGCTCCACACAACCCCAGCTCCAAGGATCGAACTTGGGGTTTTGAAGTTTTACTGTTAACACGATCGAATAATATTTTTTTTGTATTTCGAATGTCCGGCCAAAAAGTCTAGTAGATGATATCGTTAGGACATTATATAAGCTATCACAAAAAAAAAGTTTCGTTCGTTTCTGAGAAACCCATACCCCCAGCTCCAAGGATAAAACCCGACGCTCTCTCGTCTCGAACTAGATATGACAACATTTCTTTTTTTTTGTGCTTGTTTCGGAAACCCGGCCAAAAATTGTGTTAAATGGTTTTCATCGTGTATGATATGAGAATATTGGAGAAAAAATTCGTTAGATTCTGAGAACCCTGCAACCCTAGATGTGAGGATCGTTTCAACACTGTTTAGTTTCGCTGTTGACTCGATGGCATAAATCCATTTTTTTTTCTATTTGGGATGTCCGGCCAAAAATTCTGAAAAGTGGATGCGATAGAGCATTATACAAATTACGTCTGACATAATTTTCATTCGATTCCTTGCACCACACACCCCCAGCTCCAAGGATCGAACATGAGATGTTCAAGTTTTACTGTTAACAATATGGGATAAATTTTTTTTTTTTATTTCGAATGTCCGGCCAAAAAGTCCGGTGGATGATATAGTTAGGACATTATATAAACTATTTCCAGACAAAATGTTGTTCGTTTCTGAGAACCCCATACCCCTAGCTCCAAGGATAAAAGACAACACTCTCTCGTCTCGAACTAGATATGACAACATTTCTTTTTTTTGTGCTTGTTTCGGGAACCCGGCCAAAAATTCCGTTAAATGGTTTTCATCGTATATGATATGAGTTATATTGGAGAAAAATTTCGTTAGATTCTGAGAACCCTGCAACCCTATATGTGAGGATCGTTCTCAACACTGTTTAGTTTCACTGTTGACTCGATGGCAAAAATCCATTTTTTCTTCTATTTGGGATGTCCGGCAAAAAATTCTGAAAAGTGGATTCGATAGAGCATTATACAAATTACGTCTGACATAATTTTCATTCGATTCCTTGCACCACACACCCCCAGCTCCAAGGATCGAATTTGGGGTTTTCAAGTTTTACTGTTGAATTCGATAACACAGTGCACCTTCAGCTCCCAAGGTGAAATTCGCCCTAGCAAGTGATGTATCTTCGTTATTCTCCCGTTTTCCTCTTGCCAAAACTGAAATCAGTTTTCCGATCTTTCGTTACCGAGATATAGACAGTTCAAAGTGCCCTGCTGGTGTGACGTTAAACCACAAACGGATCTTGCCGACATGTGTCATTCGAAAGGTCTCGTTTTGCACAACAATCTGTTTATTTTGCCCATTTATACATTGAAAGATTTTTGAAAAAAAAATATTTTCTTGTCCCGCCCTAGCAAGTGAGATATCTGCGTTTTGCCCCTGTTTTGCTCCTTATGTCAGACGTAATTTGTATAATGCTCTATCGAATCCACTTTTCAGAATTTTTGGCCGGACATCCCAAATAGAAGAAAAATGGATTTTTGCCATCGAGTCAACAGTGAAACTAAACAGTGTTGAGAACGATCCTCACATATAGGGTTGCAGTGTTCTCAACGAAATTTTTCCTCAATATAACTTATATTATACAGGATGAAAACCATTCAACGGAATTCTTGGCCGGTTTACCGAAACAAGCACAAGAAAAGGAAATCTTGTCATATCGAGTCCGAGACGAGACAGCGTCGGCTTTTATCCTTGGAGCTGAGGGTATGGGGTTCTCAGAAACGAACAAAACTTTTTTTCCTGATAGCTTATATAATGTCCTAACGATATCATCTACTAGACTTTTTGGCCGGACATTCGAAATACAAAAAAAATATTCGATCGTGTTAACAGTAAAACTTGAAAACCCCAAGTTCGATCCTTGGAGCTGGGGGTGTGTGGTGCAAGGAATACATTGAAAATTATGTCAGACGTAATTTGTCTAATGCTCTATCGAATAAACTCTTCAGAATTTTTGGCCGGTCATCCCAAATAGAAGAAAAAATGGATTTTTGCCATCGAGTCAACAGCGAAACTAAACAGTGTTGAGAACGATCCCCACATTTAGGGTTGCAGGGTTCTCAGAATCTAACGAAATTTTTCTTCAATATAACTCATGTCATACACGATGAAAACCATTCAACGGAATTTTTGGCCGGGTTCCCGAAACAAACAACAGAAACAAAGAAAATATAGTCATATCGAGTCCGAGACGAGAGAGCGTCGGCTTTTATCCTTGGAGCTGGGGGTATGGGGTTCTCAGAAACGAACGAAACTTTTTTTCGTGATAGCTCATATAATGTCCTAACGATATCATCTACTAGACTTTTTGGCCGGACATTTGAAATACAAAAAAAATATTATTCGATCGTGTTAACAGTAAAACTTGAAAACCCCAAGTTCGATCCTTGGAGCTGGGGGTGTGTGGTGCAAGGAATCGAATGAAAATTATGTCAGACGTAATTTGTATGATGCTCTATCGAATCCACTTTTCAGAATTTTTGGCCGGACATCCCAAATAGAAGAAAAAATGAATTTTTGCCTTCGAGTCAACAGCGAAACTAAACAGTGTTGAGAACGATCCTCACATATAGGGTTGCAGGGTTCTCAGAATCTAACGAAATTTTTCTCCAATATAACTCATATCATTTACGATGAAAACCATTTAACGGAATTTTGGCCGGGTTCCCGAAACAAGCACAAAAAATGGAAGCAAGCCCTGAGCAGGAGCTTCTGAGCGCTCGTTCTCTGGTGGAGCAATAGGACTATCATCTCAAAATTCTGTATATGACTTGAAATTGATACTTTATATATAAACAATTAAAAAAATTCAATTCTATGGTCACACTTGAAAATTAAAATAATTAAATTTTATGGTTCTGATGATGCGATCCTCTTGAAATTTGGCATGAACATTCAGTATATCAATCTTTATACCAGGAATAAATTTCACTCAATTCAGATATCTTGTTATGAAAATATAATTTTTTTTTCAATATTCAAATTGAATTTTCTATAGTTCGGATGATGCGATGATCTTCAAATTTTGCACAAACATTCAACATATAAATCTCAATTCCAAAAATAAATTTCATTTGATTCGGATATCTTGTTATGGAAATATAAAGAGTCTTTCCTTTAATATTCCAATTGGAATTTCTATGGTTCTGATGATGCTATCCTCTTGAAATTTTGCATGAACAATCAGTGTGTCAGTCTTCACTCACAGAATGAATTTCAGTTAAATCGGAAGGTTCGTTATGGAAATAAAAAAATTCTTCTTTTCAATATTCCAATTGAATTTTCTATGGTTCTGTTAATACTATGGCCACAAAATTTTGCGAGAGGCTCACTATGAGCATCTGGCAAGTTGCTGCAAAATTTCATTCCGTTTGCCCTCGTTTTGTGTGAAATATTGAGGAACAAAAATTTTGAATGGCCACTTTTTATGGAACACCCTGTACGATTTTTCTGGTTAACGAACTTAACCGAGCTATTTGGGAGCTGAACACACCCTGAAAATTTCAAGTCTCTAGGACAATCCGTTCGAGAGTTATTGTGCTCACGGACGGCCGGCCGGCCCTACAGAATTTGATTTGACCTCATATTTTCCATCAGGGAGTCGAACCCTATCGTTTGAGACCATTTTCGGCTCAAAATTCGAAAATTACAGACATTTGGGCAAAACGATATAGCACTCGTCTAAGTAGAACGAGCGCTCAAAAAATGAAATGTTGTCATATCTAGTTCGAGACGAGAGAGTGTCGGCTTTTATCCTTGGAGCTGGGGTATGGGGTTCTCAGAAACGAACAACATTTTTTCTGGAAATAGTTTATATAATGTCCTAACTATATCATCCACCGGACTTTTGGCCGGACATTCGAAATACAAAAAAAAAATATTATTCGATCGTGCTAGCCGTAAAACTTGAAAACCCCAAGTTCGATCTTTGGAGCTGGGGTAGAAATGATTGAAAATTTACTCCAAAGTACGTTGAATGAAGCCTAGTCCATTCCATTCATCAGAATTATTGGCCGGATATCTCAAACTAATGAAACTTCAATAAATTGTTTCGTACGAGTAGATACCGATGTTTCCCCTAATGTGATAGAAATTGAATAAAAGGAAGTTTAAAAATATTTGAATTGTTCAATTCTTTTTTTGCGGTATGAATTTGATCACTTCCGATGTAGCATTCCTCAGAATTAACCGTAAAAAAAATCAGCTGACGCCGGGCGACCTCATCGACCGTGGTGGAATAGGCGCGCTTGGAGCTGGTTGGCCGGGAGCTAACATCACCGGGGTAGAAATACATGTGACATAATATAAATTTAGGTGTTTTTATGTTCCAGTAGAGTTGTAACAATACTCGTATTGATTCAGAATACTTCATGTTATGGTGCTCATGACAATCAAATAATATGAATTGAGCAATAATATGGATCATTATTAATCAATTTGGTATCTGTTATTTGCACCTTTTAATTTGAGGTCGACGACAATATACATTTCTAGTCAAATCGGTGGAGAAGAACACATTAACTAGGTGTAAAATTGATATTTATTATTTGTTCTTTACTAATACCTCTATAAAATACGAGCTGAAGGCTGTGGGCCCCAAGTATCAAATCGCATTGTTATATAAATAAGTTAACACCAGCCTAAATAATGATAATAGTAATTTTTATTTTTCCATTTTCAAGGCACCAATGAAATTTATTCAGTTCAGTAACACCCTCATTTAATTTTTCATTCTCAAAATCCATTTTTGATTATTTCTATACCGAATTTTTATGGAAATTTCCACAATACTGTTGGCGACCCAGTATTCCTTAAAACTGTAAGAAAGTTGATCGGCAATCATTGTTGACTATTTTCAGCTGAAAGTTCTCATTTTGAACGTAGCATAAAGGTGGACTAACAAGTATTCTGAAATACAATCGAGTAGCCACAATTTCTAACATTCTATTGAATCGAATGGACCCAGAGGCAATCGATCTATTAAGAACAAATGACCATTAAAAGGTATATAACAATTGTGTTTCGGATTCAAACGATTTAACGCTTCAGTTCACAGTAGAGCGGATAAATGGCCAGGCTGTCTGTAGCAAAGCAGAAGGCTCCTTTTTCGTAATGAAATCGTTTGTTTTTCAACATTCCAGAGGGTGATTCAAGCTATTGGCTCTTTGTCCTTAAAACGAATATTCGATTGACATTTGAGGTTGTTTCCTGAAACATTGTGTTCGTCTGTATTACGTTATGTATTACTCTCTATAGTTCTACTATTTCAGCAGATTAGGAAGTGAAGGAAACCATTGCCTCTCCTATCGATACGACCTCTATATCGTGAACACGGAGAAGTAGGCACCTATCTCTCTTTACTAGTCCAATAAACCTCCGATAATTTCCGGTCGAGTTCGATTATAAACGAAAACTAACGAATGTTCTATGCAGAAGGAGGAGCTAAAGCTTTACTGACTACATACTTTGGTAAATCGTAGTATAGATATTGTGGACCTATTTAATTCAATTCTCGTTTAAAATTTTATCCACGGCTATTGTAAGTCTCTGTGCTCGACCATAATATTACCGATTTATCACAAGGGAATAATGAGATTATAATTCACTGCTGTCAGATGCTTCGTAGATTCAGCTTTGATATAATATTCTTTAAATTGGTATTTCTTCAGTATTTTAAAGTACTCCAACTAACAGATATGAGTCAATCGAGGCCCAAATCTACTTCCATCATACCAATTAAAGCTTTTTTTATTACAAAATATACAATGACCAGTTCTCAAAAAATTTCTCATGTGTCAACTTTTTCCACGCTTGTCATAGAAGGGTCTTGTCACGGTCGCCAAATGTTAAAATATTCAAGAAATATATTCAGTAGTCTTGAATAAAGAGTAGTATGCTACTCGCGCATAATGACTGTTATTCACTCGGTGATTTGAACCACTCGCCTACGGCTCGTTTCCTAAATTTCACCTCGTTTATAATAGCTATCATTATACACTCGTTGCATAATATACTATTTTCACGCAAGAGCTAGAGGACATCTTAAAAATATAGAAAAAATATTTTCTACCAAAAGAGACAAAAAATGCTAGTCAGGGAATTACTAAATATGATTTTAATGTATGCAGTTAATCAGACCCATAGCAACGAAATAACGGCTGACATTTTATATAGAATTAGTTTAGTAGTCGTGGATAAAGTATAGTATGCTACTCGCGTATAATGGCTGTAATTCACTCGGTGATTTGGGCCACGAGCCGTAGGCGAGTGGCCTGAACTTCACCTCGAGAATATTAGCTATCATTATACGCTCGTTGCATAATATGCTATCAAAATGTGAATATTATGACACTCAAACACATTGTCAAAGGTTTCTCAAGAACCAAGCAATCTATGTTCTGGAAATGAGATAGTTATTTCACAACTGAATCCAAATTCAATAGTTCGAATAATTATTACTTCTTTTTTCGATCAACTGCTCAATACGCTAAGGCATCGCGCGATCAAGTCATTATTGAAAATTTTTGGCATATTGCTCTATAGTTCCTGAAGGAATAAATTCAATTCCTGAAGATGTGTTTTGGCGATTGGATATGACTATCTCTAAGTTATCTCATACGTGGTCAATTGGTTTTATGTATAGTGCTCTAGTCTGTCTCGACTCTTCAAACCCTTTTTCGTCGATTATCACTTTGTAAAACGAATAGTGAATCGTCCGAAAAGTAGGTTGCGCTGTTGTGATGGAGGCCATCTTCATTGAAGATCATAATTGTTACATTCTTCTCTTTATTTGCTGCTTCCGTATATTCTCTCTTATATTGAATGCATAAGATTTAATATTAGTCTAGAAATTATCCAAGGCTCTTAAATAATCATCCAACCTGTAGAGTCATCATTGACTGTTGGGTTGAAAATAAAAAGCTCAAGATCACAGTAACAAAATCAACAAAAACACAACTTCATTTGCTGATTCTAACAAGCGAAATAGTTTTCAAAGTACACAGTATCAGCATATTATGAATTAAATAATGAGGCAACACTATTTATATCCAATTCCAAGACCAGAGTTTTTCTCCGAAATTTAACCCCGGAAAAAGCAGCTTCGAATTATTTGTACACCAATATATCAGTTTTTAAACAGGTGAACTGAATAAGTTTCCTATTCACGACTTGACCTCCTAACTATCTCGATGTTGTGTTTCAATCCCCTTGCATGATATATTACTGTCAGTTATTTCGCACATTATAATTTTTCTCAAGCAATTCGCTGTCAATGTGAAACAGTTGTAATAATAAATTCCGAGAATTAAATCATTTCGTAATGGCCATTGTATATTATATCAACTCAATTAATAGGAACAATAAATAAATCGAAATTCAAGAAAGTGCCGTGGGTTGAATGGAAGGACGGATTAAATATGCTGGCAAAGGACATTGATGAAAGCGCTGAAGAGATATTTAGGCTATTTCATTATTATAATATGGTTGGTGCTGTGTTACTATAGATTCAACTAAGATGATTTATTACCGGTTTTCCATAATACCCATTTGATGTAATGTGTTATTTATAATAACTTCTATTAGTTTTCACCTCCCATTCGGTCATTAAATTGTCCCGTATATTATATGAAATCATGTTAATATTTTTGGTTAAGTTTTTTGAATTTCTTTAATGTGTACTGTATCCCAACATTCTTTACTGAATATCCAGGAAAGGTAGAGATGTTTTCAAGAAGGTATTAAAGAAGTCATTAGCAGTAAACTGTTCCTAAATTCACTTATAGTCAATAAGGAATTAGAAATTGTACTTATGATTTTTTTTGGCTCTTCCCAAATTTTCTTCTGAGGTATACACCAGGGGATATCGTGTTGTGACGATAAAAGTACACACTTCTAGATGTTATGTAACCCAGTGGTTCCCAACAGGTGGTCCGCGGAGGTATGGCTAAGGGGTCCGCAAAAAAAAATCAATGTATCTATGGCATTTATTTGATTAATAAACTTTCACATAGTTTGGCCATTTTCGGGTAAGTTTAAGTTTTTGTTGATAAAGGGGTCCTTGGAAAAATTTTGTTGGAAACCTCTGATGTAACCGAAGTGTAAATGGTGATCAACGGGGTCATCTTCCACAACTTGCTCGCGTCTTTATTCGTAAAGATTTGATCTTCTCTACGGATATCCACATGTTCGATGGCTTTTTGACCAAAGTTCATATAGCAGTCTATGTAGATGCTCTTAGGCATCATCAGTATAACATTTTATCTCACCCATATTAATTTTAGAGCCAGGAACTGCCACTGCTGCCTATCTAACATATATACACGATTCAGTCACATTCGCTGCTTCTGTGGTGGAGTCATAATAAGTCCGCTCGAGCTCAAATACTCAGCTGAGAGGATCATTGTCCGATGTGCCAACTACTTGATCGCATCTTGAAGCCTTCTTGGTTAGCAGTAACGATTTTATCTACTCTAAGGATATTCTCATGTTCAAGTGCTTTTTGTGTAAAATGCTTACTGGATTATCTGTACTTAGATTCTCATTGCCTCATCAATACTACATTTGATTTCACTAATCTTCACTTTAGAGACTGAGGTTGCCTTTGTTTCCTGCCTGATTGATTTTAGGATGACCAAGGTGCGTTACATTCAGATGAGAAAATCTTCCGAGGCTACACAGCAGATAATATAGAATCGTTAAGATGTCTCTGTTACTACAAGTTTCAAGAAGTAAGAAAATCTTTGTATGGTCTACGGGTTAATCTTCCCCTAATTGCTCGTTTTCTTTTTTATTAGGTGATGTAATGATTTGATCTTCTCTATTGAAATCCCCTTGTTCGAAGGCTTTCCGTGTGAAAAGCATATTGCAATTTTTGAATATTCTCTTCAATATAACTTTTGATTTCACGCACATTCACTTCAGAGCCTTGAACTGGCTCTGTTGCCTGCCTGACCTACATATACTATTGATTTTGGGTAGACCAGAGTGTGGTATGTCCAAATGACAACATTTTACCCAGGTATAAACAAGGTGATATCGTGTTGTGATGATGCCTCTTAGTGATTACAAGCTTTAAGATGTGTACATGAACAAAACAAAGAGCTACATCACAGTCTTCGGGTGGTCCACAGGTCCATTCGTCTAACACATTATCATCCATTCCATATCTTTTGGCTTGCCTTTATACGTATTAAATGATTTGATGCGTCCTCTTGTCGTATCCTTGCGGAAGACAAACATATGATTTTGCGTTGTCAATAGTACGTTACATTCAAATGACAATGACATGCTCAGGTACACATCAGACGATGTCGAGTTAATACAATGTCTCAAAGAGAATAGACGCTTCAGAATGTGTAAGAAACAAAGAGCTTCGCGATAATCTTCGGGTGGTCCACTCGTCCAGCACATTATCAAATCAGATTTCGATCAGAAATCCCCATAGAAAACGAGGCAGCTGAAGCCAATTGCGCCAATACCACTCAGTCACATTGGCCGCTTCCGCTCCCGTGCTGGAGTCATAATACGTCCGCTGGAGCTCAGCTGAGAGGACCATTGTCCGTTGTGGGGGAGAGGCCCGGACTAAAAGCGTACCTTGTCTGGCCGGAGTCGGCGGCTCACAGCAGCGGCAATCTCCGATCAACGTTCCGAGAAATAACACGGAGACAGACCGCCGGGAAGTTGCATTCGATCGCTGCCCTCGACTTCGTTCGCACGGATACGTGAAGTCGCACGCTGAATCCTCGTCTCGTACGTTTTTCTGCTTCGCGTATGGTCTTGCGAAGTAACACCGATCGAACTTTGGTGCAGTTCGGGAGCTTGCACGGGCTCGCGGAATTTCTGTGAACTTTGAACCTAGCCGAAGGACCAGTAGCCGATGTGTGAATGAGTTTGTATTTTGATGAGGTGACAGTGGTTTCTGAATGAACTTAATCTGAATGAACTTAAGTTGTTTGGGATTGACATTGACGTTGTATTGCGATTTAAGGTATGGTTAATGAAGGATTTCTTAACTGTGAGAATGGTATAGATGAAAATGATTTTAGTTTGTGGTGTTTTTTCATTATGAAATAGGTCACATTATACTCAGTAGTTCTCAAATGGTTTCGATTTTAAACGTGTCCTCATGCCAAATTAATCGAATGAGAATCCTCAAAATAACAGATATATTTTCATTCATATTTTTGGTACTTATGTCAATAGAAAATTTTGCATAAACTCAAACATGTACCCTTATTCACTCTGTGGCATGTCCTGAATATCCCTCATTTGTTAAATGCCAATCTTAATTTATAGTGTTTTTATTATCATTTTATTCTCCAATTACCTAATTTCAATCTATTCTTTTGGAGTAAACTTCTCTGGTTTTTTCTAATTCGAAGAGTTGCAAATTAATCGAAGTCGTTTCAAACGAAAGAAACGAAATGAGATGTTCACTTACTACTAAAAAAAAATTTGATAAACAATAAAATTTATATCGCAAATAGCGCAAATGATAATCCAATAGAACAGAACAAACCATAATACACTACCAACGTTTCTCTATATTTACATCACTTAGTGCTTAAAAATGAGCTTATTTTTTTATGTATCTTGTATTTTTTTGAGTGGTATTTTTAAGATATCGAAGTTGTGCTGATTGAGATGAAAATGAAAATCAAGATTACAAGAAAATAGTTTTCAGATTTTTTGCAAAAAATATCCAAAAAGGAGGTCATTTTCAAAGTTGACTGAATGTATTGATAACCGATAACCTAAATTATTCTATTCAGTAGGAATATGATCCTACCATATCTTAACGTGAAGTAGTTTGAGTTTTTTGATAATTAAATGAAGTTCATCACTGTTTTCGTTTCAATGATCTATTTATGTTCAAAGCGCAAATTCGCGAAACATATCAACTCAAATACAACATAGAAAAATAGGAAATCTATGAGTTGCTTTCCAGAGTAACAAGTGTATAGATTTTCGGTGCTTGTAAGAACAATATTCAAAATATCGAGAAAAACGGATTGGATTGCAAGTTTTCAATGAAATACCTCGTTATCCGTGATATTTATTGTTTTGCAACGACTTGCAATTTTAAAAATTTAATTTTAATTTTAAAAATTTTCTGCGAATTTTGTCTACGACAAAAAACATTTTATGTCAATATAAGGATGAGTTATGAGTAACCATCATATCGACAATTCCGTTTCCTCAGTAAATTAGTAGAATAATATTGGGAAATACCTATCTGAAAATTTTCTTCCTGTCGTGTTCTGTTTGGCCACAAAAATAATTTGTATTTTCAAGTGACTCAAGTGTGAATATCAATTTTTGTCCGTGAAACAAGTCTCTACTTGAATATATGTTGTTTTAATTACCTGTATATGAATTGTTCATAAAATATCGAATTGATGCCATAAATAACCTCGTATTTCTTAAACAAATATTTTACATGATATGGAATTAGCTTTTTACTGTACCATCGTTAAATTGATAACTTATTCGAACTTTTCTATCAAACACTTCTTATGAATGGAATGTTTATCACTCTTTTCAATTTATTCCAAATATTCTTCGAAATTTCGCAATAATCGAGAGGATATTGTGAAAATCCCAGACGTGTTATGTATTCATTATTTTCATTCACGAATTCAACATTTTTGATTAATTCTTGAAACTAAAACGAAAACTTCAAGTTTTGACGTCGTTCAAGAGATGTAGCACAAGCCTTCATAACTTCAACTAGCACATAAATGTATAGAATTTGGGCCTGATCGAATACCAAGTTTTGAAAATATTGAAAAAAATAGTATATTATATTGTAAGGATTAAAAGTGCATTTTTAAAATAGGCAAATAGTCCGAATAATATATATGTACTATTTTTTCTCCAACCAAGTCAAAATTACAATAAAATTGGTTTTAGTCAAAAATCGTTAATAATTTGGTTATACATTTGAACACATACTAATCATGACAGTGATTGTCAAGTAGACGTCAAATGCAATTACTTTTAGTCCTAGGATTAAAAGTAGCGTTTTTAATCCTAGGATTAAAAGTGTTGCTTAGTAACGAGTGAATTTTTGTACGGTAAGGGAATTGGTGGCTTTTGCACCTGAAAATAATACAAAAATGTCAACATTTTTTGATGGTTAGAGAAAATATAAATTTTGAAATCATCATAACTCGGAAAGTATTCCGATCTGTACCCATGCTGAAAATTCTTGCTAATTCTGTTCTAGAGTTACAATATTAACGGACAACCGAACAGAATTGTTTTTGACCCCGTATTATTTATTAATCAGTGAGTCAATACTAGAGAATATAAAACATGTTGCACTATTAATATAAAACTGCTGAAAAATTAAACATTATGAATTAGTCACCAATACTGAGATAAAATGAGAACAGTAATAAATCTCAGTTTGAAAAATCAATTATTTATGTAGTAATGCTCCTCGAGGTACCTACCTTTAAAACGCCAAAGCCAATAAAACAGCAAAAACCACAATTTCATAACATTTCTCTATTAATTTTCCTAATGTCATAGATAATGTATAATAATAATAAATCACCATTGGTATTTCTGATTCATAATGAAGTTATTTGATCATTTCAATTATAAATATTCATTCGAGGAGCTTGAAAACAATGGAAAGTCGGCGTCATAAATTGATAATTAAACAGCTATTAATCGGAATTGATTAAACATCAGTAATTCAATAATGATTCTTATGAATTTCTCATCTAATATATTTGAACAGTTATGTGTCGTAACAGCCATTTGAAACTTTCCAATAAAATGCAGTATCCACATTGCTTATTCTCACAAAACACTCGCAAAAAACTGTCGAGGAATATAAACTATTCATTGATTATTACGTCAATTCATCGCGATCATAATTATTGTGTTTTTGCATCGAAAATGTTAATGGACAGTTTTCTGAATCACTGAAATGACAGATAAAATGTACTGAAGAAAATTATGAAATATTATCATGAAATCATTTTGTGAATCTTCAACATTATCCAAATCAATTTTATTGTAACCAATATCATTTAGGTCAAAAGCTTTTGAAAGTTTTTTTTTTTCATATCCTGCGACTTACTGGTTCATTTCTAATTATAGATTCATAGATCCAACTTTCATACTCGAAGCTTTTGAAGTACATTTCGAAAATTATCGTGTGTATGATAACCCATACGAAATTTTCAGGTAAAGTTGAAGATCTGAAGCTTTCGGCTTCACTTCGAGGCTTCATTAATTTTTTCTAAAGCTTGTTCTTTCTATTTCTTGATGTTATCGAAAGATAACGTCAAATTTCAGGAGGTTGATATTGTGCATAAAAAATAATCACACTATGCTATATACATTTTTTCCTTGAAAACTCAAATTTTTGAGTTTTACTTGAAAACTGACTGAAGAAAAACGGAATGCCACTGAGATAATTCAAACTGAAAAAATGGTACTACACGTAATATTTCAAACTAACAAACGTTTTTGAATTCGTTTTTCAATCAAGTTGCGACGACAAAATGTCTCCTGCTTTTTTTCGTATACTGTGCCGTTTTTTTTGGTGCATAACTGTACAGGGTGAAACGAAATCTATTTTTTCAACCCAACCTTGGAACCACCCCTCGTGTGATTTCTTACATTATTATCAAGGCACATCTTCTCTTCGCAATATTGTTATTCATTTATAATAGCTGAATTTTTGTTAAAGATACAGAGCTTTCAGTAAAACATTAAACTCCACAATTTCGCTATGGCTACGAAAGTACTTTCACAGATTTAACCACAAATCCAAACGTTATGAAAATAAAGTGAAAATTAAGCAAGAACATAAAATAAGAGAAGTTTTAACGCTACATGTTGATCCTTTTACACCGTTCATTGGAGACGATTTCGAGCTAATTCATTATAATGCCCGACCGCATCAACCGCATATGGCTAGGATTGCCAGGGAGTATTTAGCAGAGGTTGATATCTGCGAATTCAATTGGCCTGCCCTGAGCCCACATTTGAACCCAATTGAGCATGTTTAGATGCTTTTGGAGGAAAATTCGATCTCGCGTACCAACTCCTGAAAATTTGCAACAGCTCAGTGATGCTCTTATTGATTCAAAACCTCTTAATGAGGACATGCCGAGACAAATTGAACTTTTTATTAGCGTCAAGGCGGAAAAGGATGATGAAATAAGAAATCACACAATGGAACATGGAACACACCAGAGGTGGTTCTAAAGTTAAGTTGAAAAAACAGATTTTGTTTCACCCTGTATAAAATGACGTACGCCGAGATTTCTTGATCGTAACTGATGGTTGATTAAAAAGAAAAATCAATTGAATAGGACTTGAAATAAGATATTTATGAATTTACAAATTTCATCTATTTTTTGTGAATGTTCTGAAAAACTGTGTAGAGGTTGTTTTCGACCCAAAACACTCTCGTAAGTCAACATTTCATTATAAATCAAGAAGCTCATTCAAATCTCCAAGACAACTAGTTGGTTATATCGATGATTCATACCTCAAAGTTTCCGTTTCATTTTCTCACTCAATTTCAAAATCAGATACCGAACTCACTTCCAAATATGGCTTTGTCGATATTATCTAAATCGATATTGATGTCTTGTGACTAGCGTATCCTCACAGATACACATGATCACTATGAACATGAGCTCCGAAACGAACAAGCTTCCTATAGTGATCGAAATATATAATTACATTTCGATTAGGCGGAATGTTGAAAGTTCATATGGAGTTTGAAACTGGATTTCTGCATTATCGCATCGTGAGAAATGAGCTTTCTAATGAATCGACTGAAGATGAGAGATCTGATGCTCGAGATCTTATCGGATGTGCCAATTTTCATTGTTATTTTTACATAAAAATCTTCCGGATTCATTATCAATTTCCGTAACAGAAACTGCAGAAATCTAAGGCAGCTGCAACTCAAGACTAGTTCTTTGAAGTGGACTTCCACAGTTGCAAATATTCTCCAAAGAAATGAAAAGAATAAAATACATAAAATCAACAACAACCGAACTCATACTTCAGATCTGATTTCGACCAACGTTCAAAAATTCTTAAAAGGGTTAATAGGTATCATCTAGAGTCTAGACTAGAGCATCCACAGACAGACAGTTGCCCAGCCCGATTTGGTCTCTGTAGTGCGGATATAGCTGTCAATTATATGAGGCACTCTTGGGGTATATTCCGTAAATCAACCGATGCAACCAGACCGGTCGCTAATATTTTGACAGCGGTCATCTCCTGGTTGTTTAGGTTGAAATTTATTTATGGAACGTATTTCGGTTGCTGTGTGACTATTCAGGTTTAGGTTCAACTTCAAAACAACAGAAAAAGGAATCATTTGGGTAGGCAAAAAAAAAGTTCTTATTCAACCAGATATGGTTCTCACTGAAACAATTGAAAAATAGAGTATCTGCAAATACTTTTTTTTGTAATGAAAAAATGCATTAATGAACCTATCTTTCTATTTGCCTGAATAATTTCCGAAATCACTTTAGTTGGAAGTGAAGTGATTTTGACAAATAGAACATTCCTTTTTCGGATGACAATCAACAAAACGATAAGGTTTGAAATCAGAGTACCATCGACGATAGTTCGGAAGGAAATTCTAAAAGTAATACGAATTATTCATTACTAGGAATGAAAACCGAGGATAGTAATTCACTTTCTGTTATGTTTAGAAGTAAATAGTAAACTTTCACCAAAATGTTAGGTTATATTATTGTTATGATGAACTGAACTGATTGTGGAAATTAAACTGATTTTGTCAGAAAGCAACATCAGTTGGAAGTGATGCGCATCAAAATCACAACATTGTCAAATAGAACAAAAATAGTTCAAAATAAATCGGACAAAATGTCAAAAACCTCAAATTAATGGAACAAAACAATCAAAAAATTAATCGACACGATATGAAATGAGAAAAATATTCAGTGTAATTCAGCAACACAAATCACAGCACAGAACATGAAATATCACAGCTAGCACAACGATTTAAGTCTGAACTAAAATAACCCAAATCTCTGAAGACAAAATCAATAATGAACCAAAAACTCTGAAGAATATACTTGGTTGTTCCGATTGCTGAATCTAACGCTTTTTTCTGTAACCGGGTTTCGTAAATAAACTGTTTCGCAGATACCAACCGAGAATATCATATTTTTTACGGAACACAAAAATACCAACCAAGTTGATTTACGAAATATAACCATGATCTCCTATATTTTACGAACTGAAAGAAAGTATCTGGTGGTTTAATATGAACAACGCCATCTCCCAACAATCCTAACGCTTTTAATGCTTTTATCCTTTTGTCTATTAGGATAAACAGTAAACTGCTGACCGTAGTTATTCAACTTTTAGTCGACGAAGTCGAATCGCCCATTGGAAAAGACAAAGAATACAACAAATTAGAAAGCAAACCTAATTTATGGCCGGGAAATGGTAGGAGAATAAAATAGTATATCGGCAAAGTAGTATGTAATAAAACGATCTAAAAAACTATTTTCAGGTGCAAAAGCCATAAATTCCCTTACCGTACAAAAATTTGCTGGCTGCTTAGCAACACTTTTAATCCTAGGATTAAAAACACTACTTTCAATCCTAGGACTAAAAGTAATTGCATTTGACGTCTACTTGACAATCAATATTCACCAACAATACCAGATATCCCTGACTACCGACTTGCTATCGCTGTTATAATTAGTAGGTGTTCAAATTTATTACCAAATTTTTAACGTTTTTTGAATAAAACCAAATTTATTTTAATTTTGACTTGGTTGGAGAAAAAAAAGTATATATTATACAGACTGAAAGTGCCTTATAATATAATATACTATTTTACGAAATTACTTTTTTCCCTGTCGAAAAAGTGAGTGTCTATATATCCGAGAAAAAAGTACTCACTTTTTTCCCGGGGAAAAAATAATTTCATGAAAAGTTATATTTCTTTCGCTTTTGAATGGTCGTTATTCCTGTTACAGAAAAAAATAGTGTATTATACACGGAAAAAATATTAGGTCTTAGCTCCAGCTAAAATCTAATACTTTTTCCCTTGTATAATAAATAACTATTGTTTTGTGAAACATGAAAAAAACTCAAAAAACTTGTTTTTTTTCACCTGAATTTTGAGGTTATGTTGAAAAGGTAAAAAAATTTGTTCTTCAATTATCATTCTTGAAATTCTTTGATTTTCATGAGTTTTCGACAGTATGGATTTAAAATTTATCTCATTGCTTTTGATACAGCATGTTTTGCTCAAGTAATATATTGAGATATTTACAATCATCAGGAGCTAATTCATTAAAGTTACGACAATACATTCTGTAAATTTTCAATTTTATATAATGAGTGCATTCTGCAGGTAGAATTCACTTAAATTAATAATTACTTAAGTACTTCAATTCATCGCAGCCACTAGGCCTACGCTTTGGTGCATACTTAAGGCAATTAATAAAAAGTCTCACTTGTTTTCTCCCAAGACCTACAACCTCATGGAAGAATTTTGAAGTGACTCCAGAACATGTGTGGTGAAATGCATAAAGTACGGAGCTTCATTTCTTTATTGACTTTGGGCATCTGTCTGTAGAGAAGTGCGTAATTTGATATCGTTCACTTTCCAATTTATTGTTTCGAAAGTGGCGTTCGTTCGACGGTGTTCTTTATCACAAGCCCACATAAATTTCAGTTGTTGACCTGGTCAGTTCCATATCGAATAACTCTTTAGTGTCACAATAATATTTCTTTAGATTTTCGATGGAATTCGTGAGAAACAGGTCCTGTTTTCAATCCAACCATATGAATAAGTAACAAGTAAAAAAGTTCTCAGGATTTCATTCAATGATATGAATGTATAGGTATATGATCAAACAGTAATTTTCGTAACATGTCCGGGAAAAACGAAATATGTAAAGAAAAAATAAATAAATTTTATGGTTCGAATGATGCGATTCCCTTTACATTTTGCATGAACATTCAGTATATCAATCTTCATTCACAAAATAAATTTCACTTCAATGGGATATCTCGTTATGGAAATATAAAGATTCATCTTTTCAACATTTTAATTTAGTTTTCAGTGGTTTAGTTTACACCATAGCAACAAAATTTTGCATGAGAATTATTATGAGCATCTTGATTGTGGCCGCAAAATTTCATTTCGATTGATTCCCTTTTGTTTGAGATATTGAGGAAGAAAAATTCCGAATTGTCATATTTTATGGAACACCCTGTACGATTTAGCTGGATAACCGAACTCACAATGATAATCTCAAATCTCTTGGACAATCCCTTCGAAAGTTATTGTGTTTACGGCTGAACGGCCTCAAGGACAGGAGACGAACCCTATCGAATGAGCCCATTTTCGGCTCAAAATTCGAAAATTCCAAACATTTGGGCAAAGCAATCAAGCACTCGTTTAAGTAGGACGAGCGTTAAAAAATTAAAAAACTAGTTGAAAACTTTTTTCGGATATTTTTCAACCAGATATTCTAAATAAGTGTATCAAGGGTAGCAACTGCAGATTTCCTATGAATAAACATCCTTTTTTCTTTCATTCTTTCCTCCGGGCCTTCTTTTCCGAGATACAGGATGTGAAAAATAATTTTTTGTCGGTTTTTCGCAATATCTCAGGAACTGTTTGAATTTCCATTTGCATAGCAGATTCAGATGCGCCATATGTTTTACATAAAAAAGTTAATCTTTGTTCATTGCTCTTAAATGAACTGTTTCCGAGAAAACTGGAATTTTTTATCGAAATTAATTTTGAATTAGTATGACAGTTAAAACAGTTATCATTGAAATTGAAGATCGCTCAATTGTCAGGAGTAATAAATTGTACTGAAGAACAAGTTTGCAATTTAAATCAAGAAATTTAAAATAAAATAAAACACACTATTATTGTTTATTAAAATCTTCGGCTATCGATTTCGGAATTATTCCATCATCAGGCCAGTGTCTTGAATTAATGATGGAATAATTCCGAAATCGATAGCCGAAGATTTTAATAAACAATAATAGTGTGTTTTATTTTATTTTACATTTCTTGATCTCGAGAGAACATACTATGGAAGAGTTAATTTGTAAATTTGCAATTTAAACTCGAAAAGATTTCTAGAAAACTTTCTAGGTTTTCACTTTTTTCACTTTCAGTCTCTGGAACAGGGATAATTATAAATAAAAAATAAATAAAATAAAATACCTAAAATACAATTTTTAATTAAAATGAAATGCTCCTGCGTAATGCACTAATTTGTCAGGAGCAAATTGGTTGTGAAAAAATTGTTGACAAAGAGTAAAATACAAAAAGGAAATGAATGAAGAGGATAAAGTAACGTTTTGATGTCTATATCAGACTCCTTTTCATACAAGCTTGTAAAATCTTTGGGATTGTGTATTTTTTTTTGCAGTCTAATTAACATTGAAAGTTGTCAATTAGATTTTTTGTTCATTTTACAAGTTTGTCTAAAGAAGGAGTCTGATATAGACACCGAAACGTGACATTATCGTTTTCATTTATTTCCTTTTTTAGTTTTACGGTAAGGCAACAATTTTTTTAGAACCAATTTGCTCCTGACAAATTAGTGCAAGGATTAAGCAGCATTTCATCTTAATTAAATTTTTTAAAATTACTTCTGTTACAGGGAATGGAAGTGGAAACCTAAAAAGTTTTATAGAAATGCAGAATCTTGCCAAATTATATTTCAATCGATATCAAAAAGATTTGTTGAAATTAATAAACTTGTTCATCATTACTGCTCATTTTTCCTATTACAAGAAATTAACAATGCGTGAGCAACTCTTTTCATCATAAAATGCCAGTTTTTAAGAAAACGGTTCACTTCCAAGCAATGGGCTGAGAAAACCTTCCTGAAAGAAAAAGGAGATAGACAAAAAATAGCTGATCTTAATTCATTAAAAACAAGAAGACTCGCCCTGTAGATATAATCGATTGACTCCTATCCTATTGTTCGTATATCCATCGCCTACCATTCAAATCTAGCATCTGTAGATCAATTTTTCGGATATAAAATATAATTTCTCAGAACGATGTCTGCGAATTATTCACACTCGCCACCTGCATAGTTATTCTATCGCAGGTTTCGAAGTCGTTAATTTCAAAATCGATAAACGTATATCACCTGCAGACATTTAAAGCTGTGCAAACTTTGAATTCGTTCGAAAATCTCGCTAGCTGAACCTGGAATTTCTATGTGGGCAAGGATATAAAATTATTCTTTACAACAAAAGAGCCGGACCTTTCGCATTCTACGAACAATTGAAGCTCGGGACTCAAGAGACTTTTAAAATGCATTCCAATTAAGATGATTGTGTGATGGGGAATTATTTGATACGCTGTTGTTAAATTCTGTCTGCGGTGTTGAAAAGAATTCAACTTCTGAACGTTATTCATTTAATATGCGGGTTGTTTGTGGGTTGATGTGAAAGATTTGAGGGAGTACTCCTGAGATCATCTTACGAAAAAAAGGTTTATGAATGTAGGTTCGGAAATATATTATTTCAAAGATAGAGGGTGTTAAACTTATACCTAGAAATGGACTGAAAGTGATACGCCATTGAGATATTTCAAACCAATAAAAATCTTCAGTCCTCTGATTAATTGTTGACAAAAAATCTCTCATCCCTTTTTTTCGCGTGTGGAACCATTTTTAGGTAAAACAAATTGAATAAAGCCCTGAGCAGGAGCTTTTGAGCTCTCGTTCATCGAAGGGGCAATGGGGCTATTACCTCGAAATTTTGTGGAGATCTTGAGACTAAAACTAAATGAATAAATGCGAAACAGCAGTACGATCGGAATAATATTCTGGAAATGATTCAAAAATGTTAATTTCAAAATCGATAAACGTATTTCACCTGCAGACATTTAAAGCTGAGCAAACCTCGAATTCGTTCGAAAATCTCGCTAGCTGAACCTGGAATTTCTATGTGGGCAAGGATATAAAATTTTTTTTACAACAAAAGAGCAGCGGACCTTTCACGTTCTACGAACAACTGAAGCTCAAGAGACTCTTAAAATGCATTCCAATTAAGATGATTGTGTGATGGGGAATTCTTTGATACGCTGTTGTTAAATTCTGTCTGCGGTGTTGAAAAGAATTCAACTTCTGAACGTTAAAAAAGCTGCGAATATAATGAATTTCTTATGCGAAAGATTTTAGGGAGCGATTTCTGAGATCATCTTACGAAAAAAATATTTAATGAATGTAGGTTCAGAAAGGCACTGTTTCCAAGATACAGGGAATTAAACTTATTCTTAGGAATAGACTTATAGTGATACACCTTTGAGATATATCAAACCATTAAGAATTTTTAGTTCTCCGATCAGTTTTTGATGAAAAATCTCTCATCCTTTTTTTCGTGTGGCAACCCGTTTTTATGTAGAACAAATTTAAGAAAGCCCTGAGCAGATGCTTTTGAGCGCTTGTTCATCCGTGGAGTAAGGAGGCTATTACCTCAAAATTTTGTGGAGGACTTGAGATGAATACTAAATTAATAAATGCAAAACCTCAGCACGATCGAAATAATATTGAAATATCTAAAATAATAATATTTAAAAAAAAATAATTTTATGGTTCTGAAGTTGCGATCCTCTTGAAATTTTGCAAGAACATTTGGTATATCAATCTCCTTTCACAAACTTAATCTCATTCAAATCGGATATCTTGCTTTACAAATATGAAGTTTCTTCTTTTCCATATTCCAATTGAATTCTTTATAATTATGCGTCTGTTCACGATATGTCCACAAAATTTCGCATGAGGCTTATTATGAACATCTTGCATGTGACCGCAAAATTTCATTTCGATTGGTTTTGTTTTAGCTGAGTTATTGAGGAACAAAAATTTTAAATGGCCATATTTTATGGAATACCCTAAATGATTTGGCTGGTTAACGAACTCAACCGCGGCATTTGAGAACCGACCTACCCTGAAATTCTCTAGGAAGTTATCGTGCTAACTGCCGGATGGACGGCCCTACGGACAGAATTGAATTTTACCATGAATTCATCATCAGGGAGCCGAACCCTATCGTTTGAGAACATTTTCACAAAAATTCGAAAATTACGGGCATTTGGACGAAACGGTATAGCATTCGTTTAAGTAGATCAAACGCTTAAAAAACTTACCTATCAAGGAAGCGTCTCTAGTATTTAATGTGTTCGAGTAACAATGAGTCCATTTCTAAAATATTTTTCAGATATTTCTGAGGATCTCATGGGGTCGATATTTTGTATTTTGTTTCCCAAAAACCCAGTAAAGTTTGTCCAATCTACTTAGCTCTATTGGTTCAATTCTATCCGTTTATGAATTCAACCTTCCTGTTCAAATTTCGAAACTATCTTGAAAATTTCCAGTTATGATTTTGTAATTTTCGGAAGTTATCATATCCATAGACTAACTAAACGGAGAATAGATGAGACACTAGTAGAACAAGCTTCAACGACATCTTTTTTTGTACAACATTACTAATTCGTGAAAAAAGCTCAATTGAAAAAGGAATCTGTATCGTAAAGCTGCCTCAAAAAGAATTCTGTAGTGCACCTTTTGAATAGGTAGGTACACCCATATACAAGGTGCAAAAAGTTTTTTGAAATTCAATTTCCAAAAGGAAATCAGAAATGGATTCGTGCAAGTTATCGATGAGTGAGGAAATTTATTTTCATGAAAATAATACCTGCAACGAACTTTCATCTGATTTTCTTTTGGAATCGAGAAGTGAGGATCAATAATCAAATTCTGGATAGAATAAAAATTTATTAACTGAAATAGATATCACCAATTGAAAATACAGATTCATTTCATAAATATCTAATCAATAAACTAATAATTGCATTGAAAACATTCTCAAAAACTAACAATAATGAATTCAATAATACAAAATATGAGTATTTACCTACTAAACTTATTCAATACATGAAAAACTTTTTGAAAACTATCTTAATTCTTATAGGTAACAGAATATATATAATATATATTTTGAAATTACTTTTTTGCATCTCGATTTTCACATCCAATAACACAACACATCTTCACTCATGCAGGCATATCGAAATTCATGATATTTCAAAAACCACTCCTTGTGTCAGTTGACAATTCAAAGGTTTTTTGATAATAACGATTTTACATACTTACTATTTTCTCGATAGGATTTCCATGAATGCAACGACATCTAACTATCGAATTGAGAATAATTTTTTCGTGTATTAGTATCCTCCTCCGACAGGTGGCGCGACATATACGTGTGGCTCATCTATTATTTTAGTTTGTCTATGATCATATCTACAGCCGTTAGCCGTACACTTTATGCCAAATCTATATACCTATTCTACAGAAATATAACTTGAAGCTGTTTCGGGATTTCTTTCAACAAGTTACACCATCTACTGATTAACTTAACGTTGGTAAGCTTAACGTATGAAGTCTTAACACGAAGCTGAATAAATTTGATACATTTTCCTTAATGTTACATCTACACAATACCTCACTGCTCTATTTGTACAATATCCCCATATACGTGGGAAACTACCCCCAATTTTTGCAGTGAAATGCAACCGATATTTACTAAACTGCTCTTCGATATTTATTTGTGGGGTGGCCTGTTTGACATCCTTTCACACTACCGTGATAAATTGACCTTCACAAAAGGCGGAAAGTGGAACCAATTTGAACAAATGTTATTATTCGGTTAGGCGGTTAGTTGGTCTCAACAAAAACCGGTTTTATTTTCGGAAGCTGTTTCCCTTACTGGTATGAAATTAGAACGAGGGCTGGGTCAAATTGGGGCAGTATCCTTATTTTGAATAGACCTGAAGTTAGTGAAGAAAAATAGATTGAGCGGCAAAGTAAGTTGGGCCCATATCATTCAGGGAAAATTGGACAATACTCTATTCTCAATAAAATGTCTTTGCTATATGCAGTAATACTAACTCAAGTAACAAGTCCGTAAAATAGGTTTTTCGTGAACGTATAGAGATAGACAAAGTATGTGAGCCAAAAAAAACCTATTTTCGGGCGTGTTTAGTTATGTATTGTATTGGTATGCAGAACTGAAAATTCACATCGGAAACCAACGATATACAATGCATCAGACAGAGAATTCGTCTGTCCAATTTAACAGTTGCATATTAGAGAGATATAAGTGCTCCGTAAATAACTGAATTTAGTTATCTTATTGCAATGATGTAGTGTCGTCTCTCTGTTATTGTTGGGAGTGGCTTAATTGAAACATAATGGTAGGCAACCAAAAGTATTTGAATCGAGTATTACGGTCAGCCTGACACATTGAATAATTCTATTCCAGTACTACAGGTTCCATACAATACTGCCTGAATTAAACAACTTCCAATGTTAAGAAAGAGACAAAACTACATTACTGCAATTGGACAAATGGATACAGTCAGTTACCTGTATAGTCACCACTACTCTCAATGCTGCGACAAGAAAAAAAACCTATATTTCTACATACCTACTGAAAATGCGAATTCTTTATGTTATGTCAGTAAAATGGTTGTTTAATTTCTCTTTCATGGGTAGAAACCTTTTTTAAACTTTTTCCATACCTAATTTAACGATCAAAGAAAGCAACGTTAAAATTATAATTTCCATGTATGTTCGTGCGAATAATCTTCAACAGACTCTTCAACATATCCAAGAATTATACATTCCTAAATATACACATCAATTTAAGTTTCCGCAATGATTAACTAAATTGGAAATAACATAATTTACTCATCAAATTTTTGCAGACCTTCATTCAGAAGGATAAAATAATTATTCATTATTCCACCAGAGGATCACTCATTATCATTAATGTTCCGCTATCTGATTTCTCATTGAAAAAGGTTGAATTCATTTCGATCTTCTTGATGAATATTAGATTGTTGACGTCAAGTGTAGTATTTCTTTGAGAACGTCTCTATACCTTTAGCTCAGGCCAGAATATTTATGACGGTTGAAATAATAATAATAATATAGGGTTGGCACGATGTTGCACAGGAAACAAAATCATATTTAAGCTCTTCTCTGCAAGAAGATAATTGAAGATTTTGATTACGTATTTGAATACAGTTAAAAATGCAAAGTAAAAATGGCTGCTGAACAAATAAACCTGGACCAGTTGGTACTGCTAGAATGGTAAGGAAGTTTTTAGGTCACGATGGACACCAGGAACAACCATGGAGAGAAACATTGCAAAACCAACTACAACGACATCAACCGAGAGATCCAGGACCAAGCAACGAAGGACGAACAACCCAGGACCCAGGAGAAGAAGAACACCGAAGACCTCAGAGCTCAATCCCCCTGATACTTGCTATCCGGGATGAGTAAATGTTCCCCTTAGTAGGGAGTGTGATAGCCGATCGCTAGGGGGTGTGATATTATGAAGAAATTATTGAAATATAAAAGAATACATACAAAAACCTATTAATAATTCTCAAGAAATTATCTCCTCGATTTCCAGAGCTTCAGTATCTGAAAGGGCTCCAAAGAGGCTAGTTCCGAATTTCTCCTATTATTCCGAGTATTATTCCAAGACTTTATTTGCGAGGGCTAGCAATGGCAAGACATTCTGTAACTGGAGTTGCTTCCTTATCCCTGAAGAATCAACAATCGTTTGTTTCTGTTAAGCCAATTCTCATCATATGCTTCCTAAAGTAGCGTCCACATTGTGCCGCGGTTGGCTGGTGGCACTGCCAATTTGGCAAAACCTTTACAATGTAGACGTAGCCGTGGGTATGTGTCGCTGAGCCAATGGTTTGCCAACGAAAATGGCTCTAGTGTCGGTCTCCATCAAAGGAAGCCAGCGAGAGCCGGTAGTGAGAAAAAGCCAACCATTGGCTTCACGCGTTCATGTGGGGGGATAGCACTTCTGAAGCATTTGCTTCGTTTCTGGATGATATGAGCTCTTATTTAGAAGACTTTCAAAGTAACTACATCCAGATCTGTACTGAAGATTCAATTCGTCTGCATCATCCAATAACAAATCCTTCATTAACACACTAGTATTTTCTTCTACTTTTGAAGGCTTGGACGAACCCAAAACCGTCGTTTGCCCCGTTTACACACTTTTCGCTTTCTTCAATGCTAATTATTAACGCAGCCAGTAAATCCTCCTCGGCAGACATTTTGCTACTGAATGACAACACTCAGGTGTACAAAATCGGCTTTGCTGCGTTAGCTTTGCCAACCTGGCATTGCCATAACAGCCAATCGCGGGAGAGTGTGGACGCAGCTTAACGCTTGTTAGAAGCAATTGAATAGGCGTAACTTATTTTTTCTGAGATCTTAATACTTTTTGGACTTAGCAGTTTTAAAGATCCGGGGGAACTTTTTGAAATGATCCATTTCCGGAAGATTCTAACAGAGTCTGAGATCGAAAGCTTCATTCGCTTCATTCATAAGCTAATTAATTTTTTCTCTTTGGACCTCAAATCCATAACAATTCTACCATTCAAGTAGTTAAGTTGTGATTTTCGATTCCATTCATCAGCCATTCCACTAACACTCGGGAGTCAGCGGAACTTTCAATGTAAAAAGAAGGTGACTTGTCTCACGAAAAGTGTCTCACCAACAAGTTTTCGGAAGCTCATTGCCTATTACTTTATATGTACCTATTATAGCCTTTATCTTTTTTTCAACTTAATTATTTCCGCTTTAACTTGAACCTTATATCTCTTTAGTTGTATGTTCATATATGGCTGCGTGGGAATTTTTCTGGTTCCGATATAATGAAAAGGAATCCGTCAGAATCCCGTGATATCTTTCATATAACTCAGCATGTCTCAAATCAAATACAGTGGCGAACGTCTGTATAACGAATTTCTCTTTAAAACGAATTTCGTTCGAAACGTTGCACCTTGAATTCAAATTCCATGTTGAAAACGCCCTCTTAGACGAAGTGAATTCTCTCTATAACGATATATCCCATGGACATCACTCTTTGAACGGGTATTGGTGAAAAAGTATGAGGGTGGGGTTTTCCAATAATTATGCCGGACGTAGGTAATAACTTCCGATAATAACTAAACCATCACGACGAGCAGACATATCGTTCTGAAACGTTGGAATTGGCTGGAGATGTTGATAATGACAGTAACATAAAATGCCTATAAACTACATATAAGAAATGCACTTACACACCTTTTTGATTATGTACATGTATTCACCATAAAAAAATGCAAGGAAATATTGCTTGTTTCGACACTTGGCATTATGGAAATCTTTTTTCTGTATAACGAAATTCTTTGCGTATTTAGTGATTTCGTTATAGGGAAGTTCCACTTTTCATTTCAACTTATGCAAAGAGCATTGATGCATGCTCAATGGGATACATTTTGGGATTCGAATATTTCCGGATCATATGTAAGGAGCGCTTTCGTTTCCTTCCAAGCTCTAACAGAAGATTACAAAATGCTCGCCACGAAACAAGATTGAGAGCCATCCTCTGGGTCACGTCGATCTTTGACAGTTTTATTAATTACACAAGAATTTCAATCCCATGTTCAAACATAAATAATTCGAATAGTCAAAGTGCAAATGTTAAACGTCAGCATAAGAAGATGCTCATTCCGTATTCCTCGAGAACCTCTTTTGTTATTTAACCGGCATAGATGAATTCATTGCACGTTATGCAGGTGTATTTCGTGCATAGTACTAGGTATTACTAGGATCCCAATCATTTCTTCAGAACTGGTTCTAGAAGTAGAGAAAACAGAGTACACTCAAAAAACTTTAAATGGTAATTCGCCACAATTGCATCCACTCGAAATAACAAACATGGTTAAAATGAGTATTGCATCGTGATTGTGCAAGATGAGGTTTATTTGCCACGCGACACCAATGAATTTAGACAGAAACTCTATTGTCCCGTAATCTATTTAAATCCGCTATTGTTGAAATGCATCCAGTCAATTCAGGCACTTAATTAGAATAAACTGGCATCTATGCAGCAGTTTTATGCCTCTGGTGCATTTAGAAACGTTAACATGAGTTAACGCGCTTTGGTTTTGAATACTTTTATCTGATTAGGGATCAGTGAATAAAGCAGTTATTTCCATATTTTATAAATTTTGGTGATTCTACTAAGCTAGTAGGTCAGCCTTCGTGGTTAGTTGGGAGCTGGCTTCACACACGGAGGTGGCGGATTCGAATTCCTCGTGAGGCATGAACGTTATGAAAAGTCTAGGTGGTGGTAGAATTTAAACATTCGAAAAAAGTCCTGAGCAGGTGCTCTTTAGCGCTGGTTCATTGGTGGAGTAATAATGCATTACATAACTCAAAATTTCGTATAGAACTTGAAGTTCATGCTAGGTATATAAAGGCAAAATCTCAGCACAATCGAAATTATATTCTGGAATTAATTCGAAAAATGAAATATGTGGAAATCAATAATGAAAAAAATTAATTCCATGGTTTTGATGACGCGCTGCTCTTGAAATACCTATTCATTCATAAAATAAAAAAAAGATTCTTCTTTTCAATATTCCAACTGAATTTTCTCTAGCTCCGTTGATAGTATGACCACAAAATTTTGCATGAGGTTTATTATGAGTATCATTTTCGGCTCAAAATTCGAAAGATTCAGACGTCTGAGCAAAACCATATAGGTAGCACACGTTTAAGTACAACGCTCAAAAATATAGCTGAACTGAATGGCTCAAGTTACATGTAAGTAAACGTAAAGAACAAATGCTACTTAATGTTCCAGATTCCTACTGTGGTATAGAAGAATGCAACTATTAAAGGAGTTTTTGGAGAAGGGAGAAACTGATTTTTGTTCCTCAATATCTCAGAAAATACTGAACCAATCAGAATGAAATGTTACGGCCAAATGCAAGATGCTGATAAAAAGCCTCATGCCAAATTTTGTGGCCATAGTGTGAACAGAACCATAGAAAATTCAATTGGAATATTGATAAAAACAGAATTTATATTTCCAAAAAAAGAAATCCGATTCGAGTGAAATTTTTTTTGTGAATGTAATTCGATATTCTGAATGTTCATCCAAATTTTCGTGCCCATAATTTTAACAGAACATAGAAACTTCAATTGGAATATTGAAAAGGAAAATCTTTTTATTTCCATAACAGGATATCCGATTCGAGTGATTTTTTTTTTGGTGAATAAAGATTGATGCACCGAATCATTCATGCAGAATTTTGTGGCCATAGTGTTAACAGAACCATAGAAAATTCAATTGGAATATTTGAAGAAGAATCATTATATTTCCATAACAGAATATCTGATTCGAGTGAAGTTTATTTTGAAAATGAAATCTACTAAACTGAATTTTCATGCGAAATTTCAAGGGGATCGCATCATCAGAACCATAGAATTTAATTTTTGTAATTATTTATTTTTTACATATTTTATTTTTTGAATGAATTTCAGAAAATAAATCTGGTATTCATTTTGAGAATGGGCCGATTGTGCTGAGATTCTGCATTCATATATCTAGTATCAATCTCAAATCCCATATAAATGTTGAGGTAATAGTCTCATTGATCCACCAAAGAACGAGAGCTCAAAAGATCCTGCTCAAGACTTTTCCTAAATTTTCTAATTGTCTTTTCTACTTCGACGAGTTTAAGATTTTTCATTCTACTTTATTATGAAGGAAGGCTTTGGTGCATCTGTTCATATTGGGGAAACGATTGATGATAATTAACAACTTGGAAACTTTGAAATTTTCAAAATAAGTTTTATATTTCAAATTCAATTCATCGTGTTTTCAATATTGAAAAGTATCTGACATCAGGTCAGGGCTTTCTTCAAGTAATTTCAAATATTTAACTCATCGGTAAAATAACTATAGAATCAAGATCACAAAACGATGAAATAAGAACGAAAGTCAGACACAATTTGAGACGAGTGAGATACTCGGCCGTCACGTCGATTAATCATATCGCAATTTTTTACTTTCGAATAATCGAGTATCTTAACGACCGAAATGCATTATTCCGTACAGAGCCGGAAGCGGAGTCTCGTCAAAAATTAGTAATTAAATCGTACATTGAACGGTCCATCCGTGAATGAACGAATTTCGCCCGAATTCGACTGGATCAAAAACAAGGTCAGCACCTGTGTGTTAAGGTGAATTTAGCCCAATTTGTTCGGGTACTTCTTGCGTGAAGAATCGGCACATAGCATGCTATGCGAACAGGTTTTCGCTATTGGCATTTATGCGAGATGTATTGCCGATTCGTAATATGGAATTGTATCTTTGATGGGGTACTGTGGGTGCTTCGATGCTTTTTATCTTTGAAGGCGTTGTTTTGGAATTCTTTCATTGATAAACGAAAGAAGAGATCAATGAAAATTGTTGTTAACCTAAAATGCTTGATGGAAGAACATTTATTTAAATAAACAGAGATTTAACGCGTAACATCGCCATGAATTCAAAAATAATGAAAGCAGATAATTATGTGCTGATGAATCCTTAAGGACGAAATGGCCATCCATAGTTGCTCTGTTTGATTTCCTTGCATTTTGTTTTGAACGAGCTCCAAAGTATGAGATGGTTTGATTTCAATCGATTAATATTATTCTCTGCTTAATTAATTTTGAATTCATGGAGATAATACGCGTTAAACCTCTGTTTTTTATTTACTACGGTGCCAACTGACGTTACCCTGATCGTTCCGCGTCGTTGACTGAAGATTTAAAATTTTGCGAACTTCAAGCACACTTCGATCAATACGACAAATGGTAAACATCTCGCTAATTTTCGTCCAAGGTTCATGCTATGGAAGAAGGTTGTTCGTATAGATCTAGATATGGCGTCTTCGGTATTTTTATACCTGAAAGAAGGTGTCACATCGGTTTAGGTTCCAAGAGTACCTTGTATCATTCAAAGCTATCGATTAATATTATCCTCTGCCTCTATTATTTATTCAAATATTATTTGGCTATTTTCATCATTTTATCTTCTTACATTCAATTTTTCAGTCAGCATTCGCCAGCGGTCGGTCATCAAGAAAATGTTTGTCATCTTTGACAGATCTCAGAAAACAATCATCGATGACTTTTATTTATATTTGTTTGAATCAGTTAACAAATAATTCATTTAATCTTCGTTCGAACTCTATCTTATTATTATGGCCCAGATTGTTTCGAAATCAACAGAAGATTGTCTGATGGGATTTTCGGTAACTGACATGAAAGCTTCTTCCTTTGATTTTCTATGTTCTCGTTTTTTTTCAATATTTTACTAGAAGTTTCACGCCATGAAATCATATGATCCTCATCCAAAGCACGTTGAACAGCCGTTGATTCAACACTACATATTTCCCTAATTTTTTCTGTACTTCGCTCCTTAAGTACGAAAATTGCATAATACGTATATGAATTACTTTGTGAGTGTGGTAGTATTAGAGAGGAGAAAATTGAAAATATCAATACTCACTTTCATTCCAAACAATTCGTTATTTATAAATTTGTTGAATGTAAAGTAACTCATTTGTTATAACTTATTATACAAGAAATAAATCCAACTTTTGGATTCAGTATCACTTCATTCTAAGATGTTACTGCCATCTCACAAGCAATTTTCGTGAAAGAAGGTTCTACTTTTTTATATTCCAAATAAATTGTCCCTTGTAAAAGTCAAAGTACGGTATCGTCCGCAAGTCCTAGCGATTGGACAAATTCTTGAACTTTTCTCCATTCGTTTTCCTTTTCTGTATTTCCATATTTGTTTCCACTGAACTTCATGAAAAGAATTTATCTCCGTTCCTTTATTTTTTCAAAAGGAGCAAGTTTCTTGTCATTTTTAAAATTTCTTCTTCTCATATTACTGGAGTGAGTAAATCTGCAGAAGTCACTGATAGTCCGGTCTATTTAGACATTCGAAGTTACATAAAGTCCCAACAAGCTGAATTTCTGTGAAGTTGTTCAAAACATAATTATAAACAATGTCTAAAAGTTGCTCATCATTCCCCTGTGAGGAAAAAATTTTATTCGAGGTCAAATGTCAAAAAAATGAGTTTTTCGCGATTTTCAGCAAAACGGTGAGTTTTATCATAAAAGTACCTCAGACAAAAATTGTAGATCATAAAATTATCTATATAAAATGTATGGATACTTTTTTCTTACGAGCCACCGTTTCTGAGATATAACGATTCAAAAGGTTATAAAAATCGTTATCGTCATAATATGCACACGTTTCCACGCCACCTATGAGGTAGTGTACTTAGCGCGTAGTTATAACTTTTTGAATCGTTATATCTCAGAAACGGTGGCTCGTATAAAAAAAAGTATTGATACATTTTTTATAGATAATTTTATGATCTACAATTTTTGTCTGAGATACTTTTATGATAAAACTTACCGTTTTGCTGAAAATCGCGAAAAACTCATTTTTTTGACATTTGACTTCGAATAAAATTTTTTCCTCACAGGGAAATGATGAGGAGCTTTTAGACATTGTTTATAATTATGTTTTGAACAACTTCACAGAAATTCAGCTTGTTGGGACTTTATGTAACTTCACTCTCATTTTTTGGTCTAAATAGACCGGACTACTGAATGTCAAGTCAACGAATTTTTCTGAAAAGTCTAGAGAATTTATTCCATGGTAACTGTCATTGTGATTTAAAATGATGAACGCAAAGTGAGAAGTGAAAAGTCGAAATCGCAAAGTGTTAATGGAATTGTTGTGCAACAGAAATAATTTTAACATTGCAAATTGGACAGAATGCAAAGTTGCACAGTATTTTGGTGCAGTAAATCCCTGATGGGAAAATAAAAACTGCAAATCTCAATTGACTCCAAACATCGAACGCCACGTACAATTCCAACACTTGAATTTCAAAAATTAACGATGAAACAACGAAAGCGGAATTGAATAACGAACTCATAAGCTTAAAACCAGTTCTTTAACAATATTATTGTACATTCATTAACGCTGAAATCAAGACGTATGTTGAATAATTATGCGGAGCTTTATTAGATTTTCAAGTGCCGGAATACGTTGCTTTGTTCCATTCAAGTTTATTAAGTTGTAACCCCAGAACCCGGATGTTTAGCCGTGCTTCTATGAAGCGTCAAGAAGAAATGCTGAACAACAATTGAATTCATAATAGTAGCTCGTTTCGGTGAATGCTTTTTGGACGGAACGCTTTGTGCATTTAAATTGTCGGTAATCACGGCTAACGTAAAGGAGAAAAAGGAATAATCCTGCTTGTTTAAGTTATCTAAGCTGGCTGGCAACGGGAATTTCAACCTTTGCTACCTTGAAAACATATGTTTGCGGTTGATGCGTGCATTGACGGTTTGTGTAGTGTGGAAATATATGATTCGGCTGAAGTCTGCTAAAATAGTTTTCTGTGTACTGTCACGAATGAATTCAATGTTTTATGGCATTATTATTGTTCAAACTGGGGTAGTAATGGCTAGATCACGCTAGTTAAAATATTCACCAAGAACTTATTCCTTTCTTCCTACTGTACGGTGAACCATTGACCAAATGTGTAGTTTGAATTACGTCTTAATTAACTTGTAATTTGTGGTTGCTTTATTGCACTGTTCGCAACCTTAATATTTAAATAAATAAATAAATATGAACCAGAGCATCCATAGATAAGTTTTATATTGGTTGATTTAAATCGATTAATATTATTCTTTGCTTTCATTGTTTATGTTTACATTTCATTTCCCTCAGTTTAACGTTCATAAAATTGATAAAATATGACCCATTCCGTAAAGCTCTTTTTGAGTTTGGTTTCTTTTCATGAATTGATCTTCTGACGAAATGGACGAATGCTTTGTAAAACCGATCTATCAAATTTTGATATCCTGAATTCAACTTTTCTTTTCAAATCTCAGACCTACCCCTACATCAAATTGTTTGGTGGTTGCTTTCTTCTCAGTTAATTGAGCATTATACTCTAGATACTCGTAAGGCGTTTTCGGATACTTACGCGGGTCGATCCCTAACCTTCGCGTTCGTTTACCAAACCCGAACATTAAACCCGTGTTCGGAAGATACTGTGCTATTAACTCGATCACTGACTCAGGTTGATCTATCGTAATTCTACACAAAAGCAGGGTCGTAGAGTCACCGCATGCGCCCTACAGTTTAATTTTGTATTTGAAAAAGGCGGAATTAAATCTACTACTCTTTTTTCAGTAATTCAATAGATTCTGTTGCTAAAAATTATGGAAAGAGAAAAGAATTTGGCTCAGTGTAAAATGTATCGTTCCATGGGCCGAGAAAATAAAGCGAAACAACTTCTTCCTAACTTTGTAAGCAGATCTTTCTGCGTTAAAGCTAAAGCCTTCTTAACTTCTTTAACATAGTTACTCAAAGATAACATTGAACATGCGAGGGCACACCAGAAATTATAAGAAATATTTTGCAGAAGTCAACAAATCTAGAGACAGTCAGTAACTAAACTGGAACTGAAAAAGGAATTCTCTACTTCTTTAACATAAGTACTCAAAAATAGCATTCAACATGAATGGGCACACCAGAAATCATAAGAAATATTTTACAAAAGCCAATACATGCAAGCAAAGCTAGTTACAATCCGAAAAGAAACTGGGACTGAAAAAATAAATCCATAAAATATTTCGTTATGTTATTTATCCGACTGTCACTTCAAATCCTAAATCTGATGTGTTCGTAAAATTAGAACCCTGGTTCTTGATCCGAGTAGATCCGTCACGTGACCCATTTTATTGTTGAGTAAGTTTCCGAAAATGCCTATATTTCTGAAAAAAATCGGCTCGGCAAGATTTCACACAAGATTTCTTCCTCAATCCCAGTCGAACCAAAGTAAAATCATCTGACTTCACGGGCAAGATGAAGAGTAAAATAGAACAAACTATGCCTACCTAAAGTATTTAGTAAACGTATGTTGACCTCTGCAATAATATTTTTAGAATACCAAGAATAGACGTTTACGTCCGCGGAGTTCAAGAGTAGTTTGTAAATATGATATAAAATGTCCAATGCAATTATTCCTCGATCAGGATGATTGAAGGAGTGGTATCATAAATCACATTTAAATACAGCGGAAATTTAAATCAGGGTTAACGAGGTGAATGATAAGAGGAGCTGTTACTGTCGGTAATGACCGGCTGTCGGAAAGCTTCCGATGGATGGTGTAGTTTATTGCTTGTCTTAATAGGCTCATTTTCCTTTCGATAGTTGTTACATTTTAATTGTTCTTTGGGTACGCTAGGTGTAGGGGGATTTCATATTCCTGAAAGGTTAGTTTTCTTAGATTTTGAATGTAAATTGTAAGTTCTTATATGACCGTTGATATTCCTTTTTCCTAGCATTCTATTCGCCTGAATAACTTCTGACTCGGAAATCACTTTGGTTGGAAGTGAAGTGATTTTGAGAATTAGAACATGAACGAGAATTCACTTTCTTTTATGCTTAGAAGTGAATTGTGAAATTCTACCAAAATGCTAGGTTATGTTATCGTTGTGATGACCTGAAGTGATTATAGAAATTGTTCCAATCTAAAAGAAAAAAGGTTTATTTCGATTTCGATTACAAGTTCCATAGAGAAATGTTGAATGGCATGGTTGTGGGTATCGAAAGGACCAACAACTTCTGTAGGTACTTTCACTTTTTTCACAGAATCACAAAATGCATGGGAAAAATTCGAAATTTTTGATTCAATATTTCTTCTTCACGAAAAAAATTTTCAAGGAATTAGATGGAAACTTTTTTTCATGTTCTAAACATACTGCAATATTTTTCATTCAAATTATTCATTTTTTCACGATTTCAACAAGGCACCCTTTTTTCCAATCTGAAATATTCACGTAGAAAAATGAGCGTCGTCTTCAAAGAGTTTGTGAAATTTTTTCCCTACAATCACTTTTTCTTCTGTCAGTATAGAAAAATAATCATGTGTGAATGTTTTCAGAAAATGCAAAGAACTCTACTGCAGCTGTGAAACTAAATGTAGGATATTTTACTGCCACCGAAAACATAGTTCAAAATGAACCAATATCGGCTTAAAATGTTGTTATTCTGAAAAAAGTGGAAGGAACAATTTTTGCTGAGGAGGTTAGATTCCTGGGAAAAACGTAGTTTTAGCATAGTAACGCACAAAAGACCTTATTGGTCGCAGTGCAGAAAGGTAATCAATGTGCCGATCGACCACTATCTAATCTAATCTAATCTAAATTTCAGCAGATATTGGTAGATTTTGAAATATGTTTTCAACAGCCAACTTCCAGAACGTTATATCCAGTTTTACAGCTGCAGTTCTTCGTATGTTCTGAGAACATACATGTATAATTGTATATATTATTTTTATTTTATGATACAAAACAAATTTTAACAAACAAGAATTATTTCATTTTTCACAGTTGCATTCCCTCTGTGATTTCCTTCGTGGATTAAGGTAAACAAACATCTGGGGCAAATAAAAGAATCCCTACCAATAATAAATTTCCTGATTCAGAGGGTACAATTCAAAATTCTGAAACTTTTTGCATGTTTGTCCTTTTGGGAACAATATGCCATAGTTGTGTGCAAATTTTGTATGTTTCTGAGTTTATGTCAGCAATTTCTGTTAAAATTTTTGTCTGTCTATTTACCTGACTAAAATTCGATTAATATTCAAAGATAAGGTCAACATTTCCACTGAATGTATTCTCCACTAGAAATGACACAACTAAAGAAAGATTGTTCGAAGATTGGTAGAAAAAGGTCCTGTGACTTATGCACACAAAATGGATTCATATTGTTACAAACATGGAATCAATATTATGACATAAATTTTCCCAGGACATACTTTCATTTCGTATCTATCTATATCGGTATTATTTGTTATGCCTTTGTTCTTATTGGTGCTATTTGTCATGTAATTAAACAATGGATTGATTTTTGCGAAACGGTAATGAACCAAAAAGCATTTCTTATTTCGGAATGTCCGTATCAGTATAAGGTACTTGAGAATTTGACGCTAATGAAATGTATTATCTGCGAAACAATAGCGGTTGACGTCTAAAAAATAGAGTTAAATTACGCCTTCAAGAAAGGTGTCCTTCCTAGGAAGCTAGGTGTTTTCTTGAGAGTCGCTGTAGTAGAAATTCTTCAGCCTAATTTGGTAATAAATTCTGAAAAATACTTCATTTCTCTTGATAAATTCAAACGAGTGTTATATTGAGAATTATGTGAAAATAAATAATTCGAAAACTTTAAACACATTTGGATCACCAATGGTTCAAACAAAGATTCTCTCACTTCGAGGCTATCAAAATATTTAGAAACTTTGGCCAATTTTGCTTAGATGTTGTTGCTGTATAAAATTACCTTAGGTCTCCAATGGCATTTAAAGTTACCTTAAATGAGCATGAAGCAATAAATGCTAGCTTAATTCGTCGAAATTTTTCATATACAGTGGAACTTCTCCATAACGAAAGCGCTAAATCCGCAAAAAAATTCGTTATACAGAAAATTTGTTTGTATAGTCGGCAATGTAGCGGTCGACTTCACTGATGAATTTAAGTTTATCATTCAAACTTAATCACTTGCTCTCAGACATTATTGCACAAATTTTCACATTAGCGTAACGGTTAGATTGAAACCAAACAGCCAGGGGTGTATTTAAAACTGTTTCAGAAGGATCTCTGTCTGCCGTAATGATTTAGTTTAAGATCGGGATTTATCACGTACGTCCGGAAAAATTTCGGAGAAAACGCACCCTTATACCTTCTTACCAATGCCCATTTAAAGAGTAATGTTCTTTGAATAATTCGTTATAGAGAGAATTTACTTCGTTTAACAGGGTGTTTTCAACATGGAATTTTTTACACCCAGATTTTATAATCGTTCTCCATCAAAAAGTGTAAACGTCATATGATTGCATATTCTCTCTTCACAGCTACACTTGTAACTTCGAGAAAGTCCTCACCAATTACAAATAGTACAAAAAAACCTCGTTATAAATGACATAACACATAACCGACGTCGATCTGTAACGATGCGTTCACGCTTCGTTTATGTCAAAAGTATGCGAACCATACGGGACAAAAATGAAAAACGTCTTCGTGTACACTCGGTACAATATTTCATTTCATTGATATAATGATGGGTTACACCATGACACGTATTCTGTGATGATTACAAACAGGAAACAAATTGCTATGCACGAAAGTCATCATTATGATCATAATACTCAAGTGAGCCAATTTTAAACTGAATCTGAGCTGGTGAATATTCACAAATGAATCTTTTTTGTTGCTTTAAGTGATTTTTTTTCAATCATTCGAACGAATTCGTTAGTTGTGAACTTTCACTCTGCGTGTTTAATTGTGTAAGTGTTTCCTGCACTTTCTTTCGGTACGAAAAATTATTATTGATAATTTCAATTTGTTGCGAAAAAAGTAATGATGTTCCTGGTTACGTCGGATGTGACCGATCTTGAAGGACGTTGAGAATATCGGTCAATGTAAATGGTGAAGATTTCAAAATTGGTTCCGTGTAAAGTCTGAATCTTATAGAAATACAAATCGTCGAAAGTCTTGGCATCTCTGGGTTTTTCAGAAAAAAAAATCTTATTCGAGATATGCGATGAATTTATCTTTATTTCAACTGCAATATATTTGATAAAAAATATTTGTTCGTTACTTTTTGTCTTATGCGTACAAAAGAGAAAAAATGGAAAATTTTAAAATTTATAGATTATTTATTTTTGACCAATTATAGTTATTGCACTACATAATCTAAATTGAATGGTCCGTATAACCACCTCATCTTTCAATTAACCTCCCAATACTATACTAGGCATCCCACGATTCAAGTCAATTATGAAATTATCAGGCCTATTGTTCTATTCGTTATGAAGAGTTCAACTGAATTGCTGAAAAATTCAAAGTAATATAATAAATGCCTTGCGTGTCCCACTAAACTTTTTCCAATGGATTATTACAAATTTGAAAATTTCATGTTTTGCATTTCGTTCGAGGGACCTTTATTTCAGTAAAACAAAAATTGAAAGTCACTCCCGGTTTATAAAAACCTTCTAGGTTTTCACTCTTAATCTCTGAAACAGAAATAATCAAAAAATTCAATTAAAATGAAATGCTCCTGCGATAATCTACTCACTATATTGTCAAGCAGCAAATTGGTTTTGAAAAATTTTTTTCCTAACAGTAAAACAAAAACAGGATAATACCTAACGTTTCGTTGTCTATATCAGACACACTCTTCAGACAAACTTGTAAAATCTTCGGAATTGTGACATATGTCAATTAGACTGCAAATGAAAAACACACAATTCCGGAGATTTTACAATATGGTCTGAAAAAGGTGCCCGATATAGAAACCGAACCGTTACATTATCCTTTTCATTTATTCTATCTATTCTTTTTCAGTTTCACTGTTGAGTAACAATTTTTTCGAAACCAGTTTGCTCCTGACAAATAAGTGCAGAGATTTTCGAAGGATCACTTCATCTTTGATCTTTTTAATTATTTCTGCTTCAGAGACTGGAAGTGAAAACCTTAGAAGTTCTTTCAGAAATGCAGAATCCTCCCAGATTATATTTCAATCGCTATCACTTCCGGTTTGACCGGAGGTTTGTGTTTTTTAGTTTCGATTTCATGGAGAAACCGTCAATAAAAATTTCAAACTGAAAGATTTGCAGTAGGCTACGATATTTTGTCTTATCTTGATTTTGACTGATTGAACAATCAATAATCTAGGAAATATGTGAATACATTATTTTTTGCAACATCTACAGTTCTCAAAAGTTGTGTGAGTGTAACAGTGGGTTTCATAAAGCTTGATTGGACAATCAAATCGTTGATTTTGAATTAAGTCGATGGTTTACGTCAAAAATGAACTGGAAATTGCACAGAAATGATGACATTTCAATAATCAAGGTGATCGGAATTTTATGAAACCCGCCTTTAGAGTAGGTAACAAACATGTTTTAACGAACAACTGTGAAAATTACATTTCAATTGACGTTTTCTCCAACGAACAAAAAGTAAATTAATTTTGGGAAGAAATCAAAAATTGTGAAAAATATAACAGGTGCGCTGTGGAATGAAAAATTAGTGACACTTCCGGTTCAACCATAAGTGACTTTCAATTTTATTTTTTGTCAGACGAGGCTACTTGAACGAATTGCAGAACATAAAATTTTCAAATTTGTATCTTTCGAAATGGCTGAGATAATCTGCTGAAACAGACCTAGTGGGACACCCGGTATAAAGTTGTAAACATAAGTTCCACTCTACTGAAACATATAAACATAGAAATCAAAAATTATGTCAAATGTATGTCTTTTGTAACATAACAATGTATTCCAATCAAGAGTTTATACTCAATTCATATTGCGGAAGGAAAACAATCTTGTAATCAACTCGTTTAGTAATCTAGCGATGATGGTCTCGAACTATCATAACAGTGATAATAAATACTGACAATTGATCGCTATCATAAATAAACTAGTCAATTAAATATCTAGTAATCTCACACATTTTCGGTATACAGTTTGAGCATGAAAGGTCAACTGATTTTATAATCATGAACAGATTCCACCTGTATAAAGCCCATATAACTGGCCGCACTAACCTCAGGGAAATATTTGTCTTTTCTTCGCAGCTTTAATGAGAACACTTATTATGTTAATAGGACAATATTTCCATCGGAATTCGCTATTGGTGTGGTATTCATTTTTGCTGTCGCCAAAGAATGCAAGAGGCTTTATGCGAAACAAAGTTTCTTGTGGCGACAAGCAATCTGCGAGTTATGTGAAAAATCGGCAATAATTCAATTATTCTATTGTCGGTACCTATACGGGTAAGGTGCAAACTTGTTGACCTAGTATGTGTGGCTCATAGTTCAAGAAATTTTTCACAAGCGTTCAACTATGTTTTCCACGAAGTATTTAGTTTATGCATATTGCATATGTATGTTATTGTGCAACCTTTGTTTAGTATTAATGTCATTTTTGTCAGAACAGAGTGCTGTCTGCAGATTTTGTATATAAAATATGATAATTATCCCAGACTGCAATACTATTTCAGTTATATCAGACGGTTCAGTTCAGATCTTCGTTACAATTTTGGTAGTGGGAATATGTCAGGAATCAATTTTTTTTCATTCATATACGATGAACACCCTTAGTAAATAATGTTAATGTTGATATTCAATAATATAGTATTCAGAAACTAATTGTTCTTCTCATATAATATAAGGTTAACAGAAAAGCTCAGATGGAACGTAAATTTAATTCGATAAATGACCTCCACATCAAGTTTTTTCCTCACATGTCATTATTTCTATAGAGGGTTATTTTCAACTTGTCTGATTCAAATTTTTTATGGACTCTTAGGAAAATTTTACTTCAGGACCGTGGCGAACACACTTGCCTATAAAACCTTGAGTATGTCCTAACTTTTGTTTCTATCATATTGTCTATTGCATATCATTATAAATTTGACAGATGATATAACTTCAAATAATTATAAATTTGATTTGATTCATTTCGAAATATTCCAGGAATAAGGTGAAAACAAAAATTATCGAAATCATTTCACTAGGTCGATATTATCAACTTATGAGTATCTACATATATTGTTTTTTCGCCAAGCATAAAAATATTCAGTAGTTGAAATTTTCTTGATTTCTAGATTATTTTAAGTTACTGTTATATTTATCCCATTGCTCAATTATTTTATTTAAAACATCGCTTCTTCAATTTTCTGATATATATTTTTTCTTTTCAGGTAAACACACTCCTCTGATCTCAACAGAAAAAGGCGCCTTTGGAGTGAAACATTTTCAACACCATCTGAATATCTACAGGAAATGTATCGATTCGTGCAATAACCTCGCTGAATTCTACTTGGCTTCATGAAATTGTTTTTTGAAAAACCTTCTGCTAGAGATATCCAATGTATCTGATTTATGTCAGATTCATTATTCAGTTCTTCAACTGTTTTTTTTATTTATCAGATCAAAAGGTATTCGAATATGTTTCAATCCTCAGGTAATTTCTAAGAATTATGCAAGAGAGGCTTGTCTGCTACATTTAAAATGTAAGTGATATCCATTTATTTAACATATTGGTATACGCTTTCGCATTTTTCGATAGAAATAAAATCGTTATGAGACGACTGAATATATCCAAAAAATACAGGGTCTCTATAAATTATTGTAACAGCCCAGTTGGCTTTGGATCATTTATAAAGACCCTGTATTATGTCGCCGGGAATAATTAGATCTAGGGATTTATTCTCCGACATTTGTAATGAAGACACCAACGTATTGAGAAAATAGGTCTTCTGTCTGGTTAACAATAGTCACATATTGGTTCAGAAGTTCTATTTTCATTACGTGCCCTGCTGCCAAATAACTATTTAACGTCCTCTTTTATTTTAAAATGAAATGCACTTTCTGTGTATGAATCCTGAGAATTGATTGTGAATATTCTTCTTTTATGTGATTACTTGACCTTTTGAATTCATTTACATGTAAGTGGTAGGTTGTTTCTAGAAAAATTCTAAAATTTTTGACTATTGAAATATTCACAGGAGGACAATTTTTCCTTGGAAGTGTTGCGTAAGCAGGAAAATAATCAATGCATAAATGTAAGAGAGATCGCCACTCGTTCAATGTTTTTCAGGGAGTCAGTATGAATACAACGAAACCAAAATTCAATGGATATCTGCTGAATCTCAAAACTCAAACAGTTTCAATTTTTTTCGAAATGTTCAACAAATCTTAAAAATGTGAAAAAACGTAGGGTATAAAGAAGCAGAAATAGTTATTTAATTAACTAGGTTATGAAAGATAGCGACTTATGTTCAAGATATTTTAACGCTTGAGCAGAGCGAACGCGTTAATAGTTGGTGACCATTAGTCGCCAGATTAATAACCGAGTTGATTACAAGATTTTTCCTAAGATCTCAATATGAGTTTTGTATGAATTCTTGATTCAAATTCATTTCCATTTTGCACAAGACACACATTTGACATGATAAAGTTTCGATGTATCTATGTTCCAGTAGAGTTTCGACATTTCTCGTAGTTGTTCTGAATACTTCGTGTACTGTTGCCATGAGGATTGCACATTAAAATAGCAAAAAATGAGCATTAAAATGGATTAATAATAGCAGGTCTAAGTAATAATAATATAATAATGTTCTATTTTGTACACATTAAAATCACCTTTTATTTCGAGGTCGGCGGAAAGGACATTTCAATGGCGGTGGGCACTTTTGTTGAACACCGAAAAACAAATGGCTATAGGTAATTCAATTTTTTTTCTTATAATCCTTTTTTCATCTGAATTTCTTGAAAAAATAATACGTTTATCACTTTGATAGCGAAGAATCGAGAAAAACAATGTTCCTTCGAGAATTTTGGATTTCGCTTTGAAAAAAATCAAAAGGTTTTTTTACAAAAATTCTCAAAAAGGATCAAGATAAACAACCAAAAAGTTTGTTGAATTTTTTCCATTCAATGCCTTGTCGATTTCTATTACTTACCAGATTCACCATTGAAACCTGGCATACTCTTTCCATAATTAATCCATCTTTAACATAATAATTCTGGTGCATTTTCCGCTGATTTCTCCTCTATAATAAATCACTAAACCACTCCGTTGGCGCGGATAAACCTGAGAACTTTTCTTGCGTTTACTCAATAATGTATGGTCGACGCAAGAATATCCATCATTGCTTAATGATAACGCTGTTAGTATTCATTAGAGTTTATTAAACATAGCTTCCTACTTAATCTTCGGCGACTTCAACATTACGGTGAAAGATAGTGATCTAATGGGAAAATTGATCGGATGGTATAGCATGATATAATTTATCTTTGTTTGAAAAATATATGCACTACCTTCAGGTGCGTGGAAGAAGGAATAGTAACAATAATGTTGGTATTTCTTTTTGAAAAATTTTACCTATCTCAGGCGAATTTTGACGGAACATTTGGAAGGATTTTCTGTTAGGTATGCAACCCAGAATACTTACAGAAGATTAATTATTAGGGAGTTCAGAAAAATATGAATCAAACCATTTATCAATATCGATTGAAATATATTCTGGGAGGATTCGGCATTTCTGACAAATTTTAAAGGTTTTCACTCCGAGTCTCTGAAACAGAAATAATTTAAAAAATTTTGATCAAGATGAAGTGCTCCTGCGAGAATCTTTGCACTTATTTGTCAGGAGCAAATTGGTCTTGAAAAAATTGTTGCCTAACAGTAAAACTGAAAAAGGAAATAAATTAAAAGGACAATGTACCGTTTCGGTGTTTATATCAGACACCTTTTTCAGAAAAACTTCAACTTCAGAATTGTGTATTTTTTCATTTGCAGTCTAATTGACATTTAAAGTGGTCAATACATAGATATGTTGGTTTATTTAATTTTGAAATTTCCTGATGTCATTTCTTTCTTCAATTAAACAATCCAAATACGATCTATTCCAACAGAACAATTGGCCAAATTATCTACTTCATCTAACAAAATACATGTGGATTCTTTCAGGTTCCGTCATTAGGGTCTCTGTGTTATTTGAGTTCATCATATGATCTCCTCTATTTGAACATACATGATCAGCGATTTGTGATCTTTCAATATCTTCATTTTTGATGTTGTTCTTGATGTCTCTCCTGTATAAGATTTTCCACATATACAGCGAATATTGTAAACACAATTTTTTGATTTTTGTGTCTTATTCGTTATTTTCGTTCTGGTTAGAATTGATGTCAAATCATTTTCTGTTTTGAGAACAGTTCTCATGTTGAATTTCTTATTTTGATTAGATATTTTTCGTTCTAAATTTGAAATTGTTTTTTCTATAAAGTTTTGATTTAATTTATCAATACTTCTAAGGAAATTATCGAAAATTTCCACGGTATTGTATTGATCAAAAATAAAATTGCGTGAGATAGTAGAGGCCGTAGGCATATCGACTACTAGTATAATTCAATTAACTCTCGAAGATATTTCGATTCGAACTAACCCAATACCAATTTCTAATAACACTGGTCATATTTCCCCATCTCATTTGTTTTATAATGTTGGCAGTACACATCAAACGAATACCGAAACCCCTATTTTTAATCGAGTACATAGAATACTATAATATTCTTCTTCTATATGGGAAAACCGGTATAGAACCGAGAAGCAACTAGACAGTTTTTCCGTAACGCAGGACGTTTATGGTCGAATGTCTACTGGTCTTAAGACAGCAGTTCTGCAAAAGCAATGAATGTTTGTAGACGCCATCCTTACTCCTTCGTTAGACTTCAATCCTTATAGAGCATAAAAATGTCGACTTACACTGGCTGCATACCAATTTTACGATTATTACTACAGCACAATGTTGATTATTTGAGTTAACGGTGAAAAAACTTTGATTCACTGTGACTTCGCGGTCATAATTTTTCTCCGTAAGTGAAAACGAAGAACACGAAGTCGATCTGATAACTGCATTGAAAATGATTTGAAGCAAAGCTAATTCAAATTTTTTTTGTGTAGGATATTATCGGAACAAGGATATGATGAAAATTTAATATTAACATATTTAGTTAGTGATATTAGAGCAAGAGCCCGTGAACCCCAGACCTTCGTTATTTTATAAAAGCTGAAAACTTGTCTACGCATGCTCCCAACACAGGTAAGAACGATGGATCATTATGAAGTTTAGGTTACCCTGGCTTTGGCGGGTGAACGGTATTAAAGGGGTGTAAAATACTGATCTAATTTCGTCAAATTATAAAGTGTGATTTTTATATTACCTTCAGAATATCATTAAAAATCTCGTCATTAATTGCAAGACACTTACTATAGTGGCAACCCCTTGCCAGACACCCTTAATGTTCATTAAATTATATGTAATTCTACTTACGTTACAGTATAAAAGCTGATTTTTATATATACTACTTGGGTAATAATTAGATAATGTTTCCTCATTAGCCAGACATTTTTGATAGTGCCAACCCTTTGCCAGACAAGCTTGTAGTTTAGCTGCAAGTGCGAGCGCGAGCCAGTATATATGAGTGGGTGCGAGTGAGACGGCATGATTATAATGACTTATGCAAATGAATTTTTTCGTACAGATTTATATAACTAATCATTTATGTGAATCTCAAAAACATCTGAAGAAAAGACATTCGATGCTACAACTAAATTAAATTGTTAATAGAATAATTTAAAATTTTTAACAATTTTATTTAGTTGTAGCATCGAATGTCTTTTCTTCAGATGTTTTTGAGATTCACTTAAATGATTAAATCTGTACCAAAAAATTTATTTGCATTAGTCATTATAATCATGCTGTCTCACTCGCACCCACTCATATATACTGTCTCGCGCTCGCACCTGTAGCTTAACTACAAGGTTGTCTGGCAAAGGGTTCGCACTATCAAAATTGTCTGGCTAATGAGGAAACATTATCTATTTATTACCCAAGTATTATATATAAAAATCAGCTTTTATACTATAACGTAAGTAGAATTACATATAATTTAATGAACATTAAGGGTGTTTGGCAAGGGGTTGCCACTATAGTAAGTGTCTGGCAATTGATGACGTGATTTTTAATGATATTCTGAAGATAATATCGAAAAATCACACTTTATAATTTGACGAAATTAGATCAGTATTTTTCACCCCTTTAATACCGTTTAGCTGCCAAAGCCAGGGCAACCCAAACTTCATAATGGTCCATCGTTCTTACCTGTGTTGGAAGCATGCGCAAACAAGTTTTCAGCTTTTATAAAATAACGAAGGTCTGGGGTTCACGGGCTCTTAGACTATATTACTTGATAGCTGTATAGTATAGGTAGGTGAAATCATCACGAAGTTTTTGAGTTAGTCAAGAAGTGCTTCTCCAGAGAGTTATTTTGTTACTCAACTCCCATTGCTGGACCGCTGCCTTATATTGGTCTTTTCCAAGCCCACAGAAAGGCTGAGGTTTAGCAGGTATTCACCTTGATGCACTTTCTGCAAGTTCATTGGTTTTTCCATTTGCTTCAACACAACAATGCTCTTTCATGTCAGCAGAGTGATTCCAGGGTTCTCAGCGTGGCTTGGCTATTCGTGGTGATGTAGATATGACCCCATTTGAGGTTCATTTTGAGACACTCCTGAGCACTTATGTAGATATCCATTATCTCTATCTGTGAATTAGAGGACCTCTCAGAGTAAAAAGTAAACCTTCACTCATTTGTTATACAGCCAAGTAGAATCTGTTTATTTACGCGAACAACATTCCGCCGTTGCGAACTCGTGCCGTATCTTCATTCCGTATTGGGATTATGGGTCTACCGCTCCCCTACTAACGGCTTTCGTCTATTACAGACAATTCTGACAGTTTGGCAACATCGTCTGTTAGGGTACGTTCAGATGATGAGCGCTCAACGCGCGTTTACAACTACATGTATTTTGAACGCCCATCATCTGAACGTAGCCTTAGTGTTTTGTTTCGCGATACGATTGTGTTTACATTTTCATTTCGATTTGACGTTCATAAACAGAATTATTTTAGTGATTTGGTGGCAGTTAATTGTTGCTTAAGAGTATTTTGGTAATTATAGCTAGGGCAAAATTACGAAAATGTTGAATTATATTCAGGAATTGTTAAAGGAAGAATCCAACTCATTGTTTACTTCACTCCAGTGCTGCAGTGAAATGCTTTCCATCTCACTCTTATGCTAGGTTATCCTATCTGGAGGTAGGGTCAAGAAGAAATAAACACATAGTGATTGTTCAGTGAGTCAAAGGTGATTGGTCGAAACATAATCCTTAACTTCGAATGAAATATGAATAAGATTCGTTTTTGTTTATGCAATTAAATTATCATCATGTAGGTGAAAGCGGCTGAAATTCATTTTGAATAAAATCTATACCGGGTATCCCACTCATTCTGTTCCAATGGATTATCTCAGCCATTTCTAAAAATTCAAATTTGAACATTTCATGTACTACAGTTTGTTCAAGGAACCCTCATCTGAGAAAAATGAAAATTTGAAGTCACTTCCGGTTTCACCTTGCACACCTTGTATACTTTTTAGAATTTTTGATGTCCACTCAAAATTATCTCTTCAACAATGTATCACACTTTGTATTTCACTTTTGATTAGATGTAGAAAACGTCAATTGATATTTGATTTTCACGTTTGCTCGTTATTTCATGTTAGTTACTCTGATACTCACATAACTATTGCGAACTGAAAAAATTGCAGAAAATTATGTATTCACATTTTTGCTTGGATTATTAGATATTTTTGAAGTCGAAATCAAGATTACAGAAAATTTCCTAGCTTACTGCAATTCTTCCAGTTACAAATTTCAATTGACGTTCTCTCCAAAAAATCAAAAGTGAAACACAAAGTGTGATACATCGTTGAATAGTTGAGTTTGATTAGAAATCAAAAACTGCAAAAAATAAACCTGGTGCTAAATGAATTGAAATAATGAGTGTCACATACAGTCAAACCTGAATTGACTCTCAATTTTCAAATTTGTTTTTTTTTTGAATGGCTGAGATAATCCATTAAAACAGACTCAGTGGGACACCCGGTATATTGTGTTTCTAGCGGCCACAAAAAGTAATTAGTATCCACAATAGTACGACCACCTAAAAGTAGCCTTTTGTTGCACTCAAATTATTTGTGCTTTATATTATACCTTCACCCTTCAACTTTTGCTGAGCAAACTCACCACCAAGAGGAGTAATTTAACGGTTACTTTACATCGTTATAAAAATCACAGCTTTCTGATAATCATCGTACATACTTCCTTACTGATTTTTCGCTAGAAAGTCTGGACAAATCACTAAGATTTATCTCTACCTTCTCTAGCCTTGACTATCCAATGAATACATTAGTATTCAACATTGTGTACAGCTTCTTCACATGCGTAAACATGTACCTACCCGACATAAGGAATTAACTGACAATATTATTGGTTGCAAAAAGTTGGAAAACCATTTCTCTCTCTCTCTCTCTCTCTCTCTGAAATGGTCTATTGGGTAACGCAAGAGTTAATTAACATGGGAGGAGCTAATATTCCTATTTCATGGAGAGATTTACTTGGAGTGCTGGCTCATTTTTTTCGAAGGACGCCAGTTTTCTTATAATCCTTGATCCACCGAATAAAAAGGCTCCTAAGCTGATGAAAGCTTGGTGCTCTTCGTGGGAAATTTGTTATTAATCAACTTCCATTGCTGGATCGCTGCCTTATATTGATTATTTCCAAGCTAACAAAAATGTTCAGATCCAGCAGGTGTTATGATGCAGTTTTCGCAAGTTCATCGGCTTTTTTATTACCTTCACCACAACGATGCCCGGAAACCCATAGTCACTTTATTGCCTCTTGCCAGTTGCCCAGGTTGGCAAAGCTCCATGTCAGTGTGATTCCAGGGATCTCTGCGTGGCCTGGTTGTTCGTGTTGATGTAGACAAGCGCCCCCTTGAGATTCATTTCAAGACACTCCTGAGCGCATAAACGGACATACACTATCTCTGTCTGTAAAAAGAGGGTTTACTTCCCATCTTTTTTTTCTGGATGTAAAGTCAATAAAAAAATAGGGACCAGATGATTGTTCTGTGAGTCGAAAATGATTAGAAGGAACATGATAAACAGAATAAAATTTAAATAAGTATCGTTTTTTATGGAAACGAAATTATCATCCTGTAAGTGAACTCTGCTGAAATTTGTTTGAAAGAAAATTCATATGTTATGTTGCTAGTGGCCACAAAAAACGGTAATAAAAGTACATATCCACAAAAAAACGACAACCTAAAAGCAGCATTTTATTGCAATGTACTCAAATTAATTCTGTTTTTTATTATACCCTCAACCTTTTGCGAAACAAACTCACAACGAAGATGAGCAATTTAACGAATACTTTACATCGTAAAAAAATCACAGCTTTCTGATTATCATCGTACATACTTCCTTACTGCTTTTTCGCTAGAAAGTCGGGACAAATCACTAAGATTTATCTCTACCTTCTCTAGCCTTGACTATCCAATGAATACATTAGTATTCAACATTGTGTACAACTTCTTCACATGCGTAAACATGTACCTACCCGGCATAAGTAATTAACCGACAATATTGATGGTGGCAAAAAGTTGGAAAACCATTTCTCTCTATCTGAAATGGTCTATTGGGTAACACAAGAGTTAATTAACATGTGAGGAGCTAATACTCTGATTTCGTTTCAACGGATGATAATTAAGCTTAGCGCATGCATATTTATATAATCGCTTTTTTATTCATGAACGTCTGTACCAGTTTGTCTCCGGCTTTATGGAGAGATCTTGTAATTACGTGTTTGATGAAGTGAAATCCTCGATGCACTGGGGGCTAGGTGAAGATAATGTCTTCTGATACCGCACTAGGGAAGGACTATTTATGTTTAACGGAGACATTTCTACGAGAAGGAGGCAATCAATTTGATAATCCTCTTAGATATCGAAGATGAAATATTACTATATTAATTTATAGATTGTTGTATATAATGTTCTCTCACGATGCTTTGTAAATATCTCTTATTATGAAACTTCACAGATTATTTTGTTGCTAACTTCACCTAATCATCCTACAATATTATGTTTAAATTTTATTTGTTACGAGCAATCTGGAAAAAAGTGAAAAACTTCCCATGTTTTGAAGGTATCAAGGTAATCTTCATGAAGATTAAGGGTTTTCCAATAAGAGGTGTTATTTTGAATAGCCCGCTATTTCGGTAGATGTCACGTTTGAAGCTGTCGTTTTTGGACATTTGACAAGTAGAAACTACGCCATTAATAGATATGGAACGATACACGCTTCAAAAAAGCATTGAAATCATTAAAATTCACTATAAAATGGTGAAAATTTGGCAAAGACGGTTCATAAAATTAGAACATTTCTGGGTCGTCGTGAAGCACCTTGTCGAACCGCAATAAGGAAATTGGTGGAAAAATTTGAGCTGTTGGGACAAGTTGGTGTTGTGAAAAATAAAACACGTGCACGTCGCTCAAGAGCAGCCGAGAATATTGCTACTGTAGCCGCAAGTGTTTGTTCATTCCTCCATAATTAATGATTTTTTATGGCCAAAATTGGATAGTATTGATCTGGAAAACGTTCACTTACAACAAGATGGAGCTACGTGCCACACAAGCAACGAAACCATTGATCTTTTGCGGGAAAAGTTTTCGAAACGTGTTATCTCTCGAAGAGGTGATCACCATTGGCCACCGAGATATTGTGATTTAACACCTTGAGACTTCTTCCTTTAGAGCCCCTTGAAAAAAAAATCTAGGCCAATAGCGCAGTGTCTATAGAAGACCTCAAAGATGGAATTCGTGAGGCTTTCGTGGACATAGGACAGCCACTTTGCGATTTGGTTATGGAAAATTTCATTAAAAGGATATGGTCCTGTAAGCGTGGTCATGGTGGTCCTTTGCCTGATTTAATTGTCCATCATTAACAGCATAGATTGTTCTTTATAATGAAATAAACATCTCATCATTTATATTAAATAACACCTCCTTGTTGGTAAACCCTTTATAACTTTCGACACTTTTGAAGATGTTGGTCATTACTTTCATTCATTTTTTATTGAATCAGTTGTCAAACTTTTCATTTTATCCTTTTCGAGCTGAATCTTATAATTAAACTCATTTTGTTCAAAATAAACAGACGGTTAACTGATGGAATTTTCAATATTTGACAAAAAAAGCTGCTCCCATGAATTTTCAACGTTTCAGTTTTTCTTCTTTTGATATTGTGGAAGCTGTACCACATAATGTTGATTAAGCTTGATATATCAGTCCCTCCTTTGTTGATCTCATGTTTTATGTTCTCTGATTCGAACAGTTGAAGAGCGTTTTTTTCTTTCAACATAGGGTCTACCATACTCACAAAATATCTCACTTTTTCATCCAATTGATTTCCAGCATCATGTTTCATTTAGTTAGTTGTTAATCTATAAGAGTAGATTATGATGAAAATCAACTCATCTGAAAAGGCACATATAAAGTATCTCGTGAGTGCGGTAAGGCCTATATTAGAAAAAATAAAAACCATTTTAATGTTCGAATTATCCTATCCTTTATTCAAACATTTCATAATAGTACTCGCCTATTTTGTCAAACTTGGCAATAAATTCCTATACTTCCTAGATAACAATAAATTGGAATCATCCTAAAAACGATGAAACAGGTCGACTTAATCAGTTATTTACATGAATAACCCACAAAACGGCATACTCAGATTAATTAAATTCAAATTAAGATTGGTTAGATGCACTTTTAGGAACACATTCCGAAACCGAAAAGTTTCTCTAATATTCTGTTTTAATCATTGAGGTTTCCCACTGTGATTTCGATTATCTCTTGGCTGGTTTATAGCCACCGAGAGAACAGAATAGAAGATCGTTCGTATTAGATCCTTATTTGGATATAATTGACGCAAATTAGTAAATGCTCAGAATAGAAGAAAATGGTTTAACGTCTTCATAAACCGCGTGTCCCATAAATTACGGTTATTAGTGTATAAATCGAAGTAACTTCTGACAAGTGCATATTTTTCAACCGACCAATTACAATGAAGAACGATAGGTGATTCGATACAGAGAAATTTTTCCGAATATGGTGTTCATGGGAAATGAGAATAATGTTCGTGTGGTCTAGATTTACAAGATAGTTGATGGAAATTTCAAAGTTCTCAAGATTTAGACAAACTAATTGTAGATTTCACTTACTTGATCGACGGGTCATTTTTTTTGGGTTACAAGTCGATCAAAGATGAAAGAGACGTTGAAAAGAAGTGGTGAATATGAAGGAAATAACTTAAATAATATATTGATGAAGTCAAATCGTAAGATAGCAATCTACACTCACCGGCAAAATAATTGATCCACTCAAAAAATCGATGGAGTTTGTTAATTTATAAGTACCTATGCCATTTCCAGTCCGATGCGTTCAAATTTTTTTTCGATTGTAGATTTGTTCATTCTTAATCAATCACTAGTTTTGAATTTCAAGAAAACTCTGCGTACGTCATTTCATATAGGGTGAAACAAAATATGTATTTTTGCTCTCATTTCAGAATCACGCCTGGTGTTCCAGTTGTTCCACCGTATGATTTCTTATTTCATCATCAAGACACAAATTCTCTTGACAATTAATCCACAATTACGCTATGGAAATGATAGTACTTTCACAGATTTAGCCTTAAATCCGAAAGTTATGAAAATAAACTGAAAACATAAAATAAGAAAAGTTTTAGAGCAATATGTTGTTCAGTATGCACCGTTAATTGGAGAAGATTTCGTGCTAATGCTTCATAATGCTCGACCGCATGTGGCTAGGACTGCCAGAGATTATTTAGCAGAGGTTGATATCCGCAATTCAACTGGCCTGCTCTTAACTCAGATTTGAACCCCATTGGGCATGTTTAAATGCTCTTAGAAGGAAAAGTCGATCTCGCGTACCAACTCCTGAAAATTTGCAGCAGCTCAGTGATGCTCTAATTGATTCAAAATATCAATGAGGACATGTCGAGACAAATTGCACCTGTTATGGTGTTATATTTTCGACTTAGTTTTCAGTTTATTTTCATTAGGGCAGAATCTGTTGAAGTAATGTTGTAGCTTCAGCGAAATTTATTGTTTTACTGACAATCCTGTATCTTTAACAAAAATTGGTCCATTGTTAAAATTGAAGAATTAAAATGTCCAGAGAAGATGTATATTGATGATGAAATAAAAAATCACACGGAGGAACAACTGGAACACACCAGGAGTGGTTCTGATGATATGGTAAAAAATAGATTATGCTTCACCCTGTAGAAAATGACGTTAGGTAAGTTTTCGTGAAATTCAAAACTGGTGATTGATTGGCGATGAATATACCTACATAGTCCGGTCTATTTAGACATTCGAAGTTACATAAAGTCCTAACAAGCTGAATTTCTGTGAAGTTGTTCAAAACATAATTATAAACAATGTCTAAAAGTTCCCCATCATTTCCCTGTAAGGAAAAAATTTAATTCAAGGTCAAAGGTCAAAAAAATTAGTTTTTTCTGTGACGGGAAAAAAATATGACATTCAATATCTCTTGAAAGGTCGCAAAGTATGACTTTTTACGAAATTACTTTTTTCTCTGTCAAAAAAATTATTCTTTATGTAGCCGGGAAAAAAGTACTCACTTTTTTCCCGGGGAAAAAAGTAATTTTGTGGACAGTTATATTTCTTTCACTTTTAAATGGTCGTTTTTCCTGTCACAGAAAAAAATAGTGTATTATACACGGGAAAAATATTAGATTTTAGCTCTCGGCTTTTTGTCTCCCTCCGCTTTCGCGTCGGGAGACAACACAACCTCGAGCTAAAATCTACTACTTTTTTCCCTTGTATAATAAATAACTATTTTCATGATTTTCCGCGATACGGTAAGTTTTATCATGAAAGTACCCCAGACAAAAATTGTAGATCATAAAATTATCTATAATAAATGTATTCGTACTTTTTTTCTTACGAGCCACCGTTTCTGAGATATAACGATTCAAAAAGTTATAACTACGCGCTAAGTACACTACCTCGTAGGTGGCGTGGAAACGTGTGCATATTATGACGATAACGACTTTTATAACTTTTTGAATCGTTATATCTCAGAAACGGTGGCTCGTAAGAAAAAAATTACTGATACATTTTTCATAGATAATTTTATGATCTACAATTTTTGTCTGAGGTACTTCATGATAAAACTTACCGTTTTGCTGAAAATCGCGAAAAACTCATTTTTTGACCTTTGACCTTGAATTAAATTTTTTCCTTACAGGGGAATGATGGGGAACTTTTAGACATTGTTTATAATTATCTTTTGAACAACTTCACAGAAATTCAGCTTGTTGGGACTTTAAGTAACTTCACTCTCATTTTTTGGTCTAAATAGACAGGACTAACAGTTGAAAGAAAGATTCATACGAATCGGACTCGAAATAACATATTTATGAGTTAACAACTTCACCGATATTTGAGTGGATCGATTATTTTGCTGGTGAATCATTTTGTCTGTGTCAGAAATGGAAAAATGATACAAATTAATTGGGGAACCCTATCAAGAGGAAATCAAGACGATTCGATTCATTATTTCGAAAATATTTGCTGATCGCCTGGTACAATATTCTATATACACTCCTGGAAAAAATTAAAGGATCAAAAAAAAATTCCAAATTTTTCGGCAAGTTTCGACATGCCGTAACTTTGAGAGGAATGGTCGTACAAGGAATTTGAAAAAAGGAAATTGTAGCTCAAAGTGTCTAGTTTTTGGATTATAACTTCAAAAATGTTAAGTTTCAGTGGTTTTCGAGTAATGATAGAAAAATCAGCAACAGAAAAATTCTCAAAATTTTACCACTTTTTTTTTCTTGTCTACGAGCGTGGAAATTTTATTTTTGCATAATCGTTATAATGATTGGATACTTTGTTAATTCAGCTTTAATTTATTAAATTAATAAAAATTTTATTTGTTAGTTTATTTTATTTTTTTTTTCTTGAAATTTATGTACTATATGCAATTAAAATGTGGAAAAAGCTAGAGAAAATTCTTTTTTGCCTTTTTTGAAGATTATGAGCTTCTCAGAGCAAAAAACGTGATCCTTATTTTTTTCAAGAATTCAATCGAGTCAAACAAAAAAACGGCTCGCTGGATTGAGTTGACTCTTCGTAAGGATTTCATCAACATATTGAACTGTGAAAGTCACACTTAACATTATTGGTTTCTTCAACATTTTCGATCCAGCGGTAGATTTTCCAAGAAACCACCAAAAGCCCTTTTTTGTTAAATTTTTATACTGATGCGACATGAAGAAAAAAAAATTTATGAATAAGCAATGGTTGTTCATTAATCGGAGTTCATTTAAGGTCTTGAAACTCTCTTTCAATTTTCTGTGCGATCACTGGTTGCTGAGAAATCGATAATCAAAGACAAATGGATCCTTTTCCATTTGAAGACCGATATCTCGGCGAGAAGTGGACGTATTGAGGTCAATGAAAAAATAAATTGAAGCTGAATTAACAAAGTATCCCATCATTATAACGATCATGCAAAAATAAAATTTCCACGCTCGTAGACAGAAAAAAAATTTCGAGAATTTTTTTGTTGCTGATTTTTCTATCATTACTCGAAAACAACTGAAACTTAAAATTTTTGAAGTTCAAATCCAAAAACTAGACACCTGGAGCTACAATTTTTTTATTTTAAATTCCTTGTACGACCATTCCTCTCAAAGTTACGGCATGTTGAAAATGGCCGAAAAAATTGGAATTTTTTTTTTTGATCCTTTAATTTTTTCCAGTAGTGTATATCTTCTAGGGAATCTGGTGTAGTCGAGACATTAATAAATCTCATTTTCCTATGGTTTCAAGTGGTATAGACACAGAGAATACTAATTTCTAACCAACTATCAGATAAATGCAACATAAATTTCGAAGGTCAACCACCGATTAGTCCAGAGTAACTGAGATGCAGTAACATCTGATAAAACCATCCTCAATGAATGTTATTATACTGAACTCGAGTGCTGGGAATTATCAGAATTCTTCCGGTGCATTCGGAGGCTACAGAATGTTTGATAAATCAGCAGAAATTCCTTAAGAAATTTCTGAATGCCATGTAACCAAGTACACGACAAAAATTGTTTTGTGAATCATTATTGGGTATGAAGTGAATATACAGCGATCCATAAAATATATAGGTACAGAGGCGGCATGCGAAATGTGAACGTTTTTTTTACTATTGTAAATTGGGCTCCATTGATATTTTATGTCCATGTATATCTGTGATTATATCACGCAGTAATTGACAACCAACGTCAAAATAAATCCACAGAATATAAATATTGCATGCCAAAGCCTGACTTTAATCAACTTAAAAAATTTAAGAAAAGCCCTGAGTGGGAGCTTTTGAGCGCTCGTTCCTTGGTGGTGCTATAAGACTATCACCTCAAAATTTCATATGAGATTTGAGATTGATACCAAATATAAATGCAGAATCTCAGCCCAACCGGTATTATATTCTGTAAATTATTCAAAAATGAAATATTCAACAAATAAATAATTACAAGAATTAAATTACAGTAGAGACTCGATAATCCGGAGAACGATAATCCGGATATTTACTAGTCCGGATTGACGTCAAGGTTGTATTATGTCCTCATAATCCGGATTGCAAGACTCAATAATCCGAATTTCCGATCATTGCATACGTGGTTTACGGTTCTAACTTGTCGTAACTCAATTTCTATGACGACGATCGGGCGTTCTTTTGGTATATAATAGTGCACAATCGTATAAGACAAAAAAAGTCAGATAAAATAATTAATTAGTGAAATGGAATGGAACGTTTCTACCTCCAAAACATACAGCTTTGATACAGCATATGGATCATAATGATATTAAATTAACAAAACTGAAATACCGAAAAGGCCTTTAGCACATATTTTTTCGATCCTCGAAGACGGGGATAATGTTAGCAAATGCATTTAGAGCAAATATCAATTCGATGCAGTCTGTTTATTCCATAACTCATGGCAATTACTGATATTCAGCTCCTGAAAGATATACAGGAGAAAGCTATTGTTCAGCATTCTTTTTCCCTTACAGTAAAAAACGTAAAATATCTAATTATTCCAAATAATTTATTCGCTTTATGGTTTCGATAATAAAGCCTATATTTATTTAAACCGTTTTTTCACATTGCATCTTTACTAAATTGTAAGACGCGGTATTCCGGATTCCTCATAAATCCGGATCATCCCTTGCATTAATTGATCCGGATTATCGAGTCTCTACTGTATATGGTTCTGATGATGCGATCCCCTTGAAAATTCGCATGAATATTCAGTATAGTAGTTTTCATTCTCAAAATGAATTCCACTCGAATCGGATATTCTGTTATGGAAATATAAAGATTTTTCTTTCAATATTCCAATTGATTTTTCTCTGGTTCTGTTAACACTATGGTCACAAAATTCAGCATGAAGATTCTGTATATCAATCCTTATTCACAGAAAAAATTTCACTTGAAGCGGGTATGCTGTTATGGAAAGATTTGTCTTTTCAATATTCCAATTGAATTTTCTATGGTTTTTTAAAACTATGGCCAGGAAATTTTGGATGAACAAACAGAATATCCATTCACAAAAAAATTTAACTTGAGTCGGAAATCTTTTCATGGAAATAAGTTTATTTTTCAAAATTTCAATTTGAATTTTTATGGTTCTGTACATACTATGGCCAGATAATTTTGCATGAGGCTTGTTCTCAGCATATTGCATTTGCCGTAATATTTCATTCCGATTAGTTTCGTATTTTCTGAGATATTAGGTAAGAAATTTATATTTCAAACATGAATAAAATAAAAGCTATGGCCCTTAGGGTTTTCTTCAATTTTTAATGAGACTAATCGGTCAGATAGTCAAATTCTCCTTGATTCATTTCTTCAGATATAAAATTGATCGTTCATATAAAATTCTTGTGATAAAATTGCGAATTCAACACGAGGCCTGGACAGTGCAGCTAGAACAAAAAGCTTCAACCATGCACGTAATTGTTGTGCTGGCATTGCTCTATTGAATTCCTCAATTTGCGGCCGACTGTCGATAAATCAATAGAGACAACATCTCGAAGAATGCCTGGTACTCTGGTGAAATATACCAGACAAGAATGCGCCCAGACAGGTCTCCTCAGGTCCAATCGCCGGCGAGAATGTTCGCGAAGGGAGAGACGATGGCGATTACACGAGATTATATCGCGGATAAGTGACACATTCATGCATACATTCCTCTTATGTCTGTCCCAAAATTATACGCATCTTCCTTAGGTGCGGATTCTCACTTTTTTATGATGGTAAATTCTCTGCATTCGTAAGAAGAGTAGGAAAAAATAAGTGAGGAAGAAGAATACAATACGAGGATATAATATAGGTATAGAAATTAAGAAAATGATAAAATATTTTAGTTCATGTTCTCTTCTTATGGGATAGGTATACATTCACCGGCAAAATAATCGATCCACTCAAAAAATCGATCCATAATCCATAAATATAATAAATATGTTATTTCAGGTCCGATTGGATTGATTTTTTTTCAGTTGTAAGTATGTTCATCCTCCATCAATCTTCAGTTTTGAAATTCAAACTGAGGCTACAATAGTACTTCAACGAGTTCAACCTAAAAAAAATAAACTGAAAACTAAGTCAAAAATATAAAGTGTTATCCGCCCAGACTTGGATAACAGGTGCAGTTCGTCTCGGGTTAAGGTTTTGAATGAATTAGAGCATCACTCAGCTGTTGCAGGAGTGCGTACGCGAGATCGAATTTTCCTCCCAAGAGGTTCCAAACATGCCCAATTGGGTTCAAATCTGGGCTAAGAGCAGGTCAATTGAATTCTTGCATATTAACCTCTTCTAAATACTCCTTGGCAATCCTAGCCACAGGTATTTTAAAGCATTAGCACGAAATCGTCTCCAATGGTGCACACAGAACAACATGTCGCGCTAAAACTTTTCTTGTTTTATGTTCTTACTTAGTTTTCAGTTTATTTTCATAACGTTCGGATTTAAGGTTGAATCTGTGAAAGTGCTTTCATAGCCATAGTGAAATCGTGAAGTTTTATGTTGCTCTGAAAACAGTGTATCTTCAACAAAAACTGGGCTATTGTTACAAATGAAGAATCAAATTGTCGAGAGAAAATGTGTCTTGATGATGAAATAAGAAATCACACAGTGGAACAACTGGAACACACCAGGGGTGGTTCGTAAGTTAGGGTAAAAAACGATTTTGTTTCGCCCTCTATAAAACGACGTACGCCGAGTTTTATTGGAATTTAGAACTGATTAGTGATTTAGGATGAACATACCTACAATTGAAAAAAAATTAATCGAATCAGACTTTAAATAACATATTTATGATTAACAAACTTCATCGAATTTTTGAGTGGATCGATTATTTTTTCGTTGAGTGTAGTTACTACAGCGATCCCGCAACGTCTCTAGACCTCTACAAAAAAAAATTCTTTTTGCTTTGCGAATCAGACCTCCACAGCTTCTATTACGTCCTAGCTGGAAGGAAATTCACGACCTTTTAAACTTTTTTTCAGTTGAAGAAAGACATTATGGTCAAACGGAGCAAAATCTGGTGAATAAGAGCTATGTTCTAATTATTCTAATTAAATGGTTGCAATGACTCCAACCAATTTTAGACGACAATTACAAGATTAAGCAGTTTACTAATGAATATGTATGCACTTACCTCGACAGTTGAAGTCACCCCCAATCTGGTAGCAGAAGAGGCGTTGGGGATAGGCAAAAGACATGATTAACCTTTTCTGCAGGAGCTTTGTGGTTATCACTTGGTTCATTGAGTCTCACACTCACGCTTTCGAAATTGTCAAATTGGTTCTAACAGAAGAACAGGTGCAATTTCTTCTCAGAAGACTATAGATGATTTTTTTAAATTATCAAAAACTCAAGTTTGATCACTTTTAGAATGAGAGCGATATTTGGAAAAATGTATGAAAAATTTTGTTTACCGACCGGGTTCATTTCTCGGCTGTTGGTGGCACCAGCAATCGGGACAATTTACTCCAAGAGCTAGGGAACATTCACGACTAAACACTAACCCTAAATCAAGAATTTTCCGCATGGCAACTTGGGATTTGTGTACTGGGCGTTGTCCTGCAAAAACAATATAATATAGTGGATATGGATAGTTTTAGGCGTCTTTTCTCTTCAAGCGCAGGAGTTTATTGTTCTGAAAAGTAACAAAGCTAAAGTATGATAACCAAGAAAGGTCGTCATTTGTAGCCCTGCAGTCTGCAGAAAGTCTTCAACCTAACACTACTTTGAAAGTTGAATCAATTGTGCGGCGCTCAATCTACCTGGTTCAGGAATGTATTTTACTTACAATCATGAACCCACATGGAGCATTTGTATGACATTTCATCTCCAGAATGACAGTGTAACAATCCTCGAATATCCATTTGTGTTTGTCGGCACGGATCATCTCTTCACGCCCTGTACTTATTACGTCCAAAAAATTCTTACTCCGCAATTACTTATCATACGAAATTGGTACTCTTCATTTACATACGTTCTTTCATTGAATCATTTTCGACCACAAATAAATCAATGAAGGATAATCACGGCGCCCGTCCTCCTCAATTATGATAATGGAGTTGCTTTGGTCATCAATATTTGCATAAGGCTGGCTTTTTTTGGTTTTATGACGTATCGCGTATTGGTCGCTCAAGGCGCCAACTGCATATTCAGGTTCCGTTACGTCTAAAATATGCAGTTTTCTGATAACGGACTCCCCTCGTGGCCGTTATCAATTTTTTTTTGTGTCTGGAAGGTGGAGAGGCCACACCATTTGAATTCTTCTCTCTTATTGGTGATGGATCTCTTGGGGGAATATTGATGCAGTGTTTCTGGGAAGAAGGTGTAACATTTATTGATGTGGAAAATTTATTGAGATGTTATATGGGACGATCATCATTTTCTCTTCCACTGTTCGATGTTGATTTTAAAGAGTTTTCCAATAAGAGGTGTTTGAAAAGCCCGCCATTTCGGTAGATGTCACGTTTGGAGCTGTCATTTTTTGACATTCGACAAGTAGTAGAAACTACGCCATTAATAAAAATGGAGCGATACACGCTTCAAGAACGCATTGAAATTATTAAAATTAAAAAAAAAATTTGTCAGAGAGGGTTCGTAAAACTCGAGCACTTTTGTGTCGTGCTTTGGAATAAGGCATTCCACAAACGTCATTACACCGTATTTCGCATGAAGATTTGGATCTTAAGGCTTATAAAGTTCACATAACACAAGAACTCAAGCTACGTGCCACACAAGCAACGAAACCATTGATATTTTGCGGGAAAAGTTTCCGGACCGTGTTATCTCTCGAAGAGGTAATCACAATTGATGACCGAGATCTTGTAATTTAACACCTTCCGAATTCTTGCTTTGGGGCCACGTGAAGAGAAGGTCTACGCCCTAGCCCAGCGTCGATTCAAGACCTCAAAGATGAAATTCGTGAGGGTATCGAGGACATTAGGCAGCCACAATTCTGTTTTGGAAAATTTCATTGAAAGAATATGGTCCTGTAAGGGTGGTCGTGGTGGTCATTTGCCTGATGTTATTTTCCACTATCAACGGCATAGCTCCTTCTTCATAATGAAATAAACATCCGATCATTTATATTGAAAAATGGAATTTTTCTTTGAATATCAAAATAACACCTCTTATTGGAATACCCTTTATTAATAGAGTTCAGATGTTATCGAAACCTACAAGTGGTTATTGACTAAGAGGATTTGCTAAGACTGACGTAAAATCTGCTTCCTTCAATTTTCTTCATAGAACTTCGTGTTACTCGAAAGAACAACCTGCTTTGAATGAATATAATTAAATAGGAAGATCTTTCAAAGAAGGAGAATGTTTCCAAAAATGTTTTTTTTTTTTGGTATATGGCGTATCTCTTATTGGTCGCCAAAAGCGCCAATTGCATATTCAAGTTCCGTTACGTCTCATATTATGCAATTTTTTGATAACGGACGTTATCAATGTTTATCGATGTCTGGAAGGTAGTGGAATGCAAATCTATAAGGTAGATATGCTGCTGCCATGGTACAATAATTAATTCGGTTTCCAAATGGCTCGGTTAAGTTCGTTAACCAGCCAAATCGTACAGTATGTTCCATAAAATATGGCCATCCAAAATTTTTGTTCCTCGTTATCTCAGACAAAACAAAACCCATCGAAATGAAAAGATGCTTCCATACGTAAATGATCATTATGAGCTTTATGCAAAATATCGTACCCATAGTGTGAAGAAAACCATAGAAAAGTGAATTGGAGAAACTTCATATTTCATAGAGAAGTATCCGATTCAGATGAAATTTATTTTGTAAATAAAGATTGATACACTGAATGTTCATGCAGAATTTTGTGGCCTTAGTGGTATCAGAATCATAGAATATTCAATGTTAATATTGAAAAGAAAAATGTCTTCAACCAAAATTTTTCTTGTGAACGAAGACTGCTATAATGAATTTTCATGCAAATTTTGTCGCCATAGTTTCAACAAAGCCATACGGAATTCAATTGGTTCAATTGGAATATTGAAAGGAAGAATCTCTATATTTCCATAACAGAATAGGTAACCGATTCAAGTGAATTCAAGTTGTTCCTCAAGGAATCGTGTGGGTTGAAGGCTTATAAAAGAATTCAATAATCAGAATATTTGAAATCCGAAGAAGTCTGAAGATCCTCACTACTGAGAAATCATATTTTAATCCCAAACTGTGATATTTCAGCAAGAAAGTCAACTCTAATTGGGGATTAAATATGAAATCAGCGAAATTACCTAGAAACGACACAATGAGAAAAAATCGGAAACAATATTACCCACCGCAAGTCATCATGTCAATCTCGGTTATAATCAACTATCAACATATAATTGTTTCAGCGTTTATAATCTCGAGATAAATAATGCCCTTCCCTTGGTCGTTAGGAATTAATATTGTTAAATTAGCACCGCGAAGACTTGGTATTATGACCGAAAGGTACCGAACAAATGAGCTGTTATTACTAGAGTAGCTTTTCCGGTACTAATTACTTACTACAAGATAATAATATATTTATGTATGCAAACACGATTTCATCATGCATACATAATAGCAAAATTATAATAATTGATCGATCAATGAAATCTGCGCGGTTCCATTAATCTGTAACATCATCGTAATTCTTGTTTGTAATGATTTCTTCCTGCTCTCAGTTCTTCCTGATGGTGTTAGAACGCTTACAGAGGTTTTTGTTGATATTCTTGGTATGAATGTGAACTCGTGAATCTTTGACTCAATAATGAGCAACTTTGAGCACTCGTTTGTTCCGGCGAAATGATGAGTCAAATATTGATGTCCTGATAATAGATCAACATCCCGCGGCAGCTAAAGCTTAACCTAATTTTTTTCAATGACCCCAACACAGAACAAAAAGTAACTATGAAACTTGAGTCGCAGTGGCTTTGTTGGCATAGCAGGTGGTAAGCTGTCCTGGTGGCTTCCTGACAGAAGCAACATATATCATCAGGAAGCTTTTCCATGTTCCGCAAGTGATAATTCAAGGGACATTATATAGAGTGTTGAAATTTCCAAAAAAAATTTTTTTTTCCTCATAACTCCTGAAGTTTTTGAGATATTCAGTCTCAATTTGAGATGCGAGCTACTTACAACAGCTATTCTTTTGAGACTCTTATATCAATCCATTGGTGCTAACGTCTGTAGGTATTATGTTTACCACAACGCAACATTTCATTCGAGAGTATTTGTGCATAAAAATTACTCTTATTAACTTTTTACCCTCTCTCGGAATTCGTTTCACCATTTTCTAATCTCTAATGCACTGCAATTTCTCTCTATAATTTTTAAACTGGTGACACTCATCAAGGTTCATTTTGCATTCCATTATTATGCAAAGTGAACTGTCAAGTTGTCATATCTATTCGAGTGTTACACGATGATTTGTTTACAGTGGCTCAGACCAGGTACTGAACTGAAAAATTTTATCATTTCCTTCCTGATAGAAAGTCCTTAAAAGTATTGGTTTATCGATGTGAAAATGTCAATTCCGATAGCCAGTTGAGTTTATTGAAAGGCCATACGGAAAGCGAAATCTGCAGCTTATTTATTGAGAATTAGGTATATCGAATAAAATGTGAGAATATTAGTTGAAAATTCAGTTTATCTCTCAGTATTTTTTGTGCGCTTGTTTCAAAGAGTACAATGTGGTAATGTTTGGTCTGAAATTACTCACTTCTGAAAAACCCGAAGCCAAAGACAATATTATTCAGCGGTCTCTATCTGGCGAATGGAAGTTCTTCAAAACTCAAAACTTGTTTATGTGGGGCCAAAAGAGTTAAAAAAGTTTTAATTTATGATGACTCAATTTTTTTTCTATTATTTACGAAACAAGAAATCAAGAAATAACAAGAAATTTACTCGGTAGTTATATTTCAAGCATTGGTTCAATGGGCCGAATCTGACGAGTGGTTTAAGAATTAAAGAAATTTGAAAAAACCATAGATTTCTTCGAATCGAAATTTAATAATGGAGTGTATAATATACAGGGTGTCTACTCTTGTCATACAACACATGGTCGAAATTTTAGTGATTACTCTTCAATTCAACATTTTTTGATTTCACGAAAAATTTCAAAGTAAAATGATCATCACTCAGTTTTCCTAGCAGCACAAACGTTAATATGTCATTCGAAAGTACACTGAATGAGGTATTTTTTACTGAAGAGAAAGCGTGAGCATAACATTCTAAGTATCTGCAGATACTGTTTTGAACTTTTAATTCGCATCAGTGCAGAAGACATCTCAGAATATCTTTAGGGCGATGGTCAATAATGATAAAAATGATTAGGTCAGTCCAAAAACGTGAATAACTCGGTTAAAGTTCCTCAAGATTTAATTGGTCTTCGTCCTTCAAACAGTGTTGGTAATATTTGTATCATTCGTAATTTACACCACGTATTATTTGTTACTATGGAAACCCCTTATCAGTTGCAGTTGTTTTTAGATTTATCTTTCTGATCATAAATTACACTTTTTCAGTAGACATCAAACAACTTGATTTACTACCTTCGTATAGACAACACATAAAAATCTTTCATTCATCGATTATTATTTTGTATGTATCTAAAGTGCATCCTACTTATATCCTACGCTCCTTCTGAATATTCATTTATTACCGTATTGCATACTGAGAAATACATTGTACCAGTTACATTTTACATAATATGTCGAAATACAGACGCCATTCTCAAGTGGAAGGAAATGTGTATTACTAATTACGACATAATAGCTTTCAATTTATTTGAGAATCTGTACGGTGCAGTTGGATAAAAGGTTTATTATGTACAAGATGTTGTGAAATTCTGATGGCCTTGGAAGATTATTTGGTACTCTTAATATAGCCGTAGTGAAGGGTTTTCCAATAAGAGGTGTTATTTTAAATAGCTATTTCGTTAGATGTCAAGTTTGAAGCTGTAATTTTTTTACATTTGATAGGTAGAATCTACGCCAATAATAAAAATGGAACGACACACGCTTCAAGAACGCTTTGATATTATTAAAATTCACTATGAAAATTGTGACAATTTGGCAGGGACTGTTCGTAAAACTCGAACTTTTTTTGGTCGTCGTGAAGCACCTTGTCGGACCGCAATGAATAAATTGGTGAAAAAATCCGAGCTGGTGGGACAAGTTAGTGATGTGAAGAATAAAACCTGTGCACGTCGCTCAAGAACAGCCGAGAATATTGCTGCTGTAGCCGAAAGTGTTGAAGAAAACCCAGGTTTGTCCATTCCTCGTCGTTCTTTCGAATTAGGCATTCCACAATCATCTTGAGTGATGAGGTTCATTTACACCTCGTTGGCTTTGTCAAAAAGAAAAATTGTCGCATCTGAGGTTCGGAAAACCCTAGAGTTATTGTTGAAATGCCTCTCCATCCTCAACTTGTGACTGTTTGGTGCAGTTTATGTTCCGGCGGAGGCTGGAGCAACAGTTACGGTGAATGGATTGCGCTATCGAGAGGTTATTAATGGTTTTTTATGACCTCGAAGATAGATTTCGTGAGGCTATCGAGGACATAGGACAGCCACTTTGCGATATGATGAGGATATGATCCTGAAAGCGTGTTCGTGGTGGTCCACTATTGACGGCATAGCTTCTCCTTTATGAAGAAATAAACATCCGAACATTTATATTGAAAAAATGCATTTTTCTTTGAACATCAATAAAACCCCTGTTATTGACAAACCCTTTAGTTCTGTCTGTTCTGTCAAACTCAGACAACTCGTTTCAAAGTTTTTGAACTAAGCAGGTACTCTAGACGAAAAACTACTCATCCAGGTACTCTAGACGAAAAACTACTCATCCGCATTCGACAAAATCGACATTTCAAACATATAAACATTTTGTGTTTCGTAATGTTATCGTTTTATTCGGTTGTCAAAAAGTTCCTTTTGTTGCCAGTAGCAATATGTAGTGAATCTTGATTATTTTATGTCCTCTACAGTTAGGTCCAAAATTTTTAAAGCAATTCGTTCGAGTAAACCTCGCGATATATTTGTCTTCCTTGCAGATGCTACTCCGGGTCGAAAAGGCACTGGTCTCTGAGAAACGCTGCCGGTTTCTAGGAAAAGGGCAACTATTTGCCTTACTGAATGAAGTTCGTATAAAATTCAAACGTTGCGCGATTTGGTGGTTTAACAAAGCTCCTCAATGTAGGCCTAATATTATTGCCTGATCAAACTGAGGAATTGGATGTCTTGGTATTTTCACGCAATATTTTTATATTTTAACTCTTGTTATTCGCTGAAAAATAATCTACTTCGGATACACCTGTATTCTACAGTACGAGAAACATCTTTTGCTGGTTTACTGATTTAATTTCAGTGACAAGGCAAAAAACTGACCAAAAATGAGATTTTTATTCTTTTTCGCTATGTTGTCACAAAATCTCTTTAGCAAACATCAAATTCCGATTCAGCACCCAAAAAACATAAAAAAACGAAAGGAATCAAAACTACCTCAAAACTTTCCTGCTAAAAGCACAATTCGAATAGATTATTTTGGCAAAATTTGTTCTCGTTGATTCATTCCTCGATCTGGAAAACAAGTATGTGTTAAGATGATCCTCTTTCAATTCCTTCGAATGATTCATATCAGATGAGAACAACTTGTTACCGTATTGACGTTTCCGAGGGTATTCACACTCGAGATCGAATGACCCAGTAAATTGAACAAGAGATTCGTTTCATCCGAGCCGATATCGACTGATTTATCGGTTCTAATATGTGCAGAGATCAAAATATAACTCAATCCACATTGATATATGTGGTGAATGAACGCGATCAGGTGATGCTTGAGCATTATGAGATACTGAACTTCGTTTCATTGATGAATAAGTTGCGGTTATTATTGTGTGAGGCAATTTCCGATATTTTCTATATTCATTAGCAGTTATTATGAATTTGGTGTTCTCCAAGGTAGCATCTTAGAGGTGATACTTTTTTTTGATAAACATAAATGACCTGAGTGATGTAACAGAGAAATAGAAGACTCAGAAGTAATAAATTTTGCAGAGACTTCTAGAGGCAGGACAGAATAATGATTGAAGGAAAGGTGTAGTTTATTATACAAAGGTGTAGATGCTTGGTTTAGTACAAATTATCTCATCATAAACACTAGTTAAACAAAGGTCGCTGTATTCAGAGCAAGTAACTCAAAAGAAAAACCTTCAGAAATATGTCTTAATAATCATATTACCAATACAGTAGAAAATGCAGAGTTTTTAGGCATTATAATTGATGAACTTCTGAAATGGACTACTCATATTGAATATCTATTGAAAAAACTGAATAGGGTGACCTTTGCATTCAGAATTGTTAACATGTCCTTAGGTGAAAATGTGAAAAAGATTTTGGACTATGCTAATTATGAATCCTTAATAAGATATGGTATTATAATATTTTGGGGTGTTAGTACATCAGTGCAATCTATATTCATTAGTCAAAAAAGAATAATCAGAATATTTATGAATTATGGGAAACCGGGATTCCTGAAGAAGCAAATTTAGGTCGTTGGAATACTAACAGTTTAAGGTCTCTATCTCTGCATGAATGCCTTTTATACCTACATAGAAACAAATCAGAATTTCTCAGAAATAACACCAATCTAACATACAATACAAGAACGGCCAATATGAATTATCCGCAGCACAAGTTCACTATAACAAAGAAAAATTCATCTTACATGTGTATCAAAATATTCAATAACTTGCCACGTCACTTGAAAATAATAGCAAATCAGAAACTTTTCAGAACAAAAACCAAGAAATTTTCAATCGATATTGAATCGTATAATTTAGAGGATTATTTCATGTAGTTTTGAATTGTTGTGTTGTTCATTATTCATTGACACTGTTTCATTTCATGCTTCTTTATGTGAAAATTTCATTTGAAATAAATAATATATCTAACTATCTATGTATTGTGTGTATAGCTTTTTTTATGTGCTTGTTGGTGGAGTAACACCTAGATACAGTTTTGATATTCATTAGTTCCACTCACTGATGAGGAATTCATGTCCAAATGTGAATATTTTTCATTATTCTTTATAGAACCCGTTCTAATTTTCAAAGTGAAAATTAAAGGAGGCCCTGAGCAGGTGCTTTTCAGGGCTACTACCTCAAAATTTTGTAAATGATTCGAGATTGATACTTATATAAATGCAAAATCGCAGCACGATCTGAATAATGAAAAAGCCTGACAATTGAAAAAAATTGAATTCTTTGGATCTGATGATGCGATCATCTTGAAATTTTGCATCAACATTCAGTATATCAATCTTCATTCACATAATATATTTAATTCGAATCGGATATCTTGTTATGGAAATATAGAGATACTTCTTTTCAATATTTCAATTATATTTTTTATGTTTCAGATCATGCGATTCTTTTGAAATTTCGTATGGACATTCAGTTTATTAATCCCCATTCACAAAACAAATTTCATTCGAATCGGATGTTTTGCCTTGGAAATATGATTCTTCTTCTAGATATTTTAATTGAATTTTCTATGGTACTTTTTACACTATGGCCACAAAATGCATGTGGCCTATTATTAGTATTTTTCATGTGGCCTCAAAATTTCATTTCGATTGCTTTCATTTTGTCTGAGATATTGAAAAACAAAAATTTTGAATGGCCAGGGCCTGTCCGAAACCCATTAGCGCCTACGGTGCCATATGGAAACGCTTTCGGGTAGATATTAAAATAGTTTTCACGTGCGCAACATAGAAAAAAAGTTGAGGGACACTTCATTTGATACACAAATGTATGAATAGAAATAGAATGTTTATATATGTCTTTCATGCTTTTAGAGCGTTCAGAACCATCTTATAACAAAATATTTCGAAAAACATAAAAAAATGATTCCGGCGCTAATCTCAAGTCTCTATGACATTCCCTTCGAAATTTATCGTGCTTATGGCCGGACGGCCGCACGGACAGAATTGGATTTTATTACGGATCCTACATCGGGGAGTCGAGCCCTATCGTTTGAGACCATTTTCGGCTTAAAATTCGAAACTTACAGACATTTGGGCAAAACGATATAGCACTCTTTCAAGTAGAACGACCGCCCAAAAAGACTTTTCATATTCCGGATATCTTCAGAATTTGACATGTTTCACTTTGTGAATATGACTCAAATGATAACCACTGGGGGGGGGGTCCAGGCCCCTCCCTGACATACCTCTGGTCCCCCTGAAATCAAATCAAATCAAAAACTACGTATAGGTATCACAATATATACCAGGGGCGGCGCCCCCCCCCTGAAAACTGTGGCTAGATACGCCTATGATGATAACTCAAATTCTTATGCTATGTGGTGTTGTTGAATTGAAAACTTCAATTGCCCTTTCAGATCGTACTTGAAAAAATAGGTAGAACAGTTATAAATTTTATACTCACTTCATCCACACATAAGTAGTACGTGACTAAAACATGATGAATATCAAACCACATGTGGTATTCACTTTGCTCGCGGTTCCCATCATGGAGACAAATGATTGAAATAAATTTCTTTCCATATTGAAACTGATCTGGTACGGCGTATACCAGATGCACAGGTAACTAGACGAAGAAGATCTCAATATCTCTTGCGTTCATTGTTGCGAATCTATAAATTGATGCCAATTTCACACTGGAATTTCTTCATTTATATAATGAATATGAGTAGTTTGTCGGCTCAACTGTGGTATTTCTATTTGATTGATTGAAGACCATATAGATCCTTTCGAAATACAATACATCATTCTGGTTCTTAATTATTATTGATGACAAATAGTGCAGTTATATTAATTACATTTAATTCTTTTCAGGTATGTGATGGCTGATGATATTCTCCAATATGTACTGAATTGTTTCGATTTGATGCTTTTGTATGCAAATTGAAATTGACATAACTACCGAAGCGTGAGTACTATATTATATATTACACTATTGAAGTTGTTACTCTTGATGAAATACTTATAAGTTATTCATTTTTTCTCGATCTATCATATTCTTCGCATTTAAGTGTTTTTATTATATTTGTTGATTACTAACATCAATAATTGTATTTTGAATTATTATTCAAGACAAAATTCCACATAAATACGAGGCTTGAAAATAAATCCATAACAATTCTCAACGTGGGCAAAGTTACAGCAAATTCAAAATGAAAACATTGTCAAATTTCTGTAGACAGTTTTATTCAATTATTATTGTTTTTTATTGGTCTTTCCTTGGTATTAATATTTTTATTTTCATGTATGTCATTGAGCACTTTCAACTGTTCATGTAAATCGACAAATGATCGAAATAATTGCATACCGACTATGACATTGAAAAAATTCAGGTTGGAATCCAGAAGAGGGCATTTATGATAGAGAATCTGCTTATACTTCATTAAAAATAAAAAATTTCTTGTATAATATAAATGGAGTGTGAACGAAGAAGTCAATGACGAAGATGAAAACTGAGATGAGTTACATAGTTCAGTATTAGCTCAGACCAGTTGAAGAAAATGTCAGTGATCTTTGAGGTTAGGAAAATTGAAGTAATTTTGTAGCTTTGTTCTTTCTCTGATTGCTGAAATGAATCCAAAGCGATCTGGCAGTCAATGCGGATCGCAGGCCAAAAGTTGAAATTGGAATCTGAAAAGCCTAAAAATGAGTTCAAATTTTGCAGCTTAAATTTGGCCACCAAATCTGAATGAATGCCAGTATATGTAATTGTTTTTGGCATTAAAGACGTTCCAAAAACGTTAAAAATTCGTCATTTCACTAATATTTAATATTTTGAAGCTCATTGTGATACTTGGAAAGTGGCTTCTGAACAAAGAATGAATTCACAGATTAAACCGAAACTTCATATTTGTTCATCTGAGTATCAACATAATAAGAGAAATAAGGCTATTTTCAGAACCATTTGAACAACCTGATAGTAGAATCCACATAGCGAAGAAATTCATGAACATCATCTGCATTTTTTGCGTTAGAAATAAAACATTATGATGCTGAAAACCAGACATTGTGTTGTGACAATTTCATGAACAGCTTAAACTTGATACTTTCAAAATGTTTTTCGAATCACTCCACTGATCTTCAGCTCACTTCATAACAAAGATTAATCTTTGCTTCATAGTGTGTCGTCTTGAACTTCAGTGAGCAGCGCTTGAAAGCTATCCAGTTTTCTTGTAACTAGTAATTAACAATCTATACGAGTGAATTTCGAAATAAGTTAACTTCTTCTCAGTACAATGCAATTGTAAAATAAGAGGATGTACGGATTTTATCGTAATAAGATAATATTGAAATTTGCTTGTTGAATGAAGCAATGAAACACATTCTGCCTTGAGAGAATTCACTTGCTGCACAACAATGTTAAAAAACTAAAATTACGGCAATTCATCAAATTTATTACAATTCGATATTTCAGTTTATTATCCAATAGAAAGGTTATGAACGATAATTTCATAAGATATGATTTAGTAGGTACACTCGTTAGCTTCAATGATTCAAATTAGATATCGTAAATCATAATTTACAACACCAATTTATAGTAGGGAGTCTGATCACAGTAAATGTATGAATCAACGTTCTCTGAGCTGATATTTTACTAAACACATCTGAATGAGAAAGTCATTCGTGTTCCTTTTTTATGATATTATTCTGAAATGGAGTATATGAAGTGAACAATTATTGCTCCTTCAATTGTTAAAGTACCCAAGCTTTAAAGATGTATTTTTCAATTCGAGCTTTCAATTTTAGATTGATTAAAACACAAACTTTATACAAAGTTTTGAAAGCAATCCTTCCAGTTTCCGAAAGAAATTGTCAAATTTATGGTGAATTCGAAATTTTCGGGATGGATCTAACCTTCAATTATTGACGAAGATAGCTTGAAAACAAAAACAAATCTTCACCCCTTTACCAACCGAAGAAAGATATTCCACTTTTCTTCAAATGTATAACTTTAAACTTATGCTTGATGTTATCTGCAACAAACAATAGTTTACTTATCTATGGGTCATGAAAATGAATAATGACAAAAGTTATGACTCTTTTAAACTTAAAGTTGCAGGTTCAGATCTCGATGTGGGATTGATTTCTTGATTATAAATCTTTTTAATCGAACTTTATATATTTTTTTACTATATGATGTGAAGACTTCTGCACTCAAAAATTTAAATCTTTAGAAAAGGTTTCATATTTTAAGGAGAATGTTCAATTCATGAAGGGATAGAATGAAGTAAATAGCTCTCAAAATATTCAAAATTGATTGATCGTTTATCCAATATGAACGAACGCGCAAAGACCTATGGCTGTTCGTAATAGATTTCTACAATTCTGAAAGGAGGGGCAATAATGGAATGTTCACGGTATAAGTCGTATTATTATTCGTAAAGTATCTGAGATGAGTGAAAAATCATAATTAGAATACTTTGTGATGCAATTTCTTGCAAATGACCTATGACTCTTCAAGGTGGAATTTCCAGATCTTCTGTATTAAGAGTTACGATGTATTCCGTTAAATGAAAATTGCCCTGAAATAACTTTTCCCTCCAGATATCTGCTTGATCATAGAACAAGGCGTGGCCGCTAATAGTTTTCCTATGGCCATATCTAATCTACTTACGCCGTAATTTCAATCAATATGAATCTACTTCAACATCAAGTCATGAACAATAAATGAAAATCACGCATATAATTTTACATAATGTACCCGATAATGTGTGTAGAGAGATGTGATTCGGCGAATTTTTCTTTTGCTATGCGCTGGAAAATTTTTACGATCATTAAAAAATTTTCTGAAGAAAAAGTCAAGATTTTCTCACTGTAACAAATTGTCATTTTCTACTGTAAGGAAATAATGAAAAAGAGCAGTATTTTCTGCCTCAACCACCTCTGAAGGATTCTCAGAAATGGAAATTTCATCATCTTTTATCATTTCATATTTTGGAACTTCAACATCAATCAAATTTATTAGCATCAAAATAATCTAACCTCAGTATATTTCAGTAAAAACCCAAGTGATTTTATTACGAATTTTAATCAACATTTATTTGTAGATGGAATTATTTCCCATAGTTTCAAAACTGATTAATTTCTGTTGAAATTTAAAGAATTTGTGGAAAAAAAGTATATTCACCTCATAGGGAATGACACATTTCACATTGTATGCAATCCACGCGGTCGACCCCGAATATTTTCCTACCCAGTTAACAATATACTATTCAAAGAAACTGAATAGTCGACTAATTCATCTCGTTAACTGGTCTCAATTTTTTGGAAATGACCTATCGCATACCCTCTTCAAAGTAGAGCTTCCAGATCTTCTTTATCTGAATTGCCGAAATAACTTTTCCTCCCAGATATCTGCTCGATCATAGAACAAGGCGTGGCCAATAAGTGTAGAGAGATGTGATTCGTTTGTTTTTTCTGCAAATCGCTAGAAAATTCTCACAATCTTTACAAAATTGTAAAAAAAGTAAAGATTTTCTTACTGTAACGAAATGTCATTTTTTACTGTAAGGAAATGATAAAAATGATCAGTATTTACTGCCTCAACCACCTATGAAGGAGTCTCAGGCAAGGCCGTAGCTAGAAAACAATTTCGGGGGGAGCGGGGGTGTTGGGAAGAAGCAACAAAATAAAATGAATTCATAAAAATATAAATAAAATCTATGAAAATAAACATAAAATATAAACAATATGAATACAATATATGAAATAAAAACATGATATACAAAAAAGTTCATAAAAATATATTTTCTCTTCCGCATCACAAAATGATATTAAGCCTACTCGATTTCTTCGCGGCAAATAAATCGATTACCTTCTCGGTCTCAATATGTATTTCTCTGTAAATAGACATTAGCGTCAGCGCCAATCCATTCAGTCTTTCTTGACCTGTGGAGTTTCTCAAATTTGTTTCGAGGCGTTGTAACAAGTAAAGTTGCCAGAATTTTCAGGAGTTTGTAAAACAATTCTTGATTACATTCTCCGAGTGTTTCGATAGCACAGGTCGGTCGAGATGAAATTGGTTCTTTAAGCCATTTCATTTTCCATAGATCCAATTCACCATTCAATGAGACTAATTCTAAAAACTTTCTATATAGAACGCAGCCATCGTTTGATGTCACTTGTTTTTTCTAGCTTTTTGATCGTCGTAGTTTGTTTATTTTGGACGTTTCGCTAGACACTCATACTGGCGAAATGTCGAGAAGTAATAAGCGACGACGGCCGAAATGCTCGAAAAAACAAGTGATCAAAAAATAACTGAGAGCTACTTGAGATATCTCAGGAAATGATCTTATAAATTAAAAAATACCTGTGAATATGGGATAAAATGGAAGGTGTTCCATACAATTTGGAGAAGTTTAGAAAATTTTGAGGGAAATGATTATCCTGCGTTTCTGAAAAGATTTATTCGAAAAATTTTCAGTGAAATGATTATCTGGCATTTCTGAAAAGATTTCGGGGGGGGGGAGTCCGGACCCCATCGGACCTTTCCCTGTCTACGGCCTTGGTCTCAGGAATGGAAATTTCATCATCTTTTATCATTTCACTTTCTAGAACACTATCAATCAAATTAATTAGCGTCAAGATGATCTAACCTCAATACATTTCAGTGAAAATACGGAGTAATTTTATTACGAATTTCAATCACCATTTATTTGTGGATGTAATTATTCCCCATAGTTTCAAAATTAAATAAGAGATAAAAAAGAAGAAGTTTCAAAACTGATTACGTAATTTCTGTTGAAAATCGAAGAATTTGCGGAAAAAAAGTATATTCACCTCTTAGGGAATGCCACATTTCACATTGTGTGCAATCTTTACAGTCCCCCAAGAATATTTTTCCTACCCAGTTAATAATATACTATTGAAAGGAACTGAATAGTTGACTAGTACATATCGTGAACTGAACTCAATTCATTGCAAATGGCCTATCGCATACCCTCTTCAAAGTAGAGCTTCCAGATCTTCTGTATCCGATGTTCTGATGTACTCCATTAATCGAAAGAAAATTGCCCTGAAATAACTTTTCCTCCCAGTTATCAACTCGATCATAGAACAAGGCGTGGTCGCTAAGTGTTTTCCTATGGCCATATTTAATTTACCTACGCCGCAATTTCAATCAATATGCATCTACATCAACATCAAGTCATGAACAATAAATAAAAATCACGCATATAATTTTACATAATGTACTCGATAATGTGTGGCCCCAAGTAGAGATCCGGTAAAAGTAAACACCGGAACGATTTTCATCTGGAGCTTTTTAATCATTTATTATGCTTCATAATAAACAAGTCGAGGTGTGCACCATTTCATTCATTAAAATCGCATAAATTTCCACGGGCCCTCAGCGTTTTACAAATGTGCATGAATTATTATTGTTTAGCGCTATAAATTACTGGAAATACAGTGCGATCGTAATGACGTGTTTGCACGGTGCTTTCGAATCCTTGCCACCGAGTGTTAGTTGGACCATATTTCTAGCGGAATTGATAATTTTCCAATATTTCATTTGATATTGATTCGAAATGAATTCGTATAAACTCTGTTCTAGGTAGTCGCCAGGAGAAATATGTTATATGTAAAGATTTGCGAATGTGTTGGTAGATTTTTTCACCTGTCTACAAAAACGCTTTCAATATCTCATAAATATGGCGAATTGATGAAATTTCACTTTTACGTAAAGATTAAAAGTGGTTGAATGCGAAGTTTTATACAGGGTGATTTCAAGAGAAGCCATCATACATCACTATAGTCCGTTCACGAAAGTTTGAGCGCATAGTAGGCGTTTGTTTATTTATCTGAAGTTGGCAGTATTTGCTTTTATAACGTAAAATAAAGTCAACGTTGCCGAATGTACCCGGTCTCGTTCGACGAGCTTGCGAGTCATAAGAGAACTCTATGCAATATTGACAACATTGCGTATCAATTTGACAAGAAAATAAACAACATAACCTAAAATCTCAATAGGCTACGTGCAGTTCTGACAGTTGTCTATGGTCCAGGCGAGATTGGAGGACCAACATTAACCTGAAATGAACTGATTATTGCGATCTGAGTGCGATTTATTGAGGAATTTTGTGGTTTTTCGATACTTAGAAGTTATTATTCATTAAATTATACTAATAAATATAATTTCACCTTAATTCCCTTGAAAAGCAGATCAAAATATCTGTTAAATATGCAATATTTCTGTGTTATAGTGGGCTGTGACATCAAAGAAGGAACTAAAAACTTACAAATTTCAGTTTCTTCAGGCGAATTAAAATATGGAATTCAAATTACAACAATGAAGAATATCACTGATACGAATTTATGGAGTAGTTTTGGTATTTTCATTTTAGTACTGTATAATTGTTAGATGAACTCGACTTATTCATGTTGAAAGTGAGTAAATAATAGACTGTCATTGGATATAAAACGAAAATCATCTTTTTTGACGCTCGTTATGAAGACTTTGAGTCCTAAAGTATAGAACATGAAAAATGGAATGAAAAGATATCAGGAATGAAGACATCGGATAAAGCAAGTACTTAGAAGTAGGTACTTACCTTAGACAAAGGTCTAAGGTACTTACCGTAATGCTATCAATTTTAGGACTCAAAGTCTTCTTAACGAGACTTGAAAACGGAATATTTCCAAATAGTTGGCGATGTTGTTACAAACTTAACATACATTAAATATTCAACGTTCCAAACCAATAACTATCTTTTTATCTCACGTTCTATATGAATGAGTCAAATTCAACTTCACAATTATGATGTATTGAAATGAAAGTACCAAAACTACTGCATAAATTCGTGTCAGTTATATTCTTAATGGATGTAATCCAATTTATTCAATATAAAACATGAACGTAGGTTCCTACTTGCAAGTAGTTGCTTCATCCGATGTCTCATTCCTAATTTCCTTTCATTAAAGTTGTCATGTTTTATTTTTCATAGCTCAAAGTCTTCATAAGAAGCCTTAAAAAAATATTTTCTTTACTAATCCAATAAAAGTCTAATATTTTTTCACTTTCAACATGAAATGTCCAGTTCATCTAAATAATTATACAGTATTGAAATGAAAATACAATAACTACTGCATAAAATCGTATCAGTGATATTATTCATTGTTGTAATTTAAATTCCATATTTCAATTCACCTGAAGAAAATAAAATTTGTAGAATATTTAGTTCCTTCCTTGCTGTCACAGCCCACTAGAATACAAAAGGATGGCATATTTAACTGATATTTTGAATATTTGATCGGGATTTGACTAGAATTCAGGTGAAATTATATTCATTAGTCTAATTTAATATGAATAAATGTTCAAAGTGCCGAAAAACCACAAAATTTTTAGATAAATCGCTCTCATATTACAATAATCAGTTCATTTCAGGTTAATGTTGGTCCTCCGGTCACGTCCAGCTGTCAGAACTGCTCGTAACCTATATACCAGTGGAACCGACGGCTTAAACTTTCGTGAACGGACCCTACTTATGATAAAAAGGGGGAGAAACTTTATTCTTCCTTATGACTCTTATGAAGTTATATTCCAGATGATAAGAATCACCGATTAAAATCAAGAAATCCTTCAAGTTCAATTATTTTCTGACCAAAACTGAAAGCAAAAATGCAGTTTGACAATCTGTGGAACGCATGTTATATTCAGAACAAATATTCAAATACTGATTCCCCTAGTAAATTTGCTGGATATTTTCGTATAATGAGTCGTTTTTGAATGAAACGACATACTGTATAATCATGCATATAAGGCTTTGTTGTCAATCGTAGTATTCAAATATCCAAAATTGTAATATTATGTCTAGATATTGCATGACTACTAACTACGTGTTGGATTAGGATACTCAGAATGAGGAAGATTTTATATCAGACTTTCAAAAAATCTTCTTGAAGTTGTGTTCATGATACTAGGGTTACATTGGTTGTCATATCTGTGTCTCCTCAGATTGACTACAAATCCCTCACTTTTATAACAAAATACAAAAGACAGAAAATATCTGTCAGATTCATAAAATTTCAGAACTCTCTTGTAGGCAATTTGGTATGTAATATGCAACAATGTTTTGAGATGTTGACATCGAACGAAGCTATGGTGCCAAATCTATAGGTCTCATACCTGTGAAATGGGAGCTCATTTCAAGAAACTAAAAAATGAGGGTCCCCTAAATTTCTTCAAGAATGTCCTGTTGAATTTGTTTATATATTTAGAGACACCCTGTACCTACAATGCGATCGTAATGAAGTGTTTGCTCGGTGCTTTCGAATTCTTGCCAACGAGTGTTAGTTAGACCATATTTTCAGTGAGATTTATAATTTTCCAATATTTCATTCTGAATTGATTTCAAATGTATTCGTATGAATTATATGCTTGTCGTTTGAATCTACGCGCAGGAGAAATTACAGGTACTTAAAATTATGCTCCCTCCTGTCGCCTTCTCAACAGGAACTGCTTTCGATATTGCATAAATCTCCTGAATTGATGGGTTGGGGTGTGCGAAAGAAGCAATAAATATTGGTCTATACAAGGTGATCCGACGAGCCAAGCTTTGTCGAATGCAAAAGATTGACTGAAAAAATCGTCGAGACGTTGTGCGGATAAAGTGAAAGAGAAACTCACTCTTCAAATCTCCATGGCACTTCATCCCAATATTTTTGGCGGCTTCTTCAGTTAATCCATTTCAAACTCAGATCAATATTTTCGAAATGATGTATTCTTAGGGAAACTGCAATTAATTATTTTTTTCCTAAAGGAAAAATTTTAATTATGTCTAGGCATAACCTTGTCATTAAATCCCGTCAACCTGTATCGTTCAAGACTTCAAATTCATTTCAAGGAGTGTTTGCACACTGCGATCTAATGGTCTATTGTGCCCCCATATCTATGAGATCACTCTACAACCTCCCTCCCAAAGTCTAGATGAATGTCAGAAACTGAAATAGTTTCAGTGTTGAGATATATTTATTTGTTCCTGATAATTTCCTTATTCAGGTACATTCGCTGCTGGGACTCGATGGCTAGACACCTCATTACAAGATATTCTGGAGTTTTCTTATTCTTTCCTGTCTTCTATGTTTCTTGATGAGGCAATGACCTGTGGAAAACTCTTTGATAAGAGGCAGCTAGTTTCTTTTAGCTGCCAAGAGATTTCGTTATTCTGTTGCATGGAAGTTTTCGAGAAATCTCATAGAATAGAATAAAGTATATTGATTCATGCATAAATAAACTCTTAAAAATTACCGTGAGTTATGCACCCTGGGGTAATATCTGTGTACAGTGTTAACAAAACCACAATTTGTAAACCTAATTTACGTCAATAAACAAAACAAATGAACTATTTTCGTATATACAAGTTACCCATCATTTAATAAGTTTCAACTTCAAATTTTATTATAGTCGGTGGAAAATTAATCGGCGAAGATGTCATCAACGGATGCTGAAGCAATCGGTGAACAATGTCTTGATCGGTGAAAAAAGTCTCTGAATCGGTGAAAAAAATGTCTCCTAGCCTTTTTTTTATTTTATTTTTTTTAAATTTATTTTAATCGAGGCCTCTTCATCATCATAGGTTGTGAATTTCTTTTGCTTCAATTATATTTTTTGTAGTTTATTATTTATGTTGAATTTATATTTCCTTGTATGAGCGCTCTATCTTGCCCCACAATCCTTTTTTATATTTCTTTATTGAATGTATATTTTTATTTTTTACCTCCTTCATTATTATTATTATTTATAATTCCATTTTTAAGCGCTCTATCTCTCTCCATAATCCATTTTATAGTTCTTTATTGAATGTTTATTCATTTTTTACTTTTTTTATTGATTTTGGTATAATTGTATATAATCTTGAAGCAATTCGGTCTCTCTTAGTTAATATCTCCAGCCCCTATTGAGAATTTATGCCTTTTTTACTACAGTCCAAAACACCTCCCCATTCTTTTATACCATACGAAAGCTGCGATTGTACTAGCGCATCATAAAGAATCCGCAGGTGTTTGGCAGATCTTATGATTTGTGTTAAATATTTGAATCTGTAGAGGATGCCCTGCATTTTTTTCGAAAGGAAAGATCTATGCCATTTTAAATTTTCGTCAATGGTGATACCAAGATATTTTGAGGAAGCTGTTTTTTCAATTTCTAGTTGTGTATCAATTTTTAAATCTCCTAAACTTGGAATTCTTTTTTCTTTTGCTTGATGGATTATTTCAAGCAAGAAAGTTTCTACCAGAGTACCTTTATGTTACCTTTTCTTGCCTCGTAAATCCGTATGACGGAAACTGTGATTGAAATGGAAAAGATCAACCCATCTCTATATCAAAATGAGGAGAAACTTTCCATATGGCAGCCATTTTTCAACTCAACTTCGAGATTTTCACTCATGGAAATTCAGGACTGACCACCCAAATCTCCCTGTAGAGCTGATAATTATTGCAGTCAGATGCATATCATTTACCTAGAAAAGGGAAATAAAATGGTTCATTTCTCATTACCTCAACTAGATCTCCAAATTGATACTCGGCTGTTTTTCCAGTACACCCCAGAGACATTGTTTCGAATTAGGTAATTCGTGTCGCACTCACCTACTTACATTCAATAGTTTATATGTACGTTCGGTATTATTGAGTGACCGCTGGCGCTATATCGACCATTTCCTTGATATATTGCTAATTCCATCTTATGAAATGCTGATGCAGCTATCTCTTGTATCGGTCTTTCCAGCATTTTCACGCGCCGATGCCCGCCTAACTCACAACACCGTTATTCTATCGGAAAAACGACAAATGTATTAATCAGCGATAATTCAATCAAAACTCCTATTTATTCGCCGATCGCTGCGAATAATTGCACCTTTACGCGTTATTATGTAGTAAACGATACACTAATGGTCAGAAAGAAGAAATTGACCGTTTTATTGATCCTCTAATGAACGCCATAATTATTTGTCGGCTTATTTACGATAGCTTATCACTTCGCAAATAATGTTGATCAAGGTGGCGAGAGAAAGTTTTCAGATCATTTGTTTTTTAATTATAATGGCCGATAGATAAGTCCCGCAGTGGTACAGGGGGACGTGTTTGCCCATGGGGCCTTCTGAATATTCGTTTTATAGTGTAGTTTGAATTTAATTATCAATAATATTTTATCGACTTTCATCCGTACATGTCGTATCAATATGGTAGTTTTCACCATTTTGTAATTATAGATCGTGGGGAACTTTTCACTACAGCTTACCACTACCAGTTCACATTCAGATCACCTACTGATTCAGAATTAATTTGGATACATCTCTAGTTCATCGTCAAGAGATAATATTGATGCTCGAATCCAGGAAGGATAGTTATCAATAAATATTGAGAAAAACCCTGAGCAGGAGCTTCTGAGCTCTCGTTCATTGGTGGAGCAACAAGAATATTACCTCAAAATTCAATATGGGACTTGATATTGATACCTTATATATAAATACAGAATCTCAGCACAATCAGAATCATATTCTGGAAATTATTCAGAAAATGAAATATGTAAAAAATATAATTAAAAAAAAATTCAATTATAGGTATTATAGTTCTGATGATGCGATCCTCTGGAAATTCTCAATGAACATTAGAGGAAGTGGTCCGAATATGAGCCCTGCACTTCTTATGGGCCCCCAACCTATTTTTCTTAAGCACGTGACATTTATGAATTCCGTACTGAAACACTTCTATTAGAGTCTTAATCATTTCTGTGTATAAGCAGGCAGCCTTATGTGTAACTTTGAGAAACAGGTGGCATCAAACTTATTTGTGTGTTTAAGAAATTGTTTTCTGCTAAGTGCTTTCGTGGTATTTATTAATGTATATGTATAAATCTGGATAGTTGGTGTTTTAGTATCTTAGATTAGTGACCAGTTGTTGATATTCTAAAATTAAACGTACCTAAATACCGAATGGAAAAGAAATTAAATGCTTTTAAAAAATCACATGGAATGTTGATAATATGGGCCCCTAACGTGGTCTTATTATGTTACAGGGCTCATATCTAAACCAAGTCTCGATAAAGTGTATCTTTTGCAGTTCATCATGCCACGAAGCAAACCGAAGTTTATATCAAAGAACTTGAGACAAACATGGAGACTTGATGATATGGTTAAAGCTATGGAAGGTGTTAATAATAAAATAATGCATTCATACATACATATGTGACTTTTGCGAGTAAAATTAAGTTTTCAGGTTGAAATATATTTTAATTTTCATTTAAGGTCTGTCATCCAATAAAAAATTTTCATGATTCAAAACTGTTGGATACCTACCAATTGATTTACTTAGGGGCCCATATTATACGCAGTCTAATCCAAATGTAGATATGTACATTATCTTAAGTTTTTACAGAAATCCTACCTAAATTCCATTTTTTTCATAATGCCTTTTTAATATACCACAGGTAAACCTTTGAGCTTGCAGTGTACCATTTACTGGATATTTATTCGTAAGATCCAAAAAAAAACTGTCAGTTTCAAATGTAAGTGAATGGCCGGCTTAAGACTTTCTTCAGTTTTACCCTGGGGATTTTTCTATATGTCCTCAGAATCGTATTTCCCACAGTGGGATGGACAATGAGATGAATTCAAGATTTGTTCAAAAATTAACATTGGATTTAAAACCTTGAATAGACCTACTCCTTCATTCAGAGAAGAATATCACCTAAGAACCAAGACTTACTGTAGTACAACATTTGGTATCTCTACGAGCTCTATGAGCTTTCGCGAACACGCTCTGCGAAATTGATACGGATCAAATCTCGTTCTTTCTTTCCATTCATACCAATTATCGCGTCGTGATTACATTCCGTGTAGTCGGTCAGAAAAGTATAATCAACCTGACCTTAATTGTAGGTCATTAGGTAGGTTTTCACATTATTAATAGTTTAATCGGACTATTCGTTGTCCGGCTAAAGCTAGACCAAAGCTATCGTTTAGATGTGCCTGATGACAACACCGTTATCGTGCTATGGTTTTCTTGTCAAATTAAATATAGGCATAATGTTAGACATGACAACCTCGAAATGCGTAACCTCACCCATGCAGCAGGTTTTCTTGTATGGGTTTTATTTCTACGTCTGCAGTGAGGAATTCAGGGTATACTGCTAATGACGCTTTGATAGCGACTCTTTGGCGTTTATTGCTATTTCTGTTTCTTTGGAGGGTCATAGCTGCAGGTAACGGAAGTAAAATTCGATAGAATTGATTGGTCATTATTTTTTGGTTAGGTGATTTTCAATGAATCTCAGTGCAGACATAAGTTACGAAATTTTTCGTCCTGAGAATTTTATTATATGGAAGATGAAGACCCTTCGATACAGTCTTGTAGCTTCCTTCCAAAACAGAAGATCCGAAAAATCATCGTTTGGAAAACTTCACTTCAATTAGAACACCCTTCTGTCGAAAAGTAATTGAAAATATTTTGATTTTCTAAAAACGGCGAGACAGATTTTTTCCTACTGAGGTTTTTCTCTCAGATATCGTTTGAAATATAATCTGGAAGGATTCTGCATTTCTAAAAAACTTTTTAGGTTTTCACTCCCAGTCTCTGGAACAGAAATAATTCAAGAAATTTTGAATAAGATGAAATGCTCTTGCGAAAATCTTTGCACTAATTTGTCAGGAGCAATTTAGTTTCAGAAAAAACTGTTTCAGTAAAACTCAAAAAGGAAATCAATAAAAAGGATAATGTAACGTTTAGGTGTCGCTATCAGACACCTTCTTCAGACAAATTTGTTAAATCTTCAGAATTTTGTGTTTTCTCATTTGCAGTCTAATTGACATTGAAAGTTGTCAACACATAAAAATGTTGATTTATTTAATTTTGAATTTTCCTCATGTCATTTTATTCTTCAATAAATCAATCAAAATATATGTGTATTCCTTAATTTTCCTTTTATAAATTATCAGGTTCCGTCATTAGAATCTTTGTGTTGTTCCAGTTCATCATATGATCGCTTTTCGAACATACATGATCAGCGATTTATGATCTTGTGATGTCACTATTTTTGATGTTGTTCTTATGTTCCCGTTTTCTTATCCCTAAAGGTCTTGATGACTCTCGCGATTTTCCACATATGCAGGGAATATTGTAAACACAATTTTTTGATTTTTGTGTTTCATTCATTGGTTTCGTTCTGGTTCGAATGGATCTCAAATCATTTTGTGTTTTGAAAACAGTTCCCATGTTGAATTTGGAACCAATTATTTTTAATTTTCCTGAAAGGCCAGGAACATAAGGAATGACGTTCAAAAAATTTGGTTGTTCTTGACGGTTTTCTGTTTGTACCTGATCATGATTAGAATTTTGATTACCTATATATTTTTCGTTCCAAATTTGAAATTGTTTTTTTTTATAAAGTTTGATGTGTATTGATTATCCAGTAGAAACTCTTTAATGAAGGCAATTTCATTATTTCAGGTTTAGAATAAATCAAAAAGGCCCTATCATAAAGTGTTCGTATAATACCTGTTTACCTGTTTTTACATTCAATTGATGGTGAAAATCAAAAAATAGTCACAGAAAAAAGCTCACAACTAATAAAAGATAAATGCTTTTTCTCTGTCATAGGTTTTCATAAGGCTGAGATTGATGTTTATATACCTGAGTTTCACATTGATTTTCATTGAAAAACGAGAACAAATTAATGAAAAAATTTATTTGTTTCAATTTACTCTCGATCACATTCAAGGTGAAATATACATCTCATCTGCACGTTTAGTTTTTCCATTTTATGGAAACACGAATCTTTTGAAAATTTGTTGATTTATTGGTGTACAAATAAGTTTCCGCGGTTTGTCAAAAGATGGCCCCACCAGAAGGTTATGGAGAAATTGTCAGATGTAAAACGTAATATCCCAAGTTCAGTCATCTGGCAACACCATAACCTTAAAAGTACTAGTGATTCGTATCAGCATCACGTAATTTTTTTCGTGCAAAAATGTCAAGTTTTATTCCGAATAAGCATCATTTGCGGGAACTTTTGATTTACTTCTTTAATGTGAAAAAATCTGCAGCTGAGGCTGCTTATTTTGATCGAGGATCATCTCCCAAATTTATCAAAAAAAAAAAGGGTTCTTCCTCCAAGACAATGCTGCAGCTCACAAATCAATAAAGACGGTGGCAAAATGGTAGAATTACTCCTCGAATTGCTTCCTCATCCCTACATTGCACCCCAAGTGATTATTATCTATTTCTAAACTTGAAGAGATAGTTCTAGGGAAAGAAATTCGAGAGGGATGACGAGGTCAAATGAAAAACCGCGGAAACTTATTTGTACACCTAATATCTCTCACGCAGAAAGTATAAATAACTAAAACGTGCATAAGAAACCCAAATCGGAAAGTGAAATTTCCATACGTGGAATTAGGAAGTGATATATGATACGATTTATAACCCAATAAATAAATTTTCTCGGTTTCTTCCAGTCACTCAGTTCACGATTCGTGAAAGAAGAGTCTCAATTAAACACATTACGTACGAAGAAAATATTTCAGCACAGATATTCTCACAGCGAAGAAGAAAAGTTTATAGCCCTAGGGTCGATCTCGGAATTAAGATTTTTTTATGAGCGTACGTCGAAAGATGATAACACACTAGATAATTCTTCTGAAGTCGTTGACTTTCATTTTCGGCCGTAGCAAAATGAGGTTCGCATTTCGCTAAGACCGAATTCCGCATTAGATGCCACTTTGCACGGTTTCACTCCTGAGGATATTTCAACAATGAATTAATTTTTCAAAATGGAGGGGATGGAATTCTTGACCAAACTAAATGTTGAAGCGGAATTGTAAACCGTTACTCCATGATTTGCAAATGTCCATTCATTGAAATCATTCAGGTAGTAGGTATAGTCCGTTCACGAAAGTTTGAGCCGTCGGTTGGCCATGACAATTTGGCATATTCCACTGTGTGTATTGAAATTTTTGGTTTTGTTGTTTATTTTCTTGTCAGATCGATATCTACGCAATGTTGTCAATATACAAGAAAGATGTATAAATCTCGGATTTCTTACAATGTCAATTTACATCCGAAAATTGTCGAATTGATGACTCAATTCAGACAGTTTCAAATTCCTAACGACAAAAGATTGAAATTTCACATAACAGATTTACTATTTGAATTGAAGAAAAAAATCCGTGTTTGAACAATGGAAATCGTATTTAAATGTATGCGACAATTATCAGTTTCAATAGTCAATAGAAGTGCAAATGAACAGAATCAAGTCAAATGAACAAAATGTTCTGAAGCTAAAGTTATGTGACGAACAAAAACATTGGATGCTCAGGACGAATCAAGATATATCTGGAGTAATAAATGGTGGGTGTATTGCCTTAAATAATTTACATTCACAACTCCATGAAGTCTTCTTCGAATAGCTTTTTATACATTTTTGCGCATACCTACCTAGCAGAGGCTATGGAATGGTTCGAATGCAGTGTAAGTTTCACATATGAATATCAGTTATTATTTTGGTTGTTGATAATGAGAAAATACTGATATGGAAATATTCTATCGATGAAAAGCTTCAAAGAAAAAATATCTTTTAGATCATCCTGTTGAACCTGATAAAAGGGTATTAATTTACACTTATCGAGAATTTGGTGAATTGGCAATGAAAAATGTAATTTAGAAAAGCAAACTGAATTTCAGAAGATGGAAATTGTAATTCGGAATAGGTAATTCGAAATTCCGAATAAGAACTTTATATTCAGAAACGGTTATTTGAATTTCAGAATAGAAATATGTAATTCAGAAATAGGAAATTGTTTTTTGGAAAAAAAATTCAATTCGCAAAACTCAACTACAAAATGGGACGACACACGCTTCAAGAACGCATTGAAATTATTAAAATTCACTTTAAAAATGGTGGAACTTCGGCGGAGACGGTTCGTACAACTCGAACAATTTTGGGTCGTCGTGAAGCACCTTGTCGGACCGCAATAAAGGAATTGGTGAGAAAATTCGAGCTGTTGGGACAAGTTAGTGATATGAAAAATAAAACTCATACGTCTTTCAAGAACAGTCGAGAATATTGCTGCTGTAGCCGAAAGTGTTAGAGAAAACCTAGGTTTGTTCATTTCTGATGATTAATGTTTTTTTATGGCCGAATTGGATAGTATTGCTTTGGACAATGTTTTTTTTCAAGAAGACGGCGGTTCGTACCACACAATCAACGAAACCATTGATCTTTTGAGGAAAAAGTTTCCGGACCATGTTAGTTCTCGAGGAGGTGATCACAATTGGTCACTGAGATCTTGTGATTTAACACCTTGCGACTTCTTCCTTTGGGGCCACGTGAATGACAAAGTCTACGCCAATATCCCAGCGTCGATTCAAGACCTCAAAGATGGAATTCGTGAGGCTATCTAGGACATTGGACAGCCACTTTGCGATTTGTTTATGGAGAATTTCATTAAGAGGATATAGTCCTGTAAGCGTGTCCGTGGTGGTCATTTGCCTCATGTTATTTTCCACTAATAACGGCATTGCTTTTTCTTTATAAAGAAATAAACATCCGATCATTTATATTGAAAAATGGCATTTCATTTGAATATTAATATAGCACCTCTTATTGGAAAAACCTTCATGTCTGATTCATTTCTAAACAGCATTGAATAGATGCAGATACCTCATCTGCACTCTGAAAAACTATCAAAAATCAATGGACCATTCAAAGCGAATTGACCAATAAAGTTCCAAAATAAACCAAATTTCTTCACATATTCACTCTTAAGTAATATCATGAAACAACTTCCGCTACAAAAACACATCCTGAACGAAATCACGTCTCAAGTTTCAACAGATACTCTTGTATTTCAATGAATTACTCCACTATCCATTATTCAACTAACACATCAAGTTCGTCATGGGAATATGGCAGTAATCGAATTCAGATGAAAGTCAAATGATCTTGGTAGGCTTCTTTGCGATCTGTATGATAGATTGAATGTTACTTCACTTCACAACTATGCCCTTAAAGAGCGAAACATGATTCGAAGAATAATCTTCCTTCATGTGAGATTTCCAAGTTCCAAGGGAAAAATGTGGAATATCTATATCTGTATTTAATACGTACTTCCTGTTTTCGATGTGATTTTTATTTTTCACATCACTGATTCTTAAATAGGCAATGTTCCATACAAGTGACTATGATTGATCAGATTTTTTTAGATAGGATTTTTCTATTTCTATGGTATATTTCCTTTTTCTGATTTATTGAGATTGATTCCTTCTTTTGAATACAAATCATTACTTTTCAAGTGGAAGACAGTGAGTAGTGACAGAAGAAACTTCCTTATAGAGATAGATAAAAGCGATTCGTTGAAAAAGTCGAAATAGATCCCAGAGGAAGAACTGTTGGTGATAGTTGTTAACGTGAAATACTTGATGATTAAACAGTTATTGAAAATATTATTTGGGCCTTTTCCATAATTCTGGCTGCTGTAATTATTGTTTCGACCAGCATCTGCCAGCCGTCGGCACCAAGAAAACACCCATAACTTGCAACTTTCAGAAAGGCAATTTTAGTCACTGTTTTTAAAAATTTTGTCATCTAGAAAATAATCGTCGATGAGAGTTTGTTCCAATTTTGATTGAATCTGTTGTCGAATACTTCATTTGATCTTTTTCAAGCTGGAGTTAAGAAAATTTGTGTGAAATAACGAAATTTTATTACCAGAGAAATCAAGCATTTTAAGACTATCAATATAATGGTTAGCCTCCACAAGCATCAATAACAGCTTGACATCTTCTTTGCATACTACATTTGTTGAACATTTCTTGAGAAATTTGTCAGAAGCTCTTTCAGATCATTCCAGGATTCTGAGGTAGGTTGATGATTATCTAATCGTCTTTCTGTCATATCCCATGCATGTTCTATGCACTTCAATTTTCGTCAGTGCGGAGGTATTGGTAAATGTACAACCAAGCTCCTCGCGCGCATTCTCAACTATAGCTGCACGGTGCGGTCTAGCATTATCGTCTAGAAATTGAAGAGTTTCACCAATAGTGAACATTTGGCACGACATTGTTAATGACATGCTCCCTATAGTGTAGGGCGGTCATATTCCGAGGACAAATGTGTAGATCTGTGCTCCGGTTGAAACATATCGCGGCCCATACCATAACACTACCCCCTCGGAATGGATGGACTTCTTAGACATATCCTCGAGAATCTGAAAATCCTTCATATCTGGATTCATCAGTGAAAAAGACACTACGCCATTCATCGCTCCTATTGATATTTTGCCTTGCCCATTGCAGTCTTTGACGCTAAGTTCACATGTTAAGGGAACTCCTCTTAATAGACGTCTAGAACCTAGATTCACCTCTCTCAAACGTCGTCTGATGGTTTCGATAGAAACTTGAATCCCATCTACATTTTGAAGAGTATTCCGTAGCATTCTACTCGTAGATGAAACAATACTGAGCAGGACAGGTGTTGTTTTTCGTCGCTCACCAAGCCTTGGTCTTTTCAACACGGAACAACCTGAGTTAGTCCACCCTGTAGCATTCCGATAGTCCTATTAGCCAAAGCGTTTGTTAATTTACTTGTTGGCATTTTCAGAAAACTCGTTTTGAATCGAAGCCGTTGATAAACTGACTCCATTTCAAAATAAGAACATTCAAGGAGCATATGCAAAAAACTAAACTTCAGAAAAAAGGCGTCCAGATTGACGAAATGTCTCATAATGATTCTTATTGGATCGATTCAAATGTTATTGAGTTTCAAATAAATGATTTTATATCGACTTTCTCTAAGATTACATACTTTTCAGAACAATTGAATACGATATCCCTAACTCTTGTGGAGCAGTATATTTTCAGAGCTGTGGTGCTGTTGGTTATATCAGAAAGTACTTACAACTTTGATGTTGATATAATATGAAACACCCGGTCTATTTATTATAATGGCCTTTTAAGATGTCCCGTAGCGTATTCAATATTTCTTGTTATACCTTCCCTTTATACCTTTCTCTGGCAGTTTTGTGTCATGAATTGATTTCTAAATTTTTCGTGTAACAGTTTCGATGAAACATTTATAACTTCGTTAGCTAGTACCCTAGAAAACTAAAATTTCCGATATACAGGGTTTCAAGGAAAAACGTACAATGCATAGTGCCACGCGATGAAGGGCCATAAAATATGAAAGAAAGGTCCCATGAATATATGTCCGAAACTGCTTCCTTTGAGAAATACAGGGTGTAAAAGTTATTTGTTATTTGGATTTTTTGAATAACTTTTGACGAAGAGGTAAGAAAAAATAAAATGTGATATGCTGATATGTGATGCTGTATCCAAATATCATATTAGTTTTTAGATTACTAATAGAACGCGCCACATACAGGATTCCTCCACATGTAAATCTGCCCTAACTTTTTTGCCTTATACTGTATGATAGTCTGGACTAGAAAAAGCGATTGCGCTATCTTTTTTCCTTCAAAAAGGTATATTTTATTGAAAATCGAAGAGTTATGATGCACGCAAATATTCCAGAAGCGCCTAAGTAACCTACTTACAATAAGAACCATTGTTGTGGTGTCCTCTATTAGTAATCTAAAAACTAAAAGGATATTTGGATTCTGCGTCATACAAAACCCCTGCATATCACATTTTGTTTAATTCTTACCTATTTGTCCAGAGTTATTAAAAATAATAAATGAAAAAAAAGCTTTTAAACCCTGTATTTCTTAAGGGGTTCAGTTTTAGGCATATATTCATTGGACCTTTTTTTATTTTTTTGGTCCTCTATCGCGTGGCTTTATGCATAATTGTTTTTTTATTGACACTCTGTATATTACCTATATGTTTACAATCACGCAAGGTCCTTGAAACACCACCATTTTTCTCGAAAATAGACTATAAATCTCTGACGCTCACATACTAATGAACTATTTTGAATGCTTCGTAAATTGTATTTAGCAGAATGTGTTTTACTTTCATCATAAAACTATGAATTTCCTATAAGTACAACCCCAAACAATCGAACATCCTTCTTCTGAATCCTCTACATCATTGATCTTCACGACATCAATCGCCCTGTATAAAAAACGAAGAGAACCTGTTTCGTCAATTGAAACCGCGGCTACCTTTTCGTCTTCCACAAATGAGGAATATCGTTTCCATGTTCCTCGCAACGTCTGACCCACATTTTCGTATGAGATAATTAACATGGTTTCCGAGGTAGTTCAACTAGCTAAGAACACATCGGCATGTTTACCGTATTCGACATTGAAAGAAATCACCTGTGCTACGTAATAAATTCAGTCGTGCTATTCAAAAGAGGTCCCGGATGACAGCATCATCCAAATAAATAAGTTGTGGAACTACACCTTTTTTACATTTTTGTAATTCAGAAAATCGATGTTCAATTTCAGAAAAGAGAACATGTTTAGGGTTTTGTCGTCGGTAGAATTACTTCAGGAACAAAAAGCCTAATCGTGTTCGTGATGATTGAAATAAGACACAGGGTGAAATATTTATAGCTGGTGTATTTCTTCGTGAACGTAAGCTGGTTACTTACGTTGTTCGAGAACGAGTGATACGAGTACGAGAGTGAATAATAATACTTACAGGTTACGTTGCGAGAGTTACTAATACTATTATTACTAGGTTCGAGAATGAATCATACTATTATTAACTTGCAACTTAAAATTCGGGGGTATATAAACCCTAAAATATCCCAGGTAGTTGGGATAACCGATAGGGGGGATGAGCAGCGTTGTCACGTTGAAACACGGTGGACAAAATACGTTCAACAGAACATGTATTTCAGAATAGGATTATGTAGGTAATTCAGAAATTAGAAATTGAATTTGATTGATTTAATTTCAATGTAGAACCCATCAGAGACTAAATCTGTCAATTTACACTTCATATCTGTAAATTTCCAAATTTGATATGTAAATCGACATATATTATGTAATCTGTCAAATCACACTTTTTATTTTTCAATTAACAGATTCTAATCTGTCAATTGACACTTTTTAATCTGATATCGATTGGAATATAATCTGGGAGGATTTCTAGAAAACTTTTTAGGTTTTCACCAGTCTCTGAAACAGAAATAATTTGAAAATTTTTAATTATGATGAAATGCTCCTGCGAAAATCTTCGCACTAATTTGTCAGGAGCAAATTGATATTGCAAAAATTGTTACTTAACAGTAAAACTAAAAAAGGAAATGAATGAAAAGGATAATGTAACGTTTCGGAGTCTATATCAGACACCTTCTTCAGACAAACTCGTAAAATCTTCGGAATTGTGTGTTTTTTTTCGTTTGCAGTCTAATTGACATTGAAAGTTGTTAACAAATAGGGATGTTGATTTATTTAATTTTGAAATGTCATGATGCCATTAATTTCTTCAATAAATCAATCCAAACACGATCTATTCCAACAGAACATTTAGCCAAATTATCTACTTCATCTAACTGTAACTAATCTGGATTTCATAATTTTCCTTTTATAATCATCAGGTTCCGTCATTAGGATCTTTGTGTTGTTCCAGCTCATCATATTATGATCTCCGCTATTTGAACCATGGACCTATAATACTAACTGGACGTCGAACTTCCTAACTGTCACGTAGAAGAAAGTGAGGCAAATCGCCGCCATTTGCAGTTTGGAGTGAACCACAAATATTTTGATGTTTTATGCCATATGTGCTAGAATTTTGATTGAAACATAGACGTTCCTTTGAAAGAAATGATGAAAAACGAACTCTGTATATTAGTGTTCTGTGAACACTGACATTTCGGTCTATATCAAATAAAATTTTTTTCGATTCGTGTGATTAGTTATTAAAATAATGTACCATTATGATGATTATACACAATAGATTCCTCAAAAACGGTATAACCTCGCTAATTCTAATATTTCAGTTCGTTGAAAAATTGACAACTCTCAAATTAGTCAATTTCACTCCAAACTGCAAATGGCCGCCGTTTGCCTCAAAATTTTTGACATGTTCGCTATCTAGTTAGTATTATAAATCTATGATTTGAACATACATTATCAGCGATTTGTGATCTTGTCATGTCTCTATTTTTGATGTTTTTCTTTTGTTTCCGTTTCCTTATCTCTGACGGTCTTGATGTCTCTCCTATATAAGATTTTCCACATATATAGAGAATATTGTAAAACAACAACTCGTCAAGATAAGAAAGATGATCCTTCAACTTCGAATTCATACAGTTCTGTGGTGCAGGAAACGCGTCAAACTGCGCAAACTCCGCAAGTGTCACTCAAGATTCCGAGTGATTCTGTCAAGAATGTCAAGATGGTAAACAAAAACGAAGCCTCAAGTGAAATGATAAATGCCGATTCTGATATACCGACTACCATCCACGAGAAATCCGACAATAGAGAAGACTGGGTTACGGTCACAAGAAAGAAGGAACGTAAACAAGTTGTAAAAAGAGTCAGTAATGTATGTTATGGAACTCTGACAACCAGCGTAGAAACTAAAATCCATGGTGCCATTAGGAGACGTTGGATTTATGTGGGAAAAATTGCAGGAAACCATATTTCAGAGGACGATATTTTAGCTTTTCTGAAGGATATCGATGGTAATGAACACATAATTGTTAAGAAACTCAAGACGCTAGGCCTAAATTCTGCTTTCAGTATTGGTTTACCAAATGATGAAACGTATAGGAAAGTGTTTTGTGAATCATTTTGGCCCAAGGGAGTACTCTTAAGGGAATTTTCGTTTGACAAGAATTTTTTTCGCAGGAACAGGGAAAATCTGAATTCATAATTCCATCTGCAAATCTTGATGAGTGCAAGTCAGCAAATAACTTCTGTCTTATTCTTCAAAATGTTCGATCTCTGGGTACAGCTTTGAATAGTTTGCAACTTATGGCTGGTGAAGAAGGTGCAGACGTGTTGGCTATTACAGAACATTGGAAATGCAAGGAGGAACTTGAGGCTTACAGAATAAAGGGTTATAAGCTGATTTCAGGTTACTGTCGAACACAAGGAAAACATGGTGGATCTGCAATTTACAGCAAGGAGAAATTTAAGTGTACTGAGAGGACAGACTACAGTCTTCTGAGCGTATCAAACATAATTGAATGTTCTGCTGCACAAATTAATCTTGAAAATTATAAGATACTTATCGTTTGTATTTATAGGCCAAACACCCAGCCATTAGCAGATGTCGACCAGTTCCTGGAAGTATTAAGAACTATTCTTGAAAAATGCACAGTCGAAAAGGGTAAATTCATTTTGGTAGGTGATTTCAACCTGGACATCCTTTCTGATTCTACCGATGTCAGTGAGTTTAAATCTCTTTTAGAAAATTTTAACCTTGATTTCACTAATTTTGTGCCTACCCGCCCAGCTTCTGGCTCCTGTTTGGATAATATTATCACGTCCCTTCCAGGACAAACTCAGGTTTTAGAGTATCATATATCCGATCACTGTGCGTTGAAATTTGTTGCCAACTCTTTATACAGCAATCATATAAATAAGAGAAGAATTAAAAGGAGAATTATAAATGATGGAACCATTGCAAATTTCGTGCAAAAACTAACTTTAATAAATTGGGATGACATCTATACCTATACAATTGATCCAAATCAACTTTGGAATATTTTTCACGAACGTTTTTCCAAGACTTTTGAGCAATGTTTTCCCAAGGTTGAAGTTTACTTATCTTCTAATGAAAAGAACATCAAAGTAACACCCGATGTCGAGCATCTGAAGGACATCTTAGATAAGCTCTATATAGTTTCATTTGCCAGACCTGAATTTAAAGCAACGTATATTTCAATAAAAAAACAATATGACAACTTACTGTCCAAAAAAAAGAAAGATCATTTCAACAGCTTAATTCGTAATTCAGAAAATAAGTCAAAGGCTTCATGGAAGGTAATAAATTCTCTTACTAAAAATGAGAGTTCTCGGGGAATTTCATATCAGGGTGATCCCTCGTGTTTACCAAATAGATTCAATGACTTTTTCGTGGACTTCCCATCTGATATCACTGAAATGCTGGAAAAAACTACCCCTGTTGATAGATATAAACTCAATAAGTCTTTTTACATGTTTGATATTTCACATGATGAAGTATTGAAAGCTGTTGGTTCTTTGAAAAATAAATTATCTTGTGGTTACGATGAGATACCGATTAGAGTTTTGAAATCATCGATCAATATTATACTCGAACCTCTCAGCTTTATTATTAACCGCTGTTTCAAAGAGGGAATGTTTCCGGACCAACTGAAAATTGCCATTGTCAAACCACTACATAAAAAGGGAGACATCAGTGATCCAAATAGTTATAGACCGATTAGTATTCTGCCCTCTTTTTCAAAAGTATTCGAGAAAATACTAACTACTAGATTACTGAAATTCTTTAAGAAATTTGGTGTGATCTCAGAATGCCAACATGGGTTTGTGAAGAACCGAAGTACTGAAACAGCTGTCTATGAACTTATAAATGAAATTGTTGTGTCTATTGAGCAGGGAGAAATCCCAATCAGTTTATTTCTAGATTTGACAAAGGCCTTCGACTGTGTAGAACATGAGAGATTGCTGGAGATTCTTGAGGATTGCGGTATAAGGGACAATCAGTTGAGACTATTGGAGAGCTATTTAACATCAAGAAAACAGATAGTTATTATGGAGATTGATGGTGAAATATTGGTGTCAGATGAAAGAGAAACCTTGATGGGCGTACCTCAAGGAAGTATAGCCGGACCTGTTCTGTTCATCGTTTATATTAATTTTCTACCAAAAATGCATAAACCTAGGAGATTCCCTTTGAGGTGTTCGACGAGAATGTTTGCGGATGATGCCAATTACTTGATCAGATCCTCAAGTATTTCATCTGCTGTGGAAGAATCGAACAGTGTTATCAAGCTTGTCGGTAATTGGTTAAGTAACCACAACCTCATATTGAATTTGGAGAAAACTCAATGCATGTTCTTTTATAATGACAGATCTAGATTGGACTATCCCGAATCAATAAATGATTATGTAATGGTTGATGATAGTGTGAGATTTTTGGGCATTGTACTCGATAAACATTTGAAGTGGGGACCGCATACGGAACAACTTAAAAGTCGCTTAAATTCTGCTTGTTATGTTCTATTTATGTTAAGAAATCAGGTGGATTTTGATTTACTCAAGATGGTTTATTATGCGAACTTCCATTCAATCCTTTCATATGGGATAATTTTTTGGGGTAGCTCCTCATTTATGAATGGCATTTTTGTTGTCCAGAAGAGAGCTTTAAGAACCATGCTCCACTTAGGCTTTAGACAATCTTGTAGAGGGTTTTTTAGGGATAATAATATACTAACTACCTATGGATTGTATATATATAGGTTACTGATTTTTTTCACCAAGCATTGTCATTATTTTGATTCGTATAAGAACTTGAATTGTACCCGCAGAATATCTCCCTACATTGTTCCAGTTCATAAGACAGTTGTTAGGGAAAAATCTGTTGAATGTATGGCCATTGGTTTCTTCAATGTTTTACCATCTGAATTGCAAAAGATTGTCAATCCCAGAAAATTTAAGAAAGCTCTGTATGCATTTTTATTAAGATGTGAACCTTACAACTTCACTGAATTCAAAGAATATTGTAAGAGATAATTGTTTGTGAAAGTTCTATATTGTTAAATTTGACTTGTTCCATACTTACAGTTATGTAATTTTTTGGAATCAATAAATATTATTATTATTATTATTATTAAGTATTTTTTTGATTTTGTGTCTCATTGGTTTCGTTCTGGTTAGAATGGACCTCAAATAATTTTTGTTCTGAAAACAGTTCTTGGTTGAATTTGGAACCAATTCTTCTTATTTTTTCTGAAAGGTCAGGAATATAAGGAATGACGTTCAAAAAATTTGGTTGTTCTTGACGGTTTTCTGTTTGTACCTGATCATCATCAGAATTTTGATTAGATATTTTTCGTACTACATTTCAAATTGTTTTTTCTATAAAATTTGGTGAAAAAACATACAATTCCGAAGATTTTACAAGTTTCTCTGAAAAAGGTGTCTGATATAGACACCGAAACGTTTCATTATCCTTTTCATTAATTTACTTCTTTAGTTTTACTGTTGGGCAACAATTTTTCAAAACCGATTTGCTTCTGAAAAATAGGTGCAAAGATTTTCGCTGGATTACTTCATCTTAACTAAAAAAATTTCAATTATTTCTGTTTCAGAGACTGGAAGTGAAATTCTATAAAGTTTTTCAGAAATGATATACTGAATGTTCATGCAAAACTTCCAGAGGAAAATAAATTTTTTTAATTATATTTTTTACATATTTCATTTTCTGAATAATTTCCAGAATATAATTCCGATTGTACTGAGATTATGTATTTATATATATTATAATCATCAATCTCAAGTCCCATATTAAATTTTGAGGTAATAGTCTTATTGCCCCACCAAAGAACGATCACTCAAGAACGCTTCTGGTCGGGGCTTTTCTCAAGTTTTAATCTGTCATTTGACAATTTTCAATATGTTAATTGACAGATTTTGATCTGTCAATTGATACTTTCTAATTTGCTAATTGACAGATTTAATCTGGCAATTCTAAGTACTAGTAGGAGAGCTGGTACGAATTTTTGGGTAGGTATTTGAGGCAAGCTGAAAACTTGTCAGATGCCTCTCCTATTATATCCCAACTCGGTATTGCAGATCTTGCTGGTGAGTAGCGGGGCTAAATCAACCCCTACATTTTTAATGGCATGGCAGGTAGAAAGCCCTACCGAAATGATCTGTCTTTTTGGGAATCTTATTATTTAGTTATAAGTAATACTCCATAAAAATTTCAAGCTGCCTCAAAAACATTTTCTATAATTTTTTGCAAAATATTTTTGCACGCGTCTGGCAATGTTAAAACCCCGATTAAATTATTTGGCAGCTTGAAATTTTAATGGAGTGTTACTTATAACTAAAAAATAAGATTCCCAAAAAGACAGATCATTTCGGTAGGGCTTTCTACCTGCCAGGCCATTAAAAATGTGGGGGTTGATTTAGCCCCGCTACTCACCAGCCAGGTCTGCAGTCCCGAGTTGGGATATAATAGGACAGTAATCTGACAAGTTTTCAGCTTGCCTCAAATACCTACCCTAAAATTCGTGCCAGCTCTCGGACTATACCTACTTGTCCCAATCTTGTTCTCGTTTACTACTTAACCATCTCATATAAGCCCTCTTCTTCTTTTCAACCAATATTTACACTTCTTCTTTCCACCAGATTTTACTACTTTTAGTTGGATGTTTCAGACCGAGAGATTCTTCGGCTGCATTTTTTATGTTGGGTAACATTAGTTAGTTTTCCATCTAGTCTTTTCTGATAAAGTTGTCTTGTTCTTTCGGTACTTTTAATTGAAAGATTTTCGTCTCATCGCAGTGGCACTAATACGCCGTCGAACTAACGCTTTGATACTCGTGATCCCTTCTAGGTAGACTAGACCAGATCAGCCATCTACGCCTCATCTCGAAGTTGATCCACCTAATGATATTCCTCCCATTTCTCTTCAAGGTTGATGGCGATGAATCTCATATCCATGTCACAACCAAACCGGTAATTAAGGAGGCAGACTCACCTGTGTGTTGCGAATAAACCGCATATGGTATGAAAAGGTGAAAAAGCAGAGGAGGATATGATGGGAAGTTACATGATCAAGGCCGATGTCTCAAGCCTCACAAGTCCGAAATAGTCGAACAATTAGCTCGAACTCATATTCGTGCCTCTGGAGATTTATGACTCAGAAGATTTCGTAAAACTCTTGAAACACGATAGGTTTTGTATGTTGGAAAAGCAAGATATGTACAGTGGCGGCATGCGAAATGTGAATGACTCTACAGAGCAAATTAACCTTTTTTATTTGATAGAATCAGGCTTTGGCATAGTATAGTTGTATTCTGTGAATTTATTTTGACGTTGGTTGGTTATTAAAAAAAAATCGTTCACATTTCGCCCGCCACCAGTGTATAGCGAAATGTGAACGACTCTACAGGGCATATTAGGATTTTTGAGCGCTCGTTCACTTAAACGAGTGCTAGAGATTTCGTTTTCCCAAATTTTTAAATTTTGTGCCGGAAATGGTCTCAAACTATAGGGTAGACTCCCTGATGACGAATTCATGGTCAAATTGAATATTCTGTCCGTGGGGCCGTCCGGAGAATTGTCCTAAAGACTTGAGAGGGTGAGTCTGGTATCCAAATGCCGCGCTTGGGTTCGTTAACCAGCCAAATCGTACTGGGTGTTCCATAAAAAATGGATATTCAAAATTTTTCTTCCTCAATATCTACGGCAAAACGAAACCAATCGAACAGAACCATAAAAAACACAATTGGAATATTGAAAAGAAGAATCTTCTTATTTTTAGATAACAAGATCTACGATTAGAATGAAAGTTATTTGGTATTTGAAGATTCATAAATTGAATGTCCATGCAATATTTCAAGAGGATCACATCAACAGAACCATAGAATTTAATGTTTTCAATAGTCAAGTTTCTACATATTACCGCTTTCAATTATATCCATAATAACTTTCAGTCCGAGCCGAGATTTTGCATTTATTTATTTACTATTTATCAATTTCAAGTCTTATACAAAATTTTTCGAAGTAATTTCCTCATTGCTCCACCAATGAACGAGAGCTCAAAAGCACCTACGCAAGGCTTTCTTAATTTTTTTAGTTGATAAAATTAGGCTTTGGCATAGAATAGTTATTTTGTGGATTTATTTTAACGTTTCTGGCCAACGACTGCTGTTCCATCATCAAGAATTTTAAATCAATAAAAACTTTTTCGTTCCGCATTTCATTTGGACCTGCAATATGATTTATCGCTTCAAAGTTTTTCAGAAGAAATAGGACACCCCAAGTAGTAGCCCTACCGAACTGGTATTCATTTTTACAACGCATATAATTGATCAAACAGAAAAATCTATTTCTGTTCAGAAACTTCTCAACAAGTAGCTGTCATTTGGCTTCGCCAAATTCTGGAAGTATTTCAGTAGGTTGCTGGTAACTCATTTTAGGCTATCACTTGGTCACATCAAAAAGACCTTATGAAGTTGATTTCACATCATTTCATTTGTTGAACCTAAAGCCGGGTTTAGACGAAGCGCACCCACTCGCGAGTCAAACCTCGCCACCTACTCGGGCACCAAAACTCATCCTCACTCCAGTGTTTACACGACGCGCTGGATTCGCCTGGAAGGGCGAGCCAGGATGAGAAGGCAAGGCAGTAATCAGCCTCGTATAGAGTCCGAGACTCGACCAGCTCCAGAAGCTTGTTCAAACGACACAGCAAGGCTTCTTTGATGCGCGACTGAAAACCGACCGGTAATGGCTCAACCCGAGGACGAGGGGCCTCATGGCGAGGAGCATGTTTACACTATGCGAGGGAGCGGAAGCGAGGCTGGTGCGCGAGTAGGTGCGCTTCGTCTAAACCTGGCTTAATACTCTAATGTTATATAAAACCAGCCCTAATAGAGACCCCTGTGATACCCCTTGTGTATCTTCCATCGCGTCCAAATAAAAGCTCACACATTTTAGGATGCTTGCTCGAATATATCTTCGCTAACAATCTCGATACATTGAATGTGGAGACTACACCAACTTTTGTCACAAGAGTCAGAGAAGAAAGCCTGGACGTGACAATTATAAATGTCGCTGCTAGGAGAAATGTCACTTCCTGGAGAGTGATGGATGAACAATCACTCTCAGACCTTAGAATTATCGAGACTGATTGCCCTCAATTCAAAATCCTTCGAAAACAGACTGGTCTCTTTATAGAGGTCATTTGGGGAGCAACCTAAAGAGAATCGGGATAAAGCGGGAGCAGCACCGTCTTTACGATCTGGAGCAACATGTTGAGCAGATCAGTGAGGGAATGATGAAAGCTTTTCACCAAAGCTCGATCAAGTAAGGAAGCTCCTTGGTGAATTGAGAATCTGTCAAACCTTCGAAAGGAAGTCCGTCGGCTCTTCAACAGGGCCAAACGAGACGGCAACTGGCGAGGGTACAATGAAAAGCTTAGTCTGATGTATAACAAGGAGATCGGGAAGGCCAGAAGACTCAATTTCCAAGCTTTTTGTGAAAATATCACTTCCACTCCCACAACATCCAGATTTCAAAAGGTTATGGCAAAGGGGGGAACTAAACCCACCATGTTGTTAGGAAGCCAGATGCACAGAACAGACATAGACATAGACATCTATATTTTCTTTAGAGCCAGATGGATCCTACACTGAGGGAGAGGAAGAGCAATCCACTCTCCTTCTCCAAACACACTTTCCAGGTAGTGAACCCACATGCAATGATAAAATAGCAATGTAAAATGCAGAGAAGTAATCTCATATAAAGAAACATGTGGAATATTTTGGTCGTGGATGATGGTACTCACAGGAAGCTCTTTTTGAAACCTGAAAAACTGATCGTGTGTGATGGAGTTTAGTTTTGAGGACCATGTCTGGATTAGTTCGAACTCACATTTATGCGTCCAAAGATTTACGACTTCGGTGGTTTTCGTAACTCTGCAGATTCCAAACTCATTTGGGTCAAGGTTACAGAACAATGTGTCGTAAAATGGAAGTCTGTTTGGTCGGATTATATTAGAAAAAAGGTTCGTTGATGATTTTGGTATTGTTTGCAAATCATCTGTTGAATGAGTCAGAACAACATAAAAATCGAATAGGTGTTTTGTACCAACACAATTTTAGTTTTCATTTCACGATTGGGAGTGATGTCGAATGAATATTTCAGATAAGCAACTTATATTATTATTATATGAGTAGCTTTCGGTAATTTGATTGAAATAGGTTATAATAAGGAAAAGGAAATCGATGTAGGTGTTTTGATTTTTTAAACTTGAAAGATGTTCTAACTATCATGTTTAGATTGATGAGGATACTCAGAAATTGGTTGTTTATACAGAAACTTTTGGTGCGATAAATCAAATTGTTTCATTCATCATCATTATCTATTTTTTTCAGAGGTTTCACATCTGTTACCTGAGTTTTTGTAATGGAATATTTTTTGCAACTCTTTTCATCGTGACTTTTCTTTGTATTCAACGTTTCGGCCAGAGTTCGCCAGCTGTCGTCATCTAGGAGCTATGATTTCTCAGTATTTTTTTGTTTTTCGATTGAAGGATGTTCAGTTTCTCCATTGTGTGCTCCACCACACTCGCAAAGTATCTACCTATACAGGAATTATACAGGCTGTCTGTAAACAAATGCGAGGGAGATGATTTATCGATGAAAATAAGCAGGGGAAGTTCATATACTTTTTTTTCGGAATCGAGCCCCCTTCCAAGATACAGCCTGTGGAAGGCGATGACGAGTTGACAGTTTTGAATTTTTTTACGGCTTCTTAAAAACACACTTATAAAACTATACATAATGTGAAGCACTAAGTAGATGTTACTCACACAAATTTTTTAGATCTCGAAATTTCATTATTAGGGGTTGAAAGTAACAACTCCCTTTGATTTATGTTCGAAAATTGTTTCCGTGGGATAGATTTTCGAAGAATGAAATTCTCTTATGGTTTTCCATTCAATTCTGGAGAAAAAAAGTGTCCCTCAAAATTTCGATACAGTCGATACCTTTCTCCGAAAAAAAATAACTAGTTATGATCACTTCTCATTCCATTTCACAAAAAGAACTTTTTTTCGATCAATAATCATAATTGACAAAACCAATTTTGAGTATGAACTATGTCTTAGAATATTCATTCTATGGAACGTACGATGGAATGGAATGAACAGTGATCATAGCTGCTATTAAGTTTTATTTTTTCCGAGAAAAGTATCGACTGCATCGAAATTTTCCAAGAGACTTTTTTTCTCCAGAATTGAATGGGAAACCATAAGATAATTTCATTATTTATATTTCATTTTTCATCTATTGCACGAAATCATAATGGGTTGTTATTTTCAACCTCTAATAATAAATTTAAGGAATGAAAAAAAATGTGAGATGACATCTCCTTAATAAATAATATTATGTATAGTTTTATGACTGTTAACTCGTCATCGTGTTCCAAAGGCTATATCTTAGAAGGGCGGTCGATTTCGGAAAAAAATTATATGCCGGCTTATTTTCATCGAGGAATCATCCCCTAAGTCCGTCGCATTTGTTTACAGACACCCTGTATTAACCATGAAAAAAGTGTGAATCTAAAGGAACATAACATTATTTTGGTCTACAATAGCATAATGCATCATTCAATTATATAGAAATGTACAAAATCAAATTCAAATGATTTATTATAACCTTCGTCACCAAAATATCAATTTTACTGAATTCTATATCCAATAACCACTAGACTCAAACGTTGGTTGTATTGACTACCAAGAAAATCAATTCAACGAACCGTTTTTTCAATTCGCGATGGAATCACAGGTAACCAGAGACAGGAGTATAAGAAACAGATATTTATCGAGCCCATCAATTTTCCGCTTCAAATAAATAAAGATACGCTTACACTACGTAGTGTTAGCTCTCCACAGTGTGGATAGATGGAATTATTACCCCTTAAACTGCGTAGTTCTATGAATTGATGGCATCGTGGAGAAATAATTATCGTCTTTTTCCCGCCCAAGGGTGTCGCGAAACCAGTTACGCTCTATCAGGAGCAAGCTGCACTTGGATTTTTCCTGAGATATGATCTGACGATAGCACAGGTGGATAAATTGTTACCTGCGCTGTCAATTATTTACTGTCAATATAGCGACCAGAGCTGAGTGAATGTGTGTTGGTCTATTGTTATTAATTTTTTCAGGGCATGGATGGATAAATAATATGTTTTCTGATATTTTGAATTAAAGCTAGGAAAATATGTATGAATGGTGTCGACCAGAGTGGAAGTGATTATAGACTTCATTCTTGAATATGTGTCAGATAATATTATGTTACATTTGAAATATTACATTTATCCTGGATAATATCAGAACGACAAATGATAATGAATTAACATCTGACGTTACAACCTTGCAATGCAATTCTGAAAAATTAAAAAAAGCTTCAACTTACATTCAGAAGTGGCTGCATGCTTGTGAAAATTGAATAATAATTTCTGAATTTCACACGGAATTGGCCACTAGTTTGAAAAACAAAACTTTATCGTTGACGTGGAATTATTAATGATTGAACTTTTGGTGAAACATTTTTGGGCTATTTTCCTTTGTTTTCAGCGCTCGTTCTACTTAAACGAGTTCTATATCGTTTAGCCCAAATGTATATAATTTTCTAATTTTGAGCTGAAAATATTCTCAAACGATAGGGCTAGACTTCCTGATGACGAATTCGTGGTAAAATTCAATTCTGTCCGTGGGGCCGTGCAAAATTTTGTGGCAATAGTGTGAACAGAAACATTGGAAATATTGAAAAGAAGAACTTTATATTTCCATAAATAGATATCCTATTCGAGTGAAATCTTTTTTGTGAAGGGAGATCGATAGTCTGAATGTTCATCGAAAATTTCGTGACCATAGTTTAAACAGAATAATAGAAAATTCAATTGGAATATTGAAAAAAAAATCTTTATATTTCCATAACAGCATCTCCGATTCGAGTGAAACTTTTTCTGTGGATAAAGATTGATATACTGACAGCGGGTTTCATAAAGCTCGATTGGGCAATCAAATCGTTGATTTTGAATTATGTCGATGGTTTACGTCAAAAATAAACTGAAAATTGCACAGAAATGATTACATTTTATAAATTACCCTGATCAGAGTTTTATGAAACCCGGCTTCAATGTTCATGAAAATTTTTTTGCCATAGTGTTAGCAATTGTGATATTGAAAGAAGAATCTTAATATTCCCATAACAGAATATCCGATTCTAGTGAAATTCACTTTGGTCATGAAAACTACTAACTGAATGTTCATGCAAAATTTCAAGGGGATCGCATCATCAGAACCTTTTTGCTCCACCAGAGAACGAGCACTCAAGAGCTCAGAGCTTTCTTAAAATTTTCTTCCTGCATTCAACGTTGAGGCCAGCATTTTCCATCCGTTGTCAGGAAACCACTTTAAATTTTGAAGTGAAAAACGGAGCCAAATGATTTCCTCAAGAAATTGTTGGAAAATGCCAAACCGATTGGCACAATATAGTATAGAACCATATTCTAAAAATGCGTATATCTACGAGATTTCACCTGAATCAAATTAGAATTATTGAAAATATACGTACCAAATATAAAATTGCAACGCAACGCTGTTACTATAAAAACAAACATTCCAAATCACTGTGTTGAATACAGCGTTCCAGTTAGAAAAAAATATATGAATGAAATAAAGCTATAAACAATAATGATTAATCGCGGTGTAGATTACAACCAATTAAATAAAATTTATTGTGTCATGCGAACAAATAGCAATAAAACTGACAGACGATTCATCGAAAACAGCTAAATATCTCGTAGTAGACACGCCTTTCAAATTTCGTGGAGGCAGCTACCAGGTGTGGCAATTAAGTTCGAAGAAAATACATGGGAAGCATATCGTATAAATTAATGTACGCTGATATAAAATGTATTAATGGTGATGAAATCTTAAAATAACATATATATGAATTCCAGGCGAATAAACATTATTATTATTCATTATTTATTAATCTTTCTCTATATGATGATTAATGAGAATCAGGAAATAGCAATCATGAATTTAGAAATACATGATTTCTATTACTATATAACTCATTTCCATTTCGTTTGTAGTTTCGAGAATGAAATTTATGTTCAGTGCTTGTATTTAGAGAACAGATTCTTTTATCATAATTTTATGATTTGATCTCTTTGCGTTCTGAAAGTTAGATACATCTTGTTGTGACTACTCATTCAGCAAATCAAACATTAATGTGATATGTAATCGATATCACTCGGATAATTCTCAATTTTTTGTTGATTTTATGTAATCATATAATATTAATCTGCTATTTTTTTGCAGGTATGTTCGATGGATTCCTCGATGTTAGTTCTGATGAGTGAGTATGGAATAAACATATGGCATATGACGGTGAACGAAAATTGTTCAAAGAAAAAACTATACCTTTTCAACTTCAAATTGAGACTAATCACATTCAAATTGAGATTAAAAAAATTCAAAATGACATTAACCAACTTCAAAATGGTAAACACAATCTAATTGGGAATAAACACATTCAAAATGGGAGTAATCATTATCATATTGGGAACTGACATTTCCACTTGATTTTGATACTCCAAAAATATTGTCAAATAATGAAGGTATTCATCAGATCATTTTGTGTGTCCTGTATATAACTATGTCGCGTTACATTAAAGAATCGGAAGCAGCGAATGAAAGCAGATTTATGCTGTATACAAATAATTTTGACAATATAAAGGGTGTTTTTGAATAGATGCAGAAGATTTAAGGGTTTATTTCTCACATTATTTAATGAAAAAAAGTTCCAACAAATGTAGGTCCAGAAATGCATTGTTTCCAAGATACAGAGTGTTGAAATTTTACTTTATTATTATTACTGGCCGAAATAAGTGGTACCCACGCCACTAAGATATTTCAAACTAACAAATATATTTGAATTTACTTTGTGACAAGAATAGGTTTGTTCCAACAGCTGTCTTTTGTACGGTAATTTGACGGTCACGAAACTGTTAGTAATCGATCTTATGCGCACGTCTAAACTTTGACCGTACAAGAACCGTCCAAACAGTACTTGCTCCAGACCAGGGATCGAAATGACGATCACAAAACCGTTCCACTCACGGTCCCGAAGCAGGATGGAACAAAAACGAAACCGTTCTCAAACGATACATTTTCAGTTGGAACACATTTTATCTATTGCGCAGAATCCTGACGATCATTGTACGGTCAATTCTTGAGTTGGAACAAACCTAAGTCGAATTTTGGCGAGCTGTGGTTACATGTAACTATCTAACTATCACGTGATCATGTGACAGTTAATACACGTATTTTCTGTCAAATGATCACGTGATAGTTAGATAGTTACATGTAACCACAGCTCGCCAAAATTCGACTCTAATGTTTTCTGCCTTTTTTCCTGTGGGGCACCGTTTCATGAGAAAAAATAAAACATCTCAACGTTGAGCCCTCATACTATGTGTTAAAGTGACGACAAATAAGCGTAAAGATGTTTTATTTTCTTACATAAAAACGGCGCCCCGCACGAACAAGAGGTAGAATGTTTTTCTACAAATTGAACGAAGAATTCAAAAATAATTGTAAGAAATATCTCAGCGGTGTACACATATTTTATTCAGTTTTTAAGTAAAACTTCAACACCATTCATCTTGGAAAAAATGCATTTCAGGACCTACATTATTTATGGAAACTTTTTTTCATAAAATGATATGAGGAATCACCCCCTCAAATCTTACGCATCCTGTAGATCAGTATCAAATTCAAATGGAAATGTCTATTCCCAATAGGAGATTGATTAGTCTCATTTTGAATGTGTTTATTGTCAATTCGATTGTGTTTACCATTTTGAAGTTGCTTATTCTCATTTTGAATTTGTTTAATCTCAATTCGATTGTGTTTACCATTTTGAAGTTGCTTAATGTCATTTTGAATTTGCTTAATCCCAATATGAATGTGATTAGTCTCAATTTGAAGTTGAAAAGGTATAGAAAATGAAAGGTTGCTCTGAGTTGAAGTCAGCGTTCAATATTGAGCTATGGAATTATTCAATCATTCGTCTATTTTTCGAAACAGACATTCATTTTATTGTTCTGGATACAAAGCAAACAACCCGATAGTAAACCCTCCTTTCCAGAATTATCGCTCAATCAGGAGTATGTTTGAAAATACAGAACAATTCAATTATTATTTTCCTTTCGATACAAGCTAAAACGGCGTACGCGAATACATCCAAAAGTGCAAAATAAATGGCTTCGATATTTCACCTAATGTCTTTTCTGTCGACCTCAAAATAAAACGTGGGGTCAACGTATACGAAATAGATCAATAATGACACGATTTATTGCTCAATTTATACTTTTTTAATGTGCAATTGTAATATACAACAGAACCTAAAGCATTCAGAAGCAATACGAATTAATGTTACTATTCTGCTGGAACATAGATTTTTATATTATGTCAAATGTGTCGTATGCTGAATAAAATGTATTTCAATCAAGAATTCATACTCAATTCGTAATGCGGTCGGTTGTAATCAACTCGTTTATTAATCATTGATAAACTAATTGATTTGATTACTACTACATTTCCAGTTTTGCGTCAAATTGAATTATTTGTTTCCTTCACTATTGGTCAAGTTTTTGTCTTTCCGTAAATACTCCATACTGCAACTTTCAACGAAAATAGCTAGAGACGTTATGCTGATGTCATGATATCAAGACAGAATTAGAAATATATTATGCAACGAGGGTATAATGATAGCTATTATTCACGAGGTGAAGTTAACGCCACGATCCGTAGACGAATGGCCCAAATCACCGAGTGAATAACAGCCATTATACGCGAGTAGCATACTATACTTTATCCACGACTACTGAATATATTTCTTGAAGATTTTAACATTTGGCGACCGCGACAAGACCCTTCTATGACAAGCGTGGAAAAAGTCAAGTTGACGCATGAGAAATTTTTGGAGAACTGATCATTGTATATTTCGTAATAAAAAAATTTTTTAATCGATGTAATAAAAGTAGATTTGGCCCCCGATTAACGATTTATACCCATATTTGTTAGTTGGAGTACTTTAGAATACAGAAGAAATACCAATTCAAAGAATATTATATCAAAGCTTAATCTATGAAGCGCCTGACAGCAGTGATTAGTATCTCATTATTTCCTTGTTATTAATGGGTATTATTATGGCTGAGTACAGACACGTACAACGGACTGATTTTACAAAAGTCGTGGATAAAGATTGCTAAATTCCAAGTTTACACCTATTCCTATCTCAAAGCTCTCTATATTCTATTCTAACAACAGTTCCACAATAACCATGCGTGAAGATTCAATTGCGGAAACAAGAAAGCCCCGATATAACTGTATTTCCATAATCCAATTATCATATTTGCTCTGTTCTCATCGAAGTCAAGTACCGACTATACGCACATATGCTGAGTTTATCTCAAATTGGCTAGGAAAGGCCTCCAGCGGCTTCAAGGGTGTTCTGGAATCCGGTAGTCCTGAAGATATCTACGTCTAACTTCCCGCAGAAACGTTAATTGACTTGAGCAAGCATGAAACGAACCAAGCAACCATTTGATTGGATTACAATGAATCCATTAGTGTGAATCTTTTGGTTTCTATCGTAAAACAAACGTTGACTAGCTTCATTCCAGTTGATTGTATAGGAATTGATAAAACACATATTGTGTTGAACAAAATAATAAAATTAATTACATTAATAACATTTTCACGACACAAACATACTGTGAATTCATCCAATCCAAAAAATAACATAATTGTCGAAAATTCCTACATCGAAATATCTGAGCTTTTGAAAAGTCGAATTTTTGTTTGTTAGAATCCCATTTTTTCTTTAGTATAAAAAACATACAGCATACTAGGGTAAATGTCTCAGAAAATGAAAAGAACTTCTCTGATGCTGAGAATCTGGATGTATATACCTATACAATATTCATTTTGAAAGTTGGCTGCAGAAATCATGTTTAAAATTAACGAATTTATGCTCAGAATATTATAAAAAATATGTAAGAAATACAAGATTAGCCTTATACGGGCAGTTTAAGCAATGTTTTCTTCTGACAACTTTCAGAATGTTACATCCAGTTTCACTGCTGAAAAAAAGTTATCACTTATAATAACACAAGAACTTCAAAATTATCGGGTATTTCCCGATAGGTTCGTTGCAAACAAATGAAGGAGTCAAGTTTTTTAGGTTAAAAAATCACGAGCGCGAAGCGCGAGTGATTTTTCCTGAAAAACTTGACGACTTTATTTGTTTGCAGGGAACCTTGAGGGAAATGCTAGATAATTTTGAAGCTCGTGTGGTATTCGGAGGATTATTTTTCCGTTCCAAATGTCGGCCAATAGAATTGCACCATGAGACGAAATGTACAGTTAACAAATAGGAATTTCATAATGAATAAAACACTTGCCCTCCGTTTTTCCGGAATAGATTGTAAAGCCTTACGCTTGGCATCACGAGCTCGACTCATTTTCATGCAAAATCTCCAATTTTCACAATTGAATTCAACCTGTCAGTTTGACGTGTGATTAATTTGACTGGATCATGTTTTGTTTTTTATATATAGCAACTACCAGAGAAAATTTTCAAAAAATTATCAGTATAATACCATGTAGGTTGTACCACGTGACGTCGAATGGTGCAATTCTATTGGTCGATATTTGGGTCGGAAAAATAATCTGTGTTATTTTTCATACTGAGAAAAAAATTTTTCAACGGAGAAAAATCAAACAGACTTTTCAACAACGCTGATATTTCGACTTGAGTATTTTCAATTGAAAATTATGGTACTTTTTCGATGTCCATTTAGGGTAAAAAAATGAATATTTCGAATGAAAAAATCCAAGCATGTTCTAGAAATCGGAAGGTAAGTTTTCTACCAATTAAAAAAAAAGTTTTCAAAAAGTTGTCCATAATTTTTCACATGAATTGAGGTAAAATATACCCAAGGAAGTGGTCCGAATATGAGGTATTTAAATCACTAATTTGCTTTGCAAGATATGGCGTAGTAGGTAAACGAATTAACTTAGGAATGATATAGTGAACTGATACATTGTAACAGCCTGTCCTCTAGGAGAAAATGAACGTTCATTTCATTACAGAAACCATCAAAAAATCCTACCCACATTCAACATAATAACGTCTTAAACAACGATATAAACATATGTCAAAAGGATCAAACATCTTCTGTGATGTCAATAATACACCATGATGAATCTATTGAGTGTAGACATTCCTACTCTCCATTTCTTTCATGATCAAACTTCATATTAGCGTTCGAAAAAAACGTAGGTAGTTACTTTCACTGTTGTGTCTCCCACAATAACGAAACTTATTCTATGCGTAATTAGAATTTTCGATGCAAACAAATATGAAGGTCATATTTAGAGGAATGTGCAATAGAAATTAGTCAATATATTGATCCTACTCAAGAACCTAGTGTTCAGTGTGTTCTTTTAATTGATAAAGCGTGTCGATATGTTGTGGAGTGTTTGCATTGTAGAAACGTGCTAATGATTGTAGAATTCTTAGTGACTAAGTGATAAATTAACTATTGAAATTGATCGGATGGAATTCATTTGTTAAATCACTTTGTGGTTATCAATAAGACTCGTTATTAATTGTGCACTTTATAGCTAGAGTGAACCGATTTGATTTGTTGGTGTGGAATTCGAAGTAGGGTCAATGAAGATTTCTTTTTCTTTGGGTGAGTTTTCTTACTTTTTAAAATACCTTTTTGTGCAAATATTCGTTCGAAAAATAGTAGAGATAGGTATTCGAGAAAAAAACTTTCTATAATTCTGTGATAACTTATTTCATCATGCCACCACTTGTAGAGCAAAATGGTGCTAGAACATCCCAGATTCGAAACATTGTTGTTCATTTTATCATTTCGAATTTCGAAATTCTCCTATTCATTGTAATTGTCAATTCATTGATATTTGAAACTGTTCTGCCAACCATTTTGTTTCAATGCAAAAATTACTATAATAATCCAAGGTCGATCATTTTGGAAACCAACAATGATTAGAGTAGAAACTCTATGAAAAGGGGAGAAAATATATATGGAAAAATTTACGGGCTATCAGAAGTCGAAAAAACCTACATATTACTTAGTTTTCACTTTTTTTCATGAAACCTTGAAATTCATGTGAAAAACAAGTTTTTGTTTTTTTTATTTTATCTCTTACAACGAAAATTTGGTTGAAACTTACCTTTATATGTCTCAAACATACTGTAATTTTTCGATTCAGAATATTAATTTTTTTCCACCTCATATTGACTTATTATCGAAAACGCATCCAAAATTTCAATCGAGAATTCTCATGTCAAAATAGCAGCGTTGAATGTCTGTAAAATTTTTGTTTGTGAGTAATATCACGAGGGCGTCTGAGTTTTTTGGAATTTTTTTTAAAAAACACGTTATTCTTCAACAAAAGGCATGTGTGCTGGTGGCAATAAAAATACAAGTCGGAAAAGATTTTTGAAACTTCTCGAATGCTTTTTGTTGGAAAATATTACTTTGCATTGTGTTTTTTTGATTTCTTCACAGAAAAAATTAAATTCCCAAATTGTAGATATTTGACAACACTATTGCATCCACGACTATTTTAAAATCCGTCCATTGTACGTCTCTGTTCTCGGCCTCAATAATACCCATTAATCACAAGGGAATAATGAGATTATATACTGCTGTCAGATGCTTCATAGATTAAGCTTTAATATAATATTCTTTGAATTGGTTTTTTTTCAGTATTCTAAAGTACTCCAACTAACAAATATGGGCATACCTTATCAATCGAGGGCCAAATCTACTTTCATTATATAAATTAAAGCTTTTTTCATTACAAAATATACAATGACCAGTTCTCCAACAATTTCTCATGAGTCAACTTGACTTTTTCCCTGCTTGTCATAGAAGGGTCTTGTCGCGGTCACCAAAAGTTAAAATCTTCAAGAAATATATTTAGTAGTCTTGAATAAAGTATAGTATGCTACTCGCGTATAATGGCTGTAATTCACTCGGTGTTTCGGGCCACTCTCCTACGGCTCATCGCTCAAACTTCACCTAGCGAATAATAGCTATCATTATACGATCGTTGAATAATATACTATTATAATTGATCTATCATTCTTTATGCATTTTGTATAGGTATTAGTTAACCAATTGACATCAACTGACAAGTTCTGCCGCGGGTGATCTCGCAAAAACTGCTGACAGGCGACAGCTGCTGCCATACAGCTTTTCTGAATGGTGAAAATTAAGACGAGGAAAATAGTCGCTAAAATAAACCTAACAGTATAAATAAAAAACATAAAATTTTATTGTAAATGTTCTCAGAAAATACGAAGAACTACAGCTGTAAAACTGGAAGTAAAACTGAGTTTGGCTGTAGAAAACATGAATTAAAGTTAAGAAATCCATGCTCAAAATGTCATTTTAAACAATTTTTTCAACCGCCAACTTTCACAGTGGCAATATATCTGAAATATTTCGCTTTCATCTCGATCCTGCAAAAATAACAGCTCCAAACTCATACACGAAAGTGCATTCCGAAAACTGATGAAAGTGATATCAAACCACGCTTCGAACGATTTCGTGGTGCCTGAATATAGCCCTGATCTTTTTATGCCAAAAATAATCAATAAATTGTGCAGCTTAACCTGATTCATGTTGATATTTCTCGCACTGTTAAACACTTTGAAATATTTTCAACTCGTTATGAACAGGGAATCAGTTTCAAATCGTTTTCTCACATGCCTACAGATTTTATAGCACGAATATTTTGACATAATCGATTAAATTAATTTTGTTCTCTTTTAATTAATCGCAATAATAAATAAATGTGGTTTCGATAATCTTTTCAGATGTGGATAAATTTCGAACGATTCCGAAATGAAGAATCGATATTTCATGGACGAGAAAATGAGTTTAATTTCAACACACCGTATATGGAATCAGTTAAAACGGTACCAATGCATGCTTATACACATTGCGTAAAACATACGGTATTAAAACTTCAATGTCAATAGTTGAAGCATGAAAAGCGAGTTATTGAGAAGATGTGAATCATTCGTTTTCCATGAAAGTGTGGGCATTTCTATTGTTTGTGTTTCCCACGGCTTATTCCATTCTTGTAGTTGCATTATTCGAATTTGGGCAGCACCTAATTGGAAAAACTAGAACGTATTATAGTTTTTTTAAGATTTTGACCTATTTAATCAACTGAAGTATCCATTGTAGGTTCTCATTTTACGGTGTGACAAGTGTTTTTCTTCACTGAAGACGTGGACTCTAGAATGGATAATAGTCCGAGAGCTGGCACGAATTTTAGGGTAGGTATTTGAGGCAAGCTGAAAACTTGTCAGGTACCTCTCCTATTATATCCCAACTCGGGATTGCAGACCTGGCTGGTGAGTAGCGGGGCTAAATCAACCCCTACATTTTTAATGGCCTGGCAGGTAGAAAGCCCTACCGAAATGATCTGTCTTTTTGGGAATCTTATTTTTTAGTTATAAGTTAATTAAAATTTCAAGCTGCCAAATAATTTAATCGGGGTTTTAACATTGCCAGACGCGTGCAAAAATATTTTGCAAAAAATTATAAAAAATGTTTTTGAGGCAGCTTGAAATTTTAATGGATTGTTACTTATAACTAAAAAATAAGATTCCCAAAAAGACAGATCATTTCGGTAGGGCTTTCTACCTGCCAGGCCATTAAAAATGTAGGGGTTGATTTAGCCCCGCTACTCACCAGCCAGATCTGCAATCCCGAGTTGGGATATAATAGGAGAGGTATCTGACAAGTTTTCAGCTTGCCTCAAATACCTACCCAAAAATTCGTGCCAGCTCTCCTACTATAATGATATGTTCCTCATTTTCATTTTTGTTCGATGATGGTTGGTTTCCTCTCCATTTTTCAATAAGATTCGCAGTATTGAATGCGCTGTATCGGAGCCAATAGAAGCGTTGTATGAAATAGTTCAATCAATTTTCATATACATGGTGTTTCTGAATTGATGCGAAAGATTTGAAGGAATGATTCCTCAGAATATTCTATGAAAGAAAGTTCCCATAAATATAGTTCCGAAAATGCATTGTTTACAAGGTACATTTTGACACATGTGAATTGAATTTGTTAGGGAAAGGTTTAAAGTACTGCCCGAATAATTTTAATCGAACTGATCTCAAACACCTAGCTGTAAATGTCGAATTAGCTCTGAACAGAATTGAATCTCCAAACAAAGAAAACTTAGAAAAATCATTATGTGCCGAAATTATCTCTAATGCGACGTTTAGAAATGATAAAACTGAGATGAAAATTGTGAAACAAATAAAGAAAAAAGCCTCAGATAATGAACTGATAATAACTAAAGCTGACAAATGGCAATACTGTTACCATTTTATATAAAAATGACTATTTAAGAAAAACGGAAAATTTATTGACCCCTAACAATTTCAAGAAGTTAAAATCTGACCCCACCTCAAAATTCCAATGTGCAGTGAAAAAGACTATCAAGAATTGCCCTAACTTGTTACCTGATGTGGATACCCCTTCTTTAACTGTGATGAACCCCACAATACCTTTGTTATATGCACTTCCGAAAATACATAAAGAAAATTGTCCGATGAGACCCATTGTCTCCTACACCAATGCACCAGCCTCAAAATTATGTAGATATCTGAATTCAGTACTACCCGATATGATCCAACATAGTCCAATATATTCCATCAAAAATAACATTAATTGACCGAGGAATTGAAAAATCTCAAAATTCCCGAAAATGCAAGACTAATTTCTTTTGATGTGAATTTGTTTCCGTCCATACCAACTGCAGAAGTCGAATATTTAGTGAACCAACTACTCAGTGAAAACCCTTCAATCACTACTGCTATGAAGGAAGAGGCAATGAGACTACTTAAGATATGTCTAGGTCAAAGTTATTTCAAATTCAATGATAATTTTTATCAACAACTTGAAGGTTTACCAATGGGTTCTCCTTCCTCTAATTTTTTCAGTGAAATATTTATGACCGCTTTAGAAAAGAAAATTTTTTCCCCTATGAATGTTATTCTGACTGTTTTTGTATTGTACTGGAAACGTTATGTGGATGACATCTTTTGTATATGGACTGGCTCAACTTCAGAGCTTGAAAAATTTTTGGAAGTGCTGAACTCCTATTATAATTCCATTCAATTCACTCTGGAGGTAGAGGATGACAACAAATGTTTGAATTTCTTAGATATTCAGATTAAAAGAGTAAACCAACATCTTGAATTCGATATACATAGAAAACCCACTTTCTCGGATATTCTGATTCATAACAGTAGTTCGCACCCTTACAAGATCAAGGTGTCTGCATTCCATTCCCTAGTACATAGGTTGATCTCAATTCCCCTGTCAAAAACTAATTTTGAAAAAGAAGTTAGAGTTCTTAAATTATTAGCCATAAACAACGGCTATTCTCCTAACATGATATACAAATTAATTTTCAAAAAACAACAAACAAAATTGTTTACTTTAATTTATCCACCCCAAATTAATGACGAAATAAAGAAATTTGTATATATAAACTACATCCCATCTCTCAGTGAACAACTCTGCCGAAGAATCAGAAAAAGTGAAATTGATATTGTGTGTACCAACAAAAAGAATTTGAGATCAATATTTTTCAATGGGAAGGATCGACTGAATAATTCGCAGTTGAGTGGCGTATATATGTTATCATGTGATGAGTGCCCTGCAATTTATATAGGTCAGACTGGTCGTTCTCTCGGAGTTAGAGTTGATGAACATAAAAGATCTATATTACAAAATAAATCGACAACAGGTTTCTCCACTCACTGTATTACTCTCAACCACTTCATAGACTTCAATAATATAAAAATTCTACATAAAGGTGATAAAGGTAGACGTTTAGATCTCTTAGAAATATTAGAAATATCCTCAGCTCAAAAACAAAATCTCCTAATTGTAAACGATCAATTAGATTTCCACCTGTCACCAATTTTAACATGTGTTACCTGATATTATGTGTATGAATATGTTTCTTTCTGTGTTGATATTTATTCAGTTTTGAAAATGGATAAAACCCGAAACACGCGTGTCAACGAATATTTTAATAAAAATTGTGAAACTTTGTCAAGTGTTTTTTTGTCTTCTTTTTATTATTCATTCATTATGTTTCACCAAGGGTTATGTGAGGAATCAATTTCGACTATCAAGATACAGGGTGTTGAAGTTTTACCTATAAAATGACTGAAAAAGTGGTACGCCACTGAGATATTTCAAACTAACAATTAATTTTGAATTCTTCGCTCAATTTGTGAAAAAAAATCTCTTCTGCTTTCTTTTCGTGTGTGGTGCCGTTTTCATTCAAGAAAAATTGAACATCTGAACTCGTATTTGTCTTTACTTTAACACATTATGTAGTAGAGATACCACGTCAAGATCTTTTATTTTTTCACATAAAAACGGAGCCTCATACGAAAAAAACGCTTAAAATATTTTTCTTCATAAATTCAACGAATAATTCAAAAATAATTGTATGTTCAAAAAATCTCAGTGGCGTACCACTTTTTCAGTCAGTTTCTAAGTAAAACTTCAACACCCTGTATCTTGGAAACAATGCATTTCCGGAACTAACCTTATGGAACTTTCTTTCTTGAAATATTCTAAGGAATCATACATTTAAATCTTTCGCATCAATCCAGAAACACTCTGTATACATGGTATGAGGAAAGAATAGAATAATGTCAACAACTGCTTTGAGTATTCTACGAAATTTCTTCTCTGCTGTCCCTAACATTTCCTTTATGAACGAATATTAGCTTTCTGCATTATGGCCAATGATTATAACTTCATTTATCGTTTATTTTCACGGCCGAACGTAAACACAATAACTTCTGAAAGTAAAGTAAAGTAAGAAATATTAATTGTTGTTTCCATAAGAAGAAACAAAATTTCATGAAATAAATCAGGAAGAAAGGTCCTCTGCAAAAATTAGATTCAGCCACAGAATTCCTATAACATGTGTCTGTATAATGCTTTCTTTTCAAGTTTATAGCACAAACAGGAACGGAGATAGTGACCAGAAGTACAATTGCCTAAATGTTAATTTTGGCTTATAACTTCAAAACAAAAGACAATAGAGCAATAGAGCAATGCGCTTAAAGCCATAAAGAGTTTCTCGAAAAATGATTATCGCAATGCGGGATTACAAAGTTGTAGATCAGGGATAACCAATTCTGGCCACCCTGTACGTGAACGTTTCAAATATGTCTTCTCCATTTTTCTTTATATTTCAAGTTTTTGATTTGTAGGTATCTTTGTGACTCTTGTACACAATTTGTAATGTTTGTTGTTTGAATTGCAATATATTTTGATATACAATTTTAATTTTTTATCAACCATTGAATCGTTGCTTATAATACTCATGAATTTTTATTCGAATGCAACATACGTCTAATCGCACCAAAGAATATAATTAGTTCATCATCCTCAATAACTCCAGTAGAGATAGTGACAGATGAACACAAAAAAATGTTTTGTACACAAGATCCATGTCAGTTTAATTACCCGAAAAACCTCCAACACATGTGCGATTCATAATCGAGATATAACTTCATACAGTTACAAATATCATTCCATCGACTTCACCATTCGTTTGACACAATTACCTACTCAAAAACATGATTGATGAAGCGTTTCCTGATTAAGACAAGCGCGCGAAAGAGCGCTCCTATAATGAAAAGAAAGTAACGCGCTTCCTGTCGATATTCGACCACGAACAATACTTTACAAGAAATAAAGGAGACCGCCATAATGAGCATTATTTATGCACGAAGCAAGCGTTGCAAATTCAACGTCAAATCTCCCCAGGGCAGCTGTCACAGCGGCGACCGATTTTCTCCTAGAAATTGCGACAATTACCGATTTTGCGACACAAATATGGAATGCCAGAAAATGAACAGCAGATATAGAGGGTTCAACAGGGTCAGAAGGTGGAGAACAATCATGGAAAGTTGAACAGCACGAAGCACGAAGATATGAATTCGAGTTTTAATTATAGGTTACCATAAGAATCAATTCTGCAACGGGCGTCTTTTCACTTCTTCTTGCGCGGTATAGTGCATGATTCGTCACTGAGGACGCTAATTAACTGTAACTGTTCATGAAGAAAAGTTGGAAAAGATTTCGCTTTCTTGACGTCAGTTGATCTAAGATAGAAGTTATACTTTCTGTGCTTTAGTGTCTATGGAATGTTGAAAAATCTTCATATATCAAGAACTTGGCGTAAACTCAACAAAAGATAACCTTCGACCACATAGAAATTGCCAAGAAAGGGTCATCAACTCGTCTCATAGGACCAGAATCCTGCTTTGGCATAGAAAAAACATTTATCGAAAAGAATTCTTGAGAAAGGAGGAGACAGACAGAAAGAAAATCTGGCAGAATCTTTTGAGCCTAGGAAACTCCAAAGAAGTTCTCGGACCGTTCAATACGGTAGATATTGATCTCTCTTGGAAATCAACAAGAATGAGCTACTTCTTACAGATAGGATTCCTTACGGGTCACTGCTATCTCAGGAAATATTTGCTGAGACTAGTTTAAGCAGTAAACGATGAATTTAGATTTTGTGAAGAAAAGTAGAAATCATGCGGACATCTTATGTTGAAATGCTAGGACAGTCGTCATGGCGGCGACCGATTTTCTCCTTGAAATTGCGACAATTACCGATTTTGCGACACAAATATGAAATGCCAGAAAATGAACAGCAGATATAGAGGGTTCAACAGGGTCAGAAGGTGGAGAACAATCGTGGAAAGTTGAACAGCATGAAGCACGAAGATATGAATTCGAGTTTTAATTATAGGTTTTCATACGAATCAATTCTGCAACGTGCTTCTTTTCACTTATTCTCGCGCTATATAATGCATGATTCGTCACTGAGGACGCTAATTAACTGACTGATTATTGTCTGTAACTATTCGTGAAGAACAGTTGGAAAAGATTTCGCTTTCTTGACGTTTGTTAATCTAGGATAGAAGTTATACTTTCGTATAATCTCATCAGCGAACCTACCTAGTGATGCTGTGATAAAAATAATGAGCATCAAAACTCACTGTTATGGGAAATGGAAAATGAATGTACTACCCAAAATTTCAAAGTAATTATCGTCGATTGTTATACAGATGGTTCCAGAACCACACGATAGGTGCCAGCGCTGGAGAATACAGGTCACGAAGTGTACAATATCGTTAGGCCCCTACTCGAGTGTTTTCCAGGCAGCAATCGGAAAACGCATAGACAGAAACACGGAAAGGAACTACTAAGGATGTGACATAGTCATCCATGCTTATAGTCAAGCCGCTATGTAAGCACAGAACTCCTATGGTCAAAGCTGATATGGGATATAGGTGAAAAAAATAAAGTCTCTTCAGTCTGGATTCTCGGTCACACGCAAATCAAAGGTAATGAAAAAAAAAAAAACACAAGCCAAAATGCAGGCACAAATGCCACATACTAACCAAGGATCTTTCTGTGTAATAGACAAATGCACCTACAAAAAAGAGTTTCTGGGAGAGAAAGTCTTCGAAAAGAATGTCTTGGACAAGAAAACTATGGAAGAATCGCGAATTCAGACTCCTTGGAGCCCTTTCAGATATTAGAGTTCATTACGGATCTGGAACTGGAGGGTGAGCTGTAGAGAAGCAGTTGCTAAAAACAGCTCTGATGGGGGGCACAATAAACCTTGTCGAAGACTGGTTCGATGAACCAGAGAGTACATTTCAGCCACAAAACGTTTTTAATGTTCATGGCTCAAGAATTCTGCTTTCGATGCCCGGAGCAAAGTGAAGAGTCCTATTCCCTCTTTTCGATTTGATCATCAATGATAAATGTTGAAATTTATGATTGTTATGTTATTTATTGCCATTTGAATATTATTCAACACTAATTTTCTCCCTGAGCCTGCGCGTGTTTAATCGGATATCTTGATCAAGGTTGCCATAGATGTGCTACAAAGAGGATCATTTACAGATAATTTTCTAGATGTCACTAGGTAGCCTCAGAAATGAGTTCCTTTGTACCTGGTTTCATATTCGTGATATTGACCCTTCTATGACTCTGGATATTCTTTTTAGTATAAAGCAGGCAATTCAGTATATATAGTAAATACAGGGAAAGCACAATATATTATAGGTACTTTATAAAAAGGGGTTTATAGGACTCCTTGGGTTTCAGACCGAACATTAACCGAACAATTCTCTTGTAGGCAACAAAAACGAACTACTGTCCGAGGTGTCATAGTTCATGTGAGAATAAGGAAGTGAAAAGTAGTACATACTAACTATAGACTGCAGGGGAAACGATGGTCTGAGACGCTTTAGGGCATAAAATGCAATACTTAAGCACTTGCAGACAGTATAACATAACGTGTGATAGAATGAAAATTTGAGAGTAACCTTACAACTGTTGAATCTTATGGCGGACGCCACTGCTGAATTCACTTTCGTTCGTGATGAGACTCGCCACACACAGCATATCATATCAGTGCTTCGACCTTTTCTCTACTCGCTGCGCTAGGATCGATACTGGCTACGTGGTGGGTCCCCTGTCTATTTTTTATTTTCAAAAAAAAGTTGTCTTCATCACAATCGGTACCATCCTACCCTCCTGAATCGATTCCTCACTTAACAAACTTCGTTGAATATCTGGCTCTGTCGAATATTGAAACGTGAAAAACAACCGTAAGGAATTTCGAAACTTGGGTTTCAATGTGACTGTTGGGCGCAATTCGACTTGTTTTTAATAAAATAGTAAGTTACGTAACAATTCCGGAAAATAGGGTTTAGTTGGACGAATTGAAAAATTTCTGAATGCCACGTTTGAGGTTCAGATCTTGAAATAGACAGTCCAAGAATGCAGTTATCATTTTCATATCATTTCCATACTGATGAGCTCCAATAGGGCGGAATAGCTATTTATGAAAGCTCTGAATGATGAAACCTCTTTGTATGTTCTTTGAACGTTGACCAAGTTAGTTCCAAAGTATAACCGATTTCAAGCGAATAACCAAAATGAATTGGTTATGACTGCGGTTGCAGAAATGGCAATCGCAAAATTGGGAAGGGAAGGCAGTTACGACGTCATGAAGTAATAACGAGACTTTCGTTGTGGTATTTACCAATATGAAGGTAATGATATTTTTGGTAATATTGAGCTACAAAACTGTAGAAAAACGATACTTATACTATACCTCATTTCTGAAAACGTTGATTGGGCATTACATATAAAATATTATGTAGACATATTGTAAAACACCTTTGCAGCCTCTGTTTCGCAAATTTTGTATGTCGGAAGACCATTTTGGAATGAGGAATGAGTTGAAAAAGATCGTGAAGAGATAAAAATAATGACCCTTGTTCAAACTCACACACTGACATAAAAACCAAAAACACAAATAAGTAAAACCAACTTTTCAAAAATCTAGCTAAATCCAATGTTTACATTATTTCGTCAAAATCCGATAACCGCAAATGAATAACAAGTCCAAAGTAGAGTAAATACTAAAATATTGCGGTTATACTTAAGACAGAACCAGCTGATTCATGACATCACTTCATAACCAGTCCCGCTCGAACGTAGTGGTAAATACCAAACAGAAATAGTAATTACCAATTCTGTTTTGTTATCCGTGCAAAATCGGTTTTTGAGTTTAATATTGTAAATCTGTAAGTTAAGAGGGCAATTATTATGTCAACCTCAAAAATACTTCTCCGGTAGGTTGTTGAAAAGTAGTAATGACAGCAAGTAAATACCCACATCCTCATCGACCAATTGATCTAATTCTTAATTCCTTAAAGTTATGACCTCATAAAAGCCGTTCACGGTCCGGTAACTCTGCATTATTATTACATGTCCAAATCAATCCATTGTCTTCTGTTAAACAGCCATGCGTTCCCAAAACTTCAACTCTTTTGAAACGAACAGGCTCATTGAAGCGAATATCAACCGAAAAATCCATTTAGAGAATCAATACTAGTTTTTCAACAATTTTAAAAATGTGTTTTTACTGTGAAATAATACGAATTCATAATTCGAAATAACATCCATAAATTTTGGTAGTGATTCTACGATATAGTAATATGTAATAATAATAATAAGTAGTTTATTTCCTACAGGATACACTCCCAATTACAGGAAAACACAATAAAAATTGAGAATACAATTACATACTGAAATGGTGCACAAAGTAATGTAATACAGAACAATCCTCACAAAATTCAGAACAATTATCACAAAATTCAGGTGTGGCGTGACAAATAGGCCCGCACTATGGTCCGAGGAGAGTCGAAGAAAATGTCGCATACATTGGCGAGCGAATTGATTATCCCACAAGCATAATTTATAGGATATACGAGAATATATTGAAAAATGAATAGCCTACTATAGAACCAAACAAAATTCCAATATTTCATTACCCATCATAATATTCTCCTTAAATACATTTATTACAGCGAACCTGTAACGTCTCTAGATCTTTAAAAAATTTTTCTTCTGGCTTTGCAAACCAGACCTCCACAGATTTTCTTACCTTCTTATTGGAGGAGAACTTACGACCCTCGAAACTTTTTTTCAGTTGAGGAAAGAGATGATGAGTCGGACGGATCCAAATCTGATGAATAAGGGGATTTTTTAGTAATTTTCTAAATTACGCTTTTTTTTTCTTAAAACCTTTCCCGCAAAGTGGTTAGTAATGTCGAATGGTAATCTTCAGTTATTGTTCTATCTCAAAAAACCTAAGCAAGAACTTTTCCAGCAGATTTTTGAACACGAAACTTCTTAGGTCTTGAAAGACTAGAGTGTCGCCATTCCATCGAAATGTACCCAAGTCTCATCCAGAGTACCAATTTTGGTTCAAGAAGTCTACAACGTTTTTAAATCGAGCACATATCGAACGCAATGCTTCTACCACGCTTTTGGCCAACATTTTGCAGAAAGTTTTCTCATGTTCAAATTGACGTGAATTATAATTATGACGAACGCGTTCGTATGAAATATTCAATGCTTCAGATATCAGTTTTAACCCAATTCGACGGTCCGATAAAATCATGTCATGAATTGCATCGATATTTTTGAGGACTGACAAAGTAGTTGTTGATGGATGGAGCCTTATTTACAATAGGAAAAAACTCGTTCACATTTCGCTTTCCATCACTGTACGTTGAGAAATCAACACGAATGTTATTCTAGCAATTAAACTATCAATGAAGAAGCCTAATGGAGACGATTAACAATGTGTAATTAAAATAATTAGATATTTCCTCGAGCCGGAACATAATTACGTAGTATTTATTAACACCTTGCAGTGTCGCATGCCAATGATTCATTCAAGGAAATGACCAAACGATGCAGTTTAAACAGAAAGTTCGATATTTATAGACGTTCTGTCTGCTTTCTGATCGATAAAACAGGTGTTTTATAGTTCCTCTTCAATTTCTCGATTGTGAGATCACGGATAGGGGAAAATTTTCCTAGAAAATTCATTTAGGTATGAGCAATGAATGAAATGTATGACGTGACACTTTAATGCATTTCCTAGAGACTCGTGGACGAACGACTCAATGAATTGTGGTTGATATTCCTAGCCCACACAGAAAAAAACTGAAGTAGGCTGTGACGTGGAGTGAAAAGAATTTTCGCGCTTGGTCATATTCGGAAAACGATCATTAGAATTTGAATATCCTAATAACCTAAAAACTGACCTTATTCCTATTCCTTTACGAATAATTTTTTTCAGCCAAATTTTATTTTCACTCTGAAAATTCGACTTTTTGGAATCTATCTATTTTTGAGCTCTTGTTCTACTTGTGTGCTATATCGTTGTGCCCAAATGCCGAAAATGTTGGCAAACGATAGGGTTCGACTCCCTGATAACGAATCCGTGGTCAAATTCAATTCTGTCCGCGGGGCCGTCCGTCCTTCCGGACATCTGTTAGCACGATACATTTCGAAAGGATTGTCCTTGAGACTTGAGATTTTCAGGGTGGGTACGGTTCCCAAATGCCCCGGTAAAGTTCGTTAACCAGCCTAATCGTGTTCCATAAAATATGGCAATTCAAAATTTTTTTTCGTCAATATCTCAGACAAAACGGAACCCATCGAAATGAAATGTTGCGGCCACATGCGCGATGCTCATAATGAGCCTCATGCAAAATTTTGTCGCCATAGTGTACACAGAACCATAGAAAATTCAATTGTAGTATTGAAAAGAATAAACTCAGTTGGCCCATTTTGAAAGCTTGTCTGAATGGCCAAAGTTGCCGTGGACACATAAAGGAGGAAGAAGAAGAAAAAAAGAATAAACTTCATATTTCCATAAAAGGATAACCGATCCGAGTGAATAAAGACTGATATACTGAATGTTCGTGCCAAATTTTAAGAGGATCGCATCATCAAAACTATAGAATTCAATTCTTCTCAATTATTTATATTTTACATAGTTAATTTTTTAAGAAACAGCTAGAATATAATTCCGATTGTGCTGAGATTCTGCAGTTACATATTTGGTATCAATCTCAAATGTCATATAAAATTTAGAGGTTATAGTCACCAATGAACAAGCGCTCGAAAGCTCCTGTTCAGGGGATTTCTGGATTTTTTTCGTCAATTTGAACAGGAAATTGAAAATCGAGTAGAAAATTATCAAAATAGATTGCTCGACAACTGATTCAACCAAAAATAGATCGAAGTTGTTGACAACCTTCTTCTGAAACCTGTCAAAAATGACAAACATCTTTGAAAAGTGACGAAAGTTGCTTCACTGAGTGTTAAAATTCTAAAGTGGTTTTCTTGATGACAACTGAGAATGCTTGCCAAAAAGTTGAATGCAATGAGCAACAATGGTGGAAAGCCCAAATGATATTTCAATGAGCTATATTGTGACTGAATATGAAACAGCTTTTCGATTGAATAACGAACTTCTAGAATAGGGATGTTGACTCATGTTACGAATTCATATAAATTGAGGTTTTCCTCATAGAAGGAAATTTTTGCAATCCTAAAAAACCATTTTAGTGATCTTATTATTCTCGTTGAATTAAATAAAGCTGATTCAAATTATGTTATTTATTATCAACTATCACGTGACTGCGAACGCCAATCAGAGATAATTGACGTCACTATGCCGTACTGTCATTGCAAATTCGAATGTTCGGTGCTCAGATCAACAAAATACATTCATAGGCCGGGTTCCACAAAACTCCAATCACCTTGATTATTGAAATATCATTTCTCTGCAATTTTCAGTTCATTTTTGACATAAACCATCGACTTACTTCAAAACGAACGATTTGATTGCCCAATCAAGCTTTGTGAAACCCACGGTTTTGTGACTTGAACCATAGTAATATATAGAATATCATATCTATGTTTCGAACTCAAGAAGTTGAAAGCTGAAAGAGAACAGAATAGTTCGATTATTCGCTACAGGAACGCTAATCTACAATTTTCTTTATAATGGAGAGAGGATTCATCAAAGGTAATAGTAGTAACTTAACGAAGATTGATTCCCTGATGGTCGCAAGTTTCTTTGCTGAAAACAAAGATTTTTGTGCAGTGGAGCTTAAAAACGTAGAATTGTCTCTGTAAGTAGCAAACTTTTAACTCATATTTATTATTACAAATAAAAGAAACACCTCATTCAGCTTTTATATACCGACATATTCATTTTGAAAGCTTAAGGGCCGTATTCATAGTTCGTACTTGAGGGTGAGTGACAGTTGATGTCACCTTTAAAGCTAGTATTCATAAGGGTGATAAAAACTCACACTCACCATCAAGAGCGAACTATGAATACGAGCCTAAATTGAACTTTTCCACAAGGAAACAGGCAAAATCAGTTCGCTTTGACAGAAGTCAAAGTATGTTTACCATAGACAAACTGACAAACTAAAAATTAAGTTAGTCTATGATGTCTACGGACTATTGACGTAATCATCATAACGTGCCGTTTCCGCGGAAAAATTAATTCTCTTTTCTTCAACGTATTTTCTATTGGCAAATACTATATTTTTAAGAAAAAAGTGATATTTTCGTGTTTGTATAGGGTTTATCTACAAAATAAAAAGAATTCCAAAAAATAGTCAACATCCCTATTCTCGAAATATAACACTCTAAAACGTGAAAACGAGTTAGCCCATTGACGAAACAAGACGAAAGATTTCCTCCACATATCAATCTTTAAAATGTTCAGCTCGTTTCGTTTGAGTTTCTTGATATTCTATATTCGTGGACCTTACGAAATTTCCACAAACCTTCCCAGCTTTATCGAGTTCATATAAATATGAAATTTCAGCCTCCTTTTGATTAATTCAATACCAGAAACTTACAGACGTTATCTCTATAGAACGCTGTTTCCCTACGAACAAGCGAGCAAAAACAAGCATGAGCATTTATTCGTGATTGGGTTTGATCGAATAAGGACATATCTATAAGTAAACGAATAAACAGTGTGAAGGTATAAATAAGGAATCTAACCACATTCAATAAATGGACTGACGTACGTTTATTTCTTCAGCTTCCGCCCTGATTTTACAAATTATCCAATCAATCATAAGAATGATGCGGGCTTTCATCGATTATCTCCACTATTCACATTCATTCATTAGAATCCTTTCTGACCGTATCTTGAACATGATTAATTTAACCACTTTGCTTCTATCAAATAAATGTGGCAGACATCAATTTATATCCCTTGTATTCAGTTTGTTGCTGTTATTGGATTAAATTTTTCTGGGTCCCTGGAATGTGAAGCAGGTTCGATATTAATTGAGGAAAGTACATCAGAGATCTGATATCGATAATCGGAGTAGCTAGAAGAAAAGTGATAACAGAATTTCGAGTTTTTTTTCTTGACCAATCCGAATAGGAAAACAAATCCATCCCTTCTTTAATTGATTTTGAGTTATGAATGAACTCGTATTAGTTAAGTATTCGTTATTTCATTCTACATCACTCCACAATTCGAATGAAAAATGATTGAATTTTTTAGTTCAGTCATTTCCGAGGAGTGAGAATTGAATGAGATTTGATATCTCGAATATAAACTATAGTCGAAGAAACCATTTTTATCTGGCTTCAAATTTTTTTTGTTGAATTCAAAAACGTCTTACATCACTATTCATATGAATATTCCATGACAATAATATCTGATACCTTTTTTTGCTTTTTGATTCACTGTTATCATAAAGCGCTTTTCGGAAACTTACTCAAGGTTACTAACTCGATCCATTGGGTCACGTGACGAATCCACTCGGATCACGGACCCGGGTTCTAAGTTTCCGAACTCATCAGGTTTGGGATTTGAAGTGACAGTCGTATCAGTCGTATTCAGTCCCAGTTTATTTTATCATTGTCTCTGGCTTTGATTGCATTTATTGGCTTTTTTTAAATATTTTTTATACTTTCTGGTGTGCCTTCCATGTTTAGTATTATTTTTGAGTAACTATGTTAAAGAAGTAGATAATCCATTTTTTTCAGTTCCAGTTTATTTAATGATTGTCTCTAGCTTTGCTTGGATTTATTAGCTTCTGTAAAATCTTTCTTATAATATCTGGTGTGCTCTCGCATGTTCAATGTTATCTTCGAGTACCTATGTTAAAGAAGAAAAGAAGGCTTTAGCTTTAACGCAGAAGGATCTGCATACAAAGTTATGAAGAAGGTGTTTCACATTATTTTCTCGGCTCATGGAACCGCACATTTTACACTGAGCTAAATTTTTTTCTCTTTCCATAATTTTAAGGAATATAATATATGAAATTACTAAAAAAAGGTTAGAAGATAGATTTCCTTCTTCTTCAGATACAAAATTGAACTGCAGTGCGCATGCGGTGACTCTACGACCCTGCTCTCGTATAGGGTAACGATAGATCAATCTACTCAGTGATTGAGTTAATATAATAGCACCGTAATCTCCGAACACGGATTGGATGTTCGGGTTAGGTAAACGAACGCCAAGGTTAGGGATCGAGTTAACCCGAGTAAGATCCGAAAACACCTAAAGCGACACTTGAATATGCAATTCGTGAACTTATTTTTTCGAACGAGAAATAAGTGCACAACTTAGCCATGAATAATAATAAAACATGTAAATATTCAATAATCTTAATCAATTGAAATTAACCAATATTCAACTCGTACTTCGGATCTAATCTCGTCATCGTTCAAAGCAAAATGGAAGGAAGTGGTATCAAACAGAGCATCCGTACGAGATTAAAATCGGTTGATATTAATCGATTAATGATATTATCGTTTGCTTACATTGTTCATTATTTTTTTGTGATAGTTATCACAGACTATCAAGTAATTCGAGTAATCCATGAATGATAGGCTAGATCGGTTCATATTCGAATGAGGTAAGAAGAAAGAGCTGGAGATTGTGTTAAAAAATTTTTTCTAGCTGTTATAGTCCTCGAGTTCCCTTCAGTAGACTTCAATCTATACACTGATTTGCTAAGATCGATGCGTTTTATTGATGCAATCATGCTCAAATCATACGATTCTGACGAAATTGTACACAAATGTTTGCGTATTGAAAAAATAGTAAAGATTTCTGAATCTCAATAACTCCGCAAGTCCAATCGAGTACATTCAGCCACACATTCATTCATTGAAATCTCTTCTGACCGCATCCTCAACATGATTAATTTAACCACTTGCCTTCTATCACATAAATGTGGCAGTCATCAATTTATATCCAGCGTTATTATTGAATTAGAATAGATTTTTCTGTATGCCTGGAATGCGTAGGTTTCATATTAATTGACAGATGTACAATGTTTGATTTGCGAAGGTCGATGCTTTTTTAATGCAATTGTGCTCGTTGTGTTAGAGGAAATATTTTTATTAATGGATTGTGCGAGATCGTGTACTGTGAAATTGTTTACAAACAAGACAGAATAGAAATAAATCAGGCGGATCCAATTATGTGGTCAGGCACCTTTTCGGTCTGGTCGTGACTCGTTCTTCATTTCGTCTGCAGCCAGCAATTATATGATTGTTGTGGAAATTTTATTGTCAATTATATTTGGTTTGATGGATTCTGCGACTGTAGCTATCGAACTGATAACGATCTGATACTCGAATATCTCGCTTTCTTTTGAATTCATATAGCTATCTATAGCTTGGGTTTCAGGGAAATATTTCTCTATTGTTCACGTAGTTATCTCCATCTGAGAACTATGCGTGTTAAATTTGGTTCTACTTTAAGGTTGACGTTTGGGCGAAGAGGCGCGAAGCGTTGTTTTCCGCCGCAGAAGTTTGCACTGAATCAAATGGCTAGACGTTCACTTAGGCCGGAGACACACTTGGCGTTTTTGTCCGATCGGTTTTCTTGCCGTCAACGGTACAACAAAATTGGAGCTTACACACTGGGCGGTAAAATATCCGTCTCAAGTCACAACCACGCTTCCTCCGCCAGTCGATCACTGACACGCAGCGAGTGCGTATTTAAAAATGAACACAAAACAACTTTTCGCATTATTGTTATTTCGTCGTCGATTGAAGAGGAAACGGAAAAATAGACTTATTTGGATGCATCCGATTAATCAAAGGAGAGAGGAAGTTGGAGCCTTTCACACTTTGTTTCCTGATTTGAGAAACGACGAAGAAAAATTTTTCAATTATTTTGGAATGTCGATTCCGTCATTCGATGAACTGCACAACCTACTGAAAAATCACGTACAACGGGAAAATACTAGATTCAAGCCGGGTTTCACAAAACTCCAATCACCTTGATTATTGAAATGTCATCATTTCTGTGCAATTTTCAGTTCATTTTTGACATAAACCATCGACTTGAATCAAAATCAACGATTTGATTGCCCGATCAAGCTTTGTGAAACCCACGGTGAGAATTGTATTCAACCGGTGGAAATGCTGGCAAAAACTCGGTCACGTAGGCCACTGCCTGGTGTAGTCGATAGAAAAACCGACGAATGTAGTGGCAGCGGTCGGCTGCATTTCTACCGACGGCGTTAAAAAATCCGATCGTCCTTTTTTCCGCCGAATGTGTACGTCACCATAAGATCCCACGCGCCACTTCTGGTACGGCGTCGACGGCAAAATATCCGATCGGAAAAAAACGCCAAGTGTGTCTCCGGCCTTAGGAATCGCGAAGCGAGAGCCGAATCGTTAGACGCACCCATATTAGACGCGCACTTGGACGAAGGGAAGCGCTCGGAAGGAACGCGTCGTTTTCCGCCGGAGAGGTTTGCATTGAAACAAATGGGTAGACGCTCACCTAGGAGGCGCGAACAGCAGAGCAGCGAGGAGGCGAGTCGTTTGACGCTCGAATGATCCTTGGGGTATGTGTGCGACATATTTCTCGAGGCGGTCCTCAAGTAGGTAGTCGGTGGTCGGAATCGGGTTCATGACCAAGTGCGGCGCCTGTATTCCCAACTCGAGAAAAATTTTTAGATTTTGGGCACTCGTTCACCTTGAACGAGTGCTATATCGTTTTGCCCAAATCTATGTAATTTCCAAATTTTGAGCCGAAAATGGTCTCAAACGAATTCGTGGTCAAATTCAATAACTTCCGAAGGGATTTTCCTAGAGGTTTGAAATTTTCAGGATATTTTCGGTTCGCAAATGGCTCGGTTACGTTCGTTAAACAGCCAAACTGTACAGGGAGTTCCATACAATATGGCCATTCAAAATTTTTGTTCCTCAATATCTTAAACAAAACGAAACCCATCGAAATGAAATGTTGCGGCCATATGCAAGATGCTCATAATAAGTCTCTTGCAAAATTAGGTGCCTATAGTGTGAACAGAACCATAAAAAATTTAATTGGAATATTGCAAAGAAGAAACTTTATATTTCCTTGAAAAAATATTCGATTCGGATGATATTTATTTATAAATAAAGATTGATACATTGAATGTTCATGCAGAATTTTGAGACCGTAGTTGTAATAGAACCATATTAAATTCAATTGGAATATTGAAAAGAAGAATCTTTATATTTCCATAACAGGATATCCGATTCGAGTGAAATTTTTCTTATGAATGAAGGCTGTTGTATTGAATTTTCATGCAAAGTTTGGTGGCCATAGTGTCAACAGAAGCATAAAAAATTCACGTGGAATATGGGAAAAAAAATCTTTATATTTCCATAGCAGAATAACCGATTCGAGTGGAATTTTTTTGTGAAGCAAAATTGATATACTGACTGTTCATGCAAAATTTTGAAAGGATCGCATCATCAGAACCATAGAATTTAATTTTTGATTATTAATTTTTTACATATTTCATTTTTTGAATAATTTCCAGAATATAATTTCGATTGTGCTGAAATTCTGCAATGATATATTTGGTATCAATCTCAAGTCCCATAAAAAATTTTAATAGTCTTATTGCTCCATCAAAGAACGAGCGCTCGAAAGCTCCTGCTTGGGGCTTTTCTTAAATTTTTTTCACGAAATATTGCCAACTTACCTACCAACAATATTTGTTTCGATGCACCCCAAATCGTACGAAGAAGCTCGATGTGTTTCACACTGTATCATTACTTTCCCTAGATCTTAGATTAGCGTTAATTTGACTACCCTCATGGAAACCTATGAAATGTAATTTATGATCTTATTATCACAAGTCTTCAGACGTTAGAAATCAGAATTAAGGATCATTATTCGAGAACTCAGTTTACGGTTTTTCTCCAGAACTTACGCACTCAGACTCAAAATGCTAGGATTCCACAAGCTCTGAATGGATCGCAAATTGGCAGTAAACTCCGAACAACCTGTAACAAGCATTCATAACTCGCCACAAATGTAATTTACAAGGATTTAAATGCATTCAACCAACATCATTTCGAATGCATATAGTTCGTTTTCAGGCTGAATAAATATGAGTGGAATTGTAATACCTAAAGTATTTCAGAAACATGTTATTCCAGCCCGCATTGATACCCGCAGTTCAATGTTTGCAATAGTATGTTTCGAATAATTCTTATTAATTAGTTTTTAAGCTATAGAAAAATGAAAATTTGTATAATCTGAAATATAAAGGACTATGAAAATTATTCGGTAATTACCCTCACTATATCTTTTACGTATTTGTATTAATACTATACATGGGTTGAATATTTTGAAAATATTCTTAACCGCATTTATGCATTAACCTAATTTATATACTGCTGAATTGGAATTTATGACTCTATTATCCTTAATTTTGCGGTAAAACACTCGAAGTAATCGAAAGAAGAAAATAGCTATTTTCTATACAGAGCTCCACTCATCTGAAGAATGATACTAGAATTTCCACTGAAAATTTCAAGGAAAGCCTTGAGTAGGTGCTTTCGAGCAGTAGGCTATTTAACCTCAAACTTTTGTATTGGACTTGAGATTGATACTAAATATGTGATTGCAAAATCACAGCACCATCGAAATTTTTGCTAACTGTTTTATATTCTTCATTTCACTGCAAAACTTCAGCTCGATTGAATACACGAATTCGGAATTACTCGGAAAATTTTGAGAAAGCCCTGAACAGGAGCTTTTGAGCTCTAATTCATTGGTAGAGCCATAAGACTATCACCTCGAAATTTCATGTGGCACTTGGGATTGATACCAAATATAAAAATCCATAATTTCAGCCCGATCGAAATTATATTTTGGAAATAATTCAGAAAAGAAAATATGTAAAAAATAAATAATTAAACAAAATTAAAATCTTCGGTTCTGATGATGCGACCCTTTTGAAATTTTGCGTGAACATTCAGATTATCAGTATCCATTCACGAAATGAATTCCATTCGAATCGTATATCTTGTTATAGCAATATATAGATTCTTCTTTTCAATATTACAATTTAATTTTCTCTGGTTCTGTGTACACTATGGGCACGAAATTTTGCATGAGGCTCATCATAAATATCTTGCACGTGGCCGCAACATTTCATTTTGATTGGTTTCGTTTTGTCCGAGAAATGGAGGAACAAAAATTTTGAATTGGCATATTTTATGGAACACCCTGAACGATTTGGCCGGGACAATCCCTTCGAAAGTTATCGACTCGCAGACTTCCAGGACTAACTCTTTCAAAAAAACCATACTTTCCGGACTTGTTACGTAAATTTCTACAAGATCTCTTTAAATGATAAACAGCGCAGTTGGCGTGGGAGGTAGGACTATTATAAATATTTATATCTTGATGTAAACTTTAATTTAAACAATCGATACTGTTAGTTTAGACTGGTAATTTCGAAAGAAATTGAATAATGTGACTGGAATTATTAATTTGTTAGGAAAGATAAAATAAAAATGTTCGAATGGAAAGTATTTGCCCTGTTTTATTTATGAAAAGATAGCGATATTTGATTTTCAAGGTTTAATATTATTTAAAATATGACAGTGATTGGCGACGTTTCGGGCAGTGCCCTTTTTCTAGCCTTCGAAATAATTTACTTTAAGTTATTTCGAAGGCTAGAAAAAGGGCACTGCCCGTAACGTCGCCAATCACTCTCATATTTTAAATAATATTAAACCCTGAAAATCAAATACCGCTATTTTTTCATAAAAATGTTCCTTAGCTGCCTACGATGTTACAATCATTTATAAAGACACCGTATTGACACACAATCATCAAATTTCCCATGACTGCATGGATCTCCAGAAAATCAGAGGATCATTAATAGGTGCACTGAACCTTCGAATGGACCAGTCGAACTCAATATCGATTCGAAATAAGTTTCCTCCAAAGAAGCATCCGAGGTATTTCAGATATTTCGATATCTAATCTTAGAACGGAAGACATTAGTCTATGATCCCTGTTCGTTCTCTTAATTAGCTTGCCATGACAAATTCGGAATCTCGGAGCCTTTGAATGTCGTATTTAATCTCATTTCGATTCTCTGACATCACACTGTGACATCCAGTTAGAAGGAAATTGGCTTTCATCACAGAGAAAGATGCAACTGACCTGCATGAGTTAAGTGTTTTGGGAGTTCACTGGTTTTTAGGTACCTGCCATAATTTATAAATAACAATCGAGCTTGAATCTAGATATTCACGACTGTGCTTTTCATGCTCCAGAACTAAGAGAAATACTTCAAGCTTTTATGACATACATGCACATGGCAAAGGTACAAAATTTTAATAATTCTCCGAAACAACAAACTTCAAAATTTCATTCCATTCCTATGCAATTTAAAGGGCTGAAAATGATGCTATTTTTGGGTTATTCAAGTTAATGTAAAATTCCTTACGAAAAAATGCCTTGTTAGGCATTATTCGAACTCTGTCTCAGCACTGAAGATGCACTACGATCATACAAGAAAAAGAGATGGCAAACATTGAATAAGTCTATAAAACCTTATTGGCAAATCAAGAAGCTATGTTGCAGATCACAGCTAAATTCTTAATACATATGGTCCGTTCACGAAAGCTTGAGCGCATAGTAGGCGTTTGTTTACTTATCTGAACTTGGCAGTATTTGCTGTCATAACGTAAAATAAAGTCATTGTTGCCGAAAAAATCTGCGTCGTCGGACGAGCTTACGAGTTATCAGAGAACTCTATGCAATATTGACAACATTGCGTATCAATCTGACAAGAAAATGATCAACATAACCTAAAATTTTAATATACACAGTGGAATATGCCAAATTTCCATGGCTTACCGACGGCTCAAACTTTGGTTGACGGACTATGATTACAAATTCGAGGTAAACTCGAATTCAATAGTCAGTTTTACCACATTTGAATTAAATTAACTTTGTTGCATAACGTTCATTCTTCCTGAATGGTTAAACTGAATGCCTTGAGAGTTAAGAATGTAATTTGGGCGATTGGATATTGCCATATCTACTAGCTTGATACGTATTTAATCAGATTAATGGGTTCGATGGCCAGTTTATTATGATATTGTTCTCTTCAAGAACGTTTTGAAGTCTTTGTGTGCGGTATGGTGGGGCTTAATCTTCCTATAGATGAAATTAACCTTACATTCGTTATGCAGAGGAAAAGTGATTAGTTCAATAATATTTTCTCCGTAAATTGCAGCACCGTAGGCGACCGTACTTTTCAACTCCCTAGCACATTATTGATCCGCCTTGAAAGGGCACAACTTCCTAAGCGAAACTTCCTCTCTAGTCTGCCTTGATCTCTCCAAACTCTTTCTCGTCGGCTGTTAATTCGTAAACCGAATATTGACTCATCCGAAAAAATAATATTGAGCCATTTTGGTGAAAGTTGGTCTTGGTGTTATTCTGCTCATTGTCGACGGGTTCAGAGGATAGTCGAGCTACTCTTAAATGTCTTCTTGCCCTTTAGTTTGGGGAAAATTGTTTTCTTATGGTACTGGTGGAGACCACCCGTCTATAGATCTTCCAAACATTCATTAGAAGGGCTGCTACAAGTTCATTTCGATAACTCATTAAAAATTTGCGATATGATGATCTCTCAGAGTAAAAAAAAACATAGAGATGCCCATACGCGTGAATATGCATTGTAATCAATCAAGGATTAGAGTGAGATTGAAAGCATTTCACTGCCACACTGGGGTGAAGTAAACAACTGCTTTGATTTCTATTTCTCCAATTCCTGAATATAATTCAACATTTTCGTAATTTTGCCCCAGCTAGAATTAACGGAATGGCCTTCAGAAACAATGAACTACCACCAAATCATTGAAATAATTCAGTTAACACATCGCATCAAGAAACTGAACACTAACAAACAAGGTTGCCAAACGATTCCAATACGGAATAAACATACGCCATGAGTTCGCAACGCTGAAAGTTTGTTAGCGCGTATAAACAGATTCTACTTGGCTGCATAACAAATGTGTGGAGGCAACTCTTGGTTTACATTTTTCTCTGAGGATGGTCTTCTCTTGCAGATGTTACTCTGGGACGACCAGGCACCGGTAACCTGGCAACACTGTGGGTTTCTAAGTAAGGAGCAACCCTCGCAAAGCTTGATCTATAGTTCATTTTGTGTTATCATATTGATAGCTGAATGATATAGCTTAATATTGTAATTCGGCAGGATAATCTTTAAGAAAAATAAAAGCTAAGACATAGATTACCGAAACAAATTGGTCATCATGTCAACATCGGCCTGTCCAAATTAAAGAGCGCATTATGAGCACTTGCCTGTTAACCGCGTTGGGCCAATCATAGTTCCTAGAGGAAGACCAGATAGCTGATAAATATTCGCCGACTTTCATCATAAATGAACAACCTTACAGGTCGAAGTCTGAACTTTTTATGAACGTGCGGATGTACTACACTACTTTTAATGATAAATATCAATTGCGTATCTCAGTAAAGCATATCCGATACCAAAAAAAAACTTCAGATATGGAATGATTCGGTATATAGTAAACGAATACAAATCAAACGACCCCATTCTATACGGAGAAATCCTTCCAGATACGAGCAGTATCCTGGGAGGTCCTGAATGTCAGCTTGCGCCACTTCTGCTTTTGGCCGAACAAAAAACTCCGCCTTTAATCGTCAGCTCATTATCACATCAACACAGTGCCAAAAATAAAACAATTATCATCTGCTTTCGGAGCTTTTTCACGTGGTACCATTCAATTAAGTTGTCATAAAGTACGAGATATTGGCTTTTTGTGAATTTTGGACATCAATCATCGACCGGCAGCGCACGTAGCTTGGAAATTATGATTTCACCTCAGGTTTCGTGAATAATGCGGCATTAAATCATCTTAAGCAGAATTGGAATCGTCTCTGAAATGTGTTGTTCCATTTTGTCGGGTCTGTTATTGATATCGCGTGATGGTCGTTTTGAGCCTCATTTCAGGTTGACAGTGTTTTTTAGATCGATTCGGATCGGAAAGACGCATTGCATCAATATGTAAAATGTTTTTCATTTCGTTGTTGAAGTGAATGTAGAAATATCGATTGACCATGACCTCAAAACCTTTGCATTTTTCATTTCGATGTACGCTTGTTCCTGAGGGAATAGAATTTCTGCCTTTTTGACTGTGACCGATGATGAGTTTTAACATCGAAATACATCATGGTTTTCAGTTCGCTGTTGAAGTAAATGTTGAGATTTAAATTGAAAATGACCTAAAAGCCTATTGTTTTCATTTTTATGCACTTTTGTTCCTAAGGGAATAGACTTTCTGCTTATTTGCTCTGTGACCGATGAGGACTTTTGACATCAAAATACATCATGGTTTTCGGTGAGTTGATGAAGTGAATGTGAGAATATCAATTTACCATGACCTAGTTAGTTTGTTTGTTAGTTAGTTATTTATTTAAAAAAAAGGGTTACAGTTCACTGCGATCTTAAGGACTATTGTCCCACCTTAATGAGATTTTCACACCACACCCCTTACAGCTCGCCTTTCAGTTCCAGAGATCGAATGAAGTCCAATATCTGTGAAGGCTTCAACGAGGCTATTTCCTCACTCTTACAAGTTTCTCACCCGAATCATTTTTTCTTAGGCTCGCAATGGTAAAGCATTCCGTGACTAGGCGAATGAGGGGTTTCTTCCTCCTCCCCACAGAACCTACACTCGTCAGTGTCCGATAATCCCATCCTCAACAGGTGCTTCCTGAGGCGACAGAGTTCTTAAAGAACTGGGGAGGTGTAATTGCTTCTTACCAAGATCAATTAAGATACCCTTCGGATCTTCTTGCTGTTCCAAAGCTCCGAAGGAACTTAGTGTAATGATCCATCCCTGGGAGACCATGACCTAAGAATATATTGTTTTCATTTTGATGCACGCTTGTTTCTTAGCGAATAGCCCCTTTGCCTTTTTTGCTCTGTGACCGATGAGGACTTCGGGTATCCAAATACATCATTATTTTCAGTTCGGTTTTTAGGTGAATGTATCAATATTATTTAGCCATGACCTAATAACCTATTGTTTTCATTATGATGCACACTTGTTTCTAGGAAAACAGCCTTTCTGCTCTGTGATCGATGGGGGTTTTCATGCTTTACTAAACATATTATAGCTATATTATCCTAGGGATGTTCCTTCTTCGGAAATTGCTTATTTTACCATGTTGCTTAGACTCCATGTTACTTATTGCCTTGGCGTAATAGTTGGCCAATCCACCTAATCTACTGATGTCTTCGAGTTTTCCTTACCGATCTTGGGCAGGCGATATCTCATGAAAAAATTACTTGTGAGAAGCTGGGTGAGCAATTATTTTCTCGACAACGCAAAAGCTTGTTAGTTCTCAGACAAAACTAAACCCATCGAAATGAAATGTTGGGGCCATATGCAAGATAATAAACTTTATGCAAAATTTTGTAGCCATAGGGTAATCAAAACTAAAAAAATTTCAATTGAAAAATTGAAAGGAAGAAACTCATTATTCCCTCAAAAAAATATCCGATTCGGATAAAATTCATTTTATAAATGAATAAGATTGATACACTGAATGTTCATGCAGAATTTTGTTGCCATATTAACAGAACTATAGAAAATTCGATTGGAACATTGAAAAGAGAAATCTTCATATCCCCATAACAGGATATCCTAGTGGTTTTTCAATGAATGAATACTGTTAAACTTAATCTTCATACAAAACTTTGTGTCCATAGTGTCAACAGAACCATAGAAAATTCAATTGGAATATTGAAAAGAAGAATCTCTATCCATGACATGATACCTAATTCGAGTGAAATTTATTTTGTGAATCAAAAATGATATATTGAAGGTTTATGCGAAATTTCAAGAGGATCGCATCATCAAAACCATAGAAATTACAATACAAAACTTTGTGTCCATAGTGTCAACAGAACCATAGAAAATTCAATTGGAATATTGAAAAGAAGAATCTCTATCCATGACATGGTACCTAATTCGAGTGAAATTCAATTTGTGAATCAAAAATGATATATTGAAGGTTTATGCGAAATTTCAAGAGGATCGCATCATCAGAACCATAGAAATTAATTTTTGTAATTATTTATTGTTTATATATTTCATTTTCTGCTTAATTTCCAGAATATAATTTCGATTGTGCTGAGATTCTGCATTTATATATTTGGCATCAATTTCAAGTCCCATATAAAATTCTGAGGTAATAGTCCTATTGCTTCACCAATGAAAGAACGCTCTAAAGCTTCTGCTAAGGGCTTTTTTTAATTTTTTATTCAATTCTGAACCGCTTAATAAAAAGGCGTTTATACAAATATATATTCAACAGCAGTAGGTATAATAAATTTCAATATATCAAACGATGCTCCAATTACAAAAAAATCTTATTATGAGAAAGAGAGATTAATGTTGATTATTATAAATCAAATGGCTATCGACCTCAGTGTTCCAGCCGGTAACATTAATACTCATTTTACAAAACATATATATATTCTTATTATGTACTAACAAAAAAAATTTTACATTGTGATTTTTTGTTTCAGGATAAAGCAGCAGACGGAAGTTCGCCGAGAGGATGGCCATTATGTATCGGTTCATCAGGAATTGTGATCCACTTGAGTCCCTTGGACCCAGCCGTCGTCAGAAATAAGGACTGCTATCTCAGTCTGAAAAGCAGAAGCCTTCCGGGTCTCGAGGTGGCGCTAGTGTGGCGTAAAAACCACGAATTGCACTTCCATACCATTGCCGAATTTCGGAATCCCTTGAACTGCTTAGATGACATCATGTGCTCGAATATCATCAAGTCGGTTTCCGACCTGGAGATTTCTTCCTACGACGATTATGATGGTGAGTAGATGATTAAATGGGAGTTCATATAAAGGTTTTTCCAATAAGAGGTGTTATTTTGATATCCAGAGAAAAATACCATTTTTCAAAATAAATGATCGGATCTTTATTTCATTATACGAGTATAGAAGAAGCTATGCCGTTAATAGTGGAAAATAATATCAGGCAAATGGCAACCAATACATCGCTTGACAGGACGATATCATTTTAATGAAGTTTTCCATAACCAAATCGCAAAGTGGCTGTCCTATGTCCTCGATAGCCTCACGAATTTCATCTTTGAGTTGCTCCAGCCTCATTTTCGAAAAAGTAAGGTCCAATGACTCCGCCGGACCTTAAACAGCATCAAAGGGTCATACGTTGAGGGTACCCAAGCTTTTCAACAATAAATCTTGGGTTTTCCGAGCCTCAGATGCGACAATTTTGCTTGTTGACGATGCCACCGAGGTGGCAATAGGCGTCTTCACTCAAGATGATTTTTCGATGGAATTCCGGATCATTTTCATGCATTTCAACGACACAATCAGCAAAGACACGACGTTGTTGATGATCGGCTGGCTTGAGTTCTTGTGTTAACTGAACTTAATAATCATTCAGACCCAAATCTGTATGCAAAATACGGTATAATTACGTTACTTTCGGTTACAACAGCAATATTCTCGGCTGTTCTTGAACAACGTGCAAGGGTTTCATTCTACACATCACTTACTCGTCTAAACAGCTCGAATTTTTTCACGAATTGCTTTTTTGCGGTCCGACAAGGTGCTTCACGATGACCCAAAAATGTTCGAGTTTTACGAACCGTCTTTGCTAAATTTTCACCATTTTTATAGTGAATTTTAATAATATCAGTGCATTCTTGATGCATGTATTATTTCATTTCCATCAATGGCGTAGTTTCTACTTGTCAATTGTCAAAAAAACGACAGCGTCAAACGTGACATATATAGCGGGCTTTTCAAAATAACACCTCTCATGCCCTTCACATGGTGCGATAGAGGAACTTACTGATTTTGGAATCCAATCAAACAAAATATTAATTTAATTAATTTTCGATCATCAAGTACAGTATTTGAAGTTTTCACTTTACTGTGTTGGAATGCTGAACACTACAAAGAACTTCACAAAGAAATATTGCGATTTAGGGTAATTGAACCATATTTTTTCGACAACTGGCAGTAGTGACCGTTATTTCCATATGATTCAGGAGTTTTCCTTTCTTCGGGTTCAGCACCACCTCTCGATTCAGCCAGTCATTTGCGATTTTCTTTGATAATATTTATAATTACATATTTATAACAAACGTTCCAGGTTTCTGGCCCAAAGTGGTTCTTTGGAATAGATGTAATTCCTCTACAGATGCATATCAAATAGTTTCCTTTATCCAGATAATCAGATTCTTCGATTAAAATCACGTAAACCATTTTGGTCCAATTATTTTCTGACCTCTAATGAAAGCGATAAAGCAATTGGGCCATCCGATTGAAACACATGTAATATTCAAAATAAAGATTTAATAACTGATCCCTCCAATAAAGTTCCTGGATTTGATATTCCAAGGAAAATTTGGACTGTTCTCAATCGTATAACAATAGGTCATGGTCTTTGTAATAGCATGCTTTACAAATGGAATTCAGTTGACAGTCCTAGTTGTGAATGCGAAAAAGCATAGGAGACAATAGTACATCTGATTAATAATTGTCCCATATTTAAATTTCAGGATGGCGTGAGGGCTATACATGAAGTTACCGAGTCCTTTTTGAATTGGTTTGTTGGTTATAAATCGATTCAATAGAACTTCAATCATTTTATTTTTCTGTTCCTTTTTTCTGCTTCGATTTTTTCGCTTTAAATTCGGACTTGCGAAGGCAGAAGGCAGAAGGTTTTCGGTTGGACTGAATGATGATGAAATCCTTCAATATTCAAACAGTTTTTGAGTTTCATTTTTGTTGGAACGGCGAGACAGGGTTTTTCTACTAAGGTACCCTGAGCTCTGGTATCACACGAAAAAATAGTATGGTACCCTGTTTGCACTAACCTCAGTTAGGAATTTTTGTTCTTTGTTTCATGTTAGTTCTTGATTTCAAAAGAATATTATATATATTTCAGGTACAGAACTGCCGGAACTACTCCAAAATCTCCTAGTCTCCGTGGAACACGCCATCGAAAGAGTTCCTCTAGATGACCTAAGTTTTCCATGTTCGCAATGTCATGAGTACATTCCTCTGGACAGCAATGGCGACTCCTCACCCGATTGTGCCTGTCAGTGTTCGTGTAGTATGGCACCGACACCGTTGGTATCGAAAAAGGAAATTTCCATACAAACAAGTCCCATGTTCGAGTTTGCAGGGTCGATACCACACATCGATAGCGATGCTGAGGAAGATAAGGAATCGATAAGATCAGGTAAGGTGTTAACATGTTGAAAATTTGATACGGTCGATTATTCATTAATGGAAGTCGTTATCATAATTATAGCGAGCGGATGATTGGGTTTTTGATTGAAGTTTTCGTTAAAGAAGGTTGCTAATATGATTGCAAAATTCCGTATGAAAATGCTTCTCTACTATTATAAGTTTGACGAAATCTTTCATTTGTCATATACAAAATTTTTAACAGATATCAGCCGTTTTTTGACCTTGAACCATATTCAATGGTGTATTAACCCTTAACTGGTATGGCAGGGTCAAAATCGACCCAACCCAAATCATATTGCACCATAGCTAGACACTGAATGATTATTATTTCTCCCCCCTCTAGCTATTCTCCTAGTGTGTGGATGTGACTAACATACGCCAGTAATTGCATCGCTAGCATCGGGCATATAATCGCCACAGCGTGCTTGGGTCGATTTTGACCCTGCCATACTAGTTACGTGTGTTTTTGAGTTGTAGACCTTAGGAGTTATTTTCGCGATGGCAAAGAGATCAGACGCACCTTTAACCCAAAGTGAGCTGGAAGAAATTGCAGAGCATATATGGAATGATGACTACGACTTATCTGATGCAGAAACCATCGTAAGTGATCACGAATCGGATACAAACTATAGTGATAGTGAATCCGAAAATGATGTTCTGGAAATAGAACACGTGGAAAATTCTGATAGAGAGCCAATTCTGCATTCTGATGATGAAGATATTCGTAGCAGTTCATATTTTTACGGGAAAAATAGAAAAAAATGGTCAAAAACTCCTCCATCGTCAAGCAGAGTACGAAGGGAAAATATTATTACTCATTTACCTGGGCTTGCTGGGCCAGCTCGAATCAGTAAACCGAAGTCTCCTGTAGAAGCGTTGAATCTTTTATTAGATGATGAAATATTGAGGATTATTATTGAAAGGACCAATGAAAAAATAACAGACTTACAAATTGAGTATGGGAATAACTCTCAATCTTGTCAGTTTCTGAACCACCTTGATGAGACAGAAATTAGAGCTTTTTTTGGTCTGTTATACCTTGCAGGCGTTTTCAAGTCGAGCAATGAAGATGTCAGCTCACTGTTCTCAACTGATGGCACAGGTCGTGATATTTTTCGAGCCACTATGACCAAAAAACGGTTCCTGTTTTTGTTGTCGGCCTTGCGTTTCGATGATCCTCAGACCCGGCAAGAACGAATTTGCAATGGTGATCGACTTGCTGCTATATCCACGATATTTGAACGATTCATTGGCAATTGCAAGGCAAACTACAGTTGCGGAGAGTACATAACTGTTGACGAAATGTTGGTTCCTTTTCGAGGAAAATGTAGATTTCGAATGTTCATGAAATCTAAGCCTGCCAAATATGGCATCAAGATTATGTGCATGTGTGACTCCCGGACCAGCTATTTAGTGAATGCTTTCGTTTATACGGGTAAAGCAACCATTCCACAGCCAAATCCTAAGAAACTCTCTATACCCACACTCAATGTAATGCAACTCATAACTCCTGTTGCAAATACGAATAGGAATATTACAGGAGATAACTGGTTCTCTTCTTTGGAGCTCATGCAAGAGTTGCGTCTGCAGAAGCTGACTTATGTTGGTACCTTGAAAAAAAATAAACGTGATGTTCCTCCAGAATTTCAACCTAATAAAGAACGGCAACCACTATCTTCATTATTTGGATTCACAATGAAAGAAACCCTTGTATCGTATGTGCCGAAAAAAAACAGAAGTGTTCTCTTGATTTCGTCCATGCATCATGATGCGTCAATTTCAGATGGAAATAAAAAACTACCAGAAATTATCGAGTTTTATAATATAACAAAGGTGGGGGTAGACTTGCTAGATCAGAAATGTGCTGCTTACAAGGTAGGACGTAGAACTCGTAGATGGCCTCTTGCCATATGGTTCCGCATAATGGATATAGCGTCTGTGAATGCCCACGTATTGCACAACTCGGCAAACGTCAATAACAGTCTTGATAGAAATCAATTTCTTGTAAAGCTAGGAAGAGAACTTATACAGAATCATCTACAGAGACGAGTGCAATCATCCAATATTCCAAGAGAGTTGCGACAAACCATCCGTCGAGTTGGCAACATGGAGTCAGTGGAACCAACGAAAGATGTTGTTAGACCCCAAAAGAGAGCAAGGTGTTACTTGTGTCCTTACAATGATAATAAACATTCCAATTTATGTGGAGAATGTAAAAAAATTGTTTGCAGGAATCATTGTTCGGTGAGAACACTATGCCAAAATTGTGATGATACGAGCTAAAATAGTACCATAGAACATGTTTGTTAGAATTTTCGTTTTTTTGCTTTTTTATATTTTACTTGCATATTTTTTTGTAGAAACTCATGCCAAATCGTTATTTTAGTTAAAATCTTTAATTGTTGTAGTTGTTATTTCTCAAATATATATTATAGTATTCTTTCACCATTTCTGGAAAACCGATTATTTATTCATGTTACATGTTTGAAAAAGAATAAATATCTTTTTCATTGTGGAGTTTGATTATTGAAGAGAACTTGTAGATAAAAAAAACTATGTTCTTCTGAACTTTATATGAAAAAAAAAACACCGGGTCAAAAGTGACCCTGCCATACCCTGAAGGTAAATAAAAAGCACCATACCAGTTAAGGGTTAAGGAGAGCGTCCACCTATCGGCAGCGAACGAAGCGGACGAAGCGGATTTTAGAATTCTTTGTATACATAGAATCTGATTCGTTCGGCGCGGGTAGGTGGACGCGCTTCCGTTAGTTTCTAAACAAAGAATTCTAAAATCCACTTCGTCCGCTTCGTTCGCTACCGATAGGGGGACGCTCTCCTTTATAATCTCTTAGTTTCGACGCTTAAATATAAAGATTTCAAAACAGGCCCAATAATACTAAAATGAAGTATCGCCAAAAAGCAGCTTTTGTTTGAATATCTTTTCCACTCGAATGGGACATTTTGAAGTTGCTCGGAACTTAAAATGAACATTTCAATTACATATGTTAGAACGAAGGGTTTTATTCTTGCGAAAGCATAATGAGTACTGTTGGATATAAAACTAACCAATTTTTGAAATAAAATTAGGTACTAAATGGTTATATTCATTTTATGGAATTTCGAAAATGTAAGTGCTGAGAGTGGAATCAGCACCAACTTTTCGCTTACTTCATAGACCCCATGTATGTAAACCCCCTATATGCCATCCAGTTGATTCCTGACGTGCGAAATTAGCAACTGAAATAGAAAACCTGTTGAATTGATGGATCGAATGTGTTAATTGACAGATTAAATCTATCAAGTGACAGAAAAAAATTGTCAATTGACATAACGTTGGCTTAATATGCAAATCACATAAGTCCACTTTTGGGCGAATTTGAAAATTTGAGTTATGTCAAGGAGCTTCGTGTACACCTGTGCAGAAATTCACACAACACCAAAAAATCTAATAGCTGACGAGGCCCGGAACGACGTTATCTAAGAATTCAAAGAAAATCACTTACGCACATACACACAGATTCACAGTTTTTTTTCCTCTCCTCTAAACTTTGGGTTTTGGACTTATGTGATTTGCATATTAAGGCGACGATAATGCTTATTTTTTTTGCAGTAACACTAAGGCATAGATTTATAATACTAACTAGATGGCGAACCTGTCAAAAATTTTGGGGCAAACGGCGGCCATTTGAAGTTTGGGGTGAATTTGAGAGTTGTCACTTTTTCTCTGAATTGAAATATTAGAATTACCAATATTCCTCTATTTATTTTATTTCAACGAATTAAAATGATAGGATTACCAATATTGTTCAATAACTAATCATAAGAATCGAAAATATTTTTAATTTTAATAGACCGAAATGTCAGAATTCACAGAACACTAACATATAGAGTTAATTTTTCATCGCTTCTTTTAAAGGAACGTCTATGTTTTAATCAAAATTCGAGCACAAATGGCATAAAACATCAACATATTTGTGGTTCACCCCAAACTGCAAATGGCGACCATTTGCCCCACTTTTTTCTACGTGACAGTAAGGAAGTTCGACATCCAGTTAGTATTATAGGTCCATGCACTAAGGTCGATCCACACATTTCCGTGACGTGACGACAACATTGCTATTAGTGCACTCCCTTTAGTGTAATATGTTATGAATTTTTCACCATCCACACAGCAACGGATGGTGTCGTTCATGTCAGTGTTTACCGCCATTCCTGAGTCCGCTTTTTGGATTATTTCAAAATGAATTGCTTATCTGAAGATCTTGCTTTTGGACAAGGAAGAAAAAAGAAAAGAAGACACTTTATACATCCAATTCTACATTTGTCAAAATTTAAATATTCTCATGACGGCAGTGCACCGTGATTGCCAGAATATCACTGCATCGGACATGTTTGAATGCGCCACCTTGCCCCTTTGCTTCGAATAGACACTTTTATTCTCCGACATATTTTTTCACTGAATGTCATTTTACAGTACGCCACGTCACTGAAATGTATGGATCGACCTCAGTACGCCGTCTTAAAATGCTTCTCTCCTCATATTTGTTGCTTTTGACGGAAACTTGGTGAATCTTGGTGATTCTTAAACTACTACTTTTTAACCTTAAGAGTAAGACAAAAATAATGATATATTGCAATGTTTTTGTTTCAAGTTCATAGCACAAAAAGAAACGGAAATAACGATCAAAATTGAAATTGCCAAAATGTCAATTTGAGCTTATGACCCGAATAAAGCAATGCTCTTGACGGCATAATGAGTTTTTCGACAATATAAGACCTCCTTTTATTTTTTTCTAACTCCAACGGTTAAAGAGTACCTATAGTTTCGGGATCACGAATTATGGCCGCTTTGTACAATGTACTATTTTCAACTGTAGGAAATGACATTTCCCTACTTCTCCACTTTTTCTTCGAGAAATTTTATCAAATTTCCCCAGCGTTTAGCTATTTTCCATCGCTCGTTTTGTCCAAATTTCTGTAATTTTCGAATTTCGAGCCGAAAATGGTTTCAAAGGATAGGGTTGGACTCCCTGATGACGAATTCGTGGTCAAATTCAATTTTGTCTGTGGGGCCGTCCGAATCGAGTGAATGGAGATGGATGTTTTGAATGTTCATCCGAAATTTCGTAGCCATAGTATCAAGAGAACCATAGAAAATTTAATTGGAATATTGAAAAGAGGAATCTTTATTTTTCCATAACAGAGTATCTGATTGAAGTGAAATTTTTTCTTGAATAAAGATTAATATACTGAATGCACATGAAAAATTTTGTGGTGATAGTGTTAACAGAACCATAAAAAATTCAATTGGAATATTGAAAGACGAATCTTTATATTTTCATAACAGAATATCCGATTCGAGTGATATACTGAATGTTTATTCAAAATTTCAGTTGGACCGCATCATCAGAACCATAGAATTTAATTTTTTAATTTATATTTCTTACATATTTCAGTTCCTGAATAATTCCAAGAATATAATTTCGTTATGAGATTCTGTATACATGAACTTTGAAGTAATAGTTTTGTTACTCCATCAAAGAACGATCGCTCAAAAGCTTCTGCTCAGGGCTTTTCTTGATTTTTTTACCTTTAACCATAGCGTTAAAGAAGGATATCAATAGCAATCACTTCCTAAATTAATCGATTTCATTCTACCGTGATTCCTCGAAGAATAAAAATCATCTAGGGCGTGATTATGCATGGCGTGCATTACGATTTGCCCCACTTTTAGCAAAATGTACGGATTTTTGCTGCATACTCAGATCTTCGTGTTTACGATGGCAGGCCTTGGGCGGTTCTCATCACTTTGCTTTTCTTTACCTCTACAAAAAATGTAGACCATGCGTTCGATACCGCCTGCTTTGTCGAAAGTATAATGATTTTACCGTTGTTGTTATCGGAAGAAAGGGAAATTAAAATGATTAATACTGACTGAGAGAATTGCCGTGAAATAGAGAGTGCTCTAGAATTCGAAGCTATAATTGAGTACCTAGAGGACATATACGATATTTGAACATCAATCAGATTGATACTTCTTCCTCTAGGTTCATCTGTCAAAGTGATAACTCAAGGTGAAGATATCGAGGTTCATTCAAGTCATATGAGGTTAGCCATTACATTTGAGATTTCAGTATCTAGGTTCTAGGCCATAGTTTTGCCGAATGTAAGTTTTCTATCACGAGCTGAAAGCGAGTTTGAACGTCTTAATTGTACTGGGTGGCCAGAATTGGGGATCCCTGAACTACAACTTTTTAACCTTAAGAGGTAGATAAAATGAATGGGACATTGCGGTCATCTTTTTCCGAGAAACTCATTTTGCCGTCAACCTCATTGTTCTATCTTCTTTTGTTTTCGAGTTATAAACCGAAGTTTGTATATTGGTTATTTAAATTTTGGTCAGTTATGACATCAGTCAACAAATTTTTCACTCCGAGAATTTTACTACAAATACTGAAATAAAACATATTAAGTCTATCTATGGGAGATGATTACCCTTCAGTAGGGTCCTGTGGCGGTCTTCGAAGAACAGAAGGTCCGAAATATCATCGCTTGGAAGGCCAAACATGGTTGAAAACACCCTCCTGGCCAAAGAGCAGTCAATTGAATATTTTGTGTTTGAATATTGAAGGAATTTCGAAGGACAAAAGCGATTATGTTTCAAAATTAGCCGAAGAGCATGGTGTCGAGGTGGTGCTTCTCCAGGAAACACATACGGAAACTGAAGAAAATCTTCGTGCGAGGGGATCTCTAAAAGGTTATGTTTTGATTGATTTTTTACTAAGTAAAATTTATGGACTTGCATGTTATGTAAGAAAATCATTAGTATGTAATGTCCAGCTCATCCAGAAGGGTAATATTGAAGGTGTTTTTTTCATTGCTTTCAAATTTTGTGACATTTCTGTCATTAATATCTATAAACCTCCAAATGATATTTGGCCCAGAAATTTCAACATCAATATTTTCCACCCATCCATTTACTGCGGAGATTTTAATTCGCATCATGTCATGTGGGGGTATGATAATAATGATAGAAACGGTATAGCTCTTACAGATTGGATGGAAGACCAGGATTACTATTTAATTTTTGACGCGAAAGACAAACCTTCTTTTCATTCTTCGAGGTGGAATAGAGGCTATAATCCTGATCTGTGTTTCGTTTCCCGTGATACTTCTTATAAACCTATCCCAATAAAGCGTAAAATTATGGGGGATTTTCCACGAAGCCAACATAGGCCTATGTTATTGACATTAGGTAATCCAATTGATTTCATTTCATGCTTAAATAAACCCAGATGGAATTTTAAAAAAGCTAATTGGCCCAAATTTACGAATAAAATTGATAGTGATATAAGATGGATTCCACCTTCCCATGATAATTACTCTAGATTCGTAGGTGTAATTAAGGCTGCTGCGAAAAAGTTTATCCCTAGAGGTTTTCGTGAAAACTATGCACCTGGCTGGTCACAAGAAACCCAAAATTTATACGAAGAATATCAAAATTCACCCAATCAAGAAAGTTGTGATAAACTGATGAATTCAATTAATACCAGTCGAAAAGAGAAATGGAATAGCATAGTCACTAACATGAATTTCACACATTCTAGTAGGAGTTCATGGGATGTTTTGAGAAAATTAGGCGAAGCTGCACCAATCACAACGTCAGCTCCAAAAATTGATCCTAAATTGGTTGCTCGTCGTCTCGTTAACGTTTCCAATTCGGTCGAATTATCAAAATCAAAAATAAAGATATGAAACACAAGTTGCATAAATTCAGAAAATCAAACAAGGAATTAGACGAAATTTCTAGCCCGTTCAACATCGATGAATTAAAATCAGCGATTAAATGCACCAAATCCAGGAAAGCAGCGGGTTTCGATGGAATCTATCCAGAATTCATCAAACACTTGGGCAAACGAGCCTTATCCTGGTTACTTTCATTTTATAATAATATTTTGAATACTGGTAATTTTCCGACCGAATTTCGTAAATCGAAAGTCATAGCAAGTTTAAAAAAAGGAAAGAATCCCTCCGATCCTAGTAGCTATCGACCAATTAGTTTATTGAGTGTTCCCTTCAAAATTTTAGAACGACTGATCCTTTTAAGAATTGAAACGAAATTAGATAATTCTCTACAAAATTGCCAAGGGGGTTTCAGAAAAAATAGAAATTGCTGCGATCAGGTTCTTAGTCTTACCACCTTTATTGAATTGGGTTTTAATAATAAATTGAAAACAGGTACAGCTTTTGTGGATTTATCTGCAGCATATGATACTGTTTGGAAAGATGGTTTGATTTTTAAACTTTACAGTCATCTGAAATGTGGAAAAATGGTCAAATTGATAGAAAATATGCTGTCAGACAGAAGGTTTCGTGTTTTTGTCGACGGGAATAGTAGTAATTTCAGAACATTGAATAACGGTCTTCCACAGGGGTCAGTCTTGTCACCTCTTCTTTTTAATTTATATTTGTGTGATATCCCTACAACTTCATCTGAAAAATTCATATACGCCGATGATATTGCTTTGGCTTTCCATCATTCGGATTTCAAAACCATAGAGAATAATCTTTCTGCAGATTTAGAAATTCTAAAAAATTATTTCTTCGACTGGCGTTTATGTCCAAATACTAACAAAACCGAAGTCTCGTGTTTCCATTTGGATAATAATCATCAGAAATATAGAAAATTGAACGTACTTTTTGGTAATTCTTTTCTCAAACATAATTTCAATCCTAAATATCTAGGCGTAAAACTAGATTCTTCTCTTAATTTCAAAGCCCATTTGGATGATTTACGTATGAAGCTAAAAACAAGAAATAATATAATTCAAAAACTTGCTGGTACTTCATGGGGTGCGGACGCAACAACTCTTCGTACTGCAGCTCTAGCCTTAGTGTACTCTACTGCTGAATATTGTTGCCCCGTTTGGCTCAACAGTGCACATGTACATAAGATCGATGCACAATTAAATTTTTCCATGAGAATAGTAACTGGAACCATAAAATCAACACCAACTCCATGGTTACCAGTTCTTTCAAACATTTCTCCTCCACATATCCGCAGGCAGGTCATTGCTTCGAAAATTTGGAACAAATTTAATTCTTCGACAAATTCATATCAAATACTCTCATATATTCCAGACAATAAGATTCCTCGATTAAAATCGCGTAAACCTTTTTGGTCAAATTCTTTTCTGAATTCAAATGAAAGTGATAAACCAATTTGGCAATCCGAGTGGAATTTATGTAATATACAGAACAAAGATTTAATAACTGATCCCTCGAATAAAGTTCCTGGATTTGATCTTCCAAGGAAAATATGGACTGTTCTCAATCGTATAAGAACAGGTCATGGACGTTGCAATAGTATGCTTTTCAGATGGAATTCAGTTGAGAGTCCTAGTTGCGAATGCGGAGAAGCAGAGGAGACAATTGAACACCTGATAAATAACTGTTCCATATATAAATTTCAGGATGGCTTGAGAGCTATACATGAAGTTACCGATTCGTTTTTGAATTGGGTTATTAATTTTAAATCGATTTAATAGAGTTTCAATCATTTTATTTTTCTGTTCCTTTTTACTGCTTTGATTTTCTCGTTTCAGAATTCCGAAGGCATCCTGGAGAGGGTTATCGTTCGGTCTGAATGAAGAAGGAATCCTTCAATATTCTAATAGTTTTTAAGTGTCATTTTTGTTGAAACGGTGAGACAGGGTTTTTTCTACTGGGGTTTTTCCCTGAGCTCTGGTATCATACGAAAAAATAGTATGGTACCCCGTTTTGCACCAACCTCAGTTAGGGATTTTTTATTTTTGTTTTATGTATTGTATTATGTTAGCTCTTGATTTCAAAAGAATATATATATATATATATATTACCTCCGTTCCTGTTTGTGCTATAACCTTGAAACAAAAACATTATACAGTCGTTTTTTCATATGAATCCAGTGGCTTAATCTTATTTTTGCTGAGGGGTTTCCTTCCTGACTTATAACATGAAATTTTTGTTTTTTCTTTTGGAAAAAATAATTTATTTTGATGTTAAAATCACAGGTTTTTTCTCGTTTCAAAAATATATAACATGTCATATATCGCTGAGAGGTTAGTGCTGAAGTTGGGGGGCAAGGTTTGGCACAGGACCCCTTGAATGTATATAGCCTATACTCAACAAAATTATACCAATTCATTCATCATTACCTCCACTGAAGCCGGGTTTCATAAAACTCCGATCACCTTGATTATTGAAATGTCATCATTTCTGTCCAATTGTCAGTTCATTTTTGACGTGAACCATCGACTTAATTCGAAATCAACGATTTGATTCACTACCTTACTAGAACACAAGGCCATGAAACAGAATGAGTGACGTCACCATAGGTAGTCCATTCCGTATTTTTTTACACAATGTCATTTCCACAAAATTATTGATCAATTTAGATTTCATTTTCCAACAGAAAAGAAAAATTATGTTTTTCTGAGTAGATACGATAGTTGTTAACACAAGTACCAATTTCGTGGTTATTTTCGATTTTTATTGAGGAAAAAGAAATGATAATGATAGTGAAAATAATGTTTTTCCCAGTATAACTGGCAATATTGAGTCCCCATCATCATATTGCAGTTTTTTTGCCTTAATATTAAAAAGTACAATAACGCCTAGTCTTCAGACACATACACTTTTATTTTAACAACTGGAATTTATGATGACTAGTCCAAATAAACAAAACACAGGTTTTTTTCTTCTTTGTCTTTTATCCAACCTTTTCGAGCAAACACTTTTGTAAAAGCCTCAGCTGAAGTTGCAAATGACACGGCTGAATCATATTCTGAACAGGATTTGATGCAATGGCTTTCTCAAGATCTCGACATTCCACTTTAGATTGCTTGGATTGAAGAGATACTCTGGTATGAACATCTGATCTGCTTAGGTAGGACGGACAACCTGGCAAGTTCGCTGGTATCGCTCCTAAAAGGAATGGTAAAAGATAAATAGAAGGCCAGCTGATTAATAACATTTTTTCAACCCATTTTTAACCTGGAAAACTTCGACTTTTTGACCTGTAACTTCATGTGTGTAACTTGTAGATCTTTCTATAAATTCTGTTTGAAAATGTAGTTCGCAAACCTAGAAATAATAAGTAACTTCTTAGTTTCAGGCAAAACAGTTGAATTTGCAATAACTATTACCTTACTGCGCTCTTACAGGGAACGAAATCTTCCCTTTCAATTTCGTTGAACCAAGTTCTTTTAAGTTGCTTGTCTTAAGGAAACCCAAAGACTGCTACTTAGGGCACTCCTGTATAATTGCCCCTTGCACTTGGGAACAGAGCAATGAAATGGCATTTCAGCTGAAAAAAATAGCGAGATTAGCATAGAACGAACCGAAACTAAAATCGAAATAACCTCTAACATGAAAAGCAAAACTTTTATGAACTAGAAGTAAAACAAATAAGCTAGTCGAAAAATATAAAAATGCATTTTCCTTACCTTTTAAGAACTGTTGTAACACCAAAACAAATAGAATTTCAAGCAATAAACCCCGAAAAACACTCACAATTCTGGCAAAACGTGAACAGACATCAACTGTCACCTACAAATGATTGACTACTCAAACACTTCACCCCCCTACCGCTGTCATTCTGTTTCATGGCCTTGTGTTCTAGTAAGGTATTGTTTGATTGCCCGATATAGCTTTATGAAACCCACTGTGAAAATTATGGGCCACCCCTGCTCCCACTATCGTCGCCACTGACCTACGAGCGATATATTACATGTTATATATCTTTGAAACAAGAAGAAAATTTTGAGTATTTTCAAGAAACAATAAATTATTGTTTCCATGAGAAAAAAACAGAATTCCATGTAATAAATCAAGAAAGAAACCCCCCATCAAAATTATATTAAGCCACTGAATTTATATTGAAAAAGTGTTTGTACCTATAATGTTTCTGTTTCAAGCTTATAGCACAAACAGAAACGGATAATTGAAATTGCCGAATTATAAATTTTGCCCTGTAACTCGAAAACAAAAGCCATTCATTTTCCTCTAACTATAAGGGTAAAAAAGTTGTAGTTCAGGGATCACTAATTCTGGACACCCTGTACTCAATGATGAAAAATTCGAGGTCAGAAGTGATTTTGCTCTGGCATGTGCAAACCCTTTAACTTTCGGATATAAAAAGCTAGAGACCTGTCAGAAACTACTCCTCCTCTTTTGTTTCCATTCTTCAGCTGCATTTTTTGAATACTGGCTGGAAAACCGTAGAATGGGCTGGTCGATAAAAAAGTTTATTCCTCCATCCCTTGCCAGTTGATCTACTCTTTTGTTGTCGTTCATACAAGGTTGACCTTGTTTTTTAGCCCAAGTGCATTGAGTGATACTTAACATTACTTTGCTTTTACCATACTATCAGGTATTCGAGATCTTATAGAGCTGCTTCACTGTCAGAAAAAATTAATATAATTTTTTTCTGGATATATATGAGGTTGAAATATCTTGGTTGGATTCGTTAGTCATCAGAAGCGGTTGAATATTTTCGGCGTTACAAAATGAACAAGATCATATGGTCCATTCACGAAAGGTTGAGCCATCGGTTGGCCATGGAAATTTGACATATTCCACTGTGTATATTAAAATTTTAGGTTATGTTTTTTATTTTCTTGTAAGATTGATACGCAATGTTGTCAATATTGTATAGAGTTGTCTGATGACTCGCAAGCTCGTCGGACGAGACCGGGTACATTCGGCAGCGTTGACTTTATTTTACGTTATGACAGCAAATACTGCCAACTTCAGATAAATAAAGGAACGCCTACTATGCGCTCAACCTTTCGTGAACGGACTATATGTGCAAAATACCCCCATAAGTTCACTGAGGGTCAAAATATGTTCAAATGTAACAAGTGTACATTTTAGATTAAAACAGTGTCAACTTTCCAATGGTGCCACAATTGAACGGTCAATTACATAATCATGATTTTCGCAATAATTTTGCCTTAAAGTCACTAGGTTTAACTATGTTATCTTCTAACAGTTAAGTGCGGATAAAAAATTGCACCAGTCCTTGTTTATTTCATAGATTATTATGGTTGTGATTGTGTTAACTATTTCCCCATCAGATGCTTGTCAGATGTGCATTTCGAGACAGCAAAAAACGTCTCATCACATAGCGTTTTTTGTTCGAATGATGGACATATTCTATTTTAACCAACTTGCGTGCATCACGCTACCGAAAATAAACCGTCTTGGATCCCCAAATTCTTTCTTCTGTTGATTCCATTAGTGAAATGATATGATATATTAACCTCTGAATTACAGTGATTTCAGATGTCTGACAAAAACAACGATGATACAAAATTATGCTTCGGCACTCCGCAAAATATCTGACTAATGTTCGATAAATACTGATGGAGATTAGCTAGTTTTTTTCTATAATGACGAAACGAACCTCAGATGAATCTGAAAAAAAATAAGAAAATGCAATAATAAATCACCAGTATCAAATATTTTTAGGCTTTTGATCTTGCCAACATCTACTGGGTTTACAGATTTGAAAATTCACATCGAAAACATACGATATACAATGCATCAGACAGAGAATTTTGCGGTCCAGTTGAACAGTTGTGTGTTCGAGAGATTTACGTGTTACGTAATTGTCTCAATGCAGTGTTGTCTTTGTCTTATCGTTGAAAATGGCTTGATTCAATCAGAACGGTAAGCAACCGAGAGTACTTGATTCGAGTATTACGGGCAGCCTGACACGTTAAATAATTCGATGCGAGAACTGCAGGTTCCCTAAAGAGGCCCACTCACTAAGAAGGAAGAATGCGCAGTTAAGTATCTGCACGTTTGCTGTAAAGCAAACGTGTGCATTCATATTTCCTACACACATACACTTTAGCGTGTTGGTTTGGATGTGCGACAAGCGTGAGATGACGTCGAAAAAAGATCTGATGTTAATGGCAGTGGCGTGTGTTGTTATTTAGAAAAAAAATGTCCAATGTATAAATAGGGAACCCGACACTGTATTGCTAAAAATATGAAACGTGCACAGACTTGTTGCCCATACACGGTCGTTTTTGGTCATTTTTCCACGTACCGTGAACAATGCACACGCCAAAAATCAAAACTATCTTGATTCCGACGGAGATAATTGCGCATTCCAAATTTACGCCATACACACACTGTTTTAACTGTACCCCGTACAACGCGCATTCAAGTCTTCGCGCTTCCCTCTTAGTGAGTGGGCCCTTTTACATACTGCTTGAACTGAGCCACTTCCAACGATAAGAGATAGACAACACTACATTATTGCAATCGCACATCTTCATTCAGACACTAACGTAGCACGTCTGCATTGTATATCATATTTTTTTTATGTTAATTTTCAAAACGGTATATTATAAATACTAGTGGAAAAACTAAGGAGATGATTCTTGTCAAATAAAGAGTTTGGAAACAATTGCAACCTCTACGACTTACCTACTCTACCAAGATGATAATTTTTTTCCCAAAAACCACGAACTTCAGCAAGAAACTACAAAAGAAATTCTTTATGAAGAATAGATGAACCTATTCAAAATTACCTAATTTTTTTGTTGTGCAATAGGAATATGAAATAAAGTTTCTTGCGAAATAAGGTGTAGTGATGGTTTTTTCCTCTCTTGCAATCATAGAGGAACCAAAATTTTCAAAAATTCATAATATTCTATCTTGATTTTATTTTCGTAAGGTTTTCGGTTTTCAGTAAAAGAATTGTTTGAAAATGCTTCTCGGGCGTCATCTTCAGGACGGGATGTGAAAAAGCAGGGGTGCTTCGAAAAAAAACTTGATGTGAAGAACCCTGCCTATTTCTTGACAAGGAGGCATTCATAAATTTTTTCGTAATTATTCATATACACTTCGTATATTTTATAGGTTTTTCTGAAATGCATCATGTGATAACAAATTATCAACAGGGGTCGGTAAAATGGGGGAAACTCCTGAGGAACTAATTCCCCTTTATCTTCCAAACCGTTGGTCGAGCTCACGAAAGTAGATTGCACCAAGGTAATTGTTGAACGTCTGTGAGGGTAGATTAATCCTAATGATATGGTTATTTCAGACAGAATGAAAATTATTGCTGCCAACTGATGGTCAATGATTAGCTCTATTTCACATTTCAGTTGGAAATAAATGTGTATAAACTGCAGAAAAACCTATTCAAGTTTAGAAAGTGTCAAAAAAATAACCCACTCAATGATAATTATAATATTAATAATAATTATATTTATTTTCATAATCAGAACAAATGAAGGGAAAATAGGTCAAAATAACCACAGCAATATTAAGAGATAAACCAAGTACTACTAAAAATCCGAAGAAAATGAAATGTTCAGATTTAAAAATCAGTATTTGAGGGTTATTTTTTGGTTTGAATATTTTACTGCGAGTGAAGAACTAGGTGTGAAATATGTAACAGATCAAATAACAATCCAACATATGATATCATTAGAACTCTTTTTCTAACGTTTTGGTTTGGATGTATCAACTGTTTTGTTTGTTTTGGAATCTCTTCCACTCTGCTTCTAATATTACAGCGGATCTCAGAAACTAAAATTTTCAGAACATGCAAGCTAATCTCACTTGCACAAGATGTCACAAGGTTTTGTCAGCTGGCTACCTACCCACTTTGATTTTTACCACTGTAGCAGTCACGTTTCTATATCGAAACGGAGATTTCATGGATCTTTGCACACCTAAAAATCAAAATCGAACCTCCAACATGAAAAACGAATGCACTATCCGAAACTTCGAAGTATATACAGGTGGTTCTGGAACCACGATAGGTACGGACTAGGAAACGACTGTTCATTATTGTAAAGGTTGACGCTCACTTGGACGAGAGGAGACGAAGCGTAAGTTGGCAGAGGACCGCGCATTTGGACGAAACGATGCGTCGAGCAAGAATCGGAAGAAATTCCCCCTGTCTCTAGGCCGCAATAAAATTTTATTACCCTTGTTGCATGCCGCCCACCCACATGAACAAGGGTAGCTTCTCGCCTCCTAGGTGAGCGTCCACCCATTTGTTTCAACTTTCAATGCTAAATACCGCAACGGAAACGAGCGCTTCACTTCGTCCAAGTGGGCTCTTCGCTTCGCGCCTCCTAAGTGAGCGCCTACACATTTGATTCAGTTGAAACCGTTCCGGAGGAGAACAACTCTTCGTCTCGTCTCGTCTCGTCCAAGTGAGCGTCAACCTTTAGGCTCCCGTTGAAAAGATTTCAGTTAGAAATACTGGAAAGCTATATCATAGGTAATTTGCGGCTGCTGAAGAAAATTTAATGAACTAGGCAACCAGAGCATGGTCTCTTCAAACTGGTTCGTTGGTCACTCAAAAATCAAAGAAAAAAATGAAGAAGTTGATACACCAGCCTAAATAATAAATGACAACAAGCTGATATGCGCTTTTTGAAACGCAATTGTCCAACAACTGCAATTCATTCACATAGAATTTTTGACAGGAGGGAAATATTCGAACAGAAGACTGTCCCTCGTCATTCGAAGACTCATATTAAAGCTAACTTTACTACCCAACAACGGGCATTATTAGTAATTTCCAGAAGAAGGTTATTTTAGAATAATCAGAAAATCATTACGATTATCTGTTTTTCGTTTCATACTCAGGTTATCGCAAGAAAAATTATTGAAATCACCGAAATAAGCTAGTGAACTGAAGCGATCAGAATTAGCGGTTGAATGCGACGTACTCGTAGGCATTAATTTTACTGGTTGAATGTTGAATCACAGTTTGCATCGATGCCAACTGATGGCCATGAGTAAGAACTTTCAAGTATAAAAGTCAAATTCCAAATATTTAATTAAAAATAAATTACTTGAAATTTTAAGAGAATAATAATTGAAAAGTTGTATATTTATCTCTATTCTCTTGATGGATACTCTCTTGATACTCCTAATACTATTACAAGACAACCCCATTTGATCATTTTGGAATTGCCTATACTGATCCCAGAATTCAATAACCCAGAAGATATTTTCTGTAAAGGATTCACATAAGCACTATTTATCGAAGATCAGCAGTAGTCGATGAGCTTAACCGTCGACGATATTTCATTCGATAAAAAGCAGACAGAAGGTGTGTTGATCTGAAAAATAGGCAAGGTATCAATGTGCAAATCCGCAAATCAGTCGTGGGAACTGGTAGTGCCGTTCCGAAGAACACACATGTAGGTAAAGTATTTCTGAATGTGGGCAGGTCTGTGCACTGGCGGCCTGTCAGCTGACGGTGCTGGTGCTCCATCGACCTCGTAAGTAGAACTCTTAGATGAGTTGTCGATTGAAATAATCGCCGTATCCATCGGTGAACAGTGTGAGCAGAGATCCTCATAGGGTGGCATGGGAAGTTTCTCTCGCTTCGTAGGAAATTGAATCCAATCTTCACCTACTTGGGGTTATAAGACGATTTAAAAAAACTTCAATTCCGTCTTACAGTGAAATACCTAGTCTTGTCACCTCTTAACTTGTTGAAAGCAATTTGACAATTTTTTGTGTGTGTAATATTCACAACCTCATCACTTAAATGAAAACAATAAACCAGTATATAGTGTATTCACGAAAGTTTGAGCGCATAGTAGGCATTTGTTTCTTTATCTGAAGTTGGCAGTATTTGTTGTCATGAACAGATAGCCACCTAGAATTTATTCCAATCTAACAGATATTCTTGAAGATCTATCATTTTTGAGGATGTTCTTCCAATTATAAGGTATTAGTTTTTCTTATTTTATTAATTATGTGATTAACTTTTTAACGCGACAAGCAAATCCTTTTCTTTTAGGAGAACGTGAGTGTGTCGAACAAAAAGTTAGGTTGAAGTATAGAATAATATTTATTAATTTTTTTTTCAAGTTCCGTGATCTGGGTAGGCATCCGAACCCGCTCGCCCAAACGCCATCTGCTTCACATGAACTAGAACATACCTATAGAAGTTGAACAAGTTTAAAAATAATCCACAAATCAATATTATACATTCAAACAATTGATTGGGCTATCATTGCAAATAAACTAATATTCGATAAATCTTTATCAGAAATTAGAAACTACAAAACAGTTGATCCAACACTATTTTTTTTCATGTTGATAACAGGGACGAAAATCCTGATACAGATTGAATTCAATCTTCACTTACTTGGGGTTATAAGACAATTTAAAAAAAATCAATTCCATATTACAGTGAAATAAATACTCAGGCTTATCACCTCTCAACTTGTTGAATGTATTATGACAACTTTTTGTGTGTGTAATCTTCACAATCTCATCACTCAAATGAAAACAATAAACCAGCATAAAGTCCATTCACGAGAGGTTGAGCGCATAGAAGGCGTTTGTTTCTTCATCTGAATTTGATAGTATTTGCTGTCATAACGTAATATTGACAACATTGCTTATCAATCTGACATGAAAATAAACAACATTGTGGTTACTTTACTTATATTTTATGGAGAATTAATAGGCATTGCCTTTTCTCTTATTTTTGTATTAATAATAATAATAATAACCGAAAATTTTAATATACATAGTGGAATATGCCACATTGTCATGGCTAACCGACGGCTCAAACTTTTATTAACAGACTATAGAATGATTCTTGCTTGCAAGAATAAGGATTTATTCGAAATTAATCAATTTCCAGCGTATAACGAGAGTTGTAATATTGTCAGTATTCCGTGAAAAATGCTGGGAAATCACATTTTCCAATTCGACCGGACAGAATAGCAGCCCTACATCAAGAAGCTCTGTCGAATCACAAGATTGCTCACCGTTTGAATACTCCAGTGAGAGCATAGTGGTCTTCTGCTGGAAACCGATAGCCGGAAAAGTAACCGAACGTTTTTTGTAACAACTCTATTTTGAGGTCCCAAGAACGGGTAGTTTCAACCAGTACTATAAGGAGACACCTTAGGTAGTTTCTCAATAGTGAACAGTGTACGACAGTATATTATGCAATACTAGAAGCTCAACTGCGATATGGGGAGGTGCCTACAACAACCAACTAAAACCAATGGAGACTATTCAAAAATGGATTTTCAAATAACTTAGGCTGTTCCCAAAATTACTAACAAATAAGATAGGTTCAGTTACTTATAGAGCTTCATGAAACAGCCTGTACAACGACACTTAACGCGGTGGGCGGTGTTTGGTGATCTGTGTTCTCTTGTCATTCAGAACCCAAGGCATGATGGAAACATCCTGAAAATTAGAAGAATTATCATCAAATTTTAAATATTAATTTTTAGAAGCTGCAATTTTGAAACGCCTAATAGAACAACCGTATGTAAGATTTGCTTGAAAATCTGTTTTATTATTCCTAAGTTTGATATAAATATAATATGTTAAAATGGGAAAAAAGCACAGGGCTCGCGGGGTCCTTTAGATTTTTTCTCATCTTTCCCATTTTGTCCCATCCTGTTTGAAGCAAAGAGTGACAAACAAAGATTTTTTATCAGATCTTTTGTAGTTGACGATATGTCTATGTTGTTAGTTCCCAGTCTTATGAAGAGTTTTCCAATAAGAGGTGTTATTTTGAATAGCCCGCTATTTCGGTAGATCTAACGTTTGAAGCTGTCACGCTACAAGAACGCATCGAAATTATTAAAATTGACTATAAAACTGGTGAAAATTCGTAAAACTCGAACATTTTTGGGTCATCGTGAAGCACCTTGTCGGACCGCAATAAAGAAATTGGTGGAAAAATTCGAGCTGTTAGGCAATTTAGTGATGTGAAGAATAAAACCCGTGCACGTTGCCCAAGAATAGCCGAGAATATTGCTGCTGTAGCCGAATTGGCCACCGAGATCTTGTGATTTAACACCTTGCGATTTCTTCTTTTGGGGCCACGTCGATTCAACACCTCAAAAATGTAATTCGTGAGGCTATCGAGGGTGATTTGGTTATGGAAAACTTCATTAAAAGGACATGGTCTTGTAAGCGTGGTCGTGATGGTCATTTGCCTGATGTTATTTTCCACTATTAATGGCATAGCTTCTTCTTCATAATGAAATAAACAACCGATCATTTATATTGGAAAATGGCATTTTTCTTTGGATATCAAAATAACACCTCTTGTTGGAAAACCCTTTACAAGAAATCTACTCAATAACTTTATGCCTGAGTTCATCTGGTTCGCCCCACCGAAGGATATTTCTCAAAAACCGTGATGAAATTCACCGCAGACATTCGAGCTTTTTATTTTATTATCATGAATGGAATGCAAGTATGGTAAAACAACCTGACTAAATATCAACAACCGCGTTTCTTTAATTTATGATGTGTGTTGAACTGTTTAAAGCCCACGTAATATTACATATACCTACACCAAGAATTATATTTCGTACATTCCGAAAGGAAAATGAAGGTAATCAGTGCAGTAGCGAAAGTACCGTATTCATATGTGCCCACTCGGCAATTTAGCCACTAATTTGAACGCATGGTACTGTTATAAGCGTAGGACGAAGGTTTGTTCCATCTCAGTGGCGTTTCAGGGAAGTGAGAACGACCGAAACCAATTATTTGGAAAGGAGTATTTCTTCAGATTATGAAAGGTACGAGAGCTGTGGGAGTATTCCTCGAATTTGAATCGAATTAAAGGTTCAATTACTTTGTTCTTAACTGAAGATTGAAATTACTTGAAATACTTCGTTTCAATTATTAAATATATTTTCCGCCGACCTCGAAATAAAAGGTGATTTTGATGTGTACGAAATTGAACATTAATGACCCATTTTAATGCTCAATTTTTTTGATATTTTAATGAGCAATCCTCATGGCAACCGTACACAAAGTAATCAGAAGCACTACGAGAAATGTCAAAACTCTACTGGAGCATAGATAGAAAAAAATCCATTATGTCAAATGTATTTCTTGTGCAAAATGAGAATGTATTTCAATCAAGAATTTATACACAATTCAGATTGAGATCGTTGGATAAATCTTGTAAACGACTCGGTTATTAATCGAGCTACTAATGGTCTCGAACTATTAACGCGTTCGCTTCGCTCACGCATTAAAATATCTCGACCATTAATCGCTGTCTTTAATAACCTAATTGATTAAATAACTATACCGCTGACTTCGAAATAAAAGGTGATTTTAATGTGTACGAAATCGAACCTTAGTGACACATTTAAATGCTCAATTAATGCTATTTTAAGGTTAAATGCTCTTGACAACCGTACACAAAGTATTCAGAAGCACTACGAGAAATGTCAAAACTCTACTGAAACATAGAAACATAGAAATTTCATTATGTAAAATGTATGTTACTTCTTGAAGTTAATATCTTTTGCCAAAACTGACAAGTTACTACTGAGGAGAGTGTTCGATGTGTAGATGGCTTAGCAGCCAAGCACAGTAAAAGAAAAAGAAGAAGAAGAAGAAAATGTATGTCTTATGCAAAATGAGAATGTATTTCGATCAAGAATTTATACACAATTCATGTTGAGATCGTCGGAAAAAATCTTATTATCAACTCGGTTACTAATCGAGCGACTACGTCGTCCTTTATTAAAGAAGTAAGGAAGGCCTGTATTTCATTAAAGGCCACCTTAAAATCTTTAGTTGATGTGCATGAGCAGATGTGAAAATAAAGGGAACTTCATTTAAGTTGGGCCTGCGTTTCGATAACTCTCAAGAGATGACAATAAAATATTCACTTTACTACCGAATTTATGATATATCTTCTTGCCGTTTTTGATTGTGTAGGTGTCCATCATGCTGAATATGATTCTAGGGAATAATTGTTCCCAAAGTGTTTGAGAGTGCTTGTCAATTGCAAGCTTTTAATGAATATTAAGGACTTAGCGCTCGACACTTCGGTCATTTTTGCGTGTTTTGTTTTAGGGGAACATAATGCTATAGTTTTGCCCAAAGGTCTAGTAGTTCGGTGGTCAGATTCGGCCGAATAGTACCTGAGGTTATGATGATTTAATTTTTTTTTATTATTCAAGACTAGAAATTCTATTACAATTTCATACCTGATAGTGATATAAAGACTCGTGCAATATTCTCCAGAGAAAAAATTTCCACTTATGGAAAGACGATAATTTTCCACGGAAACGACTTCTAGAAGATATTAGTGTTCAAGGAAGAATTAAGATGTGAACAGAAAAGTTGACCATGACGAAACCCATATCATTCCGGATATTCAGATATGAATGATTGTTTCTCAATAAAAAAAATGCAAAAGCTTCCGATCTCATGTCAGGATTTTTTTATAACTGATAATAATACTCCCTTCTAGGTGCTAATGCAAAATTTATACATAATGGCTTGTCTTCAATTATGAAACTAGTACAGTTTTCAGTTCGGATCACCGACGATCCTTCTAATCCGAAGAATTCAGCCATATGATAAGTGCCTGCATCCGGTTTATCTAATTGGAACACTTTTGAACATTTAATGACCGATTTTAAATTACACAGTCTACTTTTTCCGCGATCATTCATCCTCTCGATGATTCTCTACGCCCATCAGGTTGGCGTTTGGTGGTCCCTAGCAGGATTGCCAGACTGAAGGATTTTTCCTGCATTTTCTTGTCTTGGCATCTTTAAAGCTTTCTTTCTTGTAGGATTGTTTGAAAAACATTTCGAATGATTTGGAATATTATTGAGGCTATCTCTATCCTTGTTGATTCTTGTGTTCACCGTTTTGGCCAGCATTCGTCAGTCGTCGTTAGTAAAATACTTAAAACTTGCAACTTCCAGAAAAGCAACATTTGTTGTGCTTTTCATTCAAAATTCTCAATGAGCTCGATCTATTTTCGATTGAATCAGTTAGGAAAATAATTCATTTCATTTTTTGAGGATGGATATTTTTATGGGTATCCATATATTGTTTCGAGATCAGCAGACAGTTGACTGATGGGATTTTCGGTAATTGACATGAAAGCTGCTCACTCTGATTTTCAACGTTTCAGGTTTACTTCTCCTGATATGTATTATGGCAGCTTAGCCCCATAAAATTCTATGGTTTTTATTCGAATTTATTTTAGTTTTAGTTTAGTTCTACCACAGCTACAAGATACTTCATTTATGGAAGTTTTGGCAAGTTGATTTTCATTGGGTTTTACTTTAATATGATTGGACCTGATAGTATCTTAAATCTCGACTGCTGTTACATTGTACTCATTTTCAAATCTTTTAATCTTATCAGATTACCCTTTAACATAATAAGGTATTACATTGGTTATCGTTCGTGCTGGATCGATTTCACTTGTTGTAGCTTGTTGTTTTATGTTATTGTCAATTGCTTTGGCCTGTTACAACAATTTCTTGCTCAAGAACATTAAATTCATTCAATTTTTTGTCTTGGACAGAGCATATTTTTGACGTCCTATTACATACATGGACTTTTGGCTACTACTAATTAACAACTTAATCTACTGTTCGAATTCTGTGAAACTCATCATACATCCATAAACAAAAATATAATAAAAAAAAGTTCAGGAAAAGCCCTGAACAGGAGCTAGTGAGCGCTCTTTCATTGGTGGAGCAATTAGACTATTATCTTAAAATTTTATATTGAACTTGAGATTGATACGAAGTATACAGGGTCTTTATAAATGATTGTAACAGCGCAGTTGGCTTTGGACTATTTTGCCGCTATAGGAAACCAATCTCTAACCAATCAGAGTATAGCATGAACACATCAGAATTATGTGGTTTGCATAGGAAGCGGCAAAATGAGTATAATCCAAAGCCAACTGCGCTGTTACAATCATTCATAGAGACCCTGTATAAATGCAGAATCTCAGCACAATCTGTATAATATTCTAGATAATATTCAAAAAATTAAGTATGTAAAAATGAATAATTTAAAAAAATAATTCTTTGGTTCTGATGATGCGATCCTCTCGAAATATTGCATGAACATTCAGTATATCAATCCTGAACCAATAAATAAATCTCTCTTGAATCGGATATCCTTTCATGAATATATAAAGATTCTACTTTACAATATTCCAATTCAATTTTCTATGGTTCTGTTAACACCATGTCCACAAAATGTTACATGAACATTCAGTGTATCAATCTTCATTTATATAATAAACTTAAGTCGATTCGGATATCTTTTTATGGAAACATGACGTTTCTTTTTTCAATATTCCAATTGAATTTTCTATGGTTCTGTTTACACTATAGCCACAAAATTTGCATAAGGCTTATTATGAGCATCTTGCATATGGCCGCAACATTTCATTTCGATGGGTTTCGTTTTGTCTGTGATATTGAGGAGCAAAAATTTTGAATGGCCATATTTTATGGAACACCCTGTACAGTTTGGCTGGTTAACGAAAGCAACCGTGGTATTTGGGAAAAGAACTAACCTTGAAAACTTCAAGTCTGTAGGACAATCCCTTCGAAAGTTATCGTGCTAACGGACGGCTGGCCCACAGCACAATTGTATTTGACCTCGGATTTGTCATCAAGGAGTTGAACCCTACCGTTGGAAACCATTTTTGGCTCCAAATTCTAAAATAACAGACATTTGAGCAAAACAATATAGCAATTGTTCAAGTTCAACGAGAGCTCAAAAAAGGATAAATGCGTTTTAAGTAACGCAAGTGAATATAAACAATGGAAGCAGAAAATGATATAAATCAAATAAACTCATAATTTAGACCAAGTCACGTCAACGAACAAGAAAAAACTGCAAGGACCTGATATTGTCGATTGAAATCAATCACTATTAATCTTCCACTTCGGAGCTAATCCCGTCAACGTTCAGATAACATACACGGAAGTAAAATCATCCAGATCATCAATAGATAGCTTCTTCACCCTATCGAGGCTCATCAGTATGCATAATAGCTCTGAATCGTAGATGCATTCTAGGAACGTATTTAGTGAGAGCTGGGGCCAGTTGCATCAAATACTTTGCAACTTTTTACTTTGCACTTTTCACTTTTCAAATGAATTAAATTACACGAAAAGCATTCACAATTGAAAAGTGCAATGTGAAAAGTCAAGTGCAAAGTGTGAATCACTTCGCAGAAATTAAATATTAGGAGAAATGTTGTGCAATATAATGAATTTTCACTTTTGAAATTTGTCAGAATGCAAAATGCAATGTGAAAAGTTGCAAAGTATTTTGGTGCAATAGGCCCCAGGTTATTTCTATAAGGATCCCTAGAGATGTCGTTTTGTTTCCATTTATACCATGATCATTCAGAGCTATTCTCCGTGATGGTGAGCCTCCGTAAGGCGAATTAGCTATCCCTTGATGCTCTGGATGATTTTACTTCCTTGTATGTTCTCTGAACGTTGACAAGATTAGCTCCGAAAGATGAGTTCAATCGATTAATTATTATTACTGTCTGTTTTCATTGTCTATTGTCAAAAATAAAAAATTTTTTGAGAAATTTCATGACAAACAGGCGTATTTCCACGAATTTTCGACTTCCGACTTGGTAATTCCGGCAACACTGTACCCGGGTGCACTTTCGTTGCGTAACCGTATTTTTGTCATTTCGGTATGTATTTGGGACACCTCTAACCGCACTGAAGAAGTGAATAAATTGCAATTAATTGATTCATTTTATGGCGCGGTCTCGACCTCGAACGATCACCTGCTGTTGTCTTGGATGTCGTTACTAACTTTTTTAGGGCCTTTTATGGAGAAACGACCGGCCTGAGATATACTGCTCCGGTAGGCAGAAAACTTTACGGTAAAAATTTCATGAAATAGTCGGAATGTGCGCAGAAAAACTGGAATCATTTTTCCGAATACTCGTTTTCTACATATCCGATTAAGTTTTATATTTTTTTTCTTTGTTATCGTTATTATCGAGTTATTCAACCTTGGGAGTTGCATATTCTAGTATGAGAAACAACGACGAGAAACTTGTTTTGTGACTGCTATCGAGAAGATTGCAAAAAAAATTTAAGATATTTTATTCCGATCATTATAGAATTAATGATGTCACATGTTTATGGCAGATTTTTTATACTCGATCTATTCGTGTAGTAATGGGATCTCTTTGATCAATATCTTAAGATAACACGCTCAATGAAATTTAAATTGTTCAAGTTCATTTTTAAGTACCTGCAATTATTGTTCAAGAAAAATATTCAAATGCTGATGTGGAATTATACGTCAGATTCGAAAAAGATCTGAAAAAGGGCATGAATATTTTGATTTCGTGATCAACATCATACAAGTTTTATCCTTTGCAGGGGTATTATTGATATCTATTATTTCAAGACATCATACCTATCGATGATAACACCTGAAAAGTAGATACTATTGCACATTGCCACTGTTCAAAAGTCTTTATTTACGTAACAAGTTGATCAGTTATTATTTTTTAAATATTTTCCAATTCCATACAACGAACCTTGAAAAAGAACCAAATCGTTCCGAAACGTCGGCGATTCTTTAAGTGCAATTTATAAATAAACTGTCCAACTCTGTGACTTATCAATTCATTTCATCGATATGGACATGAACTATGAGGAATTATTTCAAGAGATTATTTCTTCTGTTCATTATATTCTCACGAACCTTTCAGAAGTTAAAGTGTACAAATCTAGCTTGACTAACTAGTTCTGTTCTAGATCTGTTCTAGATCTAGATTATATCGAAGAGAATTTTGTTGGTTTACCACGCACAGATAAAAAAAATTTTTGAATATCTCATAAACGCAGGTCCCTCATGAAATTCTGCAGAAGCTTGCGATAGTTGTTCTTCATCAAACTAACAAATTTTTAATTTGTCGGAATTGGTTTAGGAAATATCAGGAATATAATGAAAAAATTATAAATGTCAATAACTCCGAATCTACTAGACCGTTTTGGACTGTTAACGAACTCAACTACGCCATTAAGAATCCGATTAATTTCTCAAAATTCCAGGACCCTTACTGAATCCGTTGGAAAGTCATCGTGTCCACGACCAGGCAGAGTTTCATTGACCACAAATTCTTCATCAGTGAGTCCTTTCGGTAGAAAATTCGAAAAATACAGTCATTTGGCGAAAATGCTGTTTCCTTTGGGAAAATGAGAAATATATGATTTTGTCTCGGGCAAATGATCATCACATCATAAGGGTAAGGGACAGTTGAGACATCAGCTTCTGAAAATAGGAGGGCAAGTGTAATAAAGAATTTGTAAAGTTTTGTCGAGCAATAGCCATATTCAGAAGGAGAGCAAAAATTAAGGGGGGGTCCGGGCCACTGACAGGGAAGTATTATCTGTCTATAAAAGGTTTTCCAATAGGAGGTGTTATTTTGAATAGCCCACTATTTCCATAGATGTCACGTTTGAAGCTGTCATTTTTTGACATTTGACAAGTAGAAACTACGCCAAAAAAGGAACGATACACCTTTCAAGAACGCATTGAAATTATAAAAATTCACTATAAAAATGTTGAAAATTTGGCAGAGACGGTTCGTGAAACTCCAACAATTTTTGGTCGTCGTGAAGTACCTTGTCGGACCGCAATAACGAAAATGGTGGAAAAATACGAGCTGTTGGGACAAGTAAGTGATGTGAAGAATAAAACCCGTGCACGTCGCTTAAGAACAGCCGAGAATATTGCTGCTGTAGCCAAAATGTTGAAGAAAACCCAGGTTTGTCCATTCCTCGTCGTTCTTTGAAATTAGGCATTCCACAAACGTCATTACACCGTATTTTGCCAAAAGCTTTGGGCTTAAGGCTCATAAAGCTCAGTTAACACGAGAACTCAAACCGGTCGATCATCAACAACGAAACCATTGATCTTTTGCGGGAAAAGTTTCCGGACCGTGTTATCGAAGAGGTGATCACAATTAGCCACCGAGATTTTGTGATTCAACACCTTGCGAATTCTTCCTTTGGGGCCACGTGAAAGATATAGTATACGCCAATAACCCAGCGTCGACCAAGACCTCAAAGATGGAATTCGTGAGGCTATCGAGGACATTGGGCAGCCACTTTGCGATTTGGTTATGGAAAATTTCATTAAAAGGATATGGTCCTGTAAGCGTGGTCGTGGTGGTCATTTGCCTGATGTTATTTTCCACTATTAACGGCATAGCTTTCTTCTTTGGTTATCAAAATAACACCCCTTATTGGAAAACCCTTCAAAATCAATATATTCTAATTGAAAACAAATATTTTAATTAGAAGAGATTCTCCACTATCGTGAAAAAGTTTTTTGACCACAGAATACCATCGTTCGAGATTCTTGAATATACCTTTGAATTTGTCACACGAGCTGTAATGTGTAATGCTTATAGCTAACCGACATGTATTATCATAATACATTATAAGACTGAAGTCATTATTTCCAACCTGCTCTAACCAATCATCATCTTCTGGAAAAGTTCAATGAGATTTCGCGGCCGACCTTTATTCCTGATTATCTTGTTCAAACATACTTAAGTAGGATGAAAAAGGCTAATTGAATTAGCTGAAATTGCATTTGTAATTCATGGAAATATGAGAAGAAATAGTTACTGCAGTTCAGTTAATCATCGTGTAAACAGCCTACCTCGATAATAAGTAAGAAAATAATCCGTGCTTCAGTAGTTACCGGATGCGAAACACCCAATAGTTGAGTTTATGCGTTCTCAATAGGGAGATTGAGATCTGAATAATTTTTGCGTTGAGATATTTTATTGATATCAATTGAAATATAATCTGGGAGGATTCTGCATTTCTTAAAAAACTTTTTAGGAAAATTTAGGAATCCACATGTATCTTGTTGGATGAAGTAGATAATTTGGCCAATTGTTCTGTTGGAATAGATCGAATTTGGATTGATTTCTTGAAGAAAGAAATGACATAAGGAAATTTCAAAATTAAATAAATCTACATTTTTATGTGTTGACAACTTTCAACGTCAATTACACTGCAAATGAAAAAACACACAATTCCGAAGATTTTACAAGTTTGGCCGAAGAAAGTGTCTGATATCGACACCGAAACGTTACATTATCCTTTTCATTCATTTCCTTCTTTAGTTTTACTGTTGGGCAACAATTGTTTCAAAACCAACTTGCTCCTGACAAATAAGTGCAAAGATTTTCGCAGGAGCACTTCATCTTAATTAAATTTTTTTTAATTATTTTTGTTTCAGAGACTGAGAGTGAAAATTTCATTGAGTTCAAGTATTTTTCATACCAAATATCAAGAGTTATTTATTGTCCGTTTTGAGAGCTGAGAGAGCCGAAAAAAAGACAAACCTCAATTATGATTAGTCAGTGTGTTTATACAGGGTTTTGATAAAGTATGGAACCGAGTAAATATCTTCTGAACAAAGAGATCATATTTGTTTAAAATTTGAAGTCAAAGCAATGGCACAAAATGTATCTGTTGTATAAAATTTTGTTGGTAATATACGTCCGGTTGAACCAAAAATATCCTGGGGATTTTTTTATTTATATGGGATCTCCTGTATATCTTTGCAAATATTGAAAAAATATGGGATTTCGAATGGGTAGATACAACATTTATTGTAAAATATCTACAAAAGCGAGGAATCACTTACTGGTACTTATAGAATTGCAAAATTTATTTGCGGCAGACTAACGCCCGTCGTTCAGCTCCTGATAATGAGTCATCCTCTTACTTAATTCTTGAGTAGCTCTTTTCAGAAACTCTTCACGTATTAGTTTACATTTATCAACAATTCTATGTCTCAATTCCTGCAAGCTTGTTAGTCCAACGTAATTTCACCTGACTCAAGATAACCCAAAGAAAAAAAATCTAACGGGCTAAGATCCAGTGAATAAGCAGGCCATTCTCTAGATTCTCTACGACTAATTGATCGATTTGTTTTAATTTGAAAATTTTTCACGATAATGTGGAAAAACTCAAATAATTTGATTTGCGTGCGATGATTCCCCGTGTAGGTAAACAGATTTATTAGACTTAACTGAATGTACGAATTCGAAATCCCAAAATCTTTCAACTTATGCAAAATAAACAGGATTTCCAGAAATTCTAAGAAGGTGGGGTTACTTCCGGTTCAAAATTAAGCATTATTGACCAAATTTGTGCATGAGATGCGTTCAACACCATTGTAACCTGTAATATTTCTTCATTCTTGTTCTTTTCGTTCAAAAGATATTTGGATCCATCTCAGATTAAAAAGGAAACCAAGAGTTGCCTTCAAGCATTTGTTATGCAGCCAAGTAGAATCTGTTTATACGCGCTTACAAACTTCCGGCGTTGCGAAATCGTGCCGTATGTTTATTCCGTATTGGGATAATCGGTTTACCGCTCCCCTGTTCTAATACTAACGGCTTGCGTCTGTTATAGATAATTCTGTCAGTTTGGCAACATTATCTGTTAGTGTTTAGTTTCTTTATGCGATGTCTTTACATTTTCATTTCGATGTGACGTTCATAAACTGAATTATTTCAATGCTTTGGTGACAGTTTATTGTTGCTTAAGGGTATTCCGTTAATTATAGCTAGGGCAATATTACGGAAATGTTGTATTGTATTCAGGAATTGGAGAAACGCAAATCTAACCAATTGTTTACTTCACCGCAGTTTGGCAGTGAAATGCTTTTCATCTCACTATAAGGCTTGGTTGATTACAATGCAGTACTATTCACGCGTAGAGGCATCTCTATGTTTATTTCTTACTCTGAGGTTCCATACTTTATTGCAACCCTGTATAATACCAATGCAGATGGCGTTGATATACAACTATGAGTCCTCAATTTCAATATCAATGAGTGCGATGATCAACTCACATTCGGATTCAGTAAAGTTTTTCGCAACCTTAAATATTCCTCATCTCCGAGACATCTGCGGTTAATTTATAACTAGAATTAAATTGTTTTTCTGTCATAATTCGACGGAAATCAAGCGAATAAACCTTGTGTAGACTCAAAGGAGTGTTCATATCTTTGGTGCAAAGACCGTATCCGTCTTTAATGGTTCTTGCTCCTCTTTGAAATGATAATGAGTTTTGAATATACCCTTTGCAACTATACCATTTGCTTTATCTATTGAATTATATGCACTCACTGCATATTATCGTGATTGCTATATCAGCTCTGAACATTAACATCCCAATTGTGATGAACTTGAATGTTTTACATGGAAATGAGAACGAGGAGAGCGCTGGGAAATGTAGAAAATCTCAGTAGTCTGCTTGTCAACTAAAAGTGGAAAAAATTGATAGATAACAATATGTAATGATTCAAAAGTTGTGGGAAAGGAAAAGAATTTGAATAAAGTATTGACACTAGGTGCTCATTCTGCTCACTATTTTTTAACAGGCGATAGAACTCTTCAAGAGAGATCTCCCCCCAACAAAACTCGTGTAACATGATAAATCGTCTTGAAGATGTCGAAACAAAACAATTTCATTTAATATAGATCGAAATTAACAGATGTAGATCATTTGAAAGAATAATAATAGTCTTGCCACGATTCTTCATACGCCAGCTTTGGATATTGAACTGTTTTACTGTTTTTTGTTCTGTCGTACATAGCGGGTTCATGAAGATTTGTCTGCATCCTAATACGTCTGACTAGTTGCTGGGCACCCTGTATATTATTACCCTTCCAATTCGCTAACGTAGGCAGTCAATGAAATTATCAAAATTTTCCACAGAATGAACCAAGTTAAGAATGGAAATTTCAGTTTCCTCATATTCGTAGAAAAAAATTGGCAACACAATAGAAATGACTGATATCGCTGGTTTCGGGCAGTATTGCCAACCGAGCCAAAATAACAGTTCCCACTCGCCACCAAAGTTCAGCTCTCGGTAACAAAAAAAACACAGCATGCACATTTCTGCAAAACAAAAATTTCTCCCGGATTTATAACCACAGAACAGACGAGTTGAACAAAGTGGTTTCATAAAGATCTGAGTTGAACACATGGACCTATAATACTAACTGGACGTCGAACTTCCTTACTGTTACGTAGAAAAAAGTGAGGGCCCCCATTTGCAGTTTGGGATGAAACTTGAATATTTCGATGTTCTATGCCATCTGTGCTCGAATTTTGATTGAAACATAGACGTTACTTTGAAAGAAGTGATGAAAAACGAACTCTATATATTAGTGTTCTGTGAACTCTGACATTTCGGTCTATTAAAATTATAAATATTTTCGATTCTTGTGATTAGTTATTGAACAATATTGGTAATCCTATCATTTTAATTCGTTCAAATAAAATAAATAAAAGAATATTGGTAATTCTAATATTTCAATTCATGAAAAAAGTGACACCTCTCAAATTCACCCCAAACTGCAAATGGTCGCCGTTTGCCTCAAAATTTTTGACAGGTTCGCCATCTAGTTAGTATTATAAATCTATGGTTTGGAAATGGGCCCCAAGATTTGTAACTGACTGCGAACTGTATTATCTTTTTCTGACATATTTTTCAGCCCCGTCTTCTATTTCAAAATCAAAATTTTCCTAGGCGCCATGGTTTAATAAACAACATACGTTTCAGTGCTTGTGAGAACTGTATATTTCTTCAAACGAAATGAAGTTCTCCGAAGTGGCGGTTAAACCAAGAAATAACTACGAGGATCTTCCATGAACGCTTACTTTTTTATTCACTTTTGAGCGTTCTTCAGAATTTCGCATCCGTATCTGGGAGGTTATTCGGCACTGTTGGGAAAGTTATGGTTCTCTTGTCTGTCCGATAGAGGTGTCCACTCGATAGTATAATATTACAAAAAAATTACTCGGTTCCAGGGCAATTGTCCGTTTGAGGGGATCGTCCGCTTATGACGAGCGTCCGCCTAGAGAGGTTTCACTGTATTCCACAGAATCAACCAAGTAAAGAATGAAAATATCCATTTCCTCAATTCGTAAAAAAAACCTGACAACACGATAGAAACGACCAATATGGCTGGTTTCGAGCAGTATTGCCAACCGAGCCAAAAGAACAGTTCCCACTCCTCACGAAAGTTCACAGCTCGGGAACAAAGAAAACACAGCATGCGGATTTCCGCAAAACAATAATTTCTCCCGGATTTATAACCACAGAAAAAACGAGTTGAACATTGTGGGTTCATAAAGATCTGTCTGCGTCCCAATATGGCTGACTAGTTGCTGGGCACCCTGTATATTATTAACCTTCCAATTCGCGAACGTAGGGAGTCAATGGAATAATCAGAATATTCCACAGAATCAACCAAGTGAAGAATGAAAATTTCCTTTCCCTCAATTCGTAAAAAAAACTTGGCAGCACAATAGAAACGACCGATATGGCAGGTTTCGAGCAGTATTGCCAACCGAGCCAAAACAACAGTTCCCAATCGCTACGAAAGTTCAGAACTCGGGAACAAAGAAAACACAGCATGCGGGTTTCCGCAAAACAATAATTCTCCCGAATTTATAACCACAGAACAGACGAGTTGAACATAGAGGGTTCATGAAGATCTGTCTGCATCCTAATGGCTTATGGCTGACTAGTATCTAGGCACCCTGTATATTTCAAATTTTCAAATTCCGAACGTAGGGAGTCAATGAAATAATCAGAATATTTCACAGAATCAACCAAGAGAAGAATGAAAATGTCCCTTCCCTCAATTCGTAAAAAAAAACTTGGCAACACAATAGAAACGACTAATATGGCTGGTTTCGAGCAGTATTGCCAACCGAGCCAACAGTTCCCACTCGACACGAAAGTTCAGAACTCGGGAACAAAGAAAACACAGCATGCGGATTTCCGCAAAACAATAATTTCTCCCGGATTTATAACCGCTGAACAGACGAGTTGAACATTGTGGTTTCATAAAGATCTGTCTGCGTCCTAATATGGGTGGTCGTTGTGTACTTGTATAGTTACACTTCTTACCGCCAACTCAGTAAACAACCTGCTGATTTGCATTATTCGTTTACTCGAAAAAGTAGTTCTTTATGTTAATTCCAGCTGGTCACTCTTGAATGCATTCAGATGTGATCTAATGTCAACGCGTTTAAGTCAAACATTTAGTCGAAGAAAGTGCACTTATACTGGATGTTGATAACTTCAAAGATAAATATGTTGTTAGTAGTTGATATCACTTCCAACAATATATTTCAAACTTCAACAGTTAAGATGGCGATTTCGCAGCCATCAATATGGCTTCTCTCAAAGCTATGCTTTTTCCTGATCCAGGTTGTCTGGTTAGCCTGCCTAATTTCTATGAATATTCATTTGATTTAAGATGAGCTAAAGGGTTTTCCAATAAGAGGTGTTATTTTGATATTCAAAGAAAAATTTCATTTTTCAATATCAATGATCGGATGTTTGTTTCAATATAAAGAATAAGCTATGCCGTTAATAGTGGAAAATACCATCAGGCAAATGACCACCACGACCACGCTTATAGGACCATATCCTTTTAATGAAATTTTCCATGACCGAATCGCAAAGTGGCTGCCCTATGTCCTCGACAGCCCCAGGAATTCCATCTTCGAGGTCTTCAATCGACGCTGGGCAATTGACGTTTCGTTGCGTTTGTAGCACGTAGCGCCGTCTTGTTGAGAGTAAACATTGTCCAGATCAATACTATCCAATTTGGGCTGTTGGTCCAGCCTCATTTTGGAAAAAGTAAGGTCCAATGACTCCGCCGGACGATAAAACGCACCAAACAGTTACACGTTGAGGATAGAGAGGCTTTTCAACAATATAGCTCTTGGGTTTTCCGAGCTCCAGATGCGACAATTTTGCTTGTTGACGAAGCCTCCTCCTTGGAAACGGGCCTCATCACTCAAGATGATTTTTCGATGGAATTCCGGATCATTTTCATGCATTTCAACGACCCAATCAGCAAAGACGTGACGCTGTTGATGGTCGGCCTGCTTGAGTTCTTGTGTTAACTGAACTTTATAAGCCTTAAGACCCAAATCTTTATGCAAAATACGGTGTAATGACTTTTTTGGAATGCCTAATTCCAAAGAACGACGAGGAATGGACAAACCTGGGTTTTCTTCAACACTTTCGACTACAGCAGCAGTATTCTCGGCTGTTCTTGAGCGACGTGCACGGGTTTTATTTTTTACATAACTAACTTGTCCCAACAGCTCGAATTTTTCCACCAATTTCTTTATTGCGGTCCGACAAGGTGCTTTACGACGACCCAAAAATGTTCGAGTTTTACGAACCGTCTCTGGCAAATTTTCACCATTCTTATAGTGAATTTTAATAGTTTCAATGAGTTCTTGAAGCATGTATCGTTCCATTTTTATTAATGGCGTGGTTTCTACTTGTCAAATGTCAAAAAATGACAGCTTCAAACGTGACATCTGCCGAAATAGCGGGCTATTCAAAATAACACCTCTTATTGGAAAACCCTTTATTATTATTATTATTATTATTACTAGAACTAGGGTCGTTTTGGTTAGGTTAGCTTTACGGAAAATGCGACCGTAGGGTTCGTCAATGACGTTAATTACTCCAACAATCTTCTTAGGAGTCTTAGCTGTTACTTTTTAAGTATCCAGGAACTATTTCAGCAGATGAATTATTCTTAAGCCAACCAGCTCTGGACAGTGGCATACGAAATGGTCAGCTGTTTCTGCTTCCGATGCACAAAGCCTGCAAATCGCATCTGCTGAGTTTCCTATACTTTATAAAGCAGCGTTTCCCAATCTGTGGGGCGCGCCCCCCTTGGGGGCCGCGAATGAATGAATGAATGAATTCCCTGCCGGTGTCAATTCTCGGGATCACTCGCTCACGAACGTATACGTTCGTGAGCGAGTAAAATCGAAGGGATAGTTCGAAACAAGTTAATTCCTGAGCATATCGTCAAATACTCATTCGGACGAAAGTGTACATTCATTTTGAACGGACAAAATCTTTACAATTTCAAGAAATGTACTGTCAAAATGTCACGAACGTATCGTTCGTCGAACGAGTGATCCCGAGAATTGGCACCCCAAAAGGTTCTGGCATGGCTCGAATTAGAACCACTTAACTAACTAAAGGGGGCGCGATGAAATTTGAGTTTGAAAATTGGGGTGCGAATATCGAAAGGTTGGGAAACGCTGTTATAAATGATATTTGTACCGACAGTTCCACGTCAACAGTCCCACCAAGTTTGCCTATTCTGGCACAACCTTCAATTGATGGAATTAATTCAGAAAGTGGAAATAAAACTTTTCAATGACAAATTTTGAACGCCGCTGATGGTTTTTATTACCAAGTTTTCAAGCTCATGCGTCTTTGTGATTCGTTCAGTTTGCTCGCCAGTCTATCATTTAATGCGTATCATTGCTCAACTTTCTACATTCGTTACTGATCAGAAACACAAATTCATTCCAACACAGGCAGGAAGTGCACAATGACCTTCTGCGCAACTATTACATACGCATTGCATATTATGCGAGATCTCAGAAATTAATCTGAATACGTCTTCATGTTCGATCCAGGAGAATGATAAATTATCTGCTAGAAAGTACTACAATTTGCGGCGGTAAGATTTTTCACAGCAGTTTTATTTGACGCTGGCGAACCGCCCTGTTATTTCCGTCATGGAAGCGATAACATCGTGATAATTTCCACGAAATGCCTCGAGATATTTTCGTTGATTTTTCCGACTGCTGATATGCCTCGTAGAGGGTTTCCGAGTGGGCAATTATGATGTCATCCAACTAGTTTTCTGGTCAGTCTAATTGGCAATGGTTCTTGCTTTCTTGCCATGATTCTGTGATATCTTGTCCATCTTCTGTAAATGGAGGAATGGTAGGTTTACAATTGCAACAATATGGTAATTCCAGTTCAGTAGAGGTGAAGGATAAATCATGTAGAACGTTTCAACTAGAGGGTTTTCCAATAAGAAATTTTAATTTTAATAGCCCGCTATTTCGTTAGATGTCACGTTTGAAGCTGCCATTTTTTGACATTTGACAAGTAGAAACTACGCCACTAATAAAAATGGAACGACACAAGCTTCAAGAACGCATTGAAATCATTAAAATTCTCTATGAAAATGCTGAAAATATGGCAAAGACGATCCGTGAAACTTCGTTCATGAACATATTTGGATTGTCGAGAAGCATCTTGCCGTCCGCAATGAACAAATTGGTGGAAAAATTCGAGCTGTTGGGACAAGCTAGTGATGTAAAGAATAAAATTCCTGCACGTCGCTCAAGAACAGTCGAGAATATTGCTGCTGTGGCCGAAAGTGTTGAAGAAAACCCAGGTTTGTCAATTCCTCGTCGTTCTTTGGAATTAGACATTCCACAAACGTGATGAGGCTTATAATATTCAGTTAACACAAGAACTCAAGCCGGCTGATCATCAACAACGTCGTGTCTTTGCTGATTGGGTTGTTGAAATACATTACCTATATTTGTACACTGTACTTACCTGTCTGTATTTATTGAGTCAGTGAATAAATATTATTATTATTATTATTATTATTAAAATGATCCAGAACTCCATCGAAAAATCATCTCGAGTGATGAGGCCCATTTCCACCTCGGTGGCTTCGCCAACAAGCAAAATTTTCGCATCTGGGGCTCTGAAAACCCAAAAGTTATTATTGAAATGCCTCTCTATCCTCAACATTTGCAGCGATTTATGACCCGGCGGAGTCATTGGACCTTACTTTTTCGAAAATGAGGCTGGAGCAACAGTTACGGTTAATGGATTACGCTATCGAGAGATGATTAATGATTTTTTAAGGCCGAAATTGGAAAGTATTGATCTGGACAACGTTTACTTTCAACAAGACGGCGCTACGTGCTACACGAGGAAGGAAACCATTGATCTTTTGCGGAAATAGTTTCCGGACCGTGCTATCTCTCAAAGAGGTGATCACAATTGGCCACCGAGATCTTGTGATTTAACACTTTCTTCCTATAAAATTTACGACACTTTATGCAGGCCTATGTTAGAGTATGGACATCTACCAACTCTAAAAACTCACCCTGAAAAATATTGAAGTGACAGAACGCAGTAGCCTAAGAATTCGTCATCTGGAGGACCTACTTTACTCCATAACTCACCCAATTCCCTATAATCTACGAAAAGATGAAGATAGAGCCAAGTCCAAAAGTTCAATTTTTTGCTGTTGTGTGAAATATCAGTTCCATTAAAATGACTGGAAATCATTTATAGATTCTGAAAAACCAAGATATCACACGATAGCAATAAAGGTAAACTTATGAAACTCTCTGAACTTTCAGAGATAGTAAACCCTGAATTAGCTTCTGGTTTATATGATGTTATTTACAAAAATAATGATAAAAACGAAAGATGATTAATTGTTAGAGGGACTGTGAGATAATCGAACTGTGATTTTATTGGTCTTGGTGAATTCGTTCATTTCAAATGTGATTTTCAATATATTAATTTTTTTCTTTTTGATGTGCTCCAAATGAGAGTTATGGATCGAGATCTTCAAGTTTGATAGTTTTGTTCTTTTTAGCTCACTTAGGTAAGCATTTTCGAATGAAAAAAACTGAATTATTTTTTGCGAACAATCTAGAGGATTTCACATCTGATTTCATGGAGGACGCCATTTATATTGATTCATTTGCATGAAGTGAACAATTCACAGTGAAAAAAGTCTGTCTCAGAAAAAACATTGAATTCCCTAGTGTGGGTACTTATTTATTCTCTCACAGTGTTGTTGCTACAGAATTTCATTCCCTATCATAAGTATCTGAATTCCTACCCAAATGAAATAGACTTGGATACATTCATTCTGTGAAATTTACATCACATATTTCACCTAATCAGATACATACAAATTATGTTTTATTAATTCAAATCGAGTATTTTCCTCTTTTTCGGGTATATTATAACAGTTCATCAATGGCCTCAAAAGAGGTTGAATGAAGATTGAAAGGAGATAATCTATGAAATCTTGACTATCCACTTCATTATGAGAACGACTTGGTATCCAGCTGTTTTGATTTCATTCAATGTGAGAAATCGTGAAAGGACTCGTTAGTCAATGGTGGAATCAATGAACAGAAACGGGTTGCATAGGTGTTTATTGCTTTGAAGTTAGATGAACAGTGTAATGGTTCATCAAGTTGTTTACTGGAGTAGACAAGTGGTTATTCATAGATATACTTCGTCACTCCACACCTTCATAGCGTTTTTCATGAAATATGTTCATGAAAATAGAAAAATTGAGAAAAGCCCTGAGCAGGTACTTCTGAGCGTTCGTTCATTGGTGGAATAATGATTCTATCACCTCGAAATTTTGTACAGGACTTAAGATTCATGCTTAGTATGTGAACGCAAAATCTCAGCACAATCGGAATTATATTTTGGAAATTTAAATATGTAAAAAATCAATAATTAAAAAAATTGACTTCTATGGTTCAAATGACGCACCCTCTCGAAATTTTCTACCCACTGTTAGAGACTTGAAATTTTCAGAGTAGGTTCGGTTCCAAAATTCCTCGGTTAAGTTAAATAAAAAGCAAAATCGTTCAACAAAATATGGTCATTAGGAATTTTTGTTCCTCAATATCTCTTCGAGTGGAATATATTCTGCGGTTAAAGATTTTTATACTGAATATTCATGCGAAATTTCAAGAGAATCGCATAATCAGAACCATCGAATCTTTTTTATTTCTCAATTATCCATTTTCTGAATTATTCAGAATATGTCGATTCGATCGAGCTGAAATTTTGCAGTATAAATGTTCAATATCAGTTTAAAGCCGTAGGCACGCTCTCGAAATATCGTAATATACCCATAGAAAAGCCAATTTTCAGGTTTGTGAAATCAGACCCATGGAATTCAGTTATCAATTTTCACATTTTTTACTTTTTGAATAATTTCCAGAATGTAATTACGATTTTGCTCTGATTTTGCATTTATTTATTTTATATCAATCTCGAGTTCTATACAAAAATTTTGACGTAATAGTTTTATTGCTCCACCAAGGAACGAGCGCTCAAAAGCACCAGTTCATTGATCTGGCCATCAAACTACGATATATGAACTGTTCATTTGATTTGAAACTCCATAACAGCTGAGTTTTCCTTGAAATTCAATTTTCTCTGCGAATATGCCATAAATATCCGATTGAGGAGTAGAAACCTATAGTGCGTTCACGAAAGGTTAAGCCGTCGGTTGACCATGGAAAATTTACATATTCCACTGTGTATATTGAAATTTAAGGTTAAGTTGTTTATTTTCTCGTCAGATTGATACGAAATGTTGTCAATATTGCATAGAGTTCTCTGATAACTCGCAAGCTCGTCGGACGAGGCCTGGTACATTCGGCAACGTTGACTTTATTTTCCGTTATGACAGCAAATACTGCCAATTTCAGATACATAAACAAACGCCTACTATGCGCTCAAACTTTCGTGAAAGGACTATACTCAATATATACATTTCAAAAAGTAATGTGAGGTGGTGTACCACATATGAATTAAGCTAACAACTGTCTGTTGATCAGACTTCATGATGATGATTATCACTTCCATTTACTGAAATGAAATAGCTGATCTCTTCAATTTCTTCATCTTCAGTTCCATTCATTTGTGCTCATTCTTTTCCAACATCGAACTATGATTGTTTTAATGGACAATAAAACCAGGCATTACAACTTTAATGAATCATTTGTGTTAACTAGAACTATTCTATTAGACAACATGTGTCTCGTTGTCATTTAATTTTCGATAGTGGTCCGTATTCAGTTATGTCAGAAATAGGTTCGTTATCATTCCAAAAATTATATTATGAGGTGTAGGTACGTTTATTTTGATTTGAAGATATTCAACACATGTACCATGTCAAAAGGACATTGAAGTTATTATTACTCGAAATTTCATCCCAATATTTGTTTCTACAAATCACTATTTAGAAAAAAGTCAGAAAACTTTGTCCAAAGGTTTCGAAATCAATCGAAAAATAAATCTTGAAATGGATAGGTATCTCCAGAACTATTGAACAGATTGTTAACATCTACGTCATACAAACTCGCTCCAAAACTACCAAGAAAAATCTACAGCTTTTGAAAATCACTGAGCTTCGATAAGGAATTTCTATAAAGATTTCTTGTTCAAACATTTTTGTATTTGGAACATATCGTTAAATATATTTCGCTCAAGTACTGAGATGATAAGTTGACGTAATTTAATGCAGAAGATAAACGATAATGAAAATATTTTGACATGTGATGTAACATTAAACTTCCCTGTTTCGTTAGCTTCTCAAAAAAGTACATATGTAAAAAACCCCTTCATGCTATCAAAAACTATGACCGAAAAACCAAACAGGTAACAGACTTATTCTGTCATTCAGAAATCCTATTCTCCGCTATTTCACTCGAATGATGGACCGCTTATGAATCACGAATGAAATGAAGATATTTGAATGACTGAACAAAGTCTGTTACCTGTTCGATTTTCCAGCCATAGTTTTCGATTTCATGAAGGAATTACGGAGGTATGTACCTTTTTGAAAAGCTAACAAAACAGGGAAGTTTCTCCTTTTATTTGTACACCAAGTTCGTAATGATTTTTTCTATTAATTCTCAATTCTTTGATCACGATTAAATGAGGAAAACAGAAGCAGCTATTTATGACCCTGTATATCTCGGGTTTCAGATTTTTTAGTGATTTCAAGAAATGTTGATCATCTCTCTAGCTTTGGGAAAATATTCAATGAATATTCGACAGTCGAGTGAATTTCACAAAATTAATTATTTTCGATGAAGAAGCAGAAAATTTTGAAAAAAATTTAAAAATCGTCATTTCTTCGTGCTTCACAACACGTAAATTGCTGCAAATGACGTCTGGTGCCCATATTCCTTTCGGAAATATAGTTCCAATAAAATGACTCAAATGCAAAAAGAATTACTGATCTCGAAAACTGTAGAAAATATAACTTACTATACTACTAATTGTCCCATTCAAACAGTGTTTTGTCTCGTACGGCCCTGTCTCGTTTTTTACTGAATGAAACGTAAAGAGGGTAAATTGAATTGGTTCATAAAGATCAAGTGAGTGATATATCGTTCCCGCAGTATGCCCTCAATTAAGCAAGAACCTTGTTAACACAGCTGCTGAAACAATAGATTGAAATGATTCGATTAACCAAGTTAAAGAATTGAATTACAATTCAATTTGATTTCTAGGCACAGAGCTTGATTTCATTGAGTCGCTGTTGTTAAAGTTCAAAAGGTTCGTTTCCTTTAGATTTAGAATTCAGAATAGTATGGGGAATCACAACCTGGAAGCCATATTACTTTCTATGAATAATAGAATAGAATTCAAAGTAAACCACCGATTACCCCGAGAATTGTTGAATTCGGATAGCAGAATTACTCTGAAATTTTGTTTTCGGCGCTCAAAAAACTGTTTGATTAAATTAATGAAAACACCTTTATTCGAGTGAAATCGTAAGAAACGATGATACCCCATTTAAGTTGAATATTTGAACGAGTGCTTCTCCTGCTTTCTCCTGAGTAGGGGTTCTTTTAATGAGTTCTTTTAATGAGTTCTTTCGAACTTTTCCATCAATTATTTCAATCTACATAGAAATCATCTTTCTTTTAAATCTTCAACAACCCTAAAAACTTTTTTCATTTTCCAGATCATTTTTTGGTCATACTTATCTTAACTCAGAATTTTCTTTTCGTTTTCAGGTATCCTCAACAAGAGACATGAGGTGGCACAACCAAAAAGAATCGCAGATCTTCCTGAAAAACTACTACAATCAGGAATCTACCTTCCTGGTAAGTACTAGATCCTTTCTAATTCATCATGAAAAACAAGTATAACCAAAATAGAATTTGAGCTAGATCTGTATTTTGAACACTCGAATGTCGATGAAGAAGTATCTCACAGATTTTCGATTGAAATCTTCTATTCCCCAAAAATTACAGTATTGTTTAGAAAACCTATCAATTGAACCCCACAACGTAACTGTACTCCGAAGTCGTAAAAAAATTATATTTTTTGGTGAATAAAAAACTTTCAGTCATGATTAAATTTTTCATGAATACCAAAAATATCAACATCTGCGAAATGGAACCCTGAGTATCTTTTCAAGTACCTAACTTAATGATTATCTGAATAATATAATTCCTCCATAATGTGAGACAATTGAACCAGAATAATTATGTTGTACTGTCACCATGAAGAAACTGTAGCATTTGTACTCCACGCAGCTTTGAGGAATTTAACAATTATTCGGTATCTAACAAGAAATAATACCTTAAAGAGGAACGATAGAAGAAAAACTTTGACAAAGTTTCAGAAATAAAGAACATAAATGTAGAGTCCAAAATATTTGTTATACCAAGATCATTTCAATGAGTATGAAGGTTATTGAATATGTACAGATGCACCTTCAGCTTTTTTTCTCAGAAAAAAATTGTTTAATTTTACAGTTCATTCTTCGAAAGGATACAAAACCATTAGGCTTATACAAGGAAGAAGATTTTTTTGCTGGCGTTCTATTTGTTTGCTCTTGCATAATTCGGATACCGTTTACATTTTCAATTTGCTCATCAAAGTGATACTCCGTAATAAAAATTCATAAGGGTCATCAACCTCAGTATATCGCATAGTAGCCTTTTTTCTGGAAACCGACAACGTTGCCTGGAGACCGGTGCCTTGTCTAGACAGAGTGACATTTGAAAGGGAAGGCCATTACCTAGTTAATTTTACTCAAAGGAATCGAACGGTATCGATAACAGCCCTCGAAGTCATTTTTGAGAACCTATAGTCTCAACCACTACCATAATAATCCAGTCGAATTGTACTTTTAGCAGGAAAGTTTTGGGGTAGTTTTGATTTTTTCGATTTTTTATGTTTTTTGGGGTGCTGAATCCGAATCTGAGGTTTGCTAACAAAATTTCGTGAGGGAACATAGAAAAAAATACGAAAAAAGATGAAAAATCTCATTCTTGGTCAGTTTGTTACTTATTACTCGAAAACTATCAACTTTTCGTGAGAAACATTTCCATAGAAAATGAAAGTACATAAAATTTCTTACAAATTGTACTACCACAGCTGGGACAACCTGTTCTGGCTCAAATTATAATTTAAAATGAGGTATTTTCTATGACTCAATGAATGAAAAAAAAATTAAATTCTATGGTTCCGATGATGCGATCCTCTTTAAATTTTGCATGAACATTCAGTATATCAGTCTCGATTCACAAAAAAAATTTCAACCGAATCAGATATCTTGTTATGGAAATATAAAGATTCTTCTTCTCAATATTCCAATTGAATTTTCTATGGTTCTGTTCACACTATGGTCACACAGTGTAAGAAATTTTATGTACTTTCATTTTCTATGGAAAGGTTTCTCACGAAAAGTTGATAGTTTTCGAGTAATAAGTAACAAACTGACCAAGAATGAGATTTTGTTCCCTCACGAAATTTTGTTAGCAAACCTCAGATTCGTATTCAGCACCCCAAAAAACATAAGAAATGGAAGATATCAAAACTACCCAAAACCTTCCCGCTAGGGGTTCTTTTAAGCACGAATATAGTACTGTACTGTAAGGAGACGGGTTTGGTTCTAAAATTCAATTGAATTTGAATTTTTTGACCGCTCGTTCTACTTAAACGAGTGCTATATCGTTTCGCCCAAATATCTGTATTTTCGAATTTTGAGCCGAAAATGGTTTCATACGATAGGGTGACACTCCCTGATGACTAATTCGTGGTCAAATTCAATCCTGTCCGTGAGGCTGTCTGGTCGGCCGTTAGCACAATAACTTTTGGAGGGATTGTCCAAACGACTTGAAATTTTCAGGATGAGTTTGGATCTCAAATGGCTCGGTTGAGTTCGTTAACCAGTCACATTGTACAGGGTGGGCATATTTCGATGTTTTAGTACTACAACTTTTATACCAGAGGAGATAGACAAAATCTGATACCCACTTCTCGATCTCTTTTTCTGAGAAACTAACAAGAGTAGTATTCATTTTTGGCTACCTTCTTTTGTTTTCGAGTTATAAGCGAAAATTGGAAAAGTGTCGATATCGAAAAAATTTCATATCTCCGCTAATACTCATGATAGAGCTCTGAAATTAAAACATTATACAGGCATGTTTTTACGTAGAATCCAGTGGCGTACTCGTCTTTTTTGTATCATTTTTCATTACGGAGCTATGACCCAAAGATATGTTTTTTCAAATGAGAATACTATATTTTTGTGCCATCATCTGAAAGCTTAATTTTTTCTGATTTCAAAAATGTATAACATTGTATGGTTTGTATCAATATGAGTATAGAAAATGTTCAAAAACCTTTTTTCATCTGAGTCTTAATATTTTCTATGGTTTCAACTATTGATGAGCACAGAAAAAATTAGCATCGTATAATTACCACAATCTCTTTCCAGTAGTCTTTTAATTTCTATGCTCTTTACTCAATGTCTCCAAGATCGAAGAATAATGGACTGCTCTGAAACATGATCCTCAATCTAAGTTATTATACCTACTGACCTATTATTGTAATCACTATTACATATTGAAAAATATTTTTCCTTTGATACTTTTCTAATTGAATTGATAAATTTAATCATATCAATATGGGTTATTTCATATGCGATTTGAAATAGACTGGCACTTGTGCGTATTTATTCTGGAGAGCAATAAAAATACTCTCCTGCATCCATCTCATTATAACTAAGTTACTAAGTATATATTGAAATGGAGAATCATGTGGATCTTTTCATTATTTTGTAATCCATTTTAAGATATGAGAGTTTATGAAATATATCCATGTTCGAATGTTGTAGAAATCAGTTGAAAGCATAGAAATAATGAGATTGACGGAAGGAGACTGCTCTTGTTATAGGAAGCTCCATTTTTCTGTAATCATCAACAGTTGAAACCATAGAAAATATTAAGACTCAGATGAAAATAGGTTTTTGACGATTTTCCATATTCATATTGATACAAACCATACAATGTTATATATTTTTGAAATCAGAAAAAATTAAGCTTTCAGAAAATGGTACAAAAATCTAGTATTCCTATTTGAAAAAACATAACTTAGGGTCATAGCTTCGTAATTAGAAATGGTACAAAAAAGACCAACATGCCACTGGATTCTACGTAAAAAAGTGCCTGTATAATGTTTTAATTTCAGAGCTCTATCATGAGTATTAGCGGAGATATGAATTTTTTTCGATATCGACACTTTTCCAATTTTCGCTTATGACTCGAAAACAAAAGAAGGTAGCCAAAAATGAATTCTACTCTTGTTAGTTTCTCAGAAAAAGAGATCGAAAAGTGGGTATCAGATTTTGTCTAACTCCTCTGGTTTAAAAGTTGTAGTACTAAAACATCGAAATATGCCCACCCTGTACAGGGCGTTCTATATAATAAATAAATAAAGATTGATATATTGAATCTTCATGCAAAATTTTGTGGGCACAGTGTTAACAGAACCATAAAAAATTCAATTATAATATTGAAAGAAGAATCTTTATATTTCCATAACAGAATATCCGATTCGAGTGAAATTTATTTTGTGATTGAAAACTGATATATTGAATGTTCATGCAATATTTCAAGAGGATTGCATCATCAGAACCATAGTATTCAATTTTTTAATTTATATTTTTCACATGTTTCATTTTTGAATAATTTTCAGAATATAATTCCGATTGTGCTGAGATTCTACATTTATATATTTGCTATCAATCGCAACTTCCACATGGAAGTTGGAGATTTTGGAGGTAATAGTCTTATTGCTCCACTAATGAACGACCGCTCAAAAGCTCCTGCTCAGTGCTTTTCTTGAATTTATTTTATTTAGTCTCATCCTGCATAAAACAAAAAATTTCGATCAACTAAATTGCATTTGAAATAGAGAATAATATTTTTCTCATTTCCAGAACAGATATAGATGATTTTTTGAGAATCTCTAGGAGAGCCTTAACTTTTGATGTTTTGTGTATTAACTCTGTATGGTACACAGAAAATAATCATATGTGAAAAAGATAAATCACGAAATCATCTTCAGTCTTCCCTCCAGACCATCCATGCTCCAAAACGCCGATATTCGATCAATCCTTCAGAATTTAAATTATCCTTAATTAGAGCTCTTCGAAACGGAACGGCCAGCAAGAGGAGAGAACTTTCGATCAGTGTGTGGTCCATATTGAAATGAACTTTCCACGCAATTACCGAAACCACAATTCACTTCTGTGAGGCTTAATGAATAAATAATTACAAGTTGCCTGCCTTTATCCCGCTCGACAATACCGGGACTTCCAGAAGAATGATGATAATGATCTCTCACTCTCGGGTTGCTGAGACGATATAGTTATCACAATTGCCTGAAAAAAGTGTTGATTGAGGTGCGTTTTGTCCGGCCTTCATACGAAGAGTTAATGGATCATTTTTCTTTGAGAAGTTCGAAATGACTTTATTGCCCGTCTGCGAGTAATTGTCAATTTTGTTTTTCAGGATTAGCTGTAACTCTATATTTTCGACAAAACTTTATAACTACCTTCTCGTTTATCATTATAGAACCGGATACGAGGTTTTCCAGTTTTTGCGAGTTCTATGTCCAAATGTATGTATGTTCTCTCATAATTTGGAAGGTGAATTGCTTCAAAACGTTTAGGTTTTACCTACTGATATACGAGTAGGTATTATCTGTACTTGACTAGAAATCTGAAAATTCTTTGTTGAATTAATAATTGACCAAATCTCTGAATAGCTTCTAAGATATGGGCATAATGTGTCTGATTTCTTCAGATTGGATAAATACTTGAACGATTATTGAATTTAGATGTATACTCCGTTCACGAAAGGTTGAGCCGTCGGTTGGCCATGGAAATTTGGCATATTCCACTGTGTATATTAAAATTTTAGGTTATGTTCTTTATTTTCTTGTCAGATTGATACGCAATGTTGTCAATATTGCATAGAGTTCTCTGATAACTTGCGAGCTCGTCGGACGAGGCCGAGTACATTCGGCAACGTTGATTTTATTTTACTTTATGACAGTAAATACTGCCAACTTCAGATAAATAAAGAAACGCCTACTATGTGCTCATCCTTTCGTGAACGGACTATACTCAGCATGTATACATACTGAATAATGAATGAGGATCATTGTCATTACTCTGGCGTTGCTGAGACGATATAGTTATCATAATTGCTTGAAAAATGTGTTGACTGATGTGCATTTTGTTCGACCTTCATACCCATACGAATAGTTAATGGATCCTTTTTGAGTGCTCATTCCACTTCAACGAGTGCTGTATCGTTTTGCCCAAATGTCTGTAATTTTCGAATTTTGATCCGAAAATGTTCTCAAACGATAGAGTTGACTACCTGAATACGAATTCGTGGTCAAATTCAATTCTGTCCGTGGGGCCGTCCGTCCGTCCGTTAGCACAATTACTTTCGAAGGGATTGTTCTAGAGACCTGAAATTGGGTGAGGGTGAGGGTAAGTTCGGTTCCCAAATGGCTAGAGAAGAAGAATCCCTATATTTCCATGACAGAAAATTCGGTTCAAGTGAAATTTATTTTGTGAATCAAAACATATATACTGAATGTTCATGCAATTTCAAGAGGATTGCATCATGAGAACCATAGAAATAAATTTTTCAATTATTTATTTTTTATATAATTCATTTTCTGAATGATTTCCAGAATAAAGTTCCGATTGTGCTGAGATTCTGCATTTGTATTCGTGGTATCAATATCAAATCTCATATAAAATTTTGCGGTAATAGTATTACCTATTGCTTCACCAAAGAACGAGCGATCTAAAACTCCTGCTCAGGGCTTTTCTCGATTTTTTTCTCTGAGAAGTGCGCAATGGCTTTATTGCCCGTCTACGCGATCTTATTTTTTTTCGGGTAATTGTCAATCTTGTTTTTCAGAATCAGCTGTAACTCTATCTTTTCAACAGATCTACATAACTACTCTTTCATCATTAGAGAACCAGATAAAACGGATTACATTCGTCGGGTTTCCAGTTTTTGCGAGTTCCTTGTCCGGTTGTCTGAGATCTCATAATTTGGAACCTAAATTGCTTTTAAACTGTAAGTTTCAACCCACCGGTAGAGACTGCAATTCGAATCTCAAAAAATTCAACAAAAGCCCTGACCAGGTGCTTTTGAGCGTTCGTTCATTGGTGGACCTATTATGCTTTTACTTCAATTATTTTTGTATAAGACTTGAGAATCATGCTAAATATATGAATGCAAAATCACAGTACGATTGAAATTATATTCTGGATACCATTCAAAAAATGCAATATGTATAAATCGATTATTAAAAAAACTTTATTCTTCATTCACGAAATAAATTTCACTTAATCGGATACCTTTTTATGGAAATACTATTAGGTGTACAAATAAGTTTCCGCGGTTTGTCAAAAGATGGCCCCACCAGAAGGTTATGGAGAAATTGTCAGACGGAAAACGTAATATCCCAAGTTTAGTCATCTGGCAACACCATAACCTTAAAGTACTAGTGATTCCGTATCAGCATCACGTAATTTTTTTCGTGCAAAAATGTCAAGTTTTATTCCGAATAAGCATCATTTGCGGGAACTTTTGATTTACTTCTTTAATGTGAAAAAATCTGCAGCTGAGGCGCATCGATTGTAGAGGAAGGTTGCGGCTTCGGCGTTTGCTATATTTCGAGGGGTTTCGAGGTCCGGGGTATTTTAAAAAAATTCCCGAAAATCGCGAAAAATCCCTAACTAATCGGGATTTTCCCCCCTAAGGAGGGTCGCGGGGGTTCGGTTATCGATCGCTATCGACGCAGAATCGCGAAATCTACGTTTTTGCAGAAGAAATCGAGACGATATCTCTTTTCGTTTAGAAATTATCGAGAATTTAAATTTCGGGACGACAAATTTCGCAGGTGTCGCATTATTAATGCTCGTCCACATGTTGCGGCGCCGGTAAAAACATACTTGGAAACACTCAACTGGGAAGTTTTACCCCACCCGCCGTATTCACCAGACTTAGCCCCTTCTGATTATCACCTGTTCCGGTCGATGGCACATGGTCTGTCTGAGCAGCGCTTCACATCATATGAAGACACCAAAAATTGGGTAGATTTGTGGATAGCGTCAAAAGATGAAGAGTTTTTTCGACGGGGTATCCGAATGTTGCCAGAAAGATGGGGAAAAGTAGTGGCAAATGATGGAAAATACTTTGAATAAAACGTAATGTACTTTTCCTTTACAATAAATTCCTAATTTTTTATAAAAAAACGCGAAAACTTATTTGTACACCTAATAGTTTGGCCAATAGATCTACCTTACTAAATAGATCTCTCTTTTAAAATAGATCTACCTTTTTAAACCGATCAATAAATGCAAATTTCATGTACTTACTGTTATTCACTTCGGTAACATTCAAGTTCCTTCAATCACCACTGACAGGAAATGTCAATAACAATCATCACTTCAAAACTATTCAAACACTTATGAATATCGTAAAAGGATCTATAAAAAGCACCAATACATACCTACTGACTTTATAATAAAATTCAATTGTAACAATAGGTAAATACATTAATTGCTTTCATCAAATTCCTCTGTCTTCAGTTATCCACAAATGAACTTGGTTTTTTCTCGTAATTTCAATATTCCTGAAACTAATATTTTTATCAATAAACGTAATAGAACTATTCAAAAAGGATATTCGTACCTTATTTCATTCGAATCTGTTGGTTTTCCTTCATCAAATTGCAAATATCCTAGAGGTTTTTTGACCTCTAAACTCACTGACAGTTCTTCCGTACTACGTCCTCATTGGATTCATTTTTTGAAATTAATCGTTCCTGGAACAAAAACCTTTAGTAATAAACGTTATAAAACGATTGAAAAAGAATATTCATACCTTGTTTCATTTAGATCTGGTCTATTTTTTCTAAAATGAGCATTTTCCTGATAGACTTCCTCCTCTCAAACACACATGACAGTTGTCTAATTTTCCGATGTCAAAAATAAATCGATTTTGAGAAACGTAAAAAAAATTAGAATTTTCTTTCGTTCTTTTCGATATCTTGCAGAAGGTCTAGAGAAACGATTTCTTTAGTGGGCGGTACCTACGTTATTCGACATCGGATCGACAGCGACGGCTACCTTCGAGAGGCCCTTCCTTCGGACTACGGGGGGGGCTACGGGGACGCTTTTTCGCAAAATCGACGAAATTGACCGTTTTCGGGAATTTTTTTAAAAATTTTCCCGACGCCCACACGACCCACAATAAATCAACAAAAACACCCCTAAACACCCCAACATTTGAACATATGAATATACTCTGTCATCCCTTATCCTTTTATTATCGGTATAGAATAAAGATTTTTTTTCTATATTCTAATTGAATTTTCCATGGTTCTGTGAACACTATGGCCACAAGATTTTGCATGAGGCTTATTATGAGCAAAATTTCATTTCGATTGATTTCGTTTCGTCTGAGATGTTTAGGAACAAAAATTTTGAATGATCATATTTTGTGGAACACCCTGTACGACTTGGCTGGTTGATGAACTTGACCGCAGCATTTGAGAAACGAACTCACCTTGAAAATCTCAAGTCTATAGGACAATTCCTTCGACAGTTATTGTGCCGGACGGCTCGACGGACAGAATTGATTTGTATTGTATTTGACCACGGATTCGTCATCAAGGAGTCGAACCCTATCGTTCGAGACCATTTTCGGCTTAAAAATCGAAAATTGGATAAGACCATAGCAAATTCAATTTGAATATTAAAAAAAATCTTAATATTTCCATAACAAGATAACCGATTCGGGTGAAATTTATTCTTTGAATAAAAATTGATATACTTAAAGTTACCGCAAAATTCGAAAAGGGTCTCATCATCAGAACCCTAGATTTATTTTTTTTCCTCCGATCTCTAAATAGAAGGTGATTTAAATGAAATTGAACATTGATGACCCATTTCAATACCCGATTTTTTTGCTATTCTGATGTGCAATCCTCATGGCAACCGAACACAAAGTATTCAGAACCACTACGAGAAGTAGAAGTGTGAAAACTTTACTGGAACATAGAAATATATAAATTCCATTATGTCAAATGTATGTCTCGTGCAAAATGAGAATGTATTTCGATGAAGAATTTTTACACAATTTATGATGAGAGTCGGAAAAATCTTGTAATCAACTCGGTTACTAATAGAGCGACTTATTATCTCGAACTATTCTTGACCATAAGTCGCTGTCTTTAATGACCTAGTTCATCAAATAACTATTAATTGTCAATGTTTTACATATTTCAGTTTTCGAATAATATTCATCAATGAACGAGCGCTCAAAAGCACCTGCTCAGGTCTTTCTAAATTATTTGATCATTTTTCAATTCGAACTGAGTTATTACAGTAAACGAACTCCCCGGGTTGAAACAACAATAAAAACATTTTGCCAAAATGAATGATCGAATTCCTTAAAATATTTTGATCGACCAATTCGATTAGTCTGCCCTGAAAGCACATACAAACAACTCATTAATCAATCATAGGTAATGAATTTTCGATGTTTCTTTCATGGCACGATATGAAAATATTCCGTCCACGACATTTCTCTTTCTATCAGTGACGTTACAGCCCATGGGACATAATTGATTGTAAGTGGTTTCTTTGCGAAAGTAAAAGACTCGCTTCTAACGAGCTAACAATGACATCACGAATAGAGGGCGTGACGCACGAGCATGCCTAATTTTTGTAATTGATTTCAAAATAGCACTGCCGTACGGGCAGCATCTCTATTGGTACACGAACAAAGAACTCGTATGCTGTTGTGTTGCGATGGGAAAATTTTTCCAGATGCCGAAATCGATTTGACGAATTCGATTATTTTTACGTGTATTCGATTTCGCTCATTTATACCTATTTATTACTTTCATTTGCCAACTGAGCATTGAAGGCTTAGAAGAACTATGGTGAAGAGGGGCTAATTTTTGTTTGTAATTTAACTTTTTTTCCCGAGAGCATTGAAAATAAATTAAATATGCGGAGTGCTACATTTTTAATACTGCATTACCACATAACCGCAACCGCATACTAACAGGATGTGTTCATTGTATGTGAAAAAATCTGAAAATAATTAATGCTTAATAGTTTTCTCAATACAAACAAAAGAGCGAAATTTTTGGACTCCACATCATAAAGAAGAACAAAAAAGATCGAACTCGAAAATTTAGAAAAAATAAAATATTCTGCCAAGATTCGAACCCACGATCCACGCACAAAAAACTCGTACTGTAGCCAATACCTTACGTATTTCATGGATTTCGGAAAAATATTGGAGGCCTTTCAATACGAATAAACGTGAAAAGGCTTTTAACTTGCATGATGATCACAACAGAAATCAATTCAACTTATAATATCAAAGACATAAAACATTGTTATAGTAAGTTTGGATGTGTGTTCTGATCACAAATTATTTTTTTGGAATCGAAAAATAATCGTCCGAATTGTATGAAATTCAAACACTGAACAAACAAACTTATAATATCAACAACATAAAACATTTCATATTGAGTTTGGATATGCGTTCTGATCAAAAATTATTTTTTTTTATTCGGAAAAATAATCATCTGAGTTGTATGAAATTCCAACACTCAACAACAAATACTGAATTTCATATCGACCGGATAAGCAGTTACAGAAACTCTACCCTATCGAAAGTTATGAGTGTTATTTTTTTTTCGAAATCTTTTGATGGTTCGTTTCTGACGAAATGTAGGATAAATACGGGCATCGATGTCCTAGTTCAAAATATCAAGTTTTACATTGATCGAATTCCATTATCGACCCCAAATTCGAAAATAACAAACATTAGAGCGGAACGATTGCAAGCTGTTCCCCTAAGAACAAGCGCACAAAAAATGTCTCCAGGCAAAGAGAAATAACGGAAATTGGTACCAGATAGTCTGCCCCATAGAAATGGGTCCACCAATTTTTTCAATTGCCTCAAAATTTTTCCATCTGCTCCGAAACTTTACCAACTGCTTTGCAAATTTTCCAACTCTGATCAACATTAGTCCCGCCCATGTACCAACTCCATTGAAATTTTTACAACTGCTTCAAAGCTTCGCCAACTGTTTCAAAATATTTACAACTGCTCAGTAATTTTTCTAACTGCATCAAAATTTTTCCGACTATTTCGAAAAATTTTCCTAGTGCTTCGAACTTTTTTCAACTGCTTCGAAAATTTACCAACTTATTCTTTGAAAAATTCCCAACTCTGTCCAACATTGGGGGATCGTCCTTGGTGATTACAAAAGCTTCTTGAAGTATGACTGCAATTATTATTGCCCGGTCAAATTGTAAACTCCCAGCATTTTGCACAGAATATTCTCCATAGTACATAAATTGTTATTGGTTGACAAATACACCTGTATTCAACAAGAAAAAATGTTTTTGTTGATTTATTGTTCCCATTCAAGTGATGAGATAGCGAATGGTCCACCACTCACAACAATTGTCAAGTTACATTCAAGAAGTTTATTTGGGGGGGAGAAAGATTCTGGAGTATTTTGTATTTCGCTGGTATGAATAATTGTTCGAAAAAAATTACGCTAGCAAAAAATAACTAGTAGTAGACACGTAGTTTTAGAGCTCGATTTTGAGCTCCTGAAAGAATATAAATAACTATTGAATAGTTTACCTTGAGCAAGTATCTAACATAATAAAATGTTCACATCTTCATTGTTCGTAAGATTTTCCCATAACTTTTTTCGTCCGAAAGCAATAAACTCGAATAAAACTGATTAATGCAAGTGAAAAAGGATAATGAGTAACGAAGCCGCTAATAAATATAAATTACACCATAAATCATGGGTGGCGTTTGTTTACTCGGATATTTCGAGCTTGCCGCTTGACCATAAAATAAATAAGCGATCGGTAATGCAGTTGTTCTTTTTACGCGACTACTTGATATTATGAAATGCGTGTTTCACTCGATTATATTGTTGAATTTATTGTTTGGATTTTTGTAGAAATGTCATTAATTCTTAAGCTGAATAAGGATGAAAAATTTAAAAAGGCTCTGAGCAGGTGCTTCTGAGCGCTCGTTGATTGGTGGTGCATAATGCTATTACCTCAGAATTTTGTATAGGACTTGAGATTCATGCTAAGCATATGAATGCAAAATGTCAGCACGATCGGAATTATATTCTGAAAACCATTCGAAAGATGACAAATATAGAAATCAATGATTGAGAAATATTGAATTTTATGCTTCCGATGAAGTTTTGCAAGAATATTCAATAAATCAATCTTCATTCACAAAATAAACACTTGAATCGGATATCCTATCATGGAAACATCTAAGATTCTTCGTTTTCAATATTCCAATTGACCTTTCTATGTTTCTGTCTATGGTCACAAAATTTTGCATAAACATTCAGTGTATCAATCTTCAATTTTCAACTTACATGTAACGTTTTTTGAATTTTTCGTATCTTTACGTTAAATAATGGACATTTTCGAGAAACAAGCTGATTTGGATGAAATTTTGTATTTAAATGAGTAATATACTTCTCATCGATGGAAAACTATATCCCGAAAATAATTTCATTCGTTGGGATCGTTTGCGAGATGTAACTGAAAATCGCACTTTTTTATTGATCTTCAACAGCTTGTATCTTTTCTATGGAGCCGATTCGGAAAAATTGGTTAAAAAAAAGAGTTTATTTTGACCCCAGGAATCTACGGTTAATATACATATGTGAGAGCGTATAATGATAGCTTTTATACACGAGGTGAGCTTTAGTGGCCCAAATTACCCAGTGAATAACAGTCATTATACGCGAGTATAGGATACCATACTTTATCCACGGCCACTTAATATGTACTATGTATATTTCTTGAAGATTTTCACATTTGGCGACCGTAACAATACCCTTCTATTTGTGGAAAAAGTCAAGCTATCACATGAGAAATTTTTGAATTTTGACAGGTGTACCCATATTTGTTAGTTATAGTAGTTTCTTCAGAATACTGAAGAAATGTCGAGTTGAAGAATATAATTTTAGATCTAAATCTATGAATTAGACTTTACTTTATCCACGACTACTGAATATATTTCTCGAAGATTTTAACATTTGGCGATCTCGACGAAACCTTTCTATGACAAGAGTGGAAAAAGTCAAGCTGACACATGAGAACTTTCTTGAGAACTGGTCATTGTACATTTTTCAATGAAAAAAGCTTTAATTGATATAATAAAAGTAGATTTGGCCCTCGACTGACAAGGTATGGTCGTATTTGTTAGTTGGAGTACTTTAAAATACTGAAGTAACACCAATTTGAAGAATATTACATCCAAGCTAAATCTATGAAGCATCTGACATTAGTGAATTATACTTTCATTATTCCCTTGTGATTATTGCGTATTATTAAGGCCGAGCACAGAGACGTACAATAGACGGATTTTACAATAGTCCTGAATAAAAGAATTTTTCTGTCCTTGAGGTTTTACTCAATATACTATTTCAAGAAGCATCCTGTATGCCTACAGTCTCGAACCTGAAGTACTTTTCACACTCTCATTTCTCTTGGATTCTCCTTTCCGGCAATTCTTTCCGATAACGAATTTCACCTTCTTTCGGAGGCGAAGGGAATCTTCACCCACCAATACACACTCGTATTCAATGAAGCGAACAACCATTTTATTAGCGTCACTTTCCTGAGATAACACTGACATAATAAATATCTTTTACTTGCTTCACTGGTTCGTGGTGTTCCTTCAATTGTTTTAGATATCCCGGAAAATAGCGGCTTTCGCTGATTTACGCAAGGTAAACCTACTGCGAATGGAAATTATAATTCATCAATTATTATTGGTATCTGATAAGTTATTGCTCGACAATATAATAGTATAATAAAACAGTAATTTATTAAGTGTGCTCGAAAGGTCTTTAAAAGTGTTAATTTCGTATTCTAGCGAATCTTTCACTTCGGTCAAGAGTTGAATATTATAGTCGACTATATGGTTTTGAGAATAGTTTCCAGTGAATGAGATTAGATATGATACACTCACCGCATAATATTGATGAAGTTGTAAATTCATAAATATGTCCGATTCGATTGAATTTTTTTTCCATTATAGGCATGTTCATCCTTAATCAATCGTCAGTTTTAAGTTTCAAGAAAACTCGGAGAACATCATTTTAAACACAGTGAAACGAAATCTGTTTTTTACCTTACTTTAGGACAACCCCTGGTATGTTTCAGTTGTGATTTCTGATTTCATCATCAAGACACATTTTCTTCCGACAATTTAATTCTTCATTCATAACAATATCTCAATTTTTGTTGAAAATACAGGGTTTTCAGAGCAACATTAAACTCCACAATTTCGCTATGGCTATGCAAGTACTTTGACAGATTTAATCTTAAATCTGAACGTTATGAAAATAAACTGAAAACTAAGCGAACACATAAACGAAGAACCATTTCAGCGCGACATGTTGTTCCGTATGCACCGTTTATTGGATATGATTCCGTGCTAATGCTTTATAATGCCCGACCGCATCGACCGCATGTGGCTAGTATTACCACGGTGTATTTAGCAGAGGTTGATATCCAATAATTCAACTGACCAGCTCTTAGACCAAATTTGAACCATTTGGGCATGTTTGGATGCTCTTGGGAGGAAAATTCGATTTCGGGATCAACTTCCGAAAATTTTCAGCAGCTCAGTGATGCTCTAATTGATTAAAAACCTTAATGGGGACATTCCGAGATGAATTGTACCTGTTATCCGCGACTGGGCGGAAAACACGTTGTTTTCAGTTTATTCTGAGAATTTTAGGTTAAATTTGTTGTATACTGATTTCAAAACTGATAAATCAATTATCATAGAACCAAAATTTCAACCATTCTATAGTAACATTTGTTCACATTTCATTCAGAGATGGCGCTCATGCACTGTAGTCGTGAAGTTTCCTATCTTTGTACTATATAATCTTTGTCGTAATGAACTACACGTCATATTGCTCATTAGTTATGCACGTATAGAAGAAGCATTCAATTGGGTTTGATAAGCCATTCTAGTGTGAAATGCATACCTGATACGCCTATTTCTCCGAATGATATTTTCAGACTATACCGTTCATCGCACGAAATGTGTGTTAGTAGATGCAAGGTGAACGGTTAGGCTAATATTTTTGAAATCCTGACCTTTATATCTTCGATGTATGCAAGCGTTAAATAAACCTATTACGGCAAATATATGGTCAGTTGTTGAAGGAGTGGTGACAATTTGACCGCTTCAGGATGATTTTCCTTCTGGATTAATAGGCTTCGGTGTGGTCAGACTATTTGATAACTTATCGTATGGAAATATTATTTGTTTTGTATCATATACAGGATGTTCAGCGCTCGAAGGTCCCCGTGACGTTTGCGGAAAACAAGAACTACAAGAACGAAAATATTTTCTGAGCTGAGGTGTTGCCGTTTTTATGAGAACTATTGATATGAGAACACCATGTATATTATAGAGTTTTTAAGTTACTCCTAGCTCCCTGAATTTTTTCAATGAAGCATGTTATACGTCATTTAACAAAAAACCATCCCAAAACAAATCAAATATTCACATTTGGTTAAAAAACTTGTTTTTATTTCGAAAACCTCACAATTTGAATAGAGAAACATAGAATATTATTAGAGAGAATTTATTTGACATACTGGGACTTTTTATCTACCGTTCGTTCGACTTAAACGAGTTTTGCCAAATGTTTTTAATTTTCGGATTTTGAGCCAAAATGATCTCAAACGAAAAACTGGTGACAAAACGGATCAAAACGAGAGCTTTCGAATGACACCAATATCGGCAAGATCCGTTTTTAGTACAACAGGGCACTTTGAATTGTTCATATCTCGGTAACGATACATCATAAAGAGGAACTATTTTCAGTTTTAAAAAGAGCTAAAAGAGATCAAAACGCAAATCCCTCACTCGCTAGGTCAGGAAAATATTTTTTTTTGGGCTGGTGTATTGTTACATCAGCAGGACACTTTAAATTGCTTATAGCTCAATGTACATAGGTGAACAAAGTAAACTAAGTGGTGAGCAAAACGGAGCAAAACAGGGGCAAACCGAGGACACACACATTAAAAAAATCCTTGAAGGTGTAAGGCTGCCACTTTCGAACGCAATTTACGCAAGCATAATAACTAATTTCTAGAAATTTCATTTCATTTCATTGCACGCTAACTTGAGGGATAATGAAAAATGACTAGGAATGAAAATATTTTACCATAAACATATAGGGTTCTTAATTCGTTATTTATACGGGGTCTTTATGAATGGTTGTAACAGCGCAGTTGGCGCTGATTTGAATTATTTTCATTTTGCTGCTTTTTATGCAAACTCAACACATTTATCAAATCTCTTTCTATATTTATTTCCATCTGTCTTGACATTGATAATTCCAGCCACATAATTCGACACCCTAACCTGCGGTACAGAGTAATATAAATGAATAATCCAAAGCCAACTGCTTTGTTACAATCATTTATAGAGATTCTGTATTATTACTTACTCGAGATTCTGACAAAGCTACTGAAAAAATTGAGCTGAAAACAATACTTTTCAATTCAATGTTTCCTGAGGAGTGTTCAAGGTTCATATTTGTTTTTATGAAAATCTGAAAACGAATCAATTATCTTGTTATTTTGTACAATTAACAAAAAAATTATCTTTTCTGAGTTTATCAGAATGAGTTTTTAACATGGACATGATTCCAACCTTGTCACATCATCATAGAAAATATCAAAGTTTCTGAATGATGAGATGCTAGTGTTCATATACTTTGTATTCACAGTTTTTTTCCACGAAATATAAGTATTTATAATAATTCTATAATATAAAATTTGCGTCAAATCAATAGATCCTAATATAAGATGCAGAGTAGAAGAGTAAAAATACAACACAAGCATCATCATATATTCCAACTAATACGCTCATCTTGCAGCTCATTCTAGCATTGTTTCCTTCAATATCGAATAGCATAAATTATTTCATGAATGCAAGGCGATTACTCATACATAAGTACATTTTGACTCGTACAAAACGACCTGTCAACGAAAGTAATAACTAGAAAGTACCGATATGAATATAACATCAGTATGGAAGTCCATAAACGGCAAAAAAAATATTCGAAAGGCTAATACATCCATTCATTTCTCCCTTGAATGAGCAGGGAATGAAGCGGCTTCAAAATCATTTGTTTCCTTGTCAGCAATGATCAGATAGAGAAGCTCGCCTGTTCGGAACATGAGAGCTAGATGTTGTATAAGGATTACTCGTAGAATATTTTACTATGAAAAAGGTTAATCCTATCGAATTAGTTTTTTCCGCACCAAGAAGAATTCTCCTTTACCCTTCATATTTTCGAGAAATTTTTTTCCACGACAGTAAGTTCTGCATTGGAAATGAACGTCATACGTATACATCTTGATCACCAGGATTTGCTTCAAAGCTGTCAAATTTGACAGCTTTGTGAAAGGTGTCCAAAACATAGTGAAAATGTGGAAATTTTGGAAAATCCTGAAAGAATAGATTTTCGGCCATCGTTAGCTTGGCACATCACTCTATGCTCAGAAGTGTTATTGGCACTCATTTTTATATTTGGATCCTTGTGTTCCGACTATGCCTGCTCGTAGTTTCCTTTAAGATCTAACTGTTTATCAGATGAGATGTGTTTTGAAGTTGACCTTATCTTTTTTCGCTTTCAAATACTCTTGGCGATCACTTGAGAAAACTGCGCTGATATCATGGCAATAGTTGATTGGATAGAACTTCGAATAATAATACAATAACGTATGACATGTGAGAAATCAGAATTCTATGGGAAAAGGAATGTACTACACAAAACGTCAATGTGAATACCTTCGAAGGGTATACATATGGATTTAAAAGCAAGAAAGGGCTCGGCGCTGGAGTATACGGGCCAAGTACCAAGTGTACAACATCGTAAGGTTTTTATTTGAGGAAATACTCGCAATCGAAAGATGGATATAGAGACTTAAAAAGAATTATCGATTAAAGTTTCGACAAAGTGAACCTTTTTGATTGTATAACTGCTATTGACCGTTTCGAAGCTAACTTTGGAGTGCCAAAGAAAACTCAGTGAAGTAGACAAGAATAGCAAGGACACTTTGGCTGCATTTCTAGACAATCAAGAATCGAAAAAAATGAAGAGTCTAACAGACTATCCAGAAAAGAAGGACAAACGCCATTCACTTGCCCAGAACCCTTTTGTGTTGTGGAAACACCAGAAAAATATCACTCTGGAGGTTTCCTCCGCCAATTGATCATTCTCAAAATTATTCGAATCTCGGTAATATTAAGTTGGAAAGAATGCTTTGGACGAGAAACTTTTAAGAGTGAGGAACTAGCCTCGTTGAAGCTTTCACAGTTATTAGATTTCATTAGATCTCTGGAACTGGAAGGCGAGCTGTGAAGGGTTTGGCCAGAGCAGCACTGTAGGGGGGCACAATAGACCTTAAGGTCGCAGTGAACTGTAACCCCTCTTTAAACTAACTAAGTTATGCCTTATCAATGGCTATATGCCTTAGATATCATGTGATGTGTAGATTTTGTGAGAAATTTAACGGGTTTGGTCTTCCTGAATCCCTCTTGTATTGGAGGTAATGGAGTTCATTGGAGCTCTAGAGTTGGAGGGAAACCTGAAGCACAATTTCGAAGTTATCTGATGGGTGGCAGAATAGAAGTCGCAGTTGACTCCCCTTAACAATCTAGAATTAATCAGATGATAAGTGTCGGACATTTATTTGGCTCACCCACTATTTGCTAATCGAAATTCAAGTTTTTCGACACGCCAAAGTGCTAAGGATCTTATATTTTTGCGAGTTTTTTTGGTAAAATCGTAATTGATGATTGAAATTGATCCTCAAAGGATCAATTGGAGATCTCCATAATCATTTTTGAGCGCTCGTTCTACTTAAACGAGTGCTATAACGTTTTGTCCAAATGTCTGCAATTTTCAAATTTCGATCCGAAAAAACGCCTCAAATGATAGGGTTAGACTCCCTGATGACGAATCTTAGTCAAATTCAATTTTCCGTGGGGCTCTCCGGTCGTCCGTTAGCACAATAACTTTCGACGGGATTATCCTAGAGACTTAAAATTTCAGAAAAAATGGATCGGTTGAGTTCGTTAACCAGCCAAATCGTACACCATGTTTCGTAAATATGACCATTCAAAATTTTTGTTCCCCAATATCTCAGAAAATACTAAACCAATCGTAATGAAATAGTACGGGGAATGCAAGATGCCTCATGCAAAATTTTGTGGCCTGAGTGTAAACAGAACCATAGAAAATTCAATTGAAATATTGACAAAAAACTTCATATTACCATAACAAGATTTCCGATTGGAGTGAATTTTTTTTATTCAATGAAGATCGATGCTCATCCAAAATTTAGTGGCCATAATTTCAACACAACAAATAGAAAATTCAATTGGAATTTTGAAAAGAAAAATATTTTCATAACAGGATATCCGACTGGAGTGAAGTTTTTTCGGTGAATAAAGTTTGATATACTGAATTTTCATGCAAAATTTTATGGCTATAGTGTTAACAGAACCGTAGAAAATTAAATTGGAATATTGAAAAACTTATCTTTATATTTCCATAACTGAATATCCGATTCGAGTGAAATTTATTTTGAGAATGAAAACTACTATACTGATTGTTCATTTCAAGGGGATCGCATCATCAGAACCATAAAATTTATTTCTTGTAATTGTTTATTTTTTACATACAGTGGAACTCCCCTAACTCGAACTTCCCTATCTCGAAGAATTCTTCAAGTCGAATTTTCTTGATAAGCAAAAACGTTTTGACAAAATCGCCATGTATTTCTTTCCCTATAAGTCGAATTTCCATAACTCGAATATTTCTGGAACTCGAACTGAAATTCATCAGTAACCGAAGCGGCAACCAAGCATAACTCGAATTTTTTGGGGAAACGCTCACTGCAATTCGGGGAATTACCGAGCGGAGAGTCGCCGACAGATCCAAACTTGTTTTTCTTAGTTTCCTTACGAACGTTGAATCGCGCACGCGCTCTATAAAATATCAGTTCTGATTAGTTACGTTGGGAAATTTAATACCTACGTCGGTTCGAGTCCCAACTAAGTTTCGCTGTTTTTTTTTGTATACATTCATCTAGAATGTTTGGACATGCCAATTATTTAATTATTTTGACTCTAGAACTAAAAAAAAATTTTTTTCATTATTTCAGAGGTCTGAACGAAAAATTTGAATGACCGTAGTAACGAAACCGTTCGATATTTTACAATTCTGTTTTCATATTCGTGATTGATAATTCAAGAAGTACAATTGTATAAAATTTCATTCATTTCTAAAGAAATTTTTTCATCGCTGTAGACATGTAAAAAAAATTTTGTGTTCGATTTATGAAAAAATTTTGCACAGAAATTCTTAGAAAATTGTGTTCATTCAGAAAATAAGAGTCAATTTGACAACCGCAAAAAAATTGAAACATTACAGGTCTTCCGCCATTTTGTCAATTTTTTTCGGAATTCGTCAACTTTTTTGAATAGAGGACCCAAAAATAATGAGATTTGACCAAAAACCGTTACTTGAAGTGTATATACATAACTGACCACACTCATAAGAATCTTGCTCAAAAATGACGTTTGGCACCCTGTATCTCGCTTATGCTTCGAAAACGGGATATATTGTATAAGGCAAAAATGATTCTCCTGATGTCACAAAAATCTATGTTTGTCCAGTTTATGATGAAACACCCTGTATACGTTTTTTTTTTAATTGGTCACCCTCAACTCAGTCCAGTTTTCCGTATTTCGAATTTTCCGTAACTCGAAGTGAAACTACTGGCCCTTGGAGATTCGAGTTAGGGAAGTTCCACTGTATTTCATTTTTGAATAATTTCCAGAATATAATTCCGATTGTGCTGAGATTCTGCATTTATATAATTGGTATCAATCTCCAATCCCATATTATCGAATTTTGAAGTAATATATTCTTATTGCTTCACCAAAGAACGAGCGCTCAAAAGCTCCTGCTCAGCGCTTTCTTAAATTTACTCGGCATACTAAGTTCCCGAAATATACATAATACTAGCTTTAACCCGCGACTTCGTCCGCATAAGTTTTTTTGTTTTCTCTCGGCTGTAAGTCCCCCTGCAACAATGTTCCACTATCGTGTTCCAGTCCTCAACTTCACATCAAAATTTGTTCGAAAGCAACCTAAGCTACATAATGGATAGTTCCGAATATTTCCTTAGTAAATATAAAAAGTAAATAATGTAAATCGGTTAAAAATACTACTAACTACCTACCTGCCAACCCTATAAGTTTCGATCCAAGTAAAACTGTTAAATAAAGATAGTCGCATCAAAATTTTATCATGAATTCCCTAAATTATGGCGCCTACCGACCCTCTAAGTTAGAAAAGTGATCAAATACTAACTTGAAGTCTTAGTAACACTCAGTTAAAAAAAACATCAAAATCATTTCAGTAGCTATGGCGTCATGCGCTTCTTGACACGATCACGCTAGATTTCCGCGGGAATGAGGTATTTTCCCGTCGTAAAAAGTAGCCTGTGTCCGTGCCTAGGATCCTATCTTTATATTAACCAAGTCTTATAAAAATTCGTTCAGACCTTAAGGCATGAATGAGGTAAACTTTTAAAACAAAGGATTAAAAATCACTAAATTAATTAGTTTTCTGCCTACTGCCTACGCCTTAAGTAAGATAGCGTGAATATTAATAGCCCATATCCTTTTCTGGGTTACTATCTATCACCTAACTAAATTTCATCAAAATCCGCACAGCCGTTTAGGCATGATAGAGCAAAACTCCCAGCTCAATTCAGTTTTCTGCCTACTTCCTATCTCCAAGTACAATGACGTGATCATTTTGATCTTATATCCGTTTTTAGGTAACCATCTATTACCTTACTAAATTTCATCAAAATCTGTTCAGCCGTTTAGACATGAAAGAGCAAAAGTCCCAACAAAAACGACTAAAAATCACTAACTTAATTTAGTTATCTGCCTACTGCCTACCCCCTAAGAACGATGGCGTGATTATTTATAGTCTATGACCATTTCTACATTATCATCTAATCCGTTCAGCCGTTTAGGTGTGAAAGAGTAACAGACAGACGGACAGACAGACAGAGTTACTTTCGCATTTATAATATTAATATGGATTAAATATCGAGAAGCTTGAAACAAATTGTTTCTATTTCAAGCCCATAGTGAAGCAATACGTCATAGGGTTTCATTCCATCTACACAGTTTCAGCTTTAAATCGCGAATAACAATTCGACCACCAAGACTCAAATAAGATATAACAGCGAAGATGCTTCCGTGCAAGTAAGACCTCACACAACATCATTCATTTAAATCATCTCAAAGGACCACTCATTATTGGGAAAAGAGAAATTATCATCATTCTTCAATATGTTATGGTTCATTTTTCATAGAAATGAGGACACGACACGGATTCTGGCAACAGCCAAAGTGCATTTTATCAATTTCTTCGTTAAATGAAATGTTCCAGTAAATTGGCCCTTCACTTGAACAGAACATGCACATGCTAATCGTTATTATACGATTTCCAGATTGAGCGCAAAATACAAAGTGGTCTATCTCTGATCGAGAGCGGCCATAATTAAGGCAGATTTATTTAACCTCAGAATGAAATTCTCTCGACTAGAGGTGACGTCGTGTAACAGGTCGAGTGAAAACGATCCAAGAGCTGGAACGGGTACTATTTTCGTAAAAAGGATGGATAAAATCGGTCGGGTCTTCTTTGTGCACAGCCAGATACATTCACTTCGCTTTCTATTTGGAGAAAAATTGATTTGTGGTGGATTTCCGGAACTGCAATCGGAGTTTTCAGTGGTTCTATAATCTTCACATTGTTCTTGAGTCATCTTTTCTAATTAATGAGCTTTAGTACTATTTCTCCATGAGAAAAATCATCACGAACTTCTGGCACTCCTAAGTAAACATCACATTATAGTTTTGCCCGAATGTTCGTAATTTTCTAATTTTGGTCCGGCATTAGCCCGAATGACTGGGTTGGACTCATAAATGTAAAATCCGAGGTCAAAAATGATTCTGTCTGGCCGTGAATACGATAACTCTCGATGTAGTGAGAGCTCTGTGATTTTGAAATAAGGTTCGGCTTCTAAATTCAGCGGTCAAGTTCGCAAGCCAAATCAGTAGTTTATTTGTGAGCAATTGTTGGAAATAGTTCGTAAAATCTCCCTACCTTTATATTTTAATTAGTCAGATTTGACAGAATATAATTGAGAAAAGTATTGTCAATCAATCCATAAGTTATTCACGTTCAAATATACCCATTTTCGAGCTCACAAACAACATTTTGGCGACCCTGACAGGACTTCATATAGGCTAGGAAATGGACGTTATGAAGAAAAAGGAACAAGAATTCATGAATGAATAGAATGATACTAATTGCTCTCAAGTTATTAAAATTTGATTTATCATTTTTTCAATATGAAAAGCTCGCAAAACTCTTCACTTGACGTCAGTGCTTTCTTGAATTTCTTTATACGAGGATGGGGTGACAATTTTCCGGTCTGACCAAGAAAAACGATGTTTCCAAAAAACTTTTTACTTTATTTTTCAACACAATATTCATCAACACTGATACATTTTTCATAACGGTCTTCTAATTTAGTTATATCACTTCTAAACATAGGTTCGTCAAGCTCTTCCAATTACTGATTCACATCTTCGATAACTTTTTCTCTATTTGTCTCGGTCAAGAGGTTGAAAATTGTTTGTTTCATGAAATATTTCACCCCATAAATATAACGCACATCGAACCAATCGAATTGTTTTCACGAAACAAAAATATTCTCAGATTCACACGTCGAGAAAAAATATTTATCAGAGGTCGTGATCAAAGTACTTATCATCGAAATAACAACGTATTACCTCTGGCATCTATACCGCGCAGTGTTGTAGACAATATTATAAATCTCATAAAGGGCAGTATGCTAGTGGTGTCTTCACTAAATCACTCCCGAAGAAATGCATCTGAGGAGATAAGATCGTGCTCCACCGTTTGGTTCGTCTCTAAATAAATGGCAGGGTCATGGGAGATCATTTATTATTTCTCGAGTTAACAAAGTTCCTGATGACTTATCAAAATATTTTTAATGAGCTTCGGTTTGTACATCTAATACTTGATTGGTACTTCAAGTAATAATTACTGAATAATTAATACAAATAGTCCCTCTTCATTTATATTGGTTCGTTCTATTGGTTTTATGTGATGATGAGAAATTCAAAATTGAAGTTCCTGTAGCTGCTATTATCAGGTATTTCACAGAAATGAATATTCCAAATCTTAAGATTCAAATAGCTGTCAGGATATTCGAATTAGTGTCATAAAAAATTTTCATTCCACATCTAATAGTACAGAAAAAAATATCAAACTCAAAAATGTAAAAAGAAGTAGCAAATGTTACAATACCGGGCGAGGTTCAAACCCATGTTCTACAGATTATGAGTCTAAAGCCACGGGTTTTATAAAACTCCAATCACGGTGATTAATGAAATGTCATAATTTATGTGCAATTTTTGGTTCATTTTTGACGTAAACCATCGACTTAATTCAAATTCAACGGCTTGATTGCCCGATCAAGCTTTGTGAAACCCATATTTCGTACGGTAAAAATTAGTTCGTACCTTAATCAATAAAAATTTAAGAAAAGCCCTGAGAAGGAGCTTTTGACCGTTGATTCTTTGGCGAAGCAATATGTCTTTCACTTAAACTTATATGTGTGCTTTGAGATTGATACCAAATAAATTAATGAAGAATCTCAGCACAATAGGAATTATGTGAAAAATAAATAAGTAATTACAATTATTAAATTCTATGGTCCCCTTGAAATTTTGCATGAATATAGTATAATAGTCTTCATTCGAAAAAAATTTCACTTGAATATGGCGACAAAATTCTACATGAACAATTAGTGTATCAATCTTCATCTATAAAATAAATTTCATTCTAATCGTATACCTATATTTTTATATGAAAATATGAAGTTTCTTCTTTTCAATATTCCAATTTAATTTTCTATTCTTCTGTTCACACTATGGCCACAAAATTTTGCGTGAAGCTTATTATGAGCATTTTGCATTTGGCCGCAACATTTCATTTTGATTAGTTTTGTTTTGTCGGAGATATTGAGGAACAACAATTTTGAATGGCCATATTTTATGGAAGACCCTGTACGATTTGGCTGGTTAACGAACTCAACCGAGCCATTTTGGAACCGAAATCACCTTGAAAATTCCAAGTCTTTAGGACAATTCCTTCGAAAGTTATTGTGCTAACGGACGGCCAGACGACCCCACGGACAGAATTGAATTTGACCACGAATTCGTCGTCAGGGTGCAGAACCCTATCGTTTGAAACCATTTTCGGCTCAAAATTCAAGAATGACAGACATTTGGGCAAAACGATATAGCAATGGTTTAAGGAGAACGAGCGCTACATTTATAATGTTGATTATTTATTTGCTACAAATGGAAGGAAAAGTTTCATTCAAGCTGCATCAAATGAAATATTTTCCGGATGCAAAAATGTTCAAAATTTTAGTATTCTTAGAAAAGTCGGTTCATTATGCTCATTTACCTCTTAAAACCACAACAACCATGTATTGATGGTAGTCATGGTACTCTTTCCACTTATAGTATCAAATTTTCGACATGTAAAGTGAAACCATGGACTTCCTATCCTCTCATATTGGACTGAATAATTATTTATTCGCTAACAATTTTTTGTCGCAGTTTTCACCTAAGAAAAAATATTAATCTGTTATGCATGTTATAATTTATGACTTGAATAAATAAAACAGGATCCTAATAGATGTAATTTGATATTCATCTATTATTACACTGAATGGGTAGCTGCCATTGGAATATTACATAACTGATGAATAATTTATGAGTGATCCATTATTTCTTACATTCGGAAGTCAACATCTCTATTTTCCGACTGACTTCGAGAGGTTCTCATGTATTCCTTGTTTCAGGTACCACCGACGTAGATGGAAGACCGATTGTCCTTTGTTATGCTCAAAATGTATCCAGCGCCGGCTTGAATAAATATGAAATTGCCAAATTGCTGCTTTTTTATTCGTCTTTACCAACGTAAGTAAAATCCATAATTAATGTTTTCAAAGAAGATGACTGTTTATATTCCATTTTAAATTGTACCTGAACAACAACTTTTTGACCCTTGAAGATAATGAACTGCATCTCTCTGCACGAAAGTAAATTGAGAGATAAAATAACTCAAAGTTTTCCTTATTTTGAAAATGATGGATTCTGCAAAAATGTATTTGCTAAGCAATTGATGATACAGTGTTAAAAGACTTGAAATTAGGAGAAGCTTAGCATGAAATAGACACAGAGCGCAGAATTGATGTCCCTGAATTAAAACTTTCTAGATGTTGACGTGAAATTCTTGACGATGAAACATTTATTGAAATATTATTTGGGGCTATTTTCAAGATAAAAATCGTTTGTGTGAATATCTCCAAAAACTTTTATCGTGCATAATAAGTTATCAACTTTTATGTTGAGAAACATGGTCATTTTTTTTACTGTTTGAGAAAAAAATTATAATCAGAGCGTAAGACCAGAAGTACTATTTTTGTAGGGAATACATTGGAGGTTCAATGCATCAAAAAAACCTGATTATACACCCAGTGTACCTGATTATACACCCGAAGTACAACTTTTTGATCCTTGAAGATGAAAAATAATGGAGAGCATCTCTCTTCATGAAACCATACAGTGTGGAACAGCCAAATGGAATAAATTCGATAACGAATAAATGAGAGCGTGTTGGAATAAACGATTCGGCACGCCGATTTGTATTTTTGGAAGCGCTTTTTTTCCAAAAAAAAAATATTATTTAGGGTGTGTCATATGACAGTGGCCGATACCAACTTTCTTATTTTAAATACAACCCCCTTTATATTAATAGTTTTTTGTATTCTTCAGAGAATTCTAGTTATAATTCATGTACGATGTCCCATACTTATCTTCAACTATTACGGAAATTTTAAATGTTTCCAGATGTATTACAAAAATTAACATCAAGAAAAGAAAATCATTTCCTTTCACAAATTTGTTACATTACACTTAATACTTATTTGAACATCTCTTGCATTGAGATTAATGTTTTTTTGTTTTTTTACATTATAAATAAAATAATTTTCTCTTTTAAATGTTAATTTTCGTAATACTTCTGAAAGCACTTGAGATTTCTGAAATAGGTGAAGATAGGTATGGAATATTGTACATGAATTATATCTAATATACAGGGGGTTGTATTTAAAATAAGAAAGTTGGTATCGGCCACTGTCACGTGACACACCCTATATAACTATTTTTTTTAAACAATTAGCATCTAAAAATACAAATCGACTTGCCCAATCGCTCTCATTTATTCGTTATCGAATTTATTCAATTTGGCTGTTCCACACTGTATATGAAATGAATTCAAAAATTTTCCTTATCTTGAAAATAACGTATTCTGCAAACATTTTTCAAATCAGGAGGAAAAAAAACTGATTTAATTCGGAGATTTGGCTAGAGCAACAAAAAAGTGTATAATTTGTTTGTTTCAAGTTTATAGCAAAAACAGGAACGGAGATATTGACCAAAGTTAAAATTGCTCAAATATCAATTTTGGCTTACAACTCGAAAACAAATGACGATAGAGCAAAGCTGTTGAGGCCATAATGAGTTTATCGAAAAAGAAGATTGCAATGTGCTATTCATTCTATATAGGGTTAAAAAGTTGTACCGTAACATGGGGATATTTTGATCAGTTTTCATCTTCGATCCCGAATAACATTGTTTGTTTTGCGAATAGAGATATTATTTAAACACGACAATAATCGGTTTTACCCTTCAAACATATTCTAGAAATACGAGATCTGAAAAATGAACGATTTTCGGAGAAAAAAAATTAAAACTGAGTGATCAAATATATACTGATTTTGGGGATACTTTGATCACACTTGCATTTTATACGGAATACGAAAGTTACCCCAATATAACGATCAATGGAAGTAGAGAAACAAATTAGATGTTCATACCTTAAGTATAACCAGCTAATTTTCAATATGCGGGAATATTTATGAAATTAAAACAAACTTTCATCGCAAAATATATTGAAATATTATGGAATATGAATTCCGTTAGAATAAAATGACCTAAACTAAGGCACAGAAACTATCAAATACAGAAAAGGAACCATTTATACATGTTAAGAAAAAAATGAAGGAAAATTGAAAAAAAAATATTCAAACTTCAACCACCGCGATGTCAGTTTCAAATTTATAGTTTAAATTGAAATCGGAGTCATATTCCTCTGAAGGACTAGCCTGAATCTCGACAATATCTTCTCTTTTAATCACGGATACATTGTCAGCAATAAGTTTGAAGTTTTTCCTATTTGAAAAGTGCCGTCAACAACTATTTGTACCGCTTCTTCAAATTTTTCAGGGGTATAATCGAGGTACAACCGACTTCCGAGTACTCTTTTATGCATGCTAGGCATTTCTGAAAACAATAATAACAACAAACTAGTTATTTTTGTGTTTATTTATCAAGATATACGTGTTGGGGCAACATTGATCACCTGACCAATGTTTCCCCAGGTCTTGATCAAACTTGCCCCCTGAAATGAAATATGTCCCAAAATATAAACCAATTGAAATCCAGATTTGAATGTCCACTAATAGCACTACCAAATACATGACAGGAAAAATACAAGTAAAGTGACAACCTGTATTCATAAACTTACTGTTGTAGATGGTAAGTTTTCCAGATGAAATAAATGCAACGAAATGGTTCCGTCAGAAATAAATAAGCTAATCACACGCATGTGCTTCCTCATCGCCTGAATCGTCCTAATTGACTAACCACACCATCAGTGCTGCCGACTGAGCTGATAGTTTTGAGGGTGCACAAAAGATGTCAGCACTATAATAGTTTCAAGTAATAACTAAGTTTTGATCAAATTAACCCTAGGATTCAAAGTATCCCCATGTTACGGTAGTTCAGGGATCACCAATTCTGACCATCCTGTACATGATGCGCCGATCATGAAATCATTCAATTCGATTCGAGAAAACTGTAAGCTGAGTGACAAAAAAGAAACATTTATTACGTTGATTATTTCAGTACTTTAGTTACTAGTTAGTTAATTCTTGTTGAAAGATAACCTAGATTTTGAAGAACCGTTTGTAATGGAAATCACAAGTTCAACCTATAATGCCCGCTAGAATTTTCCTGTTTTTTTCGTTATCTCTCCAATTAAAGGTTGAATTCTCGATATCGTATCCGCACAGTACGGTAAATTCTATTCCTCTACCCGCTTCTGTTCCGTTTTAATTTCATTAGTACACTCATGTGGGTCTGATAGTTTTTTTTATATCAGTTGAGTACCATTTTATGTTGATATGAATTGATGAAAATTTCAAACTGTACCCACTGGGTGGCCAGAATTGGTAATCCCTGTGAGAAAGCGAAAAATGAATGGTATTTTTCCAAGAAACCATCGACCGCTTTGCTCTATCTTCCTTTGTTTTCGCGTTATAAGCCGAAAATAACATTTTTGGGCAATTTAAATTCTGGTCATTGTCTCCGAATTCCCATTTGTGCTGTGAACTTGAGATAAAAACATTATACCAATACTTTTTTGATAGAAATCCAGTGGCGTTATCCATTTCCGCTAAGGGGTTCACCTCCTGATTTATAAAATATGTTTGTTTTTTCTTCTGGAAACAATGATTTATTTTCACTGTCATTGATTACCGATGTATCAGTGGCGGCGCTAAGGGGGCAACGGTTAGTCCAGATATTTTGAATGGGTCGAATTCGCATTCGCATTCTTGATTATTTTCGCTGTATAAATAATATTGGAAAAACACGACTAGAGAGTCGTCCAAGACCACTTTTTGATAAAAAATCGAAACTCATAGGAGATTGACTTTATACAGGGTGGCCGGACGATTGACGTCCAAAAGAAAAAAATAGGTCCCTCGTCTCATGGGGTATTCGAATCACCCCATGTATGTTATGCGAATTGTCACGGTTTCCGAGTTATGAATTTTTTTATGAACTTTTGAGAATTTTCAACTTGACCATATTAAAAATGAAAAAAAAGTACAAGAGTTTTCTGATATATATTTTTTGTAAATAAATCGCCATGAAATTTACTTTTATACATAAAATAACCAGCATCGTGAATTTGATAAAAATTATAGAAATGTTGGTCTCAAGTGAAAAAGTTACATATTTTGGATCATGATCTAAATTTTTAAATTTAAATTAAAAATGTAAACAGGCTACTTCATGGTTTCTCAGTAGGCTTAAAAGCTACGCTCAACACTCAGCTTTCAGAATCATTAATTAAAAATGGTACTCAACAATCTATTTCCGCTAGAATTAGCCTTCAAAGTCAGCGAGGTGGAAAAAATCAAAGAACTAGACATTTACTCAAGAATTATGTTTTGCCATTTTAAGATTTTCCTGATGAAGTTATGATATAAAATGCTGAAAATTAGCATTATAAGAAACGTTTTAGATAAGAAAAAGAAAAAGGTATAGCAATAAATCACACATCATGTAGATAAAAAGAAATTTATGTATAAAATTTACAATAGGTTTTCAAAAGGCCACCTCCAGCCTCAATACACATTCTACACCTTCGCCAAATTTATTTATTCATTTATTTTTTTTATTGTAATTTTTGAAAATAAATTTTTTTATCTATATGATGTGTGATTTATTGCCATACCTTTTTCTTCTTCTTATCCAAAACTTTTCTCCTAAAGCAAATTTTCAGCATTTTCTATCATAACTTGATCAGAAAAATCTTAAAATGGTAAAAAATTATTTTTGAGTAAACGTCTAGTTCTTTGATTTTTTCCACCTCGCTGACTTTGAAGGCTAATCCTAGCAAAAGTGGACTGTTGGGTACCATTTTTTATTGATGATTCTGAAAGCTGAGTGTTGAGCGCAGTTCTTAAGCCTACTGAGAAACCATGAAGTGGCCTGTTTACATTTTTAATTTAAATTTGCAAATTTAGATCATGATCCAAAATACGTAACTTTTTCACTTGAGACCAACATTTCTATAATTTTTATCAAATTTACGATGCTGGTTATTTTTTGTATAAAAGAACATTTCAGGGCGATTTATTTACAAAAAGAATATATCAGAATACTCTTGTACTGTTTTTAATATCTTTTTTAATATGGTCAAGTTGAAAATTCATGAAAAAATTCATAACTCGGAAACCGTGAAAAATCGCATAACATACATGGGGGTGATTCGAATACCCCATGAGACAAGGGACCTGTTTTTTCTTTTGGACGTCAATCGTCCGGCCACCCTGTATATTAATATACATGTAAATATCTAGTTTCCTACTTCCTGCGAAAATTTCGAAAAAATGATTACAGGATGTCTCATTTAAAAGTTTCCACCCTCAATAACTCAACAACCAATCAGAATTTGTGTAAAGACTCAGACAGGTCGTTTTTTTATGACAGTGGGCATGATCTGGGATAAAAGGGTTCTTTCCACTAGAAACCTCTAGAGTAGGTTGCAATCCCATCAGTAAATTGGATATAAATAGTGGGGTTTTGTAGCACAAATGTATGCATGGATTAAAATTCTTATGATCCTGCTATTTGTGTTCTAAAAAGTGTATATTCACGAAGGTACAGGGTGTTACTTATGAAATAATGATACCGATAAAACTAAATGAAACATTAATTTTATCAGAACACAAACTCCAGGTTCATACAAATTCGATTTCATGCATTATTTGAACTACAAAACTACCCACCACCCCTATTGAAATTCCTGATGAAGTTTTAACCTTTTACAGTGGGTTGTTAGTAAAAACAAGCTTTGTACCTCAGATAATGTTCATCTGTCATCACAAATCGACCCTCTGAGTGTTTTCACAAATTCTGGTACGTTTTGAGTTATTCATGATGGGCAATTAAATGAGACAGCCTGTATATATGACTCTGATTTGAATTCGGCAAAATATTTGTGTTATAAACTGGTCATTATTATTTTGTGGACAAAATAGCAAAAATAGCTTTCGATATGACTTGCTAATGTTAGTGAAAAATACATCGAATATAAAAGTATTTCCATGTGATTGATATAATTTTATATAATTTTTTATATTTCTACAGGACCGAGGTATCTCTCAAAGGCTTCACAGTACTGATGATAGCCGAAAACGAGGAGGATTTCAAAATTCTGCAACTATTGGACAAATCAATTAGCCTTATCGAAAGTCAGATGAAAATCACTAGGTATATTGTTTGGCGTCCAGAGGTGAACACTGCCGAAGAAAAAACCGTGACAAATAGAATTCAGGTAAGACCAGCAATCAAACTTGATATCCCTTTATTAACCTTATATTCTGAACGTTGTCCTATTATCTATTTCAAACTAAGAAATCAAATTTTTTCATTGATGGACTATTTTTTACCTAAATTCGATTATGATTTCGATTTTAGTGTAATTTATTCCGGTTAGTGATTATTGTGTTCAAATTTTAAAAAAAGTTCGAAATACATTCATTATAACAATATCTCACAAATACCATAAACAGGGTGTTTCATCATAAACTGGACAAACATATATTTTCGTGTAGAGGACATCGGGAGAATCAGTTTTGCCTTATACAATATATCCCGTTTTGGAAGCATAAGCGAGATACAGGGTGTTAAACGTCATTTTTGAGCAAGATTCTTATGAGTGTGGTCAGTTATGTATAACACTCAAAGTAATGGTTTTTGGTCAAATATCAGTGTTTTTGGGTCCTCTATTCAGAAAAGTTGACGAACTCCGAAAAAACATTTACAAAATGGCGGAAGACCTGCAATATTCCAAATTTTTTTTGTGGTTGTCAAATTGACTTTTGTTTTCTGAATGAACACAATTTTCTGAGAATTTCTGTGAAACAATTTTTTCAAAAATCGAACACAAATTTTTTATTACATGTCTACAGCGAAGAAAAAATTTCACCCAAAATGGATGAAATTTTGTACAATTGTACTTCTTGAATTATCAATCACGAATATGAAAACAGAATTGTAAAATATCGAACGGTTTCGTTACTACAGTCATTCAAATGTTTCGTTCAGACCTCTGAAATAATGAAAAAAAAATTGTTCTGAGTTCTAGAGTCAAAATAATTAAATTATTGGCATGTTCAAACATTCAATATGAATTTATAAAAAAAAAAATCAGTGAAACTTAGTTGGGACTCGAACCGACGTAGATATTAAATAGGGAAATGGCACTGTTCTAAGGATATTAATATTCGTTGCCAGGCAACGGTAGTTCGTAGTTCATAGAATTTGACTATTGGCTTAATTATATTCGCTGAAATTCAAATACCAGTCCAACTCTATGAACTACGAACTACCGTTGCTTGGCAACGAATATTAATATCCTTAGAACAGTGCCATTTCCCTATTTAATACCTACGTCGGTTCGAGTCCCAACTAAGTTTCACTGATTTTTTTGTATAAATTCATATTGAATCTTTGGACATGCCAATAATTTAATTATTTTGACTCTAGAACTCAGAACAATTTTTTTTCATTATTTCAGAGGTCTGAACGAAACATTTGAATGACTGTAGTAACGAAACCGTTCGATATTTTACATTTCTGTTTTCATATTCGTGATTGATAATTCAAGAAGTACAATTGTACAAAGTTTCATCCATTTCGGGTGAAATTTTTTCTTCGCTGTAGACATGTAATAAAAAATTTGTGTTCGATTTTTGAAAAAATTTTTGCACAGAAATTCTTAGAAAATTGTGTTCATTCAGAAAACAAAAGTCAATTCGACAACCGCAAAAAAAATTTGGAACATTGCAGGTCTTCCGCCACTTTGTAATTTTTTTTTCGGAGTTCGTCAACTTTTCTGAATAGAGGACCCAAAAATACTGAGATCTGACCAAAATCCGTTACTTCAAGTGTAATACATAACTGACCACACTCATAAGAATCTTGCTCAAAAATGACGTTTGACACCCTGTATCTCGCTTATGTTTCGAAAACGGGATATATTGTATAAGGCAAAAATGATTCTCCCGATGTCCTCTCCACGAAAATATATGTTTGTCAAGTTTATGATGAAACACCCTCTATAACCATCGGTTGACCTGGTCCATATTTCTCATCCTAGGTGTTGTACAGTTTTATCAAAATGTCTTTCCATTGTGGGTAACATCATACCAGTCAAAAGCTTCTGCATTCAGCTTGTTCATATTGAAAAAAATGAATATCTTTATTCTTTTGAAATCAAGAGCATACGCCTAGCATAATACAATACATAAAACAAAACAAAAATAGGTACCTAACTGATGTTAGTGCAAAACGAGGTACCATACTATTTTTTCGTATAATACCACAGCTCACGGAAAACCCCAGTAGAAAACACATCCGTTCTGTATATTTTCAAGGCATGCTACATATCTTTTCTCTTCAGTATTTTTTTTTATTTCAGACTGTTACCGTAACCGATGCTCCAATGTTAGAAAGATATATAAGAAAAGATCAACTTCCGAAAACTTGTGGTGGTCACAATGATCACGACCAAGCTTATTGGATAGCTTACTTCCAACGGCTCGAACCATTTTTGATGAAGTGCAAAACAACTGGACGAAGTCTTCTGTCTACGCTATCGAAATTGAGAAGCGAGGAAATTCCCAGCCAAATTACTCGAAAATTTCTTAACCATCAGTGCAGGTAAGTGAAAACATGTGAATATTTTTATTTTTGCATTTTTTTATTATAATTCACTATGTATATAGTATCATTATGTATACAGGGTGACTGGTGGCGTGAGAGACAACGGCTAACTGGAGATAGAAAACCTCAAACTAAATGAGTATTGTGGGTTTGAATGTCCCATAAGGCTATTAGTTTCAGAGATACAGGGTGTTTTTTTTACAAAAGTGCTAAAACTATAAACTCCCATATCTTCGTCAATATGGCAAATTTTTCGCTGATATTTGGCAAGCTTGTTACTATACATATTCTCCAACAGATCGTATTCAAAAATTTCAGTTTTCAAGTCAGGTGAAAAATATAACTCGGTATATGAGATGAAAAAATTGAAATGGAAAATTGAAATCTGCAAAAACCACTGAGTGAATATCTGGTTTAAGTTTGAATGTCACAAATTTTCTATGATTTTCATGATTTTTTGAAAGTCGAATATTACAATTTATTCATATTCACTTGAAGAAACATAGTATTCCTGATAGAAAAAACACTGAATTCGAGATGCTTAAATGATCCTGACGCATTCGAATTACTCCTTCACATCTTGATCTCCTGTTTCATTAATTAATATATCAATATTATAAGAAAAATTAAAAAAAATAAAAACACTAAAAGAAGAACCGTAGCACATATGATTAATAAAAAAATCAACTGAGCAAATGCTCGAAATGAGAGGAAGTTGCTTCAAAACATCTGTTAATAAATTGTAATATTCGACTTTCAACATATCATGAAAACTATAAAAAATTTGTGCCATTCACAGTAAAAAAAATTTGAATCATTTAGAGGGATACTTATGTCATTTTATTTTGAGGTCTAAGGATTTTTTACCTTCAGGAAAATATATTCAAATCATTTCCTCGAATAATATAAATCTACATGATATACAGGATTTGAAAACGCCAGAGGGAGATTTCCAGCTTATTTAAAAAATCATGGGTTCAAAACGGCTTCGTTACCAAAATACGCGATGTATTCTTCTTTAGAGTCTTCCTGAAGAGAAATTTTTCATTGATGGTGAAAGCTTCACAAAAAAAAGGATATCTTTATTATAGCTGTATGGGTATATTAATGAATGAATGAACGAGCATCACTAATTTCCGGTTCTGGTGCACATTAGGCAACTGATTATATCAATTGAGATTCATGAATTCGATAATTACTGCTGTTTCAGGTGTTGAATTTCGATTACCTAGCTCAAATTGGAGGTTATAGGATGACGAAATCTTCAATCTGACTATAATTAAAATTTTCACTCGAAAATTCATCAAACCGAATTCAAACTTTTACTTTTGTTGTTTTCAACATTCTCAGCATAAAGAAAAACAAGTTAGTTTTTGTTGCTCTGTCGATAGAAAATAGACAATTGTTAGTTCTTTCAGTGATCGATAGGATGAAAGTTATGATATTGTCTTGATCGTAACTGAAATACAATATTATCGGATGATTTCAATTCCTTTAGCCTTTCTTTACAGGATGGCTCTCGGTACTCTAGATTGTTACGGATGAAGACGAAGTTGAAAGTTTGGTTTTTGGAATAAGATTTACTGCTCATATCGATATTGAATATTTTCAGAGCGCGTTGGTGTCAGTCATATCGAAAAGTACAAACAATTTTCAAAATAAAATTAAATTTTCTTTTAGTTAGTATGGGGTAGATAACTTCAAAATGCCAAAGAACATGCTTCTATGAATACAGGGGAGACTTGTTTTCTCTCGAGATTTTAATAGGAAACCATGAGAGAATTGAATTTTTTCGAAAATCTATCCCACAAAAACAATTTTTGAACGAAAATCATTGGAAGTTGTTATTTTCAACCCCTAATAATAAAGTTATAAGATTTAAAAATTTCTGTAACATCTATTTTATATTATGTATGGTTTTATGACTGAGTATCGTCATCGCCTACCAAAGGCTGTATCTTGGAAGTGGGTGATTAAAAAAAAATTAATGAACTACCCCTGCTCATCTTCATCGAGGAATCTTATCCCAAATTCCCCCGCATTTGTTCACAGATAACCGGTATACCTACTGAGACGAACCACCTCGTATATTTCTCATCCTATAGCGCCTAAGCATTCCGTGACTATGTGAGTGGGGGTTTCTTCTCCTCCTCACAGAACCTACACTCTTCAGTGTCCGATAATCCCATCCTCAACAGGTGCTTCCTGAGGCTACAGTGTCCTATTAAAAAGCCAGCGAGGAGGTGTAATTGTTTCTTACCAAGATCCAGATATTTTTTAGATCTTGCTGTTTCAAAGTTCCGAAGGAACTTTGTGGAATGATCCATCCCTGGGAGATTCCGCCAGAGTTTTTTCCTCTCGACTTTCTCCTTCTTCAGAAAATCCTTTTATAGGTACATTAACCGATACCACAGAAGGGTTCTGGGCCAGTGACATAAGTGAGCCCTCTTTGGCAAATGTATTAGCCTCTTCGTTTTCTTTGATTTCTGAATGGACGGGAACCCGTATTAAAAAGACCTTATTTTTCTTGCCTACCTCATTGAGTTTGTTCCGGCACTCCCAGATCATCTTTGTTTGAGTCGATGACGTAGGAGCTCAGTGCTTTGATAGCAGCTTGACTATCTGAGTGTATGACTATATCACACTTCTGATATCGTTCATCTTTCAATAGATAAGATTTGCCCTTGACAGACGCTCATACAGTAGCCTGGCAACCGTGCACATTTGGTATTTAGCTCATATATCCTACCTCCAGCTCCTGCAGAGGTTTTGGAATCATCTGTTTACTATTTTATGATATTTTTTTGAGTTTATAGTCGGTGTATTTCCGTTCCCTTTTCTCTCTTTTACTTAGCAATGTCCTGAAGTTTTTCTCAGTGCTTACTTTCTTGATCATAACATCCCTAGGGATGTTCGCAGATGAGATGGAGTTGTTCAGAAAGGACCAAACTCTCTGATTTTACACCCCTTAGCTCTACTATATCAACAATTTTTTATCAAGGAATTTATCTTTTCAGGCAGATTTCCAAGGCTCTTCAAATGGATTGTCTTCGAGAACTGCGAGTCGACGGTGCCAAAACACTGGCATATCTCGACGAAACTACCGAAAGATTGGCAGCCAGTGCAGACGTGAAGCGGAACACGAAATTCGCCCATATTTCGTTCGATGCTGTCATTCAAGTTGCGGAAAGATTAGAAAAGTTGGAAAAGGAGAGAAGTGAAAGGCTGAAGGAACTTGCCAAATTCAAAACGTTTCAGAGGGAGGTTTCTGAGGTGAGAAAATCTTGAGATATTTCGATAATATATTGTAGGTTAGGTTGGGGATATTTTGATAATTCATTGTAGGTTATGATCAGTTGCCATTTTGCTAGTGCGAATTGGTTAAGTTGTGTCAGGTAAAACTTTCGTAATGCAGAAAGGCAAATTGAATTCCAGAAGATGAAAATTATAATTCATAATAGTGCATTGAAATTCAGGATAGGGAATTTGAATTTGAGAATAACAACTTCATATTCAGAAACGGTAATTTTAATTTCATAGTATAGAATAGTAAAATGTAATTCAGAAATAGGAACTTGTAATTCAGAAAACAGAATTGTAATTCAGAAATAGGTTATATAGATTCTTCGCTTGCTCACCACATTTGTAATACATTTTCTGAAATTGAATTGATGAGTTCTGAATTACAATTTTCCTTTTCTGAAATTCAATCTGCTGTTTCTGAATTACAACTTTGTTTTTGTGAATTCTAACTTCTTAGTCTGAATTTCAATTTCGTTCTTCTGAAATTGAATTAACTATTCTGAATTTCAGTTTCTGTTTTCTGAATTACATATTCCTCTTCTGAAATGCAAGTTTTTTTTCTGAAATTAAACTTCGATTTTCTGAATTACAACTGTGAAAGTGTAGATAATCATCGGTCAATATACACTTGTATCTCAATCCCGACTCTAGATCAGAACTTTTCGTGTGGTTGATACACTGAGCTATGACTCTACTACTAGGTATATACGGAGTGTTTGCATAAACGAGATACTGGGTGTTTCATCAGTTCTTCTGATATTTTTGAATTATCATAACGTACGAAACACCTAGATAATATTTATGATATTTGATACTCTAACCGCGGGTTTCTCAAAGCTTGATTGGGCAATCAAATCGTTGATTTTGATTTTAATCGGTGGCTTACGTCAAAAATGAATTGAAATTTGCACAGAAATACTGACATTTTGTCAATCAAGGTGATTGGAGTTTTTGAGAAACCCAGTTTCAATTTACCTTTTCTACACTAGCGATCTGATTATAAGTCACTTGAAAAATCTAGGCCTGGATTTAACATATGCTTAAGGTGGGGTCCAATTCTCTTTGCGTCTGGACACAGCTTAACTGTGGGTTTGATTACACATTTTACAGGCTCTTTATAAATGATTGTAACAGCGCAGTTAGCTTTGGATTACAGGATACCAATCTCTAACCAATCAGAGCATAGCATGATCACAGAATTCTGTGGTTTGCAAAGGAAGCGGCAAAATGAAAAAAAAATCCAAAGCCAACTGCGCCGTTATAATCATTTATAGAGACCCTGTATCAACAGCTTTGTTGAATTTAAAATATTTCAATGTGATTAGTATGTGTCCGTATAGCACCAAAACGGTGGTTTGTTTCCATTCATTATGCAGTGCAGTGCTGAGAGATTTAATCAGTTTTCTGAAATCGGAAAACGCAGGGTGCACTTTTTAAGACCTGAAATGTACTCGAATTTTCAAATCTTTCTGAATTTTTGGATCTAATGTCAGGAAAATGTTCGATACATATAACACGTATTTTTACGCCATATATTTAGTGAGAAGGGGAGTAGACGGAGAAAAAGCAGAAAAATTTGAGGTACATAGTTAGCTAGGTGTTATTCGGGATCACAGGGATATATACAATTTTTGTTAATCGAGACCTGGATTTTCCAAATGACTGATACTTCATCGTTTTCATACCTGAACTTTTCTGAATACAGTATGGCTCAAGAGGCATGTGAACTGCGTTTAAACTTTCTCTGATATTTTGGTCAATAAATCAGAAGTGAATGTGAAAATATTATCAGGAAGGCATAACGTATTTTTGTTGTTTGTCTAATGTGGCAGAAATGTATCTCTCTTGCATGAGAATTGCATGACGAAATATGTCTTTATGATGTTCTTATTGCACCTAAATGCTCAGCGCAGAAAGTTCAGAACCTTCAAGAAATAATAAAGATATTCCTACGTTCTAGCAGAACAAAAGGTTTGTTTTTCGCTCTTACCTGCTAGCAAGGGCGTAGCCAGAGGGGGGAAGGTTTTGGGGGTTCAAACCTCCCCCGAAATGTTTCAGAGTTATTTTTTGTTGCAAAAATATTTTCATTTTGCACTTAAACCAACTTATGTCCGAAAATCTAGTAAAAATTATCAATTCATATCAGCAATATGGAGGATATTAAAATTTCATAACATCGCACACAAATGGATCTGTCGAACCAATAGTTCTTTATTTATGGTTATATTTCTTCTGGTGGAAATCGTACCGAATTTTAACAGAGAATATGAATTAGAAGACGCATTATCGATGTATTCTTCACTACTCCCAGAAAAAAATAAAAACGTTATTAAAGCAGAATTTGAAATATGGAAAATGTCAATGAACTCCATTTCAAAATCGGCATTTGAATGCTTGGATGAGTGCAATCAAAATATGTATCCGAACATTTACATCCTATTTCAAATTTTAGCTACGATTCCAGTATCTACTGCTACTCCAGAAATAAGTTTTTCCAGCTTGAGGAGAGTTAAAAATTACTTGTGCAATTCTTCTAGCAAAACAAGATTGAATGGGTTGGCGCTTATGAATATTCATTATAGTGTGAAAATTGATGAAAATGAAGGGTTGACCAATTCGCTAGAAAAAAAGACGGAAGACTTAATGAAGAATTTCACAATAAAAAATATTGCTTGTGTTTCTCACTGTTTCATTTTTAATGCCTATTCACATGTTGTTGGCACTATTTTGGAGTAAAAATTAAAAAACTCTATTTAGTTTCAATGAAAGCACACATCCACACTAATTTCATATCGATTCATCCTGTAAGTATTGTTTGGGAAATAAATATTGTTTTTTAAGTTTTTTGTTTGAGTGAATAAAATTAAATTTGAAGCATATTTGAAAAATAGGTTTACCTAACCTACCAGAAATATCTATGTTAAATATTGTTTCCGAAGTCGGAAAGGATTATTGAATTCTTAAAAAACAACAAATACTTGATACAGAAAGCGACCCCCACAATTCCCGGCACCTACAAAGTCAATTGCCAAAATGTCACAACCCCCCTCGAAATTAATTCCTGGCTACGCCCTTGCCTGCTAGTTTCTTACCTTTGCAGGCTGCAGGCAGAAAACAATATTCTTTCTTTAGGCAATTTTTTGTTTTTAAATTTTTTTTTAAAAGTTAGGTAGAACAATACTACCTGTTTGTCGATTCTGAAACTGCTAGGATGAGTAATGAATGGTCGAATCCGATATTCACCTTTTCCAAATCTAAGTCTTCATTGGGACCACCAAGCAAGATTTTTCTTATGGGTTTCACAATAAATATTTCGTAATGCAAAGATATAAATAATGAACACAAGATAAAAATTACTGTTAAACTCTGCTCCTACGGTGGCGCCCTCTAACATCGATATCCTGTTATCTCTATGACATCCAGAGAAATGCATTTCTTCCATTGTTGTTGGACTCCGTGTGGGCAGGTATTCGAACGGAATCCACTGGTACAAAAGAAGCGATAAAAAACGAAAGAACACGGTCAGATGAAGATATGGTCAAGAATGACACGAATTCATCCACGTCTAATTGTTATTCATATTATTATAGGATGTGCACAGCATCAAGTAGGTAATACGTTTTACAAATATAGTCAAAATAGGTAATGATTGATATCAATGCAGGTTATGTCGCATGCCTGCCAACGTTGCGAGCGTAAGTGGAAAAGGGTACAACCGTTTTCCGTATAAGGAACCAATCGATTCTGGTCTCGGTAATTTGTCCATTTTTCGATCCTTTAATGTGTTTATCTCGTTTCTCGAGGAAACTGTACGGTTGACCCTGCAAATGCTGCTCATAAATTAGTTATGTTTCCATCTCGCAGGAATTCCTGCGGTATTTCATTCATTATCGATCATCCTTTGGAGTCGCATTATGAATATTGGTTTATTTGTTTTGACGGATTTTTTACGGCTGGAAATTGAGGTTATTATCACGTGAGGTGTTATTTTGTGATAAGTTGTTTGCATTTTCAAATCGGTATATTTGTGAGCAGCCTCCATTAATATGATGCATGGCATTCCAAACTTTGTAACGTGTTCATTCAAGTCCCAGTTAATCATGCAGATGTCAAGATTTCTAATATTTTCTATATTCTTCTGAATAAAAAGCTAACATCATACAATACATAAAACAGAAAAGTCTCAAGCTAAGTAAGTGCAAACGGTGTACCTACGATACTGTTTTACGAATGATACTAGAGCTTGGGTAAAAACCATAGTAGAAAAAAACCGGTCTCACCATCTTCTCAAAGTTAAAATTTAAAATCAATCGAACATTCAGGGATTTCCGAAAAAACAATTCTTCTTCTTCATAATGTCCAACCGATAACCTTTTCAGAGATGCCTGCCGAATTCTGAATTCAAACAAAAAATCGAAGAGGAAAATTAACCAAAATAATAAAATGATTGAACTCAACCAAACTGATTCAACATTGAAAACTCAATTATAAAATGAATCGGAGTTCATGTAAATCTCTTGAGCCACACTGAAATCCTATATGAAAATTATTTATGCTCTATTGACTTTCTGCTTCAGACTCCTCTAGACTTTTTCAACTCAAAGTCAATCTATGAAAACTTTGGGAATACTTTGGAGTAGGTACCTGAAAATTTTTTTCAGAATGAACTTCTTTCAATTATATGTCAAATCCATTCATTCTATCATATTTTGCAGAGAAAAATTGTGCGGAAATATCTTAGTTCCACACTTTTTGATAACAGCTATCGATAAAGTGATAAATAAAAAAAAGCATATGAGGAACCAATTCGGATTCTGGTCTCAGTAATTTGTCCATTTTTTCGATCCTTTAATGTGTTTATCCTCGTTTCTCGAAGAAACTGTACTGTTGACCCTGCAATGCTGCTCATAAATTAGTTATGTTTCCATCTCGCAGGAATTTCATTCATTATCGATCATCCGTTTGGAATTCGCATTTATGTATATTGGTTTATTTTTATTTTGACGGATTTTTTAACGGCTGGAAATTGAGGTTATCATTTATTACTTGAGGTGAAAATTTTGTTGTAAGCCGACTTTTAGAATATAATTCATTCCAAACTTCGTGTTGTTTGGTCTGACTTCTCTAGATGTACTGACCTCGAAATTATTCAGTGTATCATCAATATCTGAATACTAGAATAATGATATTATAGTTTCTCTGAATATGAAGAAACCGCTCATTTCGTCAAATTTTCTGGAGTAAAATTGTGCTAGAATATATCTCAGTTGCACAGGTATTTGATGATTTTATATCATTATTTCATGTTGGTACTCAAAGTTTCATTATCTGTCAATTTAGTGATACAAAAAAACTGCCTCTAACAAAAATTTTTTCAATACGCTAACTACCTCAAAGCGATAGTTATGGAGAGTACTACTTTGGATTGAATGGAAATTCAGTAAATCGGAAAAAAGATGTATCTTTTTCTTGCAGATGCTCATTCTAACACACGTTCATTCATTTGGAGATAATGGCAGCATTTTCGTTATTAGGACAATTTTTTCGATGATATTTCACAGACTTAGTCTGAGTAACAGATATAGGTAGCACATATACTTGAGCACAAATTAGGCGTTTGTTTATTTATCTGATGTTGGCAGTAATTATTGTTATATTGTAAAATAAAGTCAACGTTGCCGATTGTACCCGAGCTCGTCTGACGAGCTTTCGAGTTTAGATAGGAGAACTCCGCGATTTATGAAGCTTTTTTGTGATATTGACAACATTGCGTATCAATCTGACAAGATAATGAACAACATAATTTACAATACAATATACAAAGTAAAATATTCCAAACTTCCATGGACTACTTTGTGCTCAATAATATTTAAACGGAGTATGTATTCCAAAAAATTATAGAAATAAATCAGAAGCATTTTCGACCTTGTTCAAATTGCGAAAACGATAAATCAAATTCCAATATCCTGTGAACTATCGGTTTCATTCATGAATTCAACTTTTTTTTTCGAATCTTAACCTTCCCTGAAAATTTCAAGCTTTGATCTTCACGCCCGACCGTAAACACAATAAATGTAATATAGTGAGTAAGTGAGTCGTGTTCATTAATCAGGAAAA